>CAMRHE010000074.1:6054375-6677500 GCA_947044405.1 Leptodactylus fallax | reverse complement strand
GCCTTCCTGAATAGGTGAGTCTCCAGGGCCTTCTTGAAGCTTGTGATTTTGGGGGTCAGTCTTATGTGTCTTGGTAATGAGTTCTAGAGTATGGGGGATGCATGGGAGAAGTCCTGGAGACGATTGTGTAAAGAGCGGATGAGAGCAGAGCGGAGTAGGAGGTCTTTGGAGGATCGGAGGTTACGTGTGGGCAGGTAGCGGGAGATTAGGTTGGAGATATATGGAGGGGACAGGTTGTGGATGGCTTTGTATGTCAGCATTAGTAGTTTGAACTCTATTCGCTGGGTGGTGGGTAGCCAGTGAAGGGATTGGCAGAGGGGAGTGGCTGATGAAGAACGGGGAGAGAGGTGTATTAAGCGAGCAGCACAGTTTAAGGTGGACTGGAGGGGGGCGAGAGTGTTTGCTGGGAGGCCATGGAGAAGGGTGTTACAGTAGTCTAAGCGGGAGATTATGAGGGCGTGAACTAGCATCTTTATAGTTTCAGGGGTGAGGAAGGAGCGGATTCGGTGGATGCTCTTGAGTTGAGTCTAGGGTTATCCCAAGGCAGCAGGCCTGTGGGACTGGCGTGAGAGTGGTTCCATTATTTTAAAGGCAAAGGATGGTCAAACAGAATATTGATTTGATTTAGATTTCTGTGTGATTTTGACAAAAATAAACTATGAACACTTCTATTTTATGAAAGAATTCTTACTCTGCAGCATCTTTTCCACATCTACCTAAAACTTTTGCATGGTAATGTATGTATACACCCATCACCCATAACATTAAAACCACTGATGCATGACATTAAGTGAATAACATGGGTTCCCAATAGGAACACATATTTGTTGACTCTCAGAAGTTATTGTTGACTGTCATAAAGGCGTTGTATGACAAACATTTGTAATGTGCTTATCTCACACAAGGGACTCAAAGCACAGGGAACCTTGTGGAACAGGGGAATTAATAGCTGTCTTACAGGCACTCATCCCCAACCCCACAAGCGTCAGTTGTTTTATGGGAAACCAATTTACCTATCAATATATTGTTGGCAAGTGGAAGGAAACCATAGTACCCCTGAGGAAACCCACACAAAAACAGGAAACACATACAAAGTTGATACAGATGTTCCCTTGGTCGGAATCAAATCCAGGACCCCAGTGCTGTATTTCCCAAATCTCAGTCAATTATGCATCTGTGAGATGTGCTGGATTAACAAATCTGATCCATAGTGGTCCCAACTCCCAATTTACTGGATTTAAAGGATCTGCTGCTAATGTCTTAGTGCCATATATCACAGGACTCTTAGAGGTCTTGTGAAATCTATTCTGTGATGAGTCAGAGTTACAGTGCTTTGCGAAAGTATTAGGCCCCCTTGAACTTTTCAACCTTTTGCAACATTTCAGGCTTCAAACATAAGGATATAAAATTTAAATTTTTTGGTGAAGAATCAACAAGTGGGACACAATTGTGAAGTGGAACAAAATTTATTGGTTATTTTAAACTTTGTAAAAAATAAAAAACTGAAAAGTGGGGCGTTCAATATTATTCGGCCCCTTTGCTTTCAGTGCAGAAAACTCACTCCAGAAGTTCAGTGAGGATCTCTGAATGATCCAATGTTGTCCTAAATGACTGATGATGATAAATATAACCCACCTGTGTGTAATCAAGTCTCCGTATAAATGCACCTGCTCTGTGATAGTCTCAGGGTTCTGTTTAAAGCTCAGAGAGCATCATGAAGACCAAGGAACACACCAGGCAGGTCCGTGATACTGTTGTGGAGAAGTTTAAAGCCAGACCACTGCAAATCTACCAAGACCCAGCCATCCCTCTAAACTTTCATCTCAAACAAGGAGAAGACTGATCAGAGATGCAGCCAAGAGGCCCATGATCACTCTGGATGAACTGCAGAGATCTACAGCTGAGGTGGGAGAGTTTGTCTATAGGACAACAATCACTCGTACACTGCACAAATCTAGCCTTTACGGAAGAGTGGCAAGAAGAAAGCCATTTCTCAAAGATATCCATAAAAAGTCTCGTTTAAAGTTTGCCACCTGGGAGACACACCAAACATGTGGAAGAAGGTGCTCTGGTCAGATGAAACCAAAATTGAACTTTTTGGCCACAATGCAAAACGATATGTTTTGCGTAAAAGCAACACAGCTCATCACCCTGAACACACCATCCCCACTGTCAAACATGGTGGTGGCAGCATCATGGTTTGGGCCTGCTTTTCTTCAGCAGGGACAGGGAAGATGGTTAAAATTGATGGGAAGATGGATGGAGCCAAATACAGGACCATTCTGGAGGAAAACCTGTTGGAGTCTGCAAAAGACCTGAGACTGGGACGGAGATTTATCTTCCAACAAGACAATGATCCCAAATATAAAGCAAAATCTACAATGGAATGGTTCACAAATAAACGTATCCAGGTGTTAGAATGGCCAAGTCCAAGTCCAGACCTGAATCCAATCGAGAATCTGTGGAAAGAGCTGAAAACTGCTGTTCACAAATGCTCTCCATCCAACCTCACTGAGCTCGAGCTGTTTTCCAAGGAAGAATAGGCAAGAATTTCAGTCTCACGATGTGCAAAACTGATAGAGACATACCCCAAGCGACTTGCAGCTGTAATCGCAGCAAAAGGTGGCGCTACAAAGTATTAACTTAAGGGGGCCGAATAATTTGGCACGCCCCACTTTTCAGTTTTTTATTTTTTACAAAAGTTTAAAATATCCAATAAATTTCGTTCCACTTCACGATTGTGTCCCACTTGTTGTTGATTCTTCACCAAAAAATTAAAATTTTATATCCTTATGTTTGAAGCCTGAAATGTGGCAAAAGGTTGAAAAGTTCAAGGGGGCCGAATATTTCCGCAAGGCACTGTATTTAGGCAGCATGAGGGAACCTGCAAACCTTACCCCCCCAAATGAAATTAGAGGTATAAGAAAGCACAAAAAAGTGTAACAGTGCTATATTACAGCTCCATACAATATGAAAGGTGTACAAAGCTGCATCAACCTGTGCATGGAACATCAGATCTTAAAAAATAATCTTAAAACCTTTTACAACAATATCTGGAACTAAAACTCAATCCTGTGTAATCTTTGGGCTTTATATAATATATTTAGAAAAAAACTGTGTTACTGTAAGTTAGATTTACTTTCAGAGCATATCATATCCTTCATATTTATGAAGATACAGCTTATTTCTCTGCTAGCCCTTACCTTTTCCATTTCAATATATTAGGCAAATGGAAGGTGTATATGTACATATTCATATACACATATATGCATTCCATGAGTGTGCCCGAATATATAAAATATACATGTGTTACTATATACACATATAAATATATTTATATATTTAGCAGACTTGTAGATTGAAAATTGCAGCCCATAGACCATGGACGGTGCTTGTTCCCTTTGGATGCATGTCGGATAGACAATTAAAGAGACCCCAGAATGACATATCTCTTCTCGCCAACATAATTAAGGTGTATTATTTGTCAGCGAGGTCAACGGTGAACAAATGTCCTGGCAAACTGAGACTGAAAGACAGGGAAGGAGCAGATAATGAAATTCAGGGATGACAAATGGCTTTCAGCCTGACACCATGGCATCTGACAGAAAAAGACACCCAAGCAAGCAGTGTGTGACTTTTACTTATCTATAAGAGCACAAAGCATGGTCCTCAATGTTTATATTAGAATAAAGAATGTCTTCTTTATGGAGGATATATTCAACAGAAAAGGAGCTGTGCTAGAAATATTTTAATAAAGAAATGAAGAAATTTAACTACGGATTTTATCTGGTTCGCCAAACAATATCTGGAAAAACAAAATATACATAAGCAGGGTTCTAGGAAGCGGTATGCTGTATATACAGGAATAGTTATTTGTCCAAACCTGCATGGTTCTCATCTCTCATTATATTATTTGCTTTACAATAGTGGAGCAGGTACATCACAATGAAACTTATTATGGAAGGTGGGAAGTGTCAATAGAAAATAGCTACCATAAACCTAAGTATAAGTAGCACTGATCTAAAGAAATGCAACTGGAGTCACATAAAAAGATTTGATATGGTAAAGCATTACATTATGTTTAGTCTAGGTTACATAACCCAATGAATAGTACAGGTGAATATAGGAAACTTTGTAATATATCTTATCAGAGGGAAATGCCTATTTCTGCTCCTATTAGGTTCCTTCCCTACCACCCCCCCTTTGCTAAACTGCCTTTCATTCTGAATATCCCTGCTAAATCTGTCTCGACACGGACTGCATGTCACATGACTCTAGACGACTTATGTCTATAAAAGTCTATGAAGAGGGGAGGGAGAGGAGTAAGCAAGATGTCCCGGAGATAAGTGAAGCAAGACGCTAGGGCTGAATAGGAACATTCTATGACAATCAAAGTACTTTATTCACATTAGTACAAGTTAGTACTTCTCTATATATGTCCTTCATGAACCAGGGGTTATTTCTCAGTGATAGAGGGAGACAGCTATAGAGCAAATTCCTCCTCTCTCACTGTGTGCAGTGTATGGCAGCTAATCTCCACACATCAGCTTAGAGGGAAATACAAAGTATAATATAGAAAGGTAGAATATACATCATATAATGACCATAAAGTGTAGGGGTACTTGCAGTCAAATGACTTTAGACTTACGCATGAAACTAAAGTCTATGCATGTGGGACCTTAAATGGAGGTGCAAAGACTTACCTTGTAGCAAATATAATCATATTTTTATGGATATTCAAATCAGCCTGCACATGCAATAGGGGTGGGCCCAATTTTGTCAGATGGTCCAACAGACATCCATGATGTGTGGAGGCTAAAAAGGTCAAACACAGCTAAAGAGGGTGCATTGGATAGTGACTCCATAGGTGACTGGGATTGTTTGAATTTTCTATATCAGTAGAGAGAGAGTTCTGGAAGCAACATCTGGCACAAATGAGGCTCACCCCTAAAGAACATGCAGGATGATTTGCATATCCATTAAAGATGAGGCATCTTGGATCTGTTAGTGTTTCCAGTTCGCCCACAGACCTGAAAGGATATCTGTCCCGGTTATTGCGTATTTGAAGAGAGGAAACAACAATCCTATCTCCACATTGCTCGTATGTAAAGTTAAGCTTTAGGTTGAGTGGAAATGAATCTCTGACCCTGGAAAAAGAAAGTCTACTGATACTTTTTCTGTATAGAAGTGCATTCATAAAACTCACATATACAGGATCACGTAAATTAAAACTTAATAATAAATAATAAGTAAATAGGTGTCAATGTATAACCCAGCCTTCATTCTAAAATATGAAACCTCTTCATATTCATGCTGTAGAAGAAGGACTGATGGAGATGACTGGGTTTCAAAACTCTTGAGTTATTGAAAGTACCATACTCTATAAAGGGATTTCCAGGCACAGTCTTGGTCATTTTGGCAGCACTCTTTTTTCAGAGACCAAAGATCACAGTCCACCACAAAGGTCACTATTTAAAGAGAGTATGTCAACACAGCGCAGCATATCTAATCCCGCAGGTGGATAGCTTAGGGTCACCCCAGTCAAACATTGTTTTCCGCCTGTGAATTGGCACCTCCATTATCGAGATATTGCTGTTTGGAGCAATAAGGGTGTTTCCATTGCTCCAAAGCTGCAAGCAGCAACACTCTCCAAAGAACTACTTTGCATATTGACAAAATCAGTGATATCTTGGCAATGGAGGCACCGATTCACACAATTCATAAGGGGAAAACATTGTTTGATTCGGATGACTCTAACCTGTAGGATGGGGTTGATATGATGTGTTCTGGCGACAGACTTTTTTTTAAACGTACATGAGATCTAGAACCTCATTTTTTTCAGTATCCCCTATTATCAATGGTCTGATCAATGGTCAGATCCTGTACCTGATTTTAGCCAAAAGGCCAACAAGAAGTGTTATCCAGCTGCTTTACCCAATGCTAATTCTCAAAAGAGATGCAATTGCTCTAAATATGCGTGTCATTCTCATTTGTTTGAGAATAAACCAACAGCATGCAAATAATTGGCCACTTTGCAAATAATACAGAATTCTATAGATCTGTTCTAGCAGCTCATTAAATCACACTGAGCTGACTAATCTTTTGTTGCATTTATCAGGCACAAAAATGCTCAAGATTTTTTTCTTTCTCGTACAAACCTGCATGTTGTGGTGCCTGTATATCACCTCGTCATTATCATAAAGGTGCAATTTGCATAGTCTGTTCCTGTTTTCTCCCTTTACATCAGTCACTGGAAAAACTGCCACCACAGGCCATCATTAACCTTCCAAATCTGCCTCAAAACAAATAGTACAAGAGCTCACTAATTTGAAGATCAAAAAGCCACTTGTCCATTATATAATTGGAATGAAAGGCAAAATGTAGCAGTTCTGAAGAGCACAGTAATTACTAGCTGTTAATTGCTCTCTTGTGGTGGCTCACTTTTAATTAAAAAGAACAGCTCGTCGCAGGCCGATAAGCAGTAGCGGAGACCACTGGTTTAATCAACAAAGCGAAAAAAAATGATTCTGCCGCAGCCAACACCAGCTTGAGAAATCTTCAGATGTCCAATTGAGATTAAAAACTGTCTGTTTAGTGCAGTCAGATTTTATTTTAACCAAGGAAATGACTATTTGAAGTCTTCCAAAGTGAGTGTCCCCATCACATCCCTGCTGGTGCAGTTGGGACTAATCACTGGCTTGTGGTTGTGATCACTCAAGTAAAGAAATTTAGCTACTTTCCTCTTGACTTCATCATTCTCGGGTAATTGGCCTGTCTGAGGTGAGCACTTCTTATTTTTTTTTATTTAGGAGTGCTTTAAAGTGTGGAAGGGCCACAGACTGTGCATTTAATTAATGTTCATATTTCATGCAGTCAATGTGAATTTCATTATGGAACAAACTCATTTTTCCTGTGTACCTATCCCCTGCCATAGTCTAAAGACACAACTGCCTACTGTCAAGATGCTCTGTGTTTCTTACAAGGATTGCTACTGATCATGTTTCCATGTCTATCTACTATAACTGCCAAATTCAACAGTAAACTTAAGCAAATATGGTGCACATATTTTATGTCTTTAAATATGAGACATTAAGTCAGATTCCTTTGTTTCAGCAAATTTTGGGATCGTCCTAGCTGGATAACCCATGTTGATATGCTTTGTTGGAATATATGAACATTGAAGAGAGATGCCACTTTCAAAACCTCTCTACTAGCCAGAGAAGCACTTTTGTGGGCTCCAACTGCAGAGGAAATGTGCAGCCCCCTAGAGTCTCCCCAGCAATAATAGCTTATCGTCTTCCTTGTGTCCCTTATTTCCTGCTAATACACTGAATGTTTGTTAACAGGATGTAAGGGAGAGATATATAGAATGACTACAGGGTTTGTAGTCTGTTGCCATGGAGACACATAGCTCTCAACAAAAGCTGTAGACACAAAATGATACAAGATTTTTATGCAATGAATATACTTTTTTACAATATATGAGCATTAGAGAGGACCACTTTGAAAGTCTCTCTACTAGCCTAAGCAGCCCCCATCCTTTTGGCTTACAGCTGTAGAGGAAATGTGTATTTACCTAAAGTTTCCCCCCGCAATAACAGTGTATCATCTTCTATTTGTACTTCATTTCTTACTAAGCTGTTGAATGTATGTTAGCAAGAAGTAAATGATAGATATAAGTGACATGGCTATGGGGTGTGTTTGTAGTCTGTTGCCATGGAGACACATAGCTCTCAACAAAAACTATAGACATTCATTTATACATGTATCTGCTAGGTACATCTTAGGCTCCATTTACACAATGTATTTAAAATCCAAGTCAGTTTTTCTTTGTTTCATATAACAGGAAATTTTAATTACAATATATCTATCTATGTCAATCTCTGAGTTCTATTCAAATACTGATAGATACAGATTTAATGGATCTGTGAATTTAACTTAGCATTGTATATTCCTGCCATGCAGCAACCAATCTCATTGTATAATATGTTAAATACTAATTCATTTTACTAGCAGGAAACATAATCATGACAAGAGAAGCTGTCATTATTAAAACATATAATGTAATTGTCATGGGACACATCTATTATCCCTACTGATGTTTCAATTAAGACTTGTAAATATAGCTATTTAAAGCCCCGAGCATCTATGCAATATGAAATACTAGATCAGTGTCAGTTTTGCTGACACAGTAAGAAAGGCAGATGTATCTTCACAGAAAAAACATTATACTTGCATAAATAGCCACAAGCATTGCCCTGGGCCATTGTCACCAATGTGCCCTGCATTCTCTATTGTTCACACAATATTCCCACTGAGCAATTTCTATAATTCCTCCTTATGTGGACAATGGGACTAAATTACTAATTAAATGGGAAGAAATATTGAAGGAAATTTGATAGCCTGATACTTTTGTGCTCAGCTGTGTATTTTATTTGTCAAGTACTTCACTAGAACCATAGACCTGTCTGTACTTTATCTCGTGAATGGCCAAGTCAGACGATTTTTAGCAATTCAGTGAGCATATTTTAATGTCCATAACCTGTTTGCTTGTTGAGCTTAATGAGTTATTTTTTTGCCTTTGTTTTCTATTTTCTTTTTAGAGATTTTTATTTATTTATTTATTACAAAAAGTTTATTCTGGTGCATTTTTTTCCATTTTGTGCCTTGTTTTGGTTTGCCCCTAATTTATAATGCCATTATGCGCCATTTCATTTTTCGCCGAATGCACCTTTTTTCAAAATTGACTTGTAATGTGGGTGTGGTTTAGATGATGCATAGGTGCATGCTAATTTACTACATGCGACTTTTTAAAAAGATGCAAATTTTTTTGTGCAATTACAGTCCACTTCTAACATGGCTTAACAAATGCACTAAAAATCCTTAGTGAACTCTAGCACCCTCCCCTTTAAGGAGTGCGGCGAATTTTTGAACCAATATTAGACATTTTGATACATTTGTCGCAAAAAAAAATAGAAAAAAAACTAAGTCAAAGCCTTATTTTTTGGCCTCAAAAAATACCCTCATGGTCAACTTTTTTTTATCTTTCCATCAACAGAATTAATTGAGGGGTTGGTTTTTGCAGGTTCCATTGTAATTTTCACTGGCACAATTGTGGAGGTAGATAACATATTGATTATGTTTTATTAACATTTTATGGAGAGGAAAGGAAAAAAATATGATTCACCATGTATAGGTTTTTTATTGTTTTATATTGTTTTAGTGTTTTTGCTGAAAAAGCAAACAAAAAGATTTTTTTAAAGGGAGTCTATCATTAGAAAAACACCTTTTTAACTAATGGCACGTTGGAATAGCCTTTAAAAAGGTTATTCTACTCCTACTTCCATTCTTTTCTTCTCCCCGCCATTTCTGATAAAATCCGTTTCTTCTGATATGCTAATTATGATCACAGAGCACTGGGGACGTTCCCCCTGTGCTCTGATAACCCTCCACGTCATAACTCCACCGCCCCTTATCCAGGTTTGTTCACTCCCCTCTTCCTGTTCTCTGTATCTTCTGCCTTTCGCAGGCATCAGACGCAGTGCTGTAACAGACCACTGAAAAATGGCGGCCCGGGCAGAGCCGAGCCGACTGCACATGCCCAGGCTGACATTTTCATAATTAGCATAACAGAAGAAACTGATTTTATCAGAAACGGCGGGGAGAAGAAAAGAATGGAAGGTAGGAGTAGAATAGCCTTTTTAAAGGCTATTCCAACGTGCCATTAGTTAAAAAGGTGTTTTTCTAATGATAAACTCCGTTTAGTATTTGCTTTCACATTGCCTTCTTCAAAGAGCCATAAGAGTACATATAAGATGCCATAGAGGATGCAGTTACAAACCCCATGTCATAGTCGCTTTCAACACTCACATGGAACCTGTCTGTCGGTTGCATTTGGGCTCCCACTGCAATTGCGCTGGATTGATGCACATGTACAGCTATTTGTGTCATGTACCCTTCACAGATGACATACATGTAAATTATTCTTCCTTATGGGGTTAAAATGGGTTCTATATTTTGTGCTGGTCTTTTTGATATATACTACATGTAGTCTTGGGTAAATGGGCCAGCTGGATAGAGTTAGCATTTTGCATGGTCAGTGTTTTTTTTTTTTTTTTCTTCTTTGTTTTGATACTTTTACACACACACACACACACACACATATATATATATATATATATTTTTTTTTTTTTTTTTTTTTTTGGGGGGGGGGGGTTTGGGTTTTTTTTTTTTTTCATTGCAAATTGCCTCAAATAGTTATTTTTTATTTTGCAATTTTCCAATGTAACTGGTGCAAACATAGGAGTCAAAAACTGACCTAAACGCCCCGCCATGACATTAGTGAATGGCACAACTAATCTGGATCTGCTAAGACTCAGCAGCTCAACCATGTATGGAGAGCACTGCTGCCTCTATTCACTACACTGTGTATTCCAGTAACAATAAGTTATGCCCTGTCCAGTGGATTAGGCATAACTGTTCAATCAGTGGTTGTAACACCATTGGAACACCCAACAATCACAAGCAAGTGCACTCCTTCTGAATTTACTGTTGATGAAACTGAAAAAGCCAAATGCTGCACTCATCTATCTCACTCAGTCCCATAGACAGTGAATGGAGAAGTAGGGTCCATGCTCAAACCCCGCTCCATTCAAGCAGGGGTCCCAATGGGTCAAATGGCTGAGACCTCCACTGATCTAGCAGTTATCCTTTATGGGCAGCACATTGGGTCAGTGGAGTCTGAATCCGACCAAGGACAACATCTGCATGGAGTTTGTATGTTCTCCCTATGTTTGTGTGGGTTTCCTCCGAGTATTTGGGTTTCCTCCCATACTTGAAAGACATACTGATAGGGAATGTAGATTGTGAGCCCTATATGGAATAGTGACTGATAATGTCTGTAAAGCGCTGAGAGTATGTTGGCGCTATACAAGTAAGCAAAATAAAATAAATAAATCCAGGGGACTTAGGATAACTTGCCGTTACAGAAATACCCCTTTAAGCAATATGTAGACTTTAATGGAGAAGACATGTAAGACATGGAGAAGACATGTGAGTATGGTGGCGCTATACAAGTAAGCAAAATAAATAAATCCAGGGGACTTAGGATAACTTGCCGTTACAGAAATACCACCTTTAAGTACTATGTAGACTTTAATGAAGAAAACAAAAGCAGATCCTCAGGGTCCATAGCTGTCTCTAACAGAATAAATGGAAGTAAGCTGTGAATGACAATTAAATGACTGAAAGCAAAGAGTTCACAGAAACTTTGCAGAATTGATACAGAGTATATTGGAACAAAATATATTGACACATGTATATGTATACAGAGTATATTGGACACATACTATATTAACACAAGTAAATTGGAAAATTGGAAAACTTTTCATTACACAAAGAATTACATTAATTCACTGATGTCGAAATAATCCATCAAAGCAGGTAACCGAAATTATTAGTCCTTATTAATATAACATAAATGTAAATTGGCTTCCTTCACCAGAACATGACAATAAACCTACCTTGAGGGACATGATTTTTACAATGCTTTTACTGATTTTACCTTCCATATCTAAGACTTATAAACTATACTTTTATTTCACTTTAGAGACAAACTATGGTAATCCTAAACACAGCATTTGGAAGCAGGAAGGTGACTGGACAGAAAAGACATCTCTTATCTACTGTCAGAAGTGTGCATTTGTACAATGTAGTCCTCTCAGACCTGCGTAACCAGGACTGCCAGCAATGTGTTTATCACCAGACATTTTACACACTTATCATCCGTCCTTCATTTATGTCATGTAAAGCAGCACATCAGTTTGGTATGGCAGTAAGGACTGGAGATAACTCGGTGACCTTTTACATTCACATTGAGATAAAGCCGTCTCTGAAGAAGTCCTTTTCTTTCCCTTCTATTTCCCATTACTAATTTTCAGTCAACACCTGTCAGCCTAGTCTGTGCTTTCACGGTTCTCTTTTGGCTCATGTTGGTTTTTTCTCAGACTTGTTCTTAGGTTTATCAGAGGAAACACTTGCACTCACTGGGATGGCCTGCACACCGTGACAGATTAATCCAAGCTGAGTGAACTTCCTTCATAGAGAGCACACTAATTATTATGAAGGCACTTAAAACACAATGAAAGCTGACATCTGACAGACTATTTTCTGCCAACTCCACATTGTCTTACTGTCAAGCCTTGTCAGTTCCCAGCCTTAATTACATCCTGTTTACAAACATTAGGAGCGACTTCAGATGAAGACTTAACAAAGGTTGATGAAGGTCAGGGTCACGTCACAAGGATGTTATCTGTCTGTGTTCCCTTACTGAATAACAGGAGGAGGCATGCACAGGAATTAATATGGAAGATAGGTTTCAGAAACGGTTCTGAGGTCACTAAACATCTTATCACTTTTCAGATACTTATCAGTCAAGAAATGTATTGGATGGCAGCCAAATGATCAGACTGCAAGCCAACTGAGGCTGATTGGTGGGTATTACATAGAGGTCTTGTTGTTCCTAAAGGAAAAGAACACTCAAGGATTTGATTACACTCAAACATCCCTGTCCTAAAACTACAGAGGAGTCTACGATCATGAACTCAGGCAGCTAAAGTCATGTCAGGATCACTAGGTGTCATCAAAACAATGTTCTTCTGAATGTGATGGGCAAAATCAAAGCACTTTCACCCATAGTTGGTAGAAATTAGAGAAGGTCACAAATAACTTAAATACATAAGAACATAATGTTTATTCAATACTTTACAGCAATGTCATTCATTCTTAACTTAGAATAAAAAAATTGTAACACAGTATATGAAGATCAATGGAATGTCAAACTGGTGTTCCTTGGGTCCAACAAAGGTAAAGATCCTGAGAACCTACCCTTAAGTATACAGAACATACAGTATGCACAGCCACCTTTAATTTATTGCATACAATATATCATTAATAAGATATAATGGATTAACTGTGTCTATAATAAAATACTCTAATGGTATTTGACACCAAAGTCAGCTCCACATGGGGGTATCTTCTACTTGACTTTTTGGCCCATTATTGTGCTCCAATATTCTTTAGTACTGTGGTACGCTAATCTAGCCCTATATCCATGTCATGGTAAATGGCAATACAACAATATAACTGATCATATGAGAAGTGAAAAAATGATTTCACAAAATGCTAATGCCCTGTCTTGTCCAGGGTCATTAGTGCTAGCATAGTATAATGTATGAGGTAGATTTACTTAACTAAATGCTTCATAATTCTGGCTTAATTCATGGCAATATAAAAATTTTGTTTGAAGCTAATGCTGTAAAGCAAACCAACGAAGAAATTACATAAGGAAAAGAAAAGTGTCTAACATGTCTTGCACCTTTATCATACAGCGCAAGTCTCTATGATAAATTTGACACTTCTGCATAGCTGGCCTCTTTTAAGACAGCCCCAGTGTTATTAATACTTTTAGTACAATTCTAAAATACACAAAACTCAACACAAAAAGAAAAAAATAGATATTTCTGTGGTAGTGGCAACCCAGCAAGCCTGCCTGTATTCCATTGTGCATCTTTCTCTTCTATTTTTTTTAAACAGACATCTCTTTACAGTGGAAACAGGAAAAAGTGTCTCATCTTCAGACTGACAGCCAGACTGACACTCATGATCCATCCTTATTCCAAAACTAATAGAGACAACACTTTGCTCAATGGGAAACCAGTTTCTGCCTTGAAAGAATAATAGAAGAATGTTTGTCCAGTTAAAAATAACAAGCACTAGAGGCAGTCACAAAGTATTTTCCTCTGTGTCTTTTCTGTTGTTCTGAACTTCACAGCTAGTCTTTGAGTTTTCATCGCTGTTGGTTTATTCCCACAGTTTAACCAAATAGCAATACAGAGCTACGTAGAATACATATAGTAATTGGAATTATTTGGATTGGCATGGCGCTTGGAAATTGCCAAAGACATTTAATCAAGGATCAAAATGTGTCCACGCCATGTTACAACCATATGGTTTCTTGTTTTTGTCACTTTGAATTATTGTATCTATTGATATGTCTACAAGATGTATCATTAGTGTTGTAGACTGCATTGATATGTATATCTGAGCCAGCAACAATAGCTCCAATTTCATCAAATTTATTAAAGCAATGCGTGTAGCATAATATATTGGGTTCACAGAGGCTTAACTTGAAGCTCCCTGATGCAAAATCTAAAATAGGGCCCATACCTACCTTTTGCCATTTAGAATACTGGTATATTTTATATGGCAGAGGGACCTCTGGGGCCCCCTCAGGGTACAGGTACTGGTATTGACTGCTAACACTGTTGGTACACTGTTAGACACATTTCTCTTTATTACATCACCTTATGGATAGTCTAATTTATACCAATATTTTATGCTGAAAATGTTCCACATCAGTCTTCAATACTCAAGGAATATTACGGGAATACACCTCTCAGCAGTCTCAGTTTTAGTGACCATCAAACTTAAGGGGGTTTACAGATGAACATTACCATATTTAAATTTGTAGACAGTTAATAGTTAAACATTTTTGCAAATAAAAATAATTATAGATTTTGTAGACTTTTAAAGATTTTCTCTAAACAACTTAGTGGAGTCAGTCTGTTGTCTTCATCAGTCGCCAATGTATACGACCATGAAGGCAACTTTCAGAAACCCAGCCATAACTTTCTCATTGTTGGCAGGTTATCAGGCTAGGACAGTGCATGCACAGGAAGATAACACAGCCACAATAAGGAAAACATGAAATGATGGCTGGGTAAGTTCATGGTCGTATCCAATGACAACTAATCAAGACAGAAGACTGTCATCGCTAAAATGGTTAGAGAGAATCTTTAAGTTTGAATCCCTTATATTTTCAAAAATGTTTATCTATTATTGTCTACAAATTTAAAAAGGTTAAGTCCACGTGTTGTGGATGCTTTTTTTTGGTTGCATATTTGGCTTTCTTTGGCTTTCTTTGTATTTCTCATTCCTTTTGTACTCACTCCTGTGTTTGGAAAAAAAATTGCAGCAAAATCTGCAACAAAAATAACAGCTTTTCCACACATGGCACCTTAGCTTTAAAGAGGATCTTTCTCCACTTCCACCAACTCCAGGTCTTGGCATCTCTAATAACCGATTTTGGCACAGCTGCATTTTTCTCTTGTCCCCACTGTTACTGGCAATTCAGTGCAGAAAGTTTTAGCGCCCAGTGGTTGCTCTCAGGGAGAAGTAGGCAAGAGGACAAAAACTATATGGGCAGTCAGTAAAACTTGCATTATTCTGGTGCTTGTCACTTCATTAACACTGTTACATATTTTAATCACATTATTACATATGGTGGTTGTGCAAAAATAATGTAACTTTTTAATGATTTTTCGCCACTTACCAATTTTTAAAAAAGCGTGCAGATCATAGGCAGGAGGGGGTGAGGCTTTGCTGCCCCAAAAATTGACCATTACCTCATCACAATTTCTCATCACTTAGGGTTGAGCTTTGAACTCTAAAATGTATAATTTACTGTAATGTCAGTGGACGAACAAGAGAATTATGAAAAATGGATTCACAGTCACATACAGTTTGTCACTAATTTCACTACAAACAGAAATATTTAATGGATTTCTGCTTTTTATTAAAAAAAAAAAAAAAAAAAAAAAAACAATTTCTTCTCCTCTTAAATATGTCTTGAGGATATCATCAGAGATTAGTGAACAACATCATTAAAGGACTCATTATGTTACAAATCCCCCACTGTGTTTCTTCATCCACAGAGGGGAATGTACAGGAGAGATAATAGTCCTGAGAGATGATGGTAATTCAGTATGCTGTATATAAGCATTACATTCTGTACAAGTGTCATCACATCTGAATACATTGTGCAAACAAAGCCTTGTGTTAAAATCTTTGTTTAACAAATTTTCATGCAAAATACATGGATCCAAGCAAGCACATAAATAGAAGTTATTGCGCCCCATAGCAAAATCATATTAGCCTTGTATTGTTCCATTTAAAACTGCACAGCAAGTACAGTAAGTAAAATGTTGTATTATACATCAAAGTAATGAACACCTAACACGCATTAAAGTGAAAGCAGAAATTGCAGAAATGCCATGTACTTACTGACGTGTAATGGCGTAAGAAGCCAATAAATTACTTCAGAGCTTACCTTAGCCAATATAGAGTAAACCCTCTCATAGTGCCATGGGTACTGATGTAAACCAGACGCACATTCATAACTTATCCAAGATGGCGGCTCTCTCCTCTGCTCTGCAGGACCTGAAAATTCTCATCATAGTTTCAGATACACGAGACATAGGGAAGCTAAGGTCATCCTGCATTTGTGTCTGTGTTGAAAGCCTTCAGCACCTGCATAGTAGAGGACACAGCTGCCATCTTGGAAAAGCTACAGGTGGCTTGTTTCCATAGCTACCCAAGACAAAAGGGACCCTTCTCCTTGCCAGCAAAGGTAAGCCTTGAGGTGATTTATTAGCTTCTTATGTCATTACACATTTGTATGGAATTTCTGCAATGTATATAGCATTATACAGTATATAATAATACAGTTTATAGTAGTGGTCTTCAATCCATGATTCTCAAGCTATGTGAAACTATAGTCTCTAGTACCTGAGAATTGTAATTTCCTAGTCAGAGCGCCAACTTTCAAGATACGTAGTGTGATATCAGTTAAGGTCTGCTTATAAGTATGCACTGAGCCAATAAAACTGATGGTATATAAATAGTTATGCAGTGGCGTAAGTAGGAATGGCTGGGCCCCAAGGCAAACATTTGACATGCCCCCCCCCCCGAACCGCTGCCCCCAACCCCCCTGGACCGCCCCCTCCAACCCCCCCCCCGCACAAACCGCGCACTATTATGCGCTATAGTGGCCCCTGCACACAGTATTATGCCCCATAGTGGCCCCTGCACACAGTATTATGCCCCACAGTGGCCACTGCACACAGTATTATGCCCAATAGTGGCCCCTGCACACGATATTATGCCCCATAGTGGCCCCTGCACACGGTATTATGCCACATAGTGGCCCCTGCACACAGTATTATGCAGCATAGTGGGTCCTGCACACAGTATTATGCCTCATAGTTGCCCCTGCACATGGTATTTGCCCCATGTGGCCCCTGCACACAGTATTATGCCCAATAGTGGAACACTCACGAATGATTATTATACTCTGGGGTCTTTTAAGACCCCAGAGTATAATGATCGGAGACCCAGGAGAGCATACAAACAAAAAAACAATGTTACTTACCTTCTTCCTGGCTCCGGTGCGCTACTTCACCATCTTCAATGTTGGACCAGATCTCGCTTGAGCCGGGCCGGCGTCGCGATGCATAATGACGTCGGCTGACGTTTGGGACGTCACCAAACAGGCCCAAAGCCTGCGGAGCACTGGAGAGGTAAGTTGTTTTTTATGTTCCCTCAACTCCCCTGGGCCTCCGATCGTTATACTCAGGGGTCTGAAAAGACCCCAGAGTATAATGATAGCAGTGCATGTGGGGTTCACGGTAGCAGCTGCCACAGGGCTTCGGGCCCCGGGCCCCCCTAATGTCCCGGGCCCTGTGGCAGCCACTACCGCTGCTACCCCGGTATTTACGCCCCTGTAGTTATGCCATCTATGTCTGACTAGATAAAGCCTAACCAACGGGACCCTCACTGTTTTGAAGAACAAAAAGAATATAAGAAATAAAAGAAAAAGCTAAAGGAGACCCATTGCTTTTCACTTAAGGGGACCCCTTGCTTCTAGGGATCAAGGGGGTCTCAGTATTCATACCACCAATGATCAAAATTGTATAGCATATTTTATTACAATGCCAAGAACATGATTTATGGAAAATCACTTAAAAGGAATGTCACAATGTTTTTTATTTACTTATCAAAAACAGATATTGATATGTATCGCTTTTTTCCAATCTGTTTATATTCCCTTTTTTGTAGATTTTTTTAAATTCTATTTTCTATACATGATTATGGGGGCTGCTTTTCTTTACTACTTGTCTGTTAACCAGATTTACTGATATGCTTTACAGCATATTCATTCATTGCCATAGGCAGAAATAGTCTGGAGCCGACTCATTGAGGTCTACTGGAGAGTCTTCTAGACATGCTCTGTGCAGAGAGGGGAGTAGATAAACTGTGACATCATCTACTGTGAGTAGAGGATGCAATGATGTATCAATGAGTTTATCTATAGAGGTGTTATCTTCTATTGTAATCCTGTAAATGAGGTGACTGCTGCAAAGAAAACCACTAGAACTAGCAAATGTTAGTATATTGTTAGGCTTAGTGGTCAGAGTGAAAACTACAGCATATAATACTTAAAAAAATACAGGTATAAAACATATAAAAAATTGTTAACACTATGTTTACCATAAAAACTTGATTAAAAGAATAGGTCATTTTCTGGTGACACGTTCCCTTTAAATAGACAGGTTCAGAGTGCCATATGAGCAGATCACTTTACATGAATGTGCTGAATAGCCAGGTTAGCTCCAGTTTGCACAACAGTCCATTAGTGCAGGTGGAAAAATATATACCTTTTATAGTTGAATATTTACTATATCTATATATTGAATATATGGGTACTTTATATTTATGTAAGCTTTTATTTTGACCACATCAGTCTACAATACTAATATAGAAGGACAATGTTGGATTATATACTACAAGCTCCACTGCATTTGTATAGGCTGCTGTGCTTATACTTAAATCCTTGGATCCAGATGGGAGTCTCTGTAATCCAGGCCTGGCTTGCCATAGTGAACCACTAAAAAGAATGTTTTTCTTTTTTTCACAAGAATTGCTGTGTTCTTTAAAGGTCCATTACACCAAACGTCTACCAAGACTTATTAGCAGCATAAAATAGATCTCCTATGAAAACTCACATTACTTTCTAAAAGAAATGGAGAACCAGACACAAAATATTAAGTATAGTTGTTTCAAAAAAGTGGATTAGTGCATAGTATAAAATCCCACGGCTGGATTCATTTTTCATAGCATTTTGCTTATTGCACAGTACGACAAGTTTTGGATCAAATGTGCTTATTTGCAGTCTAGCTACCACCCCAGGTCTATACAATAACATCATAATGGAAGAAAAATCAGTGTAAACAATACCCTGGAGATAGTCCTGGCTAAGACGGATACGAATAGAAGCCAGCTCTGTGCTTTTCTTTACTACATCATAACATTTTGCCTCCATATGGGGATAAGAAGAAGTTCCACGGAAAGCAGGTTGATGGAAAGTACTAATCGTTAACACATTAGCTAATTGTTATGATTAATCCTTAACAGTTTGTGTCTAGTAATCCAAATTTCTTCCGGTCTGAGTAAAGATGCTTTATTGCAACAAGTGCTGTGAAAACACCAGAACAATACGCTCCTAATCTTTGAGATCTGTTCATCTAAAAGTTGTCTGAAAAACAAGCACTTGTAGTATAGACATTCTTCACAAAAAAATATCCGTCACGGTCACCCACCCTTTCTGTCAGCTCCATGTCATCTGCTCTTATCATTATTCATCTGTTTTTACAAATAAAGTGCTCTCTGGAAAAATGACTCCAAGCCAATCATAATAAAGCTAATAAACCCATAATTGTCTTCTGACAATCTGCCTTGCATGGAATCCAAGATAATGAGAACAGGCGCTGCTAACCCTTCCCCTGCCGAAACAGGTTGCTATTGTCAGCTATACGTGAAAGCAAGAATTGCTACATTGAGGGTTATTGAGGTCTGTGGTGCCAATTCATATTAGAAATAACGGCGTATCAGTGACACTCAAAGGAAATACCTAAGTGTTGACATTTCTAATGCCCTGTCTAGGTTCGGAGTCTCCCAAAATATGCATAAAACAGGAAATAAAGCCCATGGCATGGATACAAGTTCTCTTAAAGGAAATGTATCGTGTACCAGAGACAGAACTTTAAAAACATGGCCCGTTCCTGTAAATCAGAAACAGCTGTCAACATTGTACAATTAATTCATCAAATTGTTTTGGTAATGAAGAATTTCTGCAGTAAGAATGCCAATTGGTGGAAATGTCTAATGGAAAAGGGGGATTTTTAACAGTGTGATGAAAACTTTACTTTCTTTTAAAATTAGTAAATATAATACTAAATGCATTAATCCAAGCAGGGCATTCTAGTCAGCAATATTAATAATAGTATTACAATCAGAAATGCTATTTATATTATACCCTCCGCTATATATAGGATTATACCCTCCATTGCTTGCAAAATTATACAGAAAATCAAATATATTATTCATAACACTACCTAATGCTCATTACATTACTAGCAGTCTGCAATGTACTGCATGCACTTTTACATGCTCATTACACTGTGCAGGGCAGCAATTGTCAAACTGCAGCAACTCATTTACTATAGTTGTAAGGCTACATTCACATTGGCCAAAATTTGGTGGAAGAAAAAGTCTTACATGGAGTACCTGCCGGTTTCAATTTGAAAATTATGGACACCTAGCGGGACCCCATTATAGTCAATGGGGTCCGTCGTGCTCTGTGTGTATCCGCTGTTTCAGTGACCCACCTCCGAACAACAGAGAAGTGACGCTAGTGTCAACCTAGTGACAGGCTTATTCACACAAACAGCCTTACTGTCTTGAGAGGTACAGTAGTCTGCTCATGTGGTTCCATGTTGAGCACAGTTCAAGCTCAAGGCCTGGAATATGAGTCACATACTGGCATCACTTATATTAAAAAAAATGTTATCAGTGATGATAAGGTATGCCTCGAAAGTATGAAGTATATCTGATATTCTAGCATTTCTTGCAAATATAATGCCTTCCAAAAGCCATAACATTTATATTTTTCCATTCACAGAGCTGGATGAGGGCTTAGTTTTTGCAGGACAGATTGTACTTCATAGTGGTATTCTGTACGATATGCAGCCAAACTGACATTGCCTATATTATGGACGTCCTGATGTCTTCTTAGAACAAAAAGATTGGGCACGGTAAAATCCAATGCCCAATACTTCTTTGATTTCCCTCTGACAACTGCCATAACTAGTAAAGTCAAGACATTCCATACATTTTAAAAGGTTGGCCAGTCCATCTGAAATTGGTGGGTTTGGCTGACATTCATCCAATGTGTTTGGCCACTTTAAAGCTAAGGACCCACGTTGCGGAGACACAGCTTTTTTGTTGCAGATTTTGTTGCTGGGTCAAAGCAAAGAGTAGCTACAAAAAGAATAGGAAATATAAAGGAAGCTCTTATACTTCTAACTTCTGCTCAATTCACTCCTGGCTTTGGCTAAAAAAAAAACCAGCAAAATCTACAACAAAATAAACTGCGTTTCCGCAACATTGGGCTTTAGCCTAAAATATCTGTATGGTTCTTTTGAGTGCCCATACCCAAGATGAACGAAAGACTGAGGGCCAACCTGAATGGCTCAAGAGCAAATTTATTGGTGGTTCTGGACTATTTACTAGAAACGGTAAAGTCAACTAGCCAGGTTTAAGATTTGTAGTTGTTATAAATCTATATCTTGGATATGGACAGAACAGCTGCAGAAAATAACTACCACACTAAAGTTCTGTATTACAGAGTAACAGACATACAATGTAATGCCACAAGGTGCCTCCATGTGTCATACAGGTACAGCATAGACCAGTAGTAGTTTAGCTGTGTCTATGATCCTATAGAAGAATGAGACAGATATCTATAGTATATTCAGAAGCTACATGAGCAAGTTATTACAGAATGAGCCCTACTGTCAGTAGCACAAGAACATTTCGTGACCCTTTTTTCTTTTTTTTTTTTCCATACAAATTAATTGACATAATGAAAGCTCCACCTGCTGATCTGGCTTGTTGCGAACTGGAGGAATTTCGTTTTACCATCAAACACAGTCTGCAGTCTGACTTTTTCTTTCCCTCGCATGCTGTCATTATTAAATCTTACTTTACTTTGCAACATCTGTTTGCAAAATGTTGAGAATAAACCCTTAATTAAGATTCTTTCACTATACAAGAAACATTAACATTTTATGGATCAATTTAATAAAAAAAAGTTGTTGAAGCAGAGCACATGTTTGATTTACAATCTGCTTATTTAACATGAAACTATCAAACATAATTTTACCTGCAGAATGAGAGTAAATGAAGTTAGCAATAGACATAAAAATGTTGAACAATGACAAAATATAAATTGTGGCATTTCAAAGCCAGCTGCATAACTCCGTTTCATTTCTTTTCTTCTACATATGCCAGCAGTAATTTAACATCAGAAAATATTCATTTCCATCGCTTCTACCTGTTATGATTGAGTGCAATGAATGATTTTGCCACTCGCAGAGTGCCTCAGTAAGTCTTATTTTCCTGCTCCAATAAACTATGACTAGACGTTCAAGAGAAATTTTCCCAGTTCCTTATTACTTTGGTGTTTAAAGAAACATTTCTGTAATAAAAATAACACAAAGGATTGGTTTCCCTGTAACTCTACTATATCACATTTGCATTAATATAGGGGTAATTCACTTGTACAGGCATTGTCTTCCCTTATATAGTATAGTATGTAAGTACTTCCAATGTAGGTAGGCAGCATCCATATAATGAACTTTTTAGTTACTAAAGACCAATATATGTTGTATAATGGAGCTATCTACCCCCTAAAGCATTATGCTTATTTTATATAACCTAGAAAGTTACATGGACGGGCTCCTCTTGCTTAACACAGTCATGCTAATGATTAGTAAAGGTGAACTTGGGTCTCCCATACCAGTGTTTGTTTGGCCCCCTAGCAATCTAACATTTATCAACTACATTGTAGATAGATGATAAATGCTGTTAATGGGAACCCCACTAACCAATTCTCGCCACAGCCAATTTGTGTTTTTTAACTTCCCGCCGCATTTTTTAATTTTCGTTTTTCACTTCCCGTCTTCCAAACCCTACAACTTTTTTTTTATTTTTCCATTCACAGAGCCATATGAGGGCTTAGCGTTCACACTACCGTTGGTGTCCGTCAGTAGTGTCCGTGGCTATTGTCCGTTACAAGATTTTAGCTACGGACACTAGTTGAACCGTCAGAAATCCGTTAAAATTTCCATTCATTTCAATGGGTTTTTATATTGTGTCCGTTAGTGTCCGTTTACACCAAATCCGTCAGAAGTCCGTTATTTTTTCACGGACAAAAAATCCTACATGCAGGACTTTTTGTCCGTTTGAAAAAAACAGATTCTTGACGGACAGCAAGTTTCCGTTACTTTTTTAACATTGAAGTCTATGGGTAACGGACATATAACGGACAGTAACTGAAAGCTATCAGTTACTGTCCGTTATTTTATGTCCGTTTACTTTCCCTGCGCATGCTCAGAAAGGAGAAACAAACAAAAACAAAAAAAAACTAGCAGTGTTAGAGGACATTTCATGTCCTCAGGCACATGCGGTTTTACATACCGCTAGAAAGCCGACAGCGCGCTGAATTCAGCGCACTGCTGGCTTTCCCAGTATGTGCCCCGGGGCTGGAGATATCGGCGGTGTAATGTTTTACTGTTAGCAGGGCGCTGCGAGGATCTCCCCTCTCTCACACTTCTCTTTGTTCAGAGACTTGTACTGAGGGGGCGTTCCTCACAGCTTGAGCGTCATCGCTGGGCTGTAAGGAACGCCCCCTCTCTCTGTTCTCGTCTATAGCCGGGTACTGTCAGAGGAATGCCCTCCCTGATAGTTCTGTTCATTCATAGCGCTGTATGAGGGGGCGTTCCTCACAGCTGAGCGTCATCACTGGCCTGTAAGGAACGCCCCCTCTCTCTGTACTGGTCTATAGCCCTGTACTGTCAGAGGGGGCGTTCCTTACTGCCCGGCGATGACGCTGAGCTGTGAGAAACGCCTCCTCAGTACAGCGCTATGAACCAACGAGAAGTGGCAGGGAGGGAGTTCCTCACAGCGCCCTTCAAACAGTAAGTAAAGTAAAACATGTAACTCCACATCGCCGATATCTCCAGCCCCGGGGCACATATCGGGAAAGCCGGCAGTGCGCTGAATTCAGCGCGCTGTCGGCTTTCTAGCGGTATGTGACATTAAAAAACGGACATTACCTGATGCTCATCAGTTAGGGTCCCTTATGATAGGTGTCCGTTTATTTTTTTTTAACGGACACCTTCATAGCGGACTCCAACGGTAGTGTGAACCCTGCTTTATTGTTTGCGGGACAAATTGTACTTCGTAATGGTACCATTTAATATTCCGTACGATGTACTGGCAAGCTGTAAAAAATAAAAATCAGAATGGAGTGGAACTGGAAAAAACTTTTATGTTTTAATCCCTTAAAAAAATTCAAAACTTTGCTAAACAAAAAAATTCTTCTAGTATCCATATTCTGACACCCCTAGCTTTTTTATACATGCATAAGGCATCTCTTTTTTTTTGCGGGGCCAGATTTACTTGTTACTTATACCAATTTGGGTAATGTGCATTGCTTTGATCACTTTTTATTCAAATTGTTATGGGAGGTTATACAGCGAAAAAATAGCGATTCGGCTCATTTGATTTTTTTATAGACGTTGTGTTTTTGGACACAGGAATACCTAAGGGTATGTTCACATGGAGTTTTTTGCAGGCTGAAAATATCTGATTCAGAAATTAGGAAACGGTTTTTTGATGCGTCTTTTTACATGATGCGTTTTTTGTTGCATTTTTCGTCACGGTTTTTGCCACGTTTTTTTTGCTCCAGCACACTGTATAGACTTGGAAGCTTCTCTTTAAAAACTACCTCAAAAACTGCATCAAAAAAAGCTAGCGATTTTTCCGCCTCCCATTGATTTCAATGGGTTTTTCAAGGAGGAATCCGCCTGAAGATAGGTCATGTCGCTTTTTTTTCGGCTAGTGGAAAATATCAGCTAGAGGAAAAAACTGCTACTGACTCCCATTGACATGAATGGAAGGCGTTTTTGCAGGCGGATTTTGAGGCGGATTCTGCGCCAAAATCCGCCTGCAAAAAACTCCATGTGAACATAGCCTAATGTGTATTTGTTTCACTTTATTTTTTTACTTTTATATGTGTTCTAGGGAAAGCGGGGTGATTCAAACTTTTTTTTTTTTTTTCCATTTTACTAGAATTATTAGACCCCACCCCCAAGGGTCTTGAATGCATTGAATGTATTGTAAAATTGCATAGAGCAGCCTGTAATACAAATGTGTGGCAGACAAGCATGGGAGCTTTCAATAGGCTCCCGGCTGTCATGGTAAAGAATTACCAGCCACATATCTTGTTGCTGGGGGCCAGAGATCCTCCCCAAAATGGCAGCACCCATGTGCCACCAGGAAAATGGCACCTTCATTATCTTTGACCAAGGCGCCGGGTCAGATAATACCCACGATCAGTGCATGTGGGCATTGCCGTCGGGTCTCCACTGTATAATATAGCAAAGACCCAGCAGCTATGGTGGCTGCTTAGTTCCTGAGCGGCTGCCATATTGAAACACCCGACATCCGCCATACTATTATGTTGGTAAAGGGTTAATTCCTCAGTGGTTAGCACTGTATCCTTGCAGCACTGGAGTCCTGGGTTCGAATCCTGCCAAGGACAACATCTGCATGGAGTTTCTGTGGGTTTCCTCTGGGTACTATGGTTTCCTCCCACAATTTAAAGACATAGTGATAGGGAATCCCTATATGGGGCAGTGATTGACAAAAGTGTAAAGTGCTGTGGAATATGATGGCACTATACAAGTAAGCTACATAAATAAAATAATAAATAAATCCCTGTTTTCCAAAAGCGATAACTTATTTATTTTTCCATTTACAGAGCTGTATATAATATTCCATATGAGGTACTGGGAAGCTGCAAAAAAATAATTCAGAATGGAAGGCTTTAGAAAAAAAAATGTATTTGCATAATTTTCTTATGGACCCTATGTTTGTAGGGTGTTCACAGTGCAGCCACAATGACATGTTACCTACAAAAAGTGGACAAAATTGTTGGTACCCCTCGTTCAATGAAAGAAAAACCCACAATGGTCACAGAAATAACCAAAGATGCTCAATAGGATTTAGGTCAGGGCTCATAGAAGGCCACTTCAGAATAGTCCAATGTTTTCCTCTTAGCCATTCTTGGGTGTTTTTAGCTGTGCGTTTTGGGTCATTATCCTGTTGCAAGACCCATGACCTGCGACTGAGACCAAGTTTTCTGACACTGGGCAGCACATTTCTCTCTAGAATCCCTTGATAGTCTTGAGATTTCATTGTACCCTGCACAGATTCAAGACACTCTGTGCCAGATGCAGCAAAGCAGCCCCAGAACATAACAGAGCCTCCTCCATGTTTCACAGTAGGGACAATGTTCTTTTCAAGATATGCTTCATTTTCCCATCTGTGAACATAGAGCTGATGTGCCTTGCCAAAAATTTTGATTTTTGTCTCATCTGTCCATAGGACATTCTCCCAGAAGCTTTGTGGCTTGTTCACATGTAGTTTGGCAAATTACTTTTGTCAGATTCGAGTTATTTCTGTGACCATTGTGGGTTTTTCTTTCATTAAACGAGGGGTACCAACAATTTTGTCCACATGTGTATATTTTCTCAGGCATAATGAGCCCTAGAAAAGAGGTTTTATCACTTTACACATTTATGGAATATTAATAGGACCTGTTAGGGCTTATTCCCGCAAAGTTTTTGCAACGTCCGTCACATGATTTTGAGAACATATTGAATTCATTGTGTATAATCACGTGACATAGATAGAGCCATGTGAATAGAACTATTGCCCTACATGGATTATATAATGGCCATGTGAATAAGTGCTATCCGTGGAGATGGGCTATGAAAAATGGCATGACTGTGTGGATAAGGCCTTTGATCAGTGGGAGCCTGATGGTGAAAACAGGGTGCCATTTTCATTATTAAGATGAAAGTGGTGAAACAAGTTATTTTTCCCACTTCTGTATCTCCTATAGACTATAGAGGAGAAAAACTGTACATCTGGCAGTGAGGGGAATATTGGACAAGTTATTTCTGTGACCATAGTGGGTTTTTCTTTCATTAAATGAGGGGTACCAACAATTTTGTCCACGTGTGTATATTCTGCAGGTCATTACAATAAGGCTGAAGCCCCATGTTGCGAAAACGCAGCTTTTTTGCCACTGCGGAAACACTGCAGCAAAAAGCGCTGGATATTACAATACCTGCAAAGTGAATGGGATTGTGACTAATCCCATCCACACATTGCAGAAAAAAATCTGCAGCAAAAAAGCTGTGTTTTTTGAAGATCGTCATGAATAAAGGATGTTGCTTCCATGTTACAGATCTGCTAAACATGGCGGCACCCATGTGCTACAGGTAATCCGATGTCTAGGTTGCGTTTGGCTGAGGCACTGGAAGAGTTAACACCTGTGATGAAAGAGGAGACTGATCGCAGGAATTGCTGCTAGCTTTCTCCTGTAGTATAATGTTGTACCGTGTTAGCCATTGAAAGTAGTGGAAGAGTGAAGAAATCAGGCGATACCTTTTAGAGGCTAACTGAGTATATTTCTAAGTAAGCTTTCAAGAGTACTGGCTCTCTTCTTCAGACATGGTGTTAACGCTTACTTAGAAATATACTCAGTTAGCCTCTAAAAGGTTTCGCCTGATTTCTTCAGTTTTCTCCTGTATAATACAGCGGAGACATCTTTAGGCAGGGGCCTCACGTGGCGTAAACACCGTGGTTTGCCTGTGGCAGAAACGCTGTGGAAAAAACTGCGTTTTACAGAGAGAATCCCATCCCCACTTGGCGGTAAAATACGCACATCGGACATGCTGCGATTTCCGAAACATAATGGGTAATTTCAAAGCTTATCTACTCCCTCCTCTGTGACTCTGCCCAAGTCACAGAGCAAGCCTAGAAAACTCTGCCATAGTCAATAGAGTCTGCTCCAAACCATTGTGTCTATAGTTCATCTCAAAAAGACAGGAAGTAACAAACTATTTTAGGCCTAGTGGCAAGAGTCGGAATTTTTAGGATTTTTTAAATATATATGATAACATGGAAAATTAAAAACAATATCACTAAAAATTCTTATAAAATATGTTCAACATAAAAAACATGATTTAAATATTAGGTCATTTACACTTTCCCTTTAAACTTATAATAAATGTATTGCAATATACCATACAAATCATAGTGACGGTCAAATGCAAATTTACAATTTATGAGATCTAATAGGTAATTCCAAGAAGTGGATGAAGGATAATAAGGCCTTGTTAACTTATACATGCCATCATATTAGGCTCAAAATCTAGTATCTATCGGAGTATCACAGTAAACTTCTAACCTAATATAGAAGTACAAACCTATTAAGTAATTCAACTACTATATAAAATATGCAAGACTTAATACTTTTATTTAAGAATGGATATTTTCCCTGGGTTGAAAAATACATCTGATAAGTGTCCTGTTAGTTATCTGTCTTGTATCTAAAAGTAGAATAGGAATGTGAAACAAATCATAAGATTTTTCTTCTCATTGCTGAATACTTCAGGAGGTTTAGGAATGCAGCTTGCAAGCAATGCCTCATTCACGGCAGTTGATTAGTTCCAGCGTGGAGTGCACTAGACAGGACAATAAGTGGATGACAGACATAGTGATTCATAGATTACTTTGCAAAGACCTGCAGGTGCTTTTGCAACAGAAAAAAAGTTGAGTCACTTTTCAAAACTGCCCCTTGTCAAAAGATTAGGAAGACCTCCCCGCTCCCATCCACGACACAAGAAATGGCAATACACTGCTAATTGAGAAAATAATTGACTCTTTTTCTACCAATGGACAGCGTTAAATGAGGTGTCCGTCTTAGCTCATATTTTACCACATGCAATTTTTCTGCATTTTTGGAAGTTGCAGTTAAAAGTGTCTTCATTACCTTTAAGGTGGCCATACACATGTCAATAAATCCTGCCAGTTTTGGCAGGACCACTCAAGCATCTAATGTGTAAGGGGGTGTCCCAACTTTCCCCAATGGCAGATGTCAAGAAAAAAGGATCAGGCTGTTGGATTTCAACATGTCCAATCCTTTAGTTCTCATGAAGAAAAAACACAATGGCTGGCAGTGCATCTGGAAGTAATAACAGTGGGCTGACTGAAATTTAAAGACAGACAGATAAGTCAATGTCAAAGGCTGCCATGAGTCATATATGCCTTATCATTATAGTGTCAAAGTTCTGGTCTGAAAATTCATAAAGAAGACTTATAATCTACAAAGCAGTGTTGTACTAGGCAGCACAGTTGATGATGCAACCCAAAAATAATTATATGTTAATTGGAAGAAAGACCCCTTTAAGAAGTGTACACTAGTTATTGAAGTTGCACCTTTTAAGTAAAATTACTATATTATAAAGGGAAAAAGAGCTTTATACACTGTATATGTAGCCTAATGGAATATTGCCTTTCATCATTCGAGAGAAATGCTCTCTTGTCTGGTTCAAGCAGTACCAGATGACCTAAGGTCAACTGCTCTTCTAGATCTACAAGTCATCTGCGCACTAGCACTTAGAATCAATCTCTTAGTGCCATTGAGATAGGCAACTTGTTCATATAAGAGCTCACAACAGTAAACTCTTTTGCAATAAAGGCCCCATTGTCCCAACTCCTCCTGATACAAGTGAACTACAAGAAGCCACAGTAATTAAATGTCAATATGTGGTCTTGTTAAACCTGTATTTTAATATGATGAAAGCACTGAGAAGAAAACCTACAGTATATTATAATGAATGGCACATATCTCTGCAAAACTGTCTATGGCTTATTTGATAGTTTTTACTGTTTAATACATAATAGCTTAAGTAACAGTCATCTAAACTTTTCAGACTTCCATATATTGAACTTGCTTTGGAAGTACAGTATATAATAGACATGTAAGATCAAATGTAATGTCATGGATATGGATTCAAGGGTTTCTGTCAATTTCACCAAAAGGGCATTAGTGAAGTGAAACACTGATGTTGGGTGATAACATCTGGATCTTGTCTGACTTCCACTCCATACTATTAGAGTTTTGTGGTATATGACTTTGGTTTAGGGGTCGTCAGACTTACAATTATTGACCGGCACTCCGAGTACCTCATCTTTGATTTTTTAACTAAAATCGGCACGCCGAACAAAAAAATGTTGCCTACCCCTGGTCTTGAGCTTTGTGAAAATGGCACAATGGCAAGCAAAGTTGGAGTAATGTACAGTGCCTTGCGAAAGTATTCGGCCCCCTTGAGCTTTTCAACCTTTTGCCACATTTCAGGCTTCAAACATAAGGATATAAAATTTAAATTTTTTCGTGAAGAATCAACAAGTGGGGCACAATCATGAAGTGGAACGAAATTTATTGGATATTTTAAACTTTTGTAAAAAATAAAAAACTGGAAGGTGGGGCATGCCAAATTATTTGGCCCCCTTAAGTTAATACTTTGTAGCGCCACCTTTTGCTGCGACTACAGTTGCAAGTTGCTTGGAATATGTCTCTATCAGTTTTGCACATCGAGAGACTGAAATTCTTGCCCATTCTTCCTTGGAAAACAGCTCGAGCTCAGTGAGGTTGGATGGAGAGCATTTGTGAACAGCAGTTTTCAGCTCTTTCCACAGATTCTCGATTGGATTCAGGTCTGGACTTTGACTTGGCCATTCTAACACCTGGATACGTTTATTTGTGAACCATTCCATTGTAGATTTTGCTTTATGTTTGGGATCATTATCTTGTTGGAAGATAAATCTCCGTCCCAGTCTCAGGTCTTTTGCAGACTCCAACAGGTTTTCTTCCAGAATGGTCCTGTATTTGGCTCCATCCATCTTCCCATCAATTTTAACCATCTTCCCTGTCCCTGCTGAAGAAAAGCAGGCCCAAACCATGATGCTGCCACCACCATGTTTGACAGTGGGGATGGTGTGTTCAGGGTGATGAGCTGTGTTGCTTTTACGCCAAACATATCGTTTTGCATTGTGGCCAAAAGGTTCGATTTTGGTTTCATCTGACCAGAGCACCTTCTTCCACATGTTTGGTGTGTCTCCCAGGTGGCTTGTGGCAATCTTAAAAACGAGACTTTTTATGGATATCTTTGAGAAATGGCTTTCTTCTTGCCACTTTTCCATAAAGGCCAGATTTGTGCAGTGTACGACTGATTGTTGTCCTATGGACAGACTCTCCCACCTCAGCTGTAGATCTCTGCAGTTCATCCAGAGTGATCATGGGCCTCTTAGCTGAATCTCTGATCAGTCTTCTCCTTGTTTGAGATGAAAGTTTAGAGGGACGGCCGGGTCTTGGTATATTTGCAGTGGTCTGATACTCCTTCCATTTCAATATGATCGCTTGCACAGTGCTCCTTGGGATGTTTAAAGTTTGGGAAATCTTTTTGTATCCAAATCCGGCTTTAAACTTCTCCACAACAGTATCACGGACCTGCCTGGTGTGTTCCTTGGTCTTCATGATGCTCTCTGCACTTTAAACAGAACCCTGAGACTATCACAGAGCAGGTGCATTTATACGGAGACTTGATTACACACAGGTGGATTATATTTATCATCATCAGTCATTTAGGACAACATTGGATCATTCAGAGATCCTCACTGAACTTCTGGAGTGAGTTTGCTGTACTGAAAGTAAAGGGGCCGAATAATATTGCACGCCCCACTTTTCAGTTTTTTATTTTTTACAAAAGTTTAAAATAACCAATAAATTTTGTTCCACTTCACGATTGTGTCCCACTTGTTGTTGATTCTTCACCAAAAAAAATTTAAATTTTATATCCTTATGTTTGAAGTCTGAAATGTGGCAAAAGGTTGAAAAGTTCAAGGGGGCCGAATACTTTCGCAAGGCACTGTATATATGTACTGTAGTATCCATTATAAAACTTCTAAAGCCTTTGAATTTTGGTATACTCAGGCTTAGTGGCTACAATATGATCATTTGGTATATTACATATCGGAATTAGTCATTTTATTACAAACCAAGTACTATGACATCACTATATGCATTATTAAGGTCCTGCAAGATTACAGTGTACATCATCCCTTTGCTGTGGCATCAGTACTCAGACATCATTGTGTCAAGTATCTTTACACCATGACATTACTACGTGTATTATCATACTACAGTGACACAAGTGCTTTTATGATTTTTGACCTTAAACTTTTCTGTGTTTATTATCATTGTACTGTGACATCACTGTGGCATTATTATTGCAATATGTAGTGTGGGCATTGAGAAAAGACTCATAGAACTGCTCGGAAATACAGAAATTATAGCCTTCTTATGCCCTGAATTCACTTGCTACTGAAGGTGGTAATAGTGGAATGCTGCCCTGCTACTCATTTTAATATTGGACCTCATGAACAATTGGGTACAAGCAAAATCGTAAACAGAATTATTCATCATGCAAATATCACTTTACTTTAAATAGATTAAATAGAATATAACATTTCCACAAAAGTAATAATTAACATAAGAATGTATAAAAACACTGTGCATGAAGCCCCCTTGTGGAATAACATATAAAAAGCTACTTATAGCGTGAAAAGGGGTTTATATGTTGACTATAGAATCCAAATAAAAAGGTATTATACATTTATTGCCAAAAAAATAAAAATAAAATAACTAATAATAACTAAATAAGAAGGAATTGTTGGAAGTAAATTTATAAATTTATACTTGTGAATTTATAATCTGTAATTTGTTATATTTGTGTAATGGAATGTAATATTAGAGTAAAAGGATATGTTTATTGGGGAAAACTGTATAATTGAAAGGAGGCTCACGTACCTTACTGTGCCACTTCTAGTCTGGATACAAGATGAGATACATCATGAGAGACATGGAAGCATACAGGTTCTGTATGGTAACCTGTGGCACATTTGCATACAGATTTTGTGGCTGGACCTGTAGATTTTTCACACTCATAGGTTGACAAAACTGGTCCCATAAATTCTTGGTGATTGGTAATAAATCTATCAACTGAGTAGGCCAAGGAAGTGTTGTGATCTGCCAAAGGCATTCCTGGTAAACGCTTGCTGTGTGTGGGTGAGCGTTATAGTGCTGAAAAATACCAGTTGGAAGCTCTACCATGAAAGGCAAACCATGTGGCTGGAGGATGTCCTGCACATATCACTAAGCTGTTAGTGTCCCTCATATCACTACTAGGGGTTATAAACTGTTGTATGCAATGGCTCCCCAGATCATTACACCAGCAGTCAGGGCAGTGTGCCATTCCACAGTAAGGATGGGATTGAAGCGCTCACCCTGAGGTATCCGTACTCAAACCCAACCATCACTGGATCCCAAACAGAATCTGGATTCATCACTAAAGATAATACGATTCCAGTATGTAGCAGTTGAGGCTACCCATTTACAATAACAATGCAAACCAAAGCGACAGTGGCTGGCTGTCAATGGCAGGCAGGATATGCAATGGGCCTGCTAATAACCTGGAAATGGACCAGACAGAGACAGGGGTGTATAATGAAGGTGCCACTTGTCCTGAATGGTGGCCAAGGAAACTGTGAGAGCTTTTTTTAAAGTTTTACTACTTTTGTAAAATAACCAATGACCAATACATTTATTACTTTTCTATCAATGGAATTGTGTAAAGGCTTTTTTTTTTGCAGGAAGACCAGACATTTTTATTGGTGCTAGTTTGGGGAACATAAAACTTTTTGATCCCTTTTTTTAATGTGTTATGTTCACTTCATTGTGTAATGTTACAGTTTATTACAAGTCATTATAGATGAGCCAATGCTCAATATGTTTATTATATTTTTTTTTTAAAGATTTTGGGATGGGGGATTAATGTTTTCATTTTTCTTTAACTTTTATTTAACAAAGCTTTAAATATTTTTAGTCCTCCTGGGGGACTTGAACTTTCGATCTTCTCATCACTTGCTACAGTGCACTATACTTAATACACTGCACTACTTATGAAGTGCAATATGTTATGCTGTCTAAAGAAAACTAAAAGGCAGTATATTAGGCCATCACTCTGGCATGGCCCAATATGAATATACTAAAGGCAGAACAGGGGGCCTTTATTAGCTTCTTAGCTGCCTTGCAAATGTATCAGTACCCTGCGATGCCTAACAGAGGGAGCACCCTCCCTCCAAATCCAATTATATACCACATCTAAAAGGTTAAACGCTCAGGATGGAATTTGACCCTGGGTATTTGGAGTATATAGCTAGGCAGCTTCTTCACACATACCAGAAGAACCCAGCCTATTCCAACGTTAGTGACGTAGAAAGTATATTGCATGAGTATAAGGGCTATTAGTCATTGTTGTAGAAAGTCATTGATATTTTTACACATATGTTGCTCCTGGATTCTTTTTTTCTTTTGAACCTGGACATCCACTTTAAGATTTTCCTTATCTTCAGCCATATAGGGGTTAAAGAAAGAACATGTTAAACCAGGATTCTACTACCTTCGTTAAATGACACATATAATACATCAGCCAATAAGAGATAGTAATATATGTGCACAACTAGATATAATAATAGTCATCTATACTAATATAGGCATGTTCATTCTACTTGACTGGCTATGACTAATATGACCAAATTCCCATATAATTGATGGATCTTGTGATAAATACAGATGTTAGCAGTTGCAATAAAATGACCAAATCACATAAGCACAAGATTGCAAATGGCCACTTTCTACACATAAATTCAGATGGACATCCCAGGCTGATTAGGTTATAAGCAAGTCTAGAAAAAGATGCCATCAATTCCAATCACCCAGCTTCCCAGCCACAGAAAAAACTAAACTTTTCCAAGCTTGGCTAACAGCCTAGCTGGCAATTTGACACGATGGATAGAGAAGAGGAGTGAGTTGGACTTGACAAATAGATGGAACATGAGGAGCACCTCAGATATAAAAGTTCTCCAACTTGTACAGGTCTATAGTCTTATCAGTATTATGCAATAATATTAATATAATATGTAAGACAGTTGCCAAAATGTATTGTGGGGGACTCAGATGTAGCATTGGAATGGAAACTGCTCCACTGATATTTTTATCCACACAGCCATGCCATTTTTCATAGCCCAACTCCACGGATAGCACTTATTCACATGGCCATTATATAATCCATGTAGGGCAATAGTTCTATTCACATGGCTCTATCTATGTCACGTGATTATACACAATGAATTCAATATGTTCTCAAAATCATGTGACGGACGTTGCAAAAACTTTGTGGGAATAAGCCCTAACAGGTCCTATTAATATTCCATAAATGTGTAAAGTGATAAAACCTCTTTTCTAGGGCTCATTATGCCTGAGAAAATATACACATGTGGACAAAATTGTTGGTACCCCTCGTTTAATGAAAGAAAAACCCACAATGGTCACAGAAATAACTTGAATCTGACAAAAGTAATTTGCCAAACTACACGTGGACAAGCCACAAAGCTTCTTGGAGAATGTCCTATGGGCAGATGAGACAAAAATTGAAATTTTTGGCAAGGCACATCAGATCTATGTTCACAGATGGAAAAATGAAGCATATCTCGAAAAGAACACTGTCCCTACTGTGAAACATGGAGGAGGCTCTGTTATGTTCTGGGGCTGCTTTGCTGCATCTGGCACAGAGTGTCTTGAATCTGTGCAGGGTACAATGAAATCTCAAGACTATCAAGGGATTCTAGAGAGAAATGTGCTGCCGAGTGTCAGAAAGCTTGGTCTCAGTCGCAGGTCATGGGTCTTGCAACAGGATAATGACCCAAAACACACAGCTAAAAACACCCAAGAAGGGCTAAGAGGAAAACATTGGACTATTCTGAAGTGGCCTTCTATGAGACCTGACCTAAAGCCTATGGAGCATCTTTGTAAGGAGCTAAAACATGCCGTCTGGAAAAGGCACCTTTCAAATCCGAGACAACTGGAGCAGTTTTCTCATGAGGAGTGGGCCAAAATACCTGTTGAGAGGTGCAGAAGTCTCATTGACAGTTACAGGAATAGTTTGATTGCAGTGATTGCCTCAAAAGGTTGTGCAACAAAATATTAGATTAAGGGAACCATCATTTCTGTCCAGGCCTGTTTCATGAGTTTTCTTTTTTTTAAAATTCTGTTGAAGCATGGTTGAAAAGCAGTGTCTGACTTTCATTTGTTCATTTTCATAGAATTTTTATATATTATTACTTTTGTCAGATTCAAGTTATTTGTGTGACCATTGTGGGTTTTTCTTTCATTAAACGAGGGGTACCAACAATTTTGTCCATGTGTGTAGGTCATAACATCATTATTTAAAAAAAAAAATTACCTGTCTGGCTTGTTATGGGCTTTGAAAATTTTATAAAACTGTACATAGATAATGCACAATGATATATAACATTGCATGTTGTTGTAGGACAAAGAGGATCTGTCACCAGAGGTGGGTGTGCTTAGTTACTGTGTCACAATGACTGAGCATTTTATGAGTAAAGACTGCTAGAGCACATGTCCAACATATTCACTACCAATAGATTGTGAGCCCTATATGGGACAGTGGCTGTCAATGTCTGTAAAGCACTGCGGAATATGAAGTAAGCATAATAAATAAATAAATAAATAAATGAATAAACACTACCAACTAAGAGTCTTTGGAAAATGGTGGTCCAAAGGACCACAGTTCAAAGTTTGTGTTCCTTACCATGATTGTGAAACTGCAGGGGCAACTAGAAGATCAGAGAATCATTCCGAAGAACTCAATATTGCATGTTACAGGATGCAATATAGAATGAGAAGATCAGAGGCACTACCATAAAAAATGTCAGCAGCTACAGGTGCATCTCAATAAATTAGAATATCTTTGAAACGTTCATTCATTTCAGTGATTCAGTAATACAATTCATAATCAGCGTCTTCCATGATTGTGTGTCCTACTGAACCAGACTGAGGGACCATGTAAAGGCTTAGGAAACCTTGGCAGGTGACACACTGAATTTACAATACTGAACTTTTTTACAATATTCTAATTTTCTTAGATTTGGGTTTTCATTACCTGTAATCCATAATCAACATTTACATAAATAAAACAGTTGAAATAGAACACTCTGTGTGTAAAGAATCTAGAAAATATAGGAGGTCACTTTTTAATTTAATTACTGAAAGAAAGAAATGTTTCAAGAGTATTCTAATTTATTGAGATGCACCTGTAGGTCATTGCACCTTCCAGTTGTATTCCTGAGAATATTCTATCAATGCAATGAGAACAGTCCTGGGTTCCAAATCCAGAATATCAAGCCATGAGACCTAGAGGTCCTTTCTCCAGAGTGGGCCTCTTCTGGTATAGTTATTGTCATCATAGTGTTGGGCCTATCCAATAGCACAACCAGATAAGAGGGGAGATAAGGGAGGGTTTTCTCTCCCACAATCCAAAACTGACAGATTGGCGGTAGTTGTGATTTCAGCAGTTGCAGCGGGACAGTCCGGCTCCTGCTGCAATCTTGTGGGTACACTAGGCAGTAACCCACAGGATCATCATGACAAATATATCCATCATGATGCAGGAACTGACACCTGCTCCTGACTGATATATCCATCCTTGGACATTAAAAGGTTAAGAGGGAGTTCACCCAAATTAACCTAGTTTTTGTACCAGATTTATCACAATGCTCAGCAATGCACAACATACTTCTTATAGTGGCGCAAGATATTACTAGTGGTAAAATACAAAGCTGCTAAGAGATTTCAAACTAAGGCTATGTTCACACAGCAAAATATACTGGAAAAAGCCCTTTTTACTGGTAATTATCTTACCATTTGTATTCATAATATAGATTCTCCATCGCTTGTCAAAAAATGAGAAAAAAAAACATGAATAAAAAATGTTTTGCCAACTTTCTAAACTGGGCATTATCTTGTCATAAAAACTAATATTTTAGAATGTGTATGACTGGCTCATTAATTGGCAATTGTATCAAAAAGTCTTTCCTCCTTCACAACATTCTCAAACTTTACTTACTTGCACGATGTGCATAAAGTCATTAATTTCAATGTCATTTTATGATTTTTGGCCGAACAGACAGTATGCATGTCTGCATGTAGGCAAGCAAAACAAATGCATTTTGTATTCAAATTTATACAACTCCATACATTTTTATGCTGTTTATTTGAAAATTAATCTTTTCTCAGGCCTCAGAGACAGCAAATGTTGTCAAATTTTGAGGGCTACCTGGAAAGCCTTGGGGACTGCATTACCCTTATGCATAAGAAACAGCAAAATAAAATAAAAATAAATGAATTTTCAGATACGTCATGGCTAATCCCTTGAGCTGACCTACAAATGAATTATGGAGGCTGTGTTATAGGGCTGGGTAGATCTGGTGATTTCGCCCAGAGATTTATCTTATTTCCCAACTTATTTTCATATCTTACATTCCTTTCTTTCTGAATTACACTGTAAATAAAAGAACCAGGGACCCCTTTTCTTCTCTGCCTTTGAATTCATATTGGCTTGATAAATTAAAATGGTGAGATGAGTTTTGTATGACCCATCCTTAAGGATTTGGGAAATTTAGCTGATGCAAAACAAGGCATTAATTTGGCGAGGACTAACTCTTTACAACGCTTAGTACCCTGACAATGATGAATGGCATCATTCCAAGCAAATGGTAATTTCACTTTTTGTGACACTACTTTAGAGCAAAACCGACTTTCTCCACACAAAGAATTTGCAATCCTATTGAGAAGAGGCTGTACCTGAATATCAGAAATCCTTCATTGTTTAATATCATCTGATATTCTTGATTGGCTTCAGACTGAAGGTTGAAGCTGAATTAGGGAGGTTAAGTCCTAACCTTGAAAGATTTAGCAGCCATTGAAATTGTGCTTTTGGGCCCTTATTGGCCTGTGTTTATAAAAAAAAAAATCTTTAAAATTCAATGAGGGGAGGGAAGAAAAAAAACACAAAACTTGTCACATTCATCAAGTGAAGTCACTGGAAAGACATCTACAGAGGAACACCCAAAAAGTATAATCTGTTAGAAAAACCGACAGAGATGGAAATCGCACAGATAAAGAAAAGATGCCAACACAAAAACTGTTTATATGAACACATTTCATAGGTACACTTACATTTATAATATTAAAATTTACTACAATGATAAAACATTACTGAGGCTGCCAAGTTTATTTTTTCTCATTAAAAGCTTTTATTACCATTGGACCCCATTTAGGCTACGTTCACACTGGCATTTCTGTCTGTATTTATTGTAATTGACTTCAAACAAAAACGTATGGTTCTGGTTTCCTTCTTTCTGAAATAAAACGCTGCAATTTTTATTTCTTTATTAAAAAAAATAATAATAATGGAACCCAGACCATCTGTTTTTTTTGTTTTTTTTAATATGGAAGTCAATTCTGATGAATACAGACAAAATGTTTTCTGTTTGTACCCATTAGTTAGGATAATCTGACAGATCAGAAGTGTGAAGGCAGCCTTACACTCACACGACACCCCCCCAAAAAAATGTCTGTGAGAAACGAACAAACGGGGCATCTGTGGGGCATCTAATTTCAAGGATCCCTCATGGACATGAGTTTGTCAGGGATCATGAAAATAATACTTATAGGGAAACTGCCGGCATTTCCGTAGGTACAATTGGCATGGTGCAATTTCACAAAACCATGACAGTCCGCTGTGCGTATTTTTTCGCAATGTGTCCAACTTGCAGAGATTGTAAAACACTGCATTTTTTTCCGCTGCATTTCCACCACATGGGGCCCCGGCCTCACATGGCCATTTTTCACATTAGTGTGAATATCAATTTAAAAAGCTTTTTCAGTCAAACGTGAAAACACAAGGAAATGGGAGTGGGGTAAAATAAAAAAAGAAGGGATATTCACCTACCTCCAGTCCTCCATTGCAGCATCAGGTCCCCCAATCCTTCCTATGCCTGCACTGGCTGTGCTGGAAGTGAAGGGACTCAGGTGACAGCTGTGGCGAATGACTGGCCTCAGCAGTCACATGGGTACAAGTGACGTGACTGCTAGTACGTTAATGATGTGACTACTAAGACCATAGTTTGGTCAGAGCTGTTACCTGAGCAACTGCAACCAGTGTGGGCATGGGATGGAATGGAATGGGGCACTGGAGTTTGGTGAGTATCCGTTTTTTTTTTTTTTTTTCATTTTACCCTAATCCTACTCTTCCCCCAAGGTTTTCCAGTTTGACTGCTAAACCCCTATAGGCTAAGACCTCATGTAGCGAAACACAGCTACAGTGTTGTTTTTTTGTCACGTTTTTCTCTGCATTTTTTTCTTCCCCTAGTAAATATATAGGGAAAAAGCTAACAATTAACATTTTAGAAAACGCAGCTTTTCCTCAGCCTTTTTTTCCCGTGGCGTGTGGACGAGATTAACCAAAATCTCATTCACTTCGCTGGTACTGTAAAAAGTAGTATTTTTTCATCCTGTGTTTCCAGAGCAGACACAAATGCTGCAAGTCCAAAATATGGGTCCTTCTTTAACACTGCTGCTACAAGGCATATAAACATAACAAATGAGTACTCACCTCTTGGTGGGCCTACACTTTCACTACTTGCAGCTCCGGTCATTTGTATACAGGTCCTATGCTGTTTGTGTGAGGAGAGTGCTGTAGCCAATCATAGGCCTCCGTAGTCACCTCTTCACAAATGGCACATCACAGCAACTTTGTGTTGTTTGTGAAGGAAAAAAAAAAGAACTGGACACCCCACGACCAACCCCTAAGGCCCTACATAGCAAGATACAGAAAAAAACACTACGAAAACGCATTTTTTTTCTACATTTTTTTCATTGCATTATCGCAGAGTTTTCCTCCGCAGACTTTCTGCCCCTATTATACCTATACAGGAGACGCCAGCATTTCTGTAGGTATAATTGACATGCTGCGATTTTCAAAAATGCTGCGTTTTTTTAAACCTGTGGCCTCAGCCTTAAAAAGTTTTTTGTAGCACTCTGTGGCATTAAAAAAAAAAGTGAAATGGGAAAAACAGAAATGTTTCCCCCCTTTTTTTGTTTACATTTTCCCAGATATAAAAAAAAAAAAAGAAAAAAACATGCTTAGTTGAATATCCCAAATGGAAAAAATATTATAGCCCTCAAAACTGCATGTACGAAAAAACCCGAAAATGTATCTGGTCCTGAAGCAGGGAAATTGGCCTGGTACAGAAGTGGTTAATCTACATAACAAAAATTTTGTAACTTTGTAAATACATTACATTATTTATCCTGCACTGGCCCTGAGTTACAGCCTTTATTATACTCTAGAGCCATATTCACTATTCTGCTAATTGCTCCTGGAAAAAGCTCCCAAGATTGTCAGGGCTCAGCCCTAATCTTCTATAATGTTGTAGGACAGTTAATTTTTGTATCTCTTTAAGAGAAAAACAGAATTCCAACTTCTATAAAGATTTAGAATTTAAAGGGAATCTGTCAGCAGGAAAATCAGTATCAAACTAATGACAGTGTCTCGTAGTGCTGCTTCTATACTTTCCAAAGATGCCTTTCTTTTTCTGCATTGTAGCTCCATTTTCATGAAAATAAGCATTTTATTTTTATGCAAATTAGTTGAAAAGGGCTTTAGGGATGTTTCTTCTCCTGCTGGGGTTTTGCTCTCTGCTCTAGATAACCGCCCCTAAGTGTCACCAAGCACTGCCCCCCCATTTCATATGTGACCTCTCCCACTTTATCACACTTTGCTGCAGCTGCCTTCATCTGAAGCCAATCTCTTACTGTTGCCTGATGCCATCAACCATGCGTACAGTCATTACTGCGCATTCCACAGCTGATCCAGGTGATGAGCTTAGGGGAGAGATGTCATTCAAGCAATGGGCGGCAGTTAGAAGAGTGGAGAGCGAATTTACATAAGAATGAAACACAAATTTTCATGAAAATGAAGCTGCAATTCAGAATAACAAAGGCATCTTTGGAAAGTGTAGATGCAGCCCTATAATGTACTGTTATTAGTTTGATACTGATTTTACTGCTGACAGACTCCCTTTAATCAAATTTTGGACTGAAAATTTTTATTACCCTCTTTAGTACCTGTCTGTTCATCTATCAATCCAGAATGTCGAATGAATAGGTTACCACTTTGGTTCAATTGAGGTTAGCTACATGAAATGTATATGGAAAGAGAGAGTGCGATGTTTACTAGCTGTTTAGATGTTTTTTGTCATTTTGTGTTCCCACAAATGGGTAGTAGAGATGTCATTAATGTATTTGTTTTCCTCTCCATGTCACAAGTATGTTCAGTGATATAAATCCATACAAATCTTACATAATGTAGAACTCAGCTGCCACAGTAATGATATTTGAATATGTCTTAACAGATGTAGAAAAGGGGAAAAATGAGAATGTTGTTATGATGTATGAAAAAGAAATGCTCGGATGCAGGTGGCACTATACAGACAAAGATACTATTTCAGTGCAAGAATGTCTGGGAGATGTCCACTTCCCTAGGAACAATACCATTCACATTCCTCACAGCATCCAAAACAGGAATATCATCTTATTTCCCATTAAGGTCACAACAAGCATTTATTTCTCAAGAAAATGCACCCAGCTGTAAAAAAAAAAAAAAAAAAGAACAAACAAACAAACAAAAAACATCTTAAGGCTAAGGCCCCAAGTAGCAAGCCACAGCCGAAAATACCACGGTGGAAATGCATTGCGTTTTTCACAGAAATTCTGCAGTTTTCCTCTGCGGACTTCCTGCCCCTATTATACCTATACAGGAAACGCCAGCATTCCGTAGGTATAATTGACATGCTGCGATTTACAAAGACGCAACAGTTTTTGAAATCGCAGCATTTCCAAAGCAGTTTCTTTTTTTTTGCAATGTGTGGATGGGATTAGCCACAATCCCATTCACTTTGCAGGTACTGTAATATGCAGTATTTGTGTATTGAGAATACGCAGAGCAACGTTTGCATATTTGCAACGTGGAGCCTTGGTCTAAAGGTAACCTGTTAAACGTGCAGTATGACCAGCAGCATGTTATCGATCAGGAGTTGAGTATATTGATATAGATATAGTTTTGTGGGAAAAGACTCTTGTATTTTATTCACTTATATCTCGGCTCATTCCAGTGGGCAGTTTTTCCCACTGACTGACAGCTATGTCTGTATGTACATTTATACAGGAAATGCTGCCAATCACTCATAAGACCTCCCACTGCACTCCTGAGCCCAGAAGGTGCAGGACTTTGTAACACATACATTACAATAAATGTTAAATCTTTTCAGCACTTACAACATGACTGGCTGCCTTTACGTTTCTTTAACCAGAGGATGTTTTCATTATGCAGGATATAAGATGGTACCCAGCACCATGCCATAAGTCATTACTATTGTCTTTTCTTTCCACCGCCTCCTCCTACTAATCATATACCATTACCTCGATGTCAAATGTCTTATATTGTCCTATGAGTTGAATAGTTCCCCTGCTGATCCCAGCTAGCTTTATAAAATAATTGATAAAGGGTTGTTTCATGCTTCTTTCATATTCTCTATTAAGGCATATGGACATCTATGAGCCAAAGTGGAAAGCCATGCAGAAGAGTTGTGAGCCTGGCCTGTCCATACATTCCTATATCAATTACAATGTAGTCATATAAGGTATACTTCAGTTCCATATGGATTTCTCAAATTATTTTTTTACATTTGAAATTAAGATTTATATAATGACTTGAACTAAATTTTGATTACTTTAAAATTCTGGTCCAGAAGAATCCTTGGTGTAAACTGTTAACCCTGTCACCAGCACAGGGGTCATTTCATCTGCGAGCACACGGGTAAAAACGAACAGATGAGCCCCTTTTCCTTAGTCTCCCTACCAGAGGCTGAACTTGATCTTCTATCATTTGATGTCATGCAAGACCAGATAAATGACAAGTCTTTCGAGAGCCTGCAGAAGTCCTTTAGAACAGCTGCACAGCCTTCTCCACTTCTTTCCAGCAGGTTTCTCACTTAAGAAAAAAACACGCTTCATTACATCGCCTCTTACTTGAGCTGCAAGGGTCTATTCAAGGAAGATAAGCCTCTTAGAAATGAAGTAGCGTTGAATTTAGGTTTTGAGTGACAGCAGGAAGGTTTATCCATTGAACAGACAATACTGCTTTCTCTGCATTAAGCTAGGAGGCGGACAATGATCTGTTTTTTAGGCCGCATCTCATCTCTTTCCCACAGCAGAAGGTGATTAGAGTGAGGAAACAGGGACTCAGAAAGAAAGCTGAGTAGTATCTCCCCAGCCCTCTGTTTCCTGAATAGGACTGGATGGAAGTTCTAGGCCAAGTGCATCAATCACAGATTAGCTATGAGGATGAGATGGGTTACCAGATGCTGAGGATGAACATATGGGCTACTCAAGAAACTAGTGATATAACATTGACAAAGCTTCACAAAAACCAAATTTCTAAAAAAGAAGAAAATTCCCATAGAGAAGATTCCAGAAATGTATTGTCCTCCAACTGCTGCATGCAACCTATGCCTATATATAAGCCATTTTGTTTGCTGTAGTGTAGCTTTATCTTAAACTCTTCATGAAAAGCATATTATATATGAGTAAATCATTCAATGTATGTAGACTTATGTAGCCACTAAGCTTCCCTCCCATGTTTTTATATTGAGTAAAAACAATCTACTTACTGCAATAAAGTGATGATAACTAGACTGCTTATTGGCTACACCTACAGTACAGTCTCAGTAGTGGGAAAACACTCATGATGTGATGTTGGAGAACAATGACAGTGGAGATAATTTTACTATTCTTTCCATAGATGTCATTGAGCTGCACAGTCTTTGAAATGTTTTTGACAATTTCTCTGCAGAATACCACCTTAAGGCTAAGGCCCCACATAGCGAAACGCAGCTTAAAATACACTGCAGAAAAAAACATAGCAAAACTACATTGAGTTTTTGCTGCATTTTTCTCTGCTCTTTCCTTCCCCTATTAACCCCTCCCGACATTCGCCACAATAGTACAGTGGATGTTGGGTATTTAAATATGGCAGCTGGCATATCCACTGTGTCTCTACTGTATAAAACAGCAAAGGCCCAGCGTTAATGCCCAGGATCTGTGCCCGCAAAGTGAGGCTACCAAGGCGCCATTTTCCCGGTGGTGCATGGGAGCTGCCATTTTGGGGGGGGGCGGCGGCGGCTGGAACAACATCCGGGTCCAACAATTCCATTGCCATGACAGCCTATTGCAGGCTCCCAGGCTTGTCAGGCAATGATTTGTATGACAGACTACATAAAGCAAAATGCCCTATGCATCTTCATACATGGAAATATAAAAAAGTTACGGGTGTAAGAATATGGCGACTTAAAGAAAAAAACATTTTTTGCAAAGTTTTTTTGTGAAATGGTTAAAATGTAAATAAAACTATATAAATTTGGTATCCCCAGAATCATACCGAAACATAGAATACAGGTGACAATGTCATTTTGGCTGCACAGCGAACAATGTAGAAACTAATCCCTTAAGAAAGTCTCAATTTCCACCCCAATGTGTGGATGGGATCCACTTTGCAGGGACTGTAAAACGCAGTGGGGCCCCCGGCCTTAGACTATCCCACTTGGTTAGAAACGTAGTAAGTGTTCAGTTTTCCTGCAGCTCCACCAAAGGCAATACTAATGCATTACATAGTTCCCATTACAGACTGAGTTGTCCAAGTAATGGGTTCATATGTTTGGTCCCTTAAAGTCAGAGATGCTCAGTGTAGTCATCCAAAACTTTGACTTATAGAGAAAGATCCTGAATGTATTTAACCACTTCTGGACTGCCAACTGGGTTTTTACATCCGGAGAGTGGTTGTCTAGTTCTGCAAGGATGTATCGGTATGTCCAAGCAGTTTTCAGCAGCTGCACAAAATCGTGCAGCTGCTGAAACAGGGAGCCGGCTGTAACTTCAGCCGGAGCTCCCATAGAGAAGACAGGGAAGGTTTATTACCATGATTCGGCTGCCCTCTGACCCGGCAGTCACGTGATCCGTTGGGATCAGAGCCTGTAAGATCTGCTGGATCCTACAGGACCCAGATCAGCTCTATAAGCTCTATAGTTATGTGCAGGAGGCTGTATTCCTCCTTCAACTGGGGCTAAATGTACAAGCCCCAGTTACAGGGGAAATCAGCCTCCCCAACAAAAAAAAAACAGACACGTTTTCCCGGATATAAAACAAATTTAAAAACATGCAAAAATAAAAATAAAATAAAAATAAAGCCCTACGTGTCACCGAAAAAAGACACAGAAATTAGTTGAATAACCCAAATGATAAATATGTTACAGCCCTCAAAACCACACATACCAAAAAACCCAAAAGTTTGTCTGGTCCTGAACCAGTAATTGGCCCATTACTGAAGTGGGTAAGGGTAAGGACACATAATCAAGTTTTTTTTTATGCAAATTTTTAAAGCCAAAACAAGGAGTGGATTTAAAAAGGTAAGTAGCATGTGTCCTTTTTATGTTTCCTCCCTTTATAATCCACACCTGGTTTGGGTTTCAATAACAGCATAAAAAACCTGAACATGTGTCCTCACCTTTATGGCTTTAATTTGATGTCCATTAGCTTACAGCTGAAATGTATAGTGATGTGCTAGGCATCACACTGCAATTTAAAAATGCAAGCAATTCATATAAAAAAGGCAATTTGGTGCAATCAACTAACCAGCTTCAATTTAATAAATTGTATGTTATTATTTAACCCCTTCTCGACATCTACCATAATAGTATGGCAGATGTCGGTTCTTAAAATATGGCACCCGCTGAGAAGCAGAGCAGGTGCCATAAACGCTGGCTCTCCACTGTATAGAACAGCAGAGACCCAGTGGGATGGCCCCCAAACTACAAAAATTGCCCCTTCTGTAATGCCGAATATATATATCTATATATAGATATATATATTACAGGTGTTAGAATTTTTTTCAAAGATTTGAATTTTTGTTAAGGTGTTAAAAAAATATCAAAAACTATATAAATATGGTATTGCTGTAATTGTACCAACCAACATACCATAGGTAACATAAGCACCATAAAAACAAAAACCATAAGAAATTGTTGCAATTGCGCTTTCTTCTAATTCCCCCCATTCTAAATTTTTTTTGCAGTTTTCTAGGGCATCGTACAGAATATTAATGAGTACCATTATGAAGTACAAATAAGACTTACAGTATACAGCTCTGTGAACAAAAAAAATTAAAAAGTTATGGCTTTTGGAAGGCGGGTAATAAAAAACAAAAATGAAAAATGGCTGCTGCAGAAAATGGTTAATTATATAATCCTCACTTGACGTAAGTATGCTAAAGCTGAGCAATAACTATAGTATTTTTGTAGAACTGACTTCATAACTACAGTAGTATACTACAGCAGGCATTAGCTTGGTGCAAAAGTTACTGAAAGAACATAACTGACTTGCAGTATTAATAAGTGCAGTACTGACAACTTCTGGGCTTTTGGTAATCTGTAAAGCTAATATATCTAGGTACTTGTCTCCCGTACCAAATTATATAACACTGTGAAATTGGGAAAAGAGTATTATGTAATATTGGATAGTGGTAAGCTGAAATAATATAAGTGGAAAATGAACCTTTAATTAACCTGATGTAAAAAATTTGTCCTATACTCAGGGCAAACCCATGCTAAGGTACAAACATTTAAAAAAAATATATAGAATATTATATAACATTGCATAATTAGGAAAAAAATTAATTTATAATATTGGATAGTGGTAAGCTGCAATGATATAAGAGGAAAAAGAACAGTTATGTAGCCTGGTGTAAAATAAAAAAAATAAAAAAAAAACATGGTGCCCACAGTAATATATATCTTTTGGCATATTGTTCCCATGCTTAGGGCACACCCATGCTATGGTACAGAACCTTTGATGATTTCAATAATACTGCACCTTCTTAGGGTTCAAATTGTACGCAACTTAATGCAGCTGTCTAGTCATGACTCCAATAATAATATGTGATGGTTACTTGCTATTTATTTTCCTAAGCTGTTTTTAGCTGGGTTCCTTTAGGGTAGTTGTGCTGTTTGGTTACATCTTAGCTACAATGCCTACAGGGAACCTGAGGTAGTCTGAGGCACACCTCCTGTCCCATCATTGACTCAGGATGCTGCTCTACTCCTTCCTCCACAGTTCTCCTCTCAATGGCTGCTTTGCATAAAAATAAGTCACAAGCAAGTCAGCACATGGAAGATGATTTCCAAAGCAGCAAAGGCAGAATTATTAAATAAATATAAAATAAAGAGTAGAATGATAATAATGAACGGATCAATTAGCCTAGAGTGAGAAAAAGATGGTTATCAAGTATCTGCTACACAAATATTCAGAGGACTGGGGAAGCTGGAGCCTTGCTTTAAGTGCAATTTCACTTTAAATTACTTAAAGAAGTTGTATAAGATTTTTTAAAAAGTTGACTTTTTCTACTCACATCACATTTTTTCCATGAGCTGTTCTCTATCTTTTTACTTAAATGGAGTTGAGCTGCAATACCTGACAAAGCCCATAGGCTCTTTTTTCTCATCCCAGACAACCCCTTTAACTTTACAAATTACTGTATATTTGACCATAAAAGTATGTAAAATTATATCATAATTTATCATACATATCTACCAGTCAAACAATTCAATACCTCTTTCTGAAAGCGTTATGTTCTCTTCAGGCAAACATAAAGCAGTGGACAAATATTAGAAGGTCATGGGTTAGGATTTTATTTCTTTATTATTTTAATAATTGTGTTCTTCATCATTTATGCAAGTCCCAGGTAGAGTTCTTCTTTAACAAGCTTGCAAACTGAAACAAGCAAAAGTCTTTTTCCTTGAGTATGGCAAATAAAGTCGGTAAAACATTCCAAGTTAAAACACAGCTCCCTCCCAACATCATATGCACACAATATTCACCGTGAGGAATGATTTATACGACGTTTTACTGAACATTTATAGATAGAGTAGAACCAGAGCTATAGGATATTTCTCCAGTTAGGTTCAGCTAACAGATTAGAAAATATCCATTAATTTGTCAGAGCTGCAAGGAACAAGGAAGTCTTTAATTTTCATTTACTATCACTGGGCTTGTACCGGGGAACAGATTGAGTTATATCAACATTTGATATTATAATTATAAGTAAACCCTTCTAGCATGTAAATTGAAGGTTCCAGTAAAAAATGCTGATGTTATTCATTTTGTGTTATTAATCCCAGTGGGAGCAGCCAGCCTCTTTCTGTTGTGTAGAGACACTTCAAGTGTTGTCGGTGTTAATAAACAAGCACATAGCTTTACTCAGAACAAAACAAGTAGACAATGATACCAGATATACAATACTAGAGCGAGGGCTGTGCGGAGATATACTAGCATGGCATCATATTATCATTACGTCGTCATTATAAAAAGCATTATAGGTAACAAGATCTCTTTTATCTGGTATATTGTGCAGTATAAAGTGTCCCTGGGAACAAATGCTTTGAAAAACTTTTTAACTACATAGCTGAACAGCCAATACAATATGTGTGTTATATATAAAGAGGGTCATCTGAAAATCCAAGACTATTGGGTCCCAGTAGTCGGACCCCCACAATCTAGTGTTTATCACCTACCTAGTAAATAGGCAATAAATGCTTCTGACTGGAGTACCCCTTCAACCCTGTACCTGGTAACATTGTGTAAAGTGTTCAGGTTTTTATTTTGGCAAGGGCAATGAGAGGCACTAATAAATGCTATATAGATAGATAGATAGATAGATAGATAGATAGATAGATAGATAGATAGAAAAATGATATATAATATTTCCTTTGTATCTTATTTTAGTATAGATACAGTCATAGAAAAAGTTTGGGCACCCCTATTAATCTTAATCATTTTTAGTTCTAAATATTTGGGTGTTTGCAACAGCCATTTCAATTTGATATATCTAATAACTGATGGACACAGTAATATTTCAGGATTGAATGAGGTTTATTGTACTAACAGAAAATGTGCAATATGCATTAAACCAAAATTTGACCGGTGCAAAAGTATGGGCACCTCAACAGAAAGTGACATTAATATTTAGTAGATCCTCCTTTTGCAATAACAGCCTCTAGTCGATTCCTGTAGCTTTTAATCAGTTCCTGGATCCTGGATGAGGTATTTTTGACCATTCCTCTTTACAAAACAATTCCAGTTCAGTTAAGTTTGATGGTCGCCGAGCATGGACAGCCCGCTTCAAATTATCCCACAGATGTTCAATGATATTCAGGTCTGGGGACTGGGATGGCCATTCCAGAACATTGTATTGTTCCTCTGCATGAATGCCTGAGTAGATTTGGAGCTGTGTTTTGGATCATTGTCTTGCTGAAATATCCATCCCCGGCGTAACTTCAAATTCGTCACTGATTCTTGTACATTATTCTCAAGAATCTGCTGATACTGAGTTGAATCCATGCGACCCTCAACTTTAACAAGATTCCCGGTGCCGGCATTGGCCACACAGCCCCAAAGCATGATGGAACCTCCACCAAATTTTACAGTGGGTAGCAAGTGTTTTTCTTGGAATGCTGTGTTTTTTGACGCCATGCATAACGCCTTTTGTATGACCAAACAACTCAATCTTTGTTTCATCAGTCCACAGGACCTTCTTCCAAAATGAAGCTGGCTTGTCCAAATGTGCTTTTGCATACCTCAGGCGACTCTGTTTGTGGCGTGCTTTCAGAAACGGCTTCTTTCGCATCACTCTCCCATACAGCTTCTCCTTGTGCAAGTGTGCTGTATTGTTGACCGATGCACAGTGACACCATCTGCAGCAAGATGATGCTGCAGCTCTTTGGAGGTGGTCTGTGGATTGTCCTTGACTGTTCTCACCATTCTTCTTCTCTGCCTTTCTGATATTTTTCTTGGCCTGCCACTTCTGGGCTTAACAAGAACTGTCCCTGTGGTCTTCCATTTCCTTACTATGTTCCTCACAGTGGAAACTGACAGGTTAAATCTCTGAGACAACTTTTTGTATCCTTCCCCTGAACAACTATGTTGAACAATCTTTGTTTTCAGATCATTTGAGAGTTGTTTTGAGGAGCCCATGATGCCACTCTTCAGAGGAGATTCAAATAGGAGAACAACTTGCAATTGGCCACCTTAAATACCTTTTCTCATGATTGGATACACCTGGCTATGAAGTTCAAAGCTCAGTGAGGTTACAAAACCAATTTTGTGCTTCAGTAAGTCAGTAAAAAGTAGTTAGGAGTATTCAAATCAATAAAATGATAAGGGTACCCAAATTTTCGCACCGGTCAAATTTTGGTTTAATGCATATTGCACATTTTCTGTTAGTACAATAAACCTCATTTCAATCCTGAAATATTACTGTGTCCATCAGTTATTAGATATATCAAATTGAAATGGCTGTTGCAAACACCCAAATATTTAGAACTAAAAATGATTAAGATTAATAGGGGTGCCCAAACTTTTTCATTGACTGTATGTGTTTATATTCACTTACTGTTGATTTTTTCCTACAGGATGACTGTTTAAAGCATCTACTACTCTTATATTTTCTGACATTGCATCTGATGTTCCCCTCCCCCATATATACATAGCCAGATTGGTAGATAGCTAGAAAATAATCCAAGGGAATGGACAGCTCTCCTAGGCTGCATGGGAGAACAAAAACTTTTGGAGTACTACCTATATGCTTGGCTTATAGTTTTTGATTTACAGTAGTTTTCAGAGTATAAATGTCCCATCCTAAGGATATGTCAATAATATCAGATTAGTGGGGGTCCGACACCCAGTACCTCTACTAAATAGCTGTTCTCAGCAGCTGATACACAGAGAATGGAGCAGGAATGTGACAGCTCTGTTCTCTGTGTAGTGGTCAAAGAGTGGCGACTGCAGATCAGATCCCACTCACTTGAATGATAGCTAAGCTGCAGGGACTCGGCTTAGCAACTACACAGAGAATGGAGCTATCTGCTTCCTACCCCATTCTCTGTGTATCAACTATGAGAAAAACTGATTGGTGGTGGTGCCAAGTGTCAGACCCTCACCAATCTGATAATGATGATCTATCTTTAGGATAGGTCATCAGTATTTTTAGCTGAGAAAACCCCTTTAAGCTGGGCATACATATAGCTGTCAGCCAAACTAGTTTGTCCAACACCCCCACATTCAAGCACACTGGTCTCAGCTGAACAGTGCATGTATAATGAAATGGCAGCAGCTTAACTCTCAGAAAACAAAGTGATCGATGAGTTGAAATCCAACTGCCTGGTCCTTATCTCCCACATCTGCTGCTGAAATTGGGAGGTACCAATACCCATTAACTGGTCAGCCAAGCCCATCAAAATTGGTGGGTTCAGCTAATACAAATCTAATGTGCATTGGGCTGCTTTACAGAACCAAGGTATGCACTCCCTTTCCTCCTTATTGAATTATGCTGCATTGTTTTGGGGTTTTTTTCTTTGCCCAACTCATTAATATGATTCTATCTGGTTTCCCACAATGTGTATTGTGTACAGTACAAAAAAATGTTATGATATGGGCCTCACTCACCACATAACTGTGAATTATCCAGTTGCCACTCTATTTTTTATTTTTATGACTATGTTGTTATTTGAGGCTATAATTTAATTGTGCTTGATGTGGCAGAACGCCTAAACAAAAGAAATGTCACCATAATTTTTTATTTCTTTGCACCAAATATACCAATGTATACTACTTTTGGGTAATATTATTGAATACATATCATGTACAGTACTGTGCAAATGTATTAGGCAGGTGTGGGGAAAATGCAACACAGTAAGAATACTTTCAAAAATAAAAGTGTTAATAGTTTATTTTGTCAATTAATAAAATTAAGTGAACGAAGAAAAGAGAAATGTAAATAAAATCAATATTAAGTGTGACCTCCTTTTGCCTTCTTCTAACCACAGATCTTCTATGGATGTAGGCTTGCTCAAATCTTCTGCCCCTTCATGAAATCCCAGACAGCCTGGATGGATGATGTTGAGATCACAGCTCTGTGGGACTATATCATCACTTCCAGGATTCCTCCTTTAAAGGGTGGTCACACCAAATATTGATTTAATTTCAATTTCTCTTTTGTTCATTCACTTAATTTTGTCAATTGGCAAAATAAACTATTAACATTTCTATTTTTATTTTTCTACAATTCTTAAAAATTTTATTCAACAATCAAAAGGGGTGTAACTAGCAAAGACTGGGCCCCATAGCAAACTTTTGACTTGAGTCCCCCATCCCCACACGGCATAACGCTCCCTTTACTGTCCTCTATACCGTATAATGCCCCATTTACACACAGTATAATGCCCTACACTGGCCCCTTCACACAGCATAATGTCCCATTGTGACCTACATTTAGTATAATGTCCGATAGCAGCCCCTGCACACAGTAAAATGTCCGATAGCAGCCCCTGAACACAGTAAAATGTCCGATAGCAGCCCCTGAACACAGTATAATGTATCCATAGCGGCCCCTTCACACAGTATAATGCCTCATAGCAGCCCCTGCACATGGTATAATTTCCTATAGTGGCCTCAATACAGTATAATGTCCATAGCAGCCCCTGCACACAGTATAATGTCCCATAGTGGCCTCCATACAGTATAATGTTTCACAGTGGCCCCTTCATATAGTATAATGTCCAGTATTAGTCCCTCCAAACAGTATAATGTCCCATAGTAGCCTCTTCACCAGGTATAATGTCCCATAATGGCTCCTCCATACAAAGTGGCCCCTTAACACAGTATAATGTGACATAGTAGGGCAGCACGGTGGCTCAGTGGCTAGCACTGCAGCGGTGGAGTCCTGGGTTCGAATCCTGCCAAGGACAACATCTGCAAGGAGTTTGTATGTTCTCCCTGTGTTTGAGTGGGTTTCCTCCCACACTCCAAAGACATACTGCTAGGGAATGTAGATTGTGAGCCCTATATGTGACAGTGACTGTCAATGTCTGTAAAGCACTGCGGAATATGATGGCGCTATATAAGTAAGCATAATAAATAAATAAATAAATAATAGTAGCTTCCATACAGTATAATGTCCCACAGTGGCCCCTCCACACAATATAATGCCCCATAGTGGCCCCTAGGGTGTTTGTAATAAATATTATAAAATTTTCTGGTTCGGCCAAATCCAAAATATTTGGAGTTCACGCACCACAAACTATTATTATACTTTGGGGTCTTTTCAGACCCCTGAGTATAATGAGTAGAGGCCCACGGCAGATGAGCAAACATAAAAAACTGTGTTATTCACCTACCCTGGGCTCCAGTGTGGGTCTTGAATGACGTCAGAGACCACTGAGGCCATAATGGTGGCATCACCCATGTTTTTTATTTTTGATCACCTCCTCTGGATCATTATACTTTGGGGTCCGAAGAGACTACCAGGTGAACCTTGCAAGACGAATCTCTCGAGGTTTGCCCAACAAATACTAAGTGCTGTGGCCCTATTTACCAATCCCTGCTCCTGCTCATGGCTGCCTCCGATTCCCCTTCAGCCTCCAGAAGGGCCTATGCACCGTGTTGAATATCGTCAACGACATGATATGGGACGCACAGGGCCCCTTGGAGGGCTGAAGGGGAAGTGAAGTCAGATGTGGACAGGATCGGGGATTGGAAGTAAATAGCAGCTGTCACCTGCTAGTGTAATCCAGCAGGTAATGTCCTATTAAAAAAAAAAAAAAAAAAAAAAAAAGCAGCAAGGAGTCCACCAGGCCCCCTAAGATTGTTGGCACTGTAGAGCCGATACGGCTGCTATGGCTGTTATTACACCACTTCCTAAGAGGTTAATGCCAGATTTGGAGTTATCTGTTATACTGACTGATACTGCAAAAGACATATTGTCAATCACAGCTATTCTTCCATTGTTGACATAATGGGCACAGGAGCTGTCCCCACCAGCCCACTATCACATATATGGAGATGTGTAAATATACTGTATCCCTCCATGTTCATGTATTTGATGCAGAAAGGGGTTAACAGGAAATAAAGTACCTGTTATGTCAACAAAATTTACAGTACCTTCCATAGGTAAAATAGAATAGTGCCACCTAGTGGTAAAATCATTTATAGATTTTTCATACATAACTTATCTATGGTCCTAAATCACATGCTGGCAGCTTAAAACATTTTTGGAACAATGTATTTTTTGTAGACTAGGAATAAAGAATAGATAATCTATAGTACACAGCTTTTAACAGTGTAAGTAGTGTTATAGCTCACTATAGATAATATTCTTTTTGCAGCTTGTAAGTCTTAAAACACTGCATTAGAAGTACAAAAATTATTTCCTGTACTTGGAGTATTAACTAAAATCGACTTGTAGTGAGAAATAAATGACAAAATCTATAGTTTTTTCTTAAAGTGAATGCACGGAAACCTAAAGATGATATAAGAAAATATAATGGAAAATTTCCTGTGTCATCCATTAGAGGGCTCTTTATGCCACTGCTTGACTCACACAGCATTGCTGGGTTCATTGAATGCAATCAATGACAATATACACTTACTAATATATTCCCAATATTATGTTACATCTACAACAGTGACTCTAACAGCATAGTTTACAATCTAGCAAAAATATCCAACGTAACAAAAATGTCAACATAAGAGGTTCCCATAAGCTGCATACTAAGTTTCATTTATAGAAGATCATGCTGCTGAAAAAGGGGATCTTGATTCGGTTGTATCCAATGTACAGTACCCCTGCACCTCTGTGTCACCAGGGTCATAATTGCTCCATTTGCAAATGCTGTGTTTAACCTCAGGAAATGGTGCCATAGACTTTGCAAACAAAGTTTTGATGCTTTCATTACAATCAGTATCATGTTATAAAGTCCAGCCAAAAAAGTATTAATTTACCTGACCTGTCATTTTGATCTTGTTTCATTGTCGGGACAAGTTAGTTGGCCTTGGAGTTTAGATGGGGGAGAGGGGAGGCTGCCACGGCCCTGAGATGTGTTAGAGACACTGAAAGTTTTCATTTTAACTCCTTAATGAGCCTGACCTCTGGCCCACGTTGATGAGTTCCATACCTTTATTAGTGTGCTTTCCAAATACATTTGACACTAGTCAAAATTCTGACAGGGTTATAACTAATGAAACCATGCTCAAAAATAATGATCTGAAATTGCATGTCCTTTATGGGGGGAGTCTAATTCACATAAACATTAGGGATGGCAACCATCAGTAAATCTACTCACAGTCAGTTAAAATGAACTACAGTTTGTATTCATTGATGCAAAGAGCCTATAAAAAAGTCAAATTATTCACCATACACAAAGGTAGTGCTCCTATCACAGAGGTTATAAATTCTCTCCTTGCAATCCTAGATACATCATCCTTCAGTTTTTTTAACCATTTATTGTATAAAATTATGTTATGCGCTGTTCTCTTACCACGGACACTGAAAGCCAAAAGCTGGATCAGTTTACCACTTAAACTGGCCATACACATCACACAGATCTTTAAGTTGTGTTATCCCTTCTACTACTTTTTTACCTGTACCTTTTTATCTGTACCTACTGTCACTGTAATGCCTCTACCTTGGAGCTTTTGTATATTGTATTTGTATTATCTATGCTGCTGTAACAAACTGAATTTCCCCATGGTGTAACTATTAAAGGATTATCTTATCTTATCTTATCTTATCTTATCTTATAAATGAGTCGATTTCAGCATGACCAACTGACCATCTAATGTGCATGAAAGTGTCCCAATTCTCCCTGACAAAAGATGGAGGTAAAAAGAACTAGGCTGTTGGATTTCAATATGCCCAATCTTTTTGTTCACAGGGAGATAAGCATACATTCATATGAAAGGGAAGGGGTTCCTTGGGATAGCTGTCCAATAGTTGCCTAACAAAGCAGCAAGTTTGTGGGGAGTTGGTGATGTCACAGACTCAGAGCGGCCGTGGGGAAGACTGAGAAACCAGAGTTCCAGCCTTCCCAGCAGTCATTCACAAAAGTAATGAACGGGTTCTGGGGGACTAATGGTGTACATTAGTAATGAAGCTTACCTAGTGCAGGAAATGCATTGGTAAGCTTTATTATGCCCCAGATAACCCCTTTATGAGGTTAAGGTACTCTTGAGTCAAATCAAGGGGCCAGTTAAAGAGGGCCTCTAGGACTAGAGTGAAACTACAAAGAGAATCTTCTTTTCTAAACAACTTAGCATGTCCAAGTACTACATGAACAGCCCAATGATTTCAATGGGTGCCATACTGTATGATGTCTACAATTCCCTGTGGTAGCAATACTATGCGAATGAGGTGTACATTAAGCCATGATGTAAAGGTCATTCACAATATTCGAGGAATTTCCAATTTAGAAATATGTACAGTAAAGTCCTCTATTGTTATGGCTTTTTGCAAAACAGGATGGATATTGATGGATTAATGTACCGTATATAACAGATGGCATTGACTTTAATGGAAAAAAAAATGGAAAGTCAAATTTTTGTTATTTTTGTGGCTAGAATAGTGTCCCTTATACTAACTATTGCATTTACCACTAGAGAAATCCATTTGAAATCAGCAGGAAAACACTAAGGTAAATGGCTTTCTTTGTTTGGCTCTGTTCACATTGTGGATTCTGTTCTGCTAAATTTAATTTTTCACTGATGAACCTAAATAATTGATACTGTGAAAATGAGAGCCATGATGCCAGCGTGAACACAGCCTTTTTCTGCAAAAGCAGCAGGATAAAACAATGTAGAGAAAGAGGCTAAGCAAAGCCTCACATCTATACTGAACATATGTGTTACCTTGATCATGCTCTGGTATTACGCAAATTTTATTTACTGGAAATTTAGTAAGTCCAAGTACATCCATTGCAAAGGCCACAGGTCTAAGGCTTGGTTCACATAGTTACATAGTTAAAACGGCTGAAAAAAAGACATAGGTCCATCAAGTTCAACCAAGGGAAAGGGCATGATAGAAGGGACGAGTAGGGACATCTGTTTGAAGGGACATCTTTGTTGGAGTCTTCCTTCAGACTTCGTTGAGAATTGCTGGATGAAAAAGTCTGGCAAGCCTGACTTTTTCATCAGGAAATTTTACTTAAAGAAAATGGACACCGGACGGACCCAATTATAGTCAATGGGGTCCCTTGAGCTCCGTTGGTGTCCACTATTTTAGCGGTCTGTTTGTCTGGTCTTCTGGTCCTCTGACGGAACAGAAGAACAGAACGTCACTAGTGTAAGATGGGCTGTGGCTAAAACAGTATCCTAACATTATGTTCCAATAGAACCTATGCAGATTTTTGGGGAGGGCACACATATCCTATAGTACACAAGTTACTAAGATTTACACATGATTATTAAAAAGATAGATAAAAAAATTGAAGACAGATATTAATATCTGCTTTTTCATTGTCATTGCAAAGTAAAGTACATAAGAATACAGCATTATTTTTTAGAAAAAGAAAGCAACAAATTATCATATTTTTAGATAACTTAACATTTGCAAAAAAAAACTAAATTTACTTAGAAAATCTCTTACAAGTTCTGTAAAAACAAGCAACGTACTATTTTCTGAAAATAATCATTCTAGATGCTGGATATAAATTTACATAGTCAGATCCAAAATTATAATAGTATTTTTCTTGGCAGCATATAGAACTTTTCAAAATCATTCACCTATCCAGGAGGGCAGCACAGAGCATTTCTACGCCAAGAATGTGCTCGTTCTCACTTTGAATTACTCAGGTTAAAATGAAAAACAAATCTGAGCCTTTTTATGCACCAAATATGCCAAGACAAAAAATGATCAAAGGCACGGTCGCCCATATGGAGTCGGCCATGTTTTTCATCTTCTCTGGTAATTAATAATTTGTTTCAAAATACTGCTTGCTTGACCAAATCTCCACTAGTCAAACATAGTATATTATACAGCCGTAACATATTTTACAGGATTGGTGGACTGTGCATTGCATCAGATGTTTAAAGATTATTGTGAAATTCTAGTTAGATTTCATATATATCTATATTTATTCTTCTCAAAGCATAAGCCTCAAAGAAAAAAAAAAGTTATCCACAGCAACTCAATTTGTACTGAAAGAACTAGTGCTGAGCTCTGGTTCCTATGGGCAATGGCCTGACTTTAAAATGTTTTGAAAATGTGTACACATTTTTAATAGACAAGGTAAAGCCCCACGTGGAAAATCCCATCCACACATTGCAAAAAAACACCCACAACGGAAATGCTGCGATTTACAAAACCATTGTATTTTTGGAAAATCGCAGCATGTCAACTATACCTACTGAAACGCTGGCAGCTTCCATATACTGTAGATATAGTTGAAGCAGAAAGTCAGCAGAGGAAAACTCTGTGGACTTTCTATGAAAAGAGCTACGAGAAAAAACACGGTGCGTTTCTACCTCGGTTTTTCCCGCAGAGCTTTTTGGCTGCAACCCGCTACGTGGGGCCTTAGCCTAACTGGTCTACTTTTGGAAGGTCACAAAATGACTTGTCAGTTATGGAAATTAGACCATCGTACAAAGTTAATCTGACAAAAAATATAATACTGGTTGCCGTATACACTGATAAATTGTTCAAGTATTAAAGAGTACCTATTACCACTTACACCAACTCCATTTCATTACATATTTTAATAGGTGCTGTCCACCAGTTGGAATTTTATTTCTAGCCCCCACATGCCGGTCTCTGCTTCTGTCTTCCTCTCAACACACAGGAAATGCCACTCACTTCATCAGTAGCTGAGGTAAGTCACTGGACAATGAGTGACTGGAAGTGGAGAGCGGAGGGGTCATGAGGTTAGCATGACCTTTTAAATTTTGTTACAGCATACTGAGAATGTTTTTTAACAAAAAAAATTGGGTGAACAACCCTATTTATGCTGCTTACTAGTCTAAAGCAAACATTCATTGTTAGCAACAACTAGGGTGTAATTCACACAACCGTGATGCTAATTGGCTATGAAAAACAGACACTTTGCATCAGTATGGCATCTGTTTTTCATGGCTCCTCATAGACTTATGCTGGTCCATTAAGAAACAGCAAGTAAATAGGTCCATATTATTGCATTGATTTTAGTGCAGCTGTATTCTCATTAGTGTGAATAAGGCCTAAGGTTTTTTCCTCAGTATAACTGCAAATACTGGGATGGCTAAGTCTAGGCATCTAGACCAAAAGATGTTCAGCAATAATTAAAATTTGCCCCCAAAACACAATTAACCCTTTTGAAGTATTTGTGTTGAGGACTATAACTTATAAATAAAGATAAAAACAATAATGTTCCATGTAAAACCCATCCCTTTAACCTGTTATCTTTTTAAAATATTTAGACCTAACAGTCTAAATGTTCTACTACCGCTCGGGTCCTTAAAAACAGGTGGTACGCATCTGACTCCACATATTTTAATTCTGCAGATATTAATCCAGTGACTGGTCTCAGGCTAACTGCAAACACTCAGTTCATATGTAAAGACTGCATGAAACAAGAATGCCAAAAACCCGTTATCTGTTTATTTTTCATAGTTTTAATGTGTTTTAGGGCTATAACATACCAAAAATTGTAATGTTCGGTTCTAGTTTATAAGATAATATATATATGAAATATTTTTTTTTCCATATGAAAATACAGAGAAAGGAGCTTTTATACAGAAAAGTACTTTTACTGGCGAGAAGACCTTAAATCCTGCTTACCCAGTTGTGCTAAACCTATTTAGCTACGTACAAGCACTCCCCATCTATTAAAGGGAAAATCTTTTGTGAACCCATTGCAGCTTTAATAAATGCATGCTATAAAATTCACTAATGTCCCTATGGAACCTATATGTCCAATGTCGATTTTCCTTAATACAATTCACTTCTTACAAATTCAACTAAAGTATTTAAACATTTACTAAGGTTGTCATAAACGCTTTCCTTATACTTGATCAAATTCAGCTCCAGACTTAATAATGTTAACTGTAGTTATTTAATTTTGAAACGCAAAGACCAAAAGCTCAAAAATGTATAACATTATAAATCTAGTTACTGTGATGTAGTATTTCATGCACAGGAAGACAAACACATAGTGAGCCCCAAAGAGGAAAAGGGTTCAAATGGTCATCCAAAAGCCTGCCTAGAGGTGAAGCAATTAATGATGGGCTCATACTAAGTGGGACAAGCTTGCATGGTAAAAGGGACACATTTTCATAACACCAATGAAGAAAAAGGTTTATTTGAAAACACAAACACAAACTATACATTCATTGTTATAGCTGTTTTTACGACTACTTTATACATATGGTATAACCCAAAGATCTATTATTCATGTTATATGTCACTTTTCTTCCCCATACGAGCAGCTTATACAACAAATAACAAAGCAAAATGGTTTTCAAGGTTAGAAATTCACTTTAAGCATATGGTTGGAATCACCTACCAAGTTTGGTAACCTCTGAGAATCTCATAGTTAAATTATAGATAGATAGATAGATAGATAGATAGATAGATAGATAGATAGATAAATCAGACCAGAATGGCAGCACTCCTACAAGTCAATTAACTAGTGTCTTTATTCCAAGATAGATAGATAAATTTTCCAGGCTTTATTTGCAATGGAAGCAAATCTGCAGTAACATCACATGACCATCAAAAACATCCTGAAAACCCCTTTAAGGTTTCATATATCACACTTTCAAGATGTTCAATGCTACTTCAATGGCGCTTGAAGTAAAATAAGACAATTGTACAGACACTGAAAGGCTAGGTGGTGGTGGTGGTGCATGGAGGCCGGAAATCAGACGGACACCCGGTGAATCCCAATATAGTCTATGAAGTCTGTGGGGGTCTATGGGTAACTACTGTTTTAGCGGTCCATCTCTCCATCGTTCAGGTCCCCCAGTAGACCCATACGACAGAGACCCGTGAATAGATGTGAAACTAGCCTAAGAGTTAGATTCAAACATATTCTTATTACAGGCAAGATAAAATTAAATACCCATGTACAACACATAAAAGAAGAACTAACTTAGCTAGTATTTATGCCAATACTAGGAAGCAAAGTTCTAGAAAATTACAGAATTTTACCATAAAGCATAATTCTAAAGTGCTTGCCTACTTGTCTGCCTGCATGTATCAATGATAGTTAGTGGCATTGCCAAAAGTCTGGACTATCTTACAATGATATTCAAATGATTGCCAGTATACTATTTATACAATCTATGTATTTGTAGTTACAACCCTACTCCATATAAAGTGTTATACATATATTTAGCCAGGCCAATACAGGAATTGTATATACAATGTAATTACAACATGTAATAGTTGGAGTCTTGATGGCTCAGTCCACTGGCACCAAGAAGCGAAACCTTTCACCTTTAGGTCAGCAGTTCAAGTCTGTCTCAGGTCACTAGTAACCAAAAACAATTAACATCTGAAAGTCATTTCAAGAACTGGGTGGATTACTTGTAATCTAACCCTCCCATGTCCACATCCCAAGTCACATTTTATATTGGTAATGGCAGCAAAGAAAATAAGAATTAATTGGCCATCAATTTGACATTGAGCTACCAGTTTATATCACTGCAGCTTAATCTTTTATCAGCAATATAGGCATCTGGTCGGTTGGGTGTATGCATAGATAGATATATGCTACATTATACTTGCCATACACAGTCCATGGAGCTGTCTGCTTCTGACTTGATGTACTGTACTTAAAACTGCTGATCGATGGGCGTGCCAGATGATGGTGCCCCAACGTTGACCTAGCCTATAAATATCTGATCTTGGAGAACCCCTTTAAGTATATTTTTATACTCCTGGAAAACCCTTTTAATTTGCTATAACAAAGCTATATTTACAATGTACTTAACACTACACAGATTTCATTACTTTTTTCAGTACTTTACTATTTATGGGGTATCAAATGGCAACTTTCAGCTTTTCAAAAGTGAAATTTCATTGAAGGCAATGAATTCCACGACAAAAAGAGTGCCTAAACTTGTATCTAAATAGAGATTACAATCAGCTATAACAATGTCAACTTTTCTACCAACCTACTTCATGGCAAAGGGGGGTGATGACAAACTATACAAGTTGTAAGAGTATTACCATACTGATTACATTTATTTAAAAAACTGAAAGCTGCAGGTAAGACATAAGACATAACCCCATAATGGGAGGCTCAAGTCAAGATGACACACTTTGTTTTAGATGAAGTAAAACATGCAGAGGAAATCTCATCCCGTAGATGACTTCCTTCACTACAAATCTCTCCTATCTTATTTCACCTCCCTCCCATGTTGAACAAAGGTTCTATTCTTCACTAATCAAATCATAAACCAGCAGTAGCTCTACCTTCATCATCATCACCGCAACATTCGTTGGCTTCATAAAAAATCTACATGCAGACATTCATGTTTCTTTCTGCCTAGAAAATAATTTAATAAAAGATTATGTTGGGTATACAATAGGAACAGAAACAGTCAATGATGTTTCATCTATAATAAAAGAAAGGTGCTAATGTGCAGAGAGAGATAATAAGATAAAAAAGGGAAAATAAAAAGTCCACTGGAGAAAAAAAAAATCTGCCACAGCTGTCCAAAAAATTTTCGATAAAGGGCTAAGAATAGGATAAAAACATTAAAGAAGCAATTCTCACCTCCACTCTAGTTGTGTGCTACCTTGGTCCCCAAATAGTCTCAACTTTCTAGTCCCTCTCATCACAGAGGAAATGACTGCTTAGCCAATCACTGCCCACAGTGGAGACCTGCGTCAGCCAGTGACTGTCTGAATGGCACTAGCTATGTGTCAAGAGGGACCACAAAGTAGATACCAGCGGAAGACCTTGACAGCATTGAAACAGAAGTACCATGTCTGATGAGGGGAGCGGGTGCTCCTGAAGGCTTACTTATAATATACTCAGTTAGCCTCTAAAAGGTATCGCCTGATTTCTTCACTCTTCCACAGAAGTACCAGGGAATCAGTGAGGTGAGTATTGCTTCTTTTAGGGTTTTAATCCACTTTGTCCCCTATATGACATGAACAAGTGATAAAAACAAGCAAGTACAATAAACATGAGTTTTGTAAATGAGGTGCCTTGTATAGAAGGAATAAAGGTCCGCAAAGGCTTACAAGGGTATAAAACCAACACAAGAAAGTGACTAAATCTGCAACAGGGAGCAACAGGACTCCAAACTCCAAAGGAACTGTGCAAGAAAGAGGAAGAGTCCACAACTTCTTAACTACCCAGTTGGTACATTGGGTTGTTAGCCAATCAGCACTTCACACTGCCTTGGCCAGGGGTGCATCTTCTATGCACCTCAGGGGCTGCACCTCATGGAATAATCTGGTGGGGCAGCATTCTTTTTCTAATAGGTTAGCATTTTTAAAAATTGCAGCATGTCAATCATACCTATGACAACACTGGTGTTTTCCTTATAGGTATAATAGAAGAAGCTGTGAATGTGAAAATCGCTGCGGATAAAAACATGGTGCTTTTCTGCCACAGTCCTTTCCACATCGTTTTTCTGGTGCAGCTGCCTATGTGGGGCCTTAGCCTTAAAACTCTTTTACGCTAAGGCCCCACGTGGCATCCCACAGCAAAAAAGCGCTGCGGGAAAAACCGCCACGGCAATGCATCGTAGTTCTTCATGCAGCGCTTTAGACAGAAAGTTCATAGAGTTTTCCTCTTCAGACTTTCTGTTTCAATTATACCTATGGGGAAACCGCCGGCGTTTCCACAGGTATAATTGACATGCTGCGATTTCCAATACTGCGCAGGTTTTGGAAATCACCGCGTGTCCACAGTGCAGTTTTTACCACAAAGTGGGCATGGGATTCACTAGAATCCCATCCACTTTGCTCTGACTGTAAAGTGCCGCGATTTTTTTATGTGGCGTTTATGCTACGTGGGTCCCTGGCCTTAAATAGAAAATATCCAGTGAAGGACACTATTTATGTCAAATAGTTTAAGACACTGTTCTTGTGTCCCTGAAGAAGTTGTAGATGCTGTAGGTAGAGCAGATCAGATTAAGCTCAGGCTGCCATGGGTTTGATGTTGTGAGAAAAGTGCTTATGTTGCTTTCGCTCATTTGACTTTTGTCTGCTATAAAGACTATGCGAAATGGGATGAAAGAAGTGATTGTATATGAACTGCCATACCACCTGTTGGAAAGTACAGTAGCTATCCTTTATGTTCATGTCTTGAAACATGACAAGGATGTATGCCAATCCAGATACTCATCTGCAGAAATCTAATTCAGGGTTCCTGCCCATCATCAGTGCAGTTTTTCATACTTTTTTCCCAGAGGAGCATTGCATGGTTTGCAAGATTCCTTTAAGTACTCTACTCAATACTGATGAGGGGCATGCATCCTAGAACAAATGTCTGCAGATGAGTGTTTGGTTTAGCTTATATCCTAGTCATGTTTCATGGCCAGTTAAAGGGTCCGACATTGACTTATAGCTTAGCTACTTTGCCATAAATAGGTAGAGCTACAGAACCAGCTTTCATTAAAGAAAAAAGAGCTACCGAAAATTTACCCCAAAAGTTACAAGTGCATGTCAATAAATTAGAATATCATCAAAAAGTCACTTTTTCCTTCCACTCAACTTTCCATTAATATGCTTTGATACAGCACTCTGTGAACAGCCAGATTCTTTAGCAATGGCCTTTTGTGACTTACCCTCCTTGTGGAGTGTGTCAATGACTGCCTTCTGGACATCTGTCAAGTCAACAGTCTTCCCCATGATTGTGTCGCCTACTGAACCAGACTAAGGGACCTTTTTAAATGCTTAGGAAGCCTTTGCAGTTGTTTTGGGTTAAATATTCACATTTTCTGAGATAATGATTTTTGGTTTTTCCTTGGCTGTAAGCCATAATCATCAACATTAACAAAAATAAACACCTGAAAAAGTTCACTCTGTTTGTAATGACTCAATATAATATATGTGTTTCACTTTTTCAATTGAATTACTAAAAAAAAAAAAAACTTTTTGATGATATTCTAATTTATTGAGATGCACTTGTAATTTTTCCATAGGAGATACGTAAGATACCTGCTATTCCTAGAACACCATTTTTCCTAATGAATAAAAGAGTCGGTGAAAGACTGCTGATCCTCAATTCATCGCTGATACAGTATGCAACTACAAAGATTACTTACGACTAGACAAAACCAACATTACCTGGTCTATCAAGAACAGGAATGGACCCAGTCGACAGGTGACTGATTTTGAAGTTGCCCTTATTGCTTTCCACTAGCAGTAATTTCTTAGCCACCTTCACCTCACAGATGGTGACATCATCATCTGCTTCAGTGATGTCACAAGTACTAGTTGACTTTGCTATGCAAATATAAACTAATAGAACATATATAAAAGTAGATTGTATATGTGATCAGCTAAAGAATCAAGGCCAAAGTTATATACTTTAGTTTCTTGTATAGATAATAATACACTATACCATATTCGAATATATTTAAGCTGCCCATGCCTAGTACACTTTGTATCATATACTGTGCTAGTTTAACCTTACCAATAATAATCACCATAAACACTGGAATGGGATTGATTGATACTGTATAAAACAGCATAAATCCAGCTACTTCCATGACTTACAATAATAATAATAGTAATTTTATTTACTTAGTGCCAACATATTGCTCAACAATTTAAAAATCAAAGGGCTTGAATACAGACAAACTGAGACATTACAGAGTAATACATCAATTCGCACAATAGGAGTGAATATGTGACCTGCCCTCATCTAATTATACATCCTTGCTGGAGAAAATTGTGGGGGAGAGAAGGTAAAGGGTTTTGGGGAGATATGAGAAGCCATTCCTGACTATCTTTGACTTGCAAATACCAGGCTATGGGGAACACTTTGTTAAACAGCCCACTGGACAATGTGGGATATAAACTGGTTGCATCACATGATGTCTTACACTACAGGAATATGCAGCTACAGCAATGCTGTGGTCTTTTATATACCTCCTCTTCTTCCATAAACAGTTGCCATTCCCCCATCACAGAAAAATATGTGTGCTGTTAGACCTGCCACAGGTACTCCAGTCTAGCAGCCAGCCATGAGCTGCATAGCAGAAATTTGCAAGCCACATCTGACTCGCAAGCTATGGGTTGGGGAAAATGTGTATGATCTAGATTAGGGAGTGTGATAGGCCTGTCTAAAAAGATGTGTTTTTAGGGCACGCTTGAAGTATTGGAACTTGGGTAGTAACTTTATTACCCTGGTTAGTGCATTCCAAAAAATTAATATCTGGAGCACATGCTGGCAGGATTATTTGGCAGTTGATTGGAGCACTCAGGGACATGTGTGGCCACACTATAAAGATTGATCAACGGTTTGGCATATGAATAGCAGAGTGATTACTATTACCATTTAGCAACCCTATGGGTGTAGGTCATTACAGTTTTCATACAGAGGCTATTAAAGTGCCCAGGATAGCTATGTCACTTGCCCTTTGCAAAGCTGAACTGAGAATCTGCATGGCTGTCTGTAGTATATTAAATAAACAAAAGGTGGAAAGCAAGTAAATGTACTTGTCATCTTCTGTTCTATTACATGTTTACTTCTAGTTCATCAATCCTGTAGCTCAGGCCATCTATAATATCACAAGTTCCTGCATATGAAAGCACTGAGCAAATATGATACAATATAATATATCAAGATTTAAATAGTTATTAAATAACACAAGCACTGTACATCTCCGTGTACTCCTCACCAGTGCTCAGAAATGAAATATTAATAAGCATCTTTGTAAGTGCATTTTGTATCACACAGATGTATGCAGAGTATCAATTTCTACAGATTTGCAATTCATTTACATGCATTCGTTGATTTTGAGAAGGAACTTTTTACATTTAGCTGAATTTCGTACTGTAAATCTAGCTTCCTTGCAAAACGTCCATTCTTTAAGAAGTGACAGACTGTTTGTCAGTTAAACTCCTCCTGTCATGTATTCCGACCACTGCCAACTCATGCAAGGAGACCTTCACTTTTGCCGCTACCATTTGCACCCTGTGCAACCTTTGTCATTGATCACTGATCCAATCCAGTGCCCACATGTTCTTCAAATGCCTACACAAGTAATGAGGTGCTTGTGGTGTAAAATTAAACTGTCAACTGTCAGCGATTGATAACCACAGCGAGAGCTGACCTAGAACACCTGCACTAGTGGCCGAGACAGGTGTGACACGTTTGATCGTTGAAGCCTACCAGTCAAGTTGACCCAAAGGTGTCCCTGTGTGGACTCTGTGCCTGACAAAGTCATCTCATAGTTCAGCATCACATTTCAATTCACTGTGCATGACAAACACTACGACAAGGCAACAATCCTCTGGTCATCCTAGTTTCTCAGCTCGCTTTGCTACAACACGCTCCCTTTTAATCCACAACTGGAAGTGTAACTGTTAAAATAAACACTGCATATTCTCATATAGACGTGTTAACAACAACTTTTTACAGCAAAAATGTTTTTACCTAAAACATTTTTCTTGGCAACTGCATTCACTTCTGTCAACAGTTTGCCACCCTTGCATTTCAGTTTTGTATATGTATGCCAGCATTGATCAGAAGAACATCTACCTAGAACAAGGACTATTACTTATGGCCTATCCAGAAGATCAATACACTAAAGAACCATTTAATGATTCAATAGTTTCCTAGTGACCATAACGGTTATTGTCTGACCAAAACGGAGAAAAAGATCAACAATAACAATAAAACTATCATTTATCATTTTACTCATGGACCACTATCACTAATGTATGTGGTCTTAGTCACTAATTTAACATTTACAATATATATGGTGTTATGAAGTGTTATAAATGAACTTATCTTAACAATTGGCAGCAGATATACAATGACGGTACTGATGCTGGTGGTTTAAAAAGATTCTTTATGTTAATGGACCTTTAGAGCTCATCCACACGGCTTTATTACAGGGATGCCACAAAGTTGCATAAGGGGGCGTTCACACTACCGTCGGTGACCATCAGTAGTGTCGGTTGCTATTGTCCGTTACAAGATTTTAGCATCGGATACTAGCTGAACCGTCAGAAATCCGTTAAAATTTCCATTCATTTCAATGGGCTTTTATATTGTGTCCGTTAGTGTCCGTTTGTGTCCGTTTGTGTCTGTTTACACCAAATCCGTCAGAAGTCCGTTTTTTTTTCGCGGACAAAAAATCGTACATGCAGGACTTTTTGTCCGTTTGAAAAAAAACAACAAGTGTCCATTATTTTTTTAACATTGAAGTCTATGGGTAATGGACTTATAACGGACAGCAACTGATAGCCATCAGTTGCTGTCCGTTATTTTATGTCGGTTTTTTTCCTGCACATGCTCAGAAAGCAGGAAAAAAAAATGGACAGTGTTAAAAAAACGGACAGTGTTAAAAAACAGACACTAACTGATGCTAATGTGTCTGTTTTTTTTAACTAATCCATTAATTGAATCAGTTAAAAAAATGGACACATTAACATCAGTTAGTGTCTGTTAATGTCTGTTATGATAGGTGTCCGTTTTTTTTTTGTTTTTCTTTTTTTAACGGACACTATCAGAACGGACATCAACGGTAGTGTGAACCCTGCCTTACAAAACCACTTGGCAAAAAAACCTGACATGTTCCATAAGATGACATATCTAGGGAGATATTCTCCCCTAGAAACACTAATTGTAAGATCTCTGAAGGGGCAGCAGAGGAAGGCTTTATACTAAGGAGTAACATAATCTCCATGCAATACTGTAAGGGCACAATGCACAAGGCTTTGCAGTGTGTATGAGCTCTAAAAGTGACCATACACACTAGAACAATATAGGCTGGCGACAGATCCAGTGAATACTAGAGATCTTTCTTCCCTGAGTGGATTCTATACAGTGGGGCAGCAGAGAGAAGAAGCCCTTAGACACATCATACCTGTATTAACACAACTCTATTAGATGAGTGGATGAGTGGACAAGAAACACACCTTTAAAAATTACATTATTGTTTCAGAAAATATCATATTAGAGGAGCAATGCTTATTTTTTTTGTATCGTATGCATGTTTGTATGTATTATGAGAGATTACACAGACAGCGCAAGATATATGAATGCCGATCTCTCTGACTACTGCCTGTATTGTAGGTAAATATATTAATTTATATGTTAATAGACAGAGAGAGAGTGAGAGACGTTTTTCTTTTTACTTCTTGAACGACACAGTAAAAGTATCATTGATAGACATTCCCCAACAGTATATTAGGTTCTTTTAAGGTTCTTGTGCCATAAAGATAAAAATCTATTAACTTGTTTCTGACCTTAATGACACATGAATCTGTAGAGACATCTCAGAAGTCATATCTCTTCCGACTTTTACATGCACAGGCCAAAGCACTAGAATCCCTTGCCCAATGTAAAAGCTTCACGATGATTGGAACAGTGACAGGGATTGAGATTCTGGTCTTGCTAGCTGGCGGTGGATTGAGGTCCTGTGGGGCTTTAAACTGGCCTTTGCTTTCTGTTTGAATTCAGAAGCATTTTTACCATATGTTTAAGGAACCTAAGAATCAAGTTTGTTGCAAGAGGACATATGCTACAGGGAACAAACATATGCCTGAGACTAAAAGACACAAAGCTCCCCATATTACAGCTTGATGTATTGCAGCCCTAATTAAATCTGATTAATGTGCTGTTTATTCCTGTTAATCTTACTTTGCTTTTAATTTAATTTAGTGGAAAACAAATCATGTTTCTAAAAAATCAAAAACCTTAGGGATATTAAAATTCTCGCTTTGTTTACCATAGTGTTCTACTTTGTGCAAGATAAACAAAAGAAGAAGGACAGAAAATAAGGTTTTTAATATATATACCCATGTGTTAATCTGCTTATCCGTCCTACGCACACATGATGACCCAAACATCCTACTATAGGAGAACATTTCTTAGAGCGTAATGTACAGTAGCCATGTACATAGGCATGTATATTCATTTTAGTTAAACATAGGATATTTTTTTTTTCTTTTGTTAATATATAGTACCGATAAATATATAGTAAAGATGAAATAATGTAATCTACTACTAGAAGGCAGATTTCTATAAAAGTAAAATCCTTCTCCCATTACATAACCAGAAACCTGCCTAGTTGTACAAGACGGTGTAGTAATGCTTTAAAAAGTTGTGCCATTACAGACACTTATTGGTGCTTCACAGTCACAGTCACATTGCTTGTTGTCTGACTGGGGGTTCCCCCAGAAATCAGGGAAACAGGGGACTGAAAGTCCCCCCGGCAACCTCCCTGTGAATGAAGCATCAGTGCACTTCCATGACCGGGACTCTATTCATTACTATGCTGGGACTGCACTCTTTAGTAGCCGTGGCAGCCCCATAAAAGTGAATGGAGCGAGGTTGCAGGGGGACTTTCAGTCCCCATTACATTTGATACATGAATCTGGTAAGACTGTTACACTTTTATCTATATGATTTTGGCTGGAATGGGTACTGGTGAAAGGTTTGATTCATAAGATAACATAATGATTGCCTGTAAAAGCATGTAATGCTCAGTCAACAGATGTTTCTATACACTCTATTTATACTTTGATTCGGGACATAACTAGGAAAGACTCAGCCCCACATCCTTTACTGGTGCCCACACAGAATATTGCCCCATTCCCCCTTTACCTACTCCCACATGTTATAAAACCCACTGGCCCTCACACAGTATAATGCGCCCTTTTCTAGCCACCTAGTATAAAGCCTCCCTTACCGACCCACCACATGGTATATTGCTCCTTAAGGTACATTAGAGGGCTCATGTACTTCTATGGGAATCCAATAACTGTCCTGTACAAAACATGCCAAATGTTTTTTCAAATATACTAACTGAGGGTCTGGAATGGTAAAGAGTACTGGTGCATAATTCTGGTGGCTCTGTTTTGGTTGTTTTGAGTAATTTCCATGTTTAGCTTTCCTTTTTGTATCTTTTAGTGAGAACCCCATGCCCTCCTTTCACCTGATTCACATTTAGCTTCATACATAGCAAATAATTAACAGTGACCAGACAGTCACGTAGTCTTTGAGGGGTACAAAATGTCATTCTTGGGGACCTGGCCTTCCTCTCCTGTTCCTGGAATGTGTTGGCACAGGATTATCATAGCGGTAACAGAAGAAGCGCAAACACCCAGCATGAACAGCACGGCTCGCAGGTAATTACACCAACATTGTGTTGTTAGGATATAACATTCTCTGCTCTCACTGCTTCTTCCCCAGCGATTTCCATGTTACAATAATAATATTATTTTAAAGGCAAGGTCTAAAATCTTATTCAAAACAGGATCCATTGCACATCCTGAGAAGGAGGCATCTCTGCAGATAGCGTCCTAATTGATCTGGAATGCGTGCTGATTTTCATTTTCAGTGTTTGTCAAGAGGTTCACAATATCAGGAAGCAGGAGATGGCTCATCAAAGACTCCTGCTCGGCCCCACTACTCATCAACTGGACAGTGGCTTGTTTCACGGACCCAGAGGAAATGCATCTCCCTCAGCCCATTGTTGAGCACTTCCTTTTGTCTTGAAGTTTTTCATAAGGAGACATTTGACTTTCCAATGAACATTTTTTTCCCAGTGGGTAATTTTCCTTAATCACTTCTCCTGCAATCATATAAGTATTTCTACATACCTTAAAACATCAACTTTGGCAACCAACCAAAAATCATTGTCACAGCCTGTAGCTGACTTCTGCTAGTATATTACTGTATGCTGTACATTAGGGGGAGTATCTGTCCACCTGTCACTCCCTGCTTTTCTGAATATAAAACTAGCACTTGTGTCGATATTATTAGGTATTGTATCACTAATTCTGTCAATGTTATCAGTAATAATATTATTAGTGTTAGCATTTGTGCCTGTGCAGCATATCTGAATCTTATGCTGTGCATTGTGATAACTATATGACAATGTTTGTAAAGCAAAGTTGATTATATATTTGGCACAATGCATTAGGCTGACCTATGTCTTTAAGGAGGACCGAATGTAAAGTAGCTTCCCTGAAGCTGCAGTTTAACACTGTTTATAATACAAGCCTTAAAGGGAGTTTGTCAACAGGAAAATCGGTATCAAACTAAGGACAGTAGCTTGTAGGGCAGCTTCTACACTTTCCAAAGATGCCTCTCTTCTTCTGCATTGCAGCTTCATTTTCATGATAGGGCTTTAGGGGTATTTCTTCTCCTGCCAGGGATTCGCTCTCCACTCCAGATAACTTCCCCTAACTACAGACAAAGTGTGACAAAGTGAGAGATGTCACTCAAGAAATGGGGGGAGGAGCTGGGAAGGGGGAAAGGTGATTATCTAGAGCAGAGAGTGAAGCCCTGGTAGGAGAAGAAACGCCCCTAAAACCCTTTTAACTAATTTGAATAAAAACCTGATTATCATGAAAATGTAGTTGCAATGCAGAATAAGAAAGGCATCTTAGGAAAGTGTAGAAGCAGCCCTACAAAGTAATGTCATTAGTTTGATGCCAATTTTCTTGCTGACAGACTCTCTTTAAAGTACAACTAATCACATGTATTCCCATGGAGTCTGTCAGCAGTTTTGGGGAGTGTTCAGTGTAGAGAGAAAAGAAGAGGTAACAGTCAGGGACCAGCCAAAGGGCACTTTGGATTACAATGCAAGGCAGATTACAACTTCCTTTTACTTTGTCATGCAACTAATATGACCAGCAACAAAGGTGTGATCAGGGGTCAAAACTGCTGGCAGACTCCCTTTAATTGTAGCTAATCTATCTATATCATGAGACAGTAGAGGATCCCTTAAGAACCATGTATGGGTCCTATCCTCTTCAGCAGCCGACTTACCACAAGTGAAGTTCTCGTTTGTGCTTTTTAGGACCGTATCCTCCACAAAATATAAAGAGAGATAATCAGCAGGGGATCACACAGAGAGTGAATAAACTGTGACCATCTGTGTGTTAGGCCCTGTTCTGGTGAGGCTAAGTTCACATCTGCACCAGGATGTCTGTTGTTCTGGTCCATCGGAGGCCAGAACAATGGACAGACGGACCACTAAAATAGTGGTGACATTGACTAGAATGGGATTTATTGACTATAATTGGGTCTGTTGGGTGTTTTGTTTTTTAAACTGAAAATGGCAGATGAAAAAGCCAACAAGTCTCCATTGCAGATGTGGACATAGCCTAACAGATAATACAATAAATGTAAAGTCACAAACAATACAGTAGCAATGGCCATTCACCCTTCTATGCACTGGTATACATAGGTAGCTAATATGAGTGAACTGGTTAACATTCAACTCAGCACAAATTTGGGTTTAACTGAATATTTACTCATGGGTATATCAACTGACACTAAGGCACCTAATGCATGAGGGGGAATTGACAAGACATGAGACCCATGTAATGGGTGCCAGGCCAAAAGGCCACTCTTCCCTGGCAAGCTACAGGACTAGCAATTTGAATCTTTGCAGCAAGTGAATAAAAACCCTGCTGTGCCAGGCCAGAAGCACATATGTGATTATTGAGTATAGTGTGAAGAGTTTATATGCAAGAAATATTTCTCTGTCATAATCCTAGATGCAAATGTTATATAATAAATATCCATAAGGGAATCTGTCACTAGGAAATTCAATTCAAAACAGTCACAGTGCTTTGTAGCGGACATTATCCTGAGCACCATTATGCATTATTAGATAAACAAATAATTACATAATTTCCTTGAAAAATACTTGTTTTATAAATCTGCAAATAAGGCTTAGGTTCAATGGGGGCGTGCCAGAGGCTCTAATGGCCCTAGCCAGGAAATACTAGGTTCATGTACAGGATTTCAACAAACAGTATCATAGCTTTAGGATAGGAAGAGGTTGTCAATTGAATGTACAGAGGGCGGAGATTTAAACTTGGAGACAGAATCCTTGGAGGCACTTGGAATGTCCTCATTGCACTTGTGCCTCATTTACATATTTCTAAAAGTGTCTTTTTCAAGGAAACAGAGCACCTATTGGACTATCTAAAGGAATGATGTTGCTCAGCATAATGTACCCTAGAATGCACTGTGGCTAGTGTGAGATCAAGTTTCCTGGGAGTCCCTTTAATGAACAAACAATGAACATACAATCTATCTTGAGCTATATCATTAAATACTTGTTAATGATTTTGAGGATGTTGACACTTGCCACATGGTCACGACATAGGCTAAACCATAGGAAGTCAACGTGCTTTGATTGTTGTCTAGGGTTAAGAAGGCCATGTAAACAATCAATATAGTACAATACACATTTGTAGCTCCATTATGAAAGGGACAATTTGTTTTGCAGTCCTTGCTATATTTCCTCTTGAGAATTGCATCAGATAGGAAATGTACTGTACAATGTACAATACTGTATATTGCAATTTAAACAACAAATGAATAGAGAATGATAGATTTTGCTGCTTTCCTGGCTGCCTGGGAAAAAAATGGATTATTCTGTCATGTAAAGCAGACATTATTGATAAGCCAGAATGTATAAGAAGTGGCAAAACAATCCAAACCATGATGTAGGTAAGACATGCTGGCACACCTAATACAGCCGTGCTTACCATTTAATTCTTTTAATTTGGCACTGCTGTTTGCTGTGCAGCATCCTAAATATGTCTAGGTCTTAACTTACCCATGCAGGTCATGGAACTCAGGTAACACGTACAAATATACTTTGGACATCTAGTTGTGTAACCCAGAGGGAAGCATACCATATGTGCAACCTGTGCAGCTGCAAAAGAACTCAATAGGGGACTCACTGCTGTCTGAAAAGCAGGCAGCAACTTCCTAACTGTCTGTTAACTGTCTATCAGATTAGATGTAAGTAACTGAACTGGTAAATTTCATGGCTCACAGTGACTAGTGGATTCTTATGGAGGGAAGTGCTCTTTGATGAGCTAATGGAAATGTAGTGGTCTTTGCACAAAAGCTGTCTCATGTGCTTGTCCATCCCTGGTGTAACCAACATGCAGAAGAAGAACCAGCTGCACATATTAATATATGACTATTCATAAATCCATGCTAAAAGTCTTGTGATATTTTTTATTTTACTATTGAAAGTGTTATTATAAAAGGCATTGTCCAACAATTAAAAATAACTTAGATTTTTAGATAACGCAAAACATAATTTTTCAGCTGGAATAATTAAAATTCTTCTTTCTAGCTATTGTTGTTACATGCTTGTTATGTCGCCCCCTGGTGTTTGTTTGATTCCGTCTCAGAATGCCCACCTGATGTGTCCAGTGCTGGTGGTCATACATAATCAGTAGATCAATCTCATGACCTCTTCTATGCCAGCAAAAGAGTGATTCCCATTATTGTGCAGGCCAATTAAAAATCAGTGCACTACAAGTGATGTTTTCTCTATAGCACTGGGCACAAAAGAGGGAACAAAAATACAGGACATCTCTAGACATAGTGTAAAGTAAAGATACTGGGAGCACGAGGCCTGCCCATGGTAGATACCACAGGTGGGGGAATAAAGAGGCCTTGTTTGGGGGTGGTCAGTATAGGAAAAGAAGCTCTGGAGGGAGATGTATAATTAGAGAAAGGGATCTATCAGCTCTAAATACATGGATTCCCCATACAGATTTGTGGCATTGTACTTTTTCTAAGAACTCTGCATCATGTATTTATCTGTTTCTTCATCAAGCATAAACAAAGTACACTGCCATTCCCCTTGTCAATGAGGGGGTGGAAAGTGGGGTGTCCTTACACGCTATGAAACCATAATTACTTATTGGATTGTGTCAGAGAGTGTAGTAATACAGACTATTGACAAGCTGAATGGTAACACCCAATTGTCAATTTATTCATATATGTCCAAGAGAGATAACAGAAATGACACAACACACTGCTCCAAGAAAAGAAGCTTCAAGATTGCTATTTCTCAACAAAAACAAATATTTTCTAAAACAGATATGTCAGAAGTGATGAATCGTGGCTAAGGCTAAAATTAATATTTTTCCACAGCTCTTTTTTTCTGCAATGTGTGGATGAGAGTAATGAAATTTAATTTACTTTGCTGGTACTGTAAAACGCAGCAAACTGAATGAGACTTCATTAATCTCATTCACACATTGCGGAAAAAGAAGAGCTGCGGAAAAGATGCATTTTTAAGAATAAGTGCATTTTTGAAAAATGCTGCATGACAATTTTAGCAGTGGAATTGCAGGTATGTTCCCTGTAGATTTAATAGTGGAAGAAAAATGCAGAGAAAAACACAGCAAAAAATCAATGAAAAACCTTATGGAAAAAAAACATTTTTGCTTTGCTTTCCTCTGTAACGTTTTTTAGGTACGTTCCGTTAACTGGGGCCTTAGCCTAAGTAAATTACAAGAAAACTGTAAAGTAGGATATCTAAGCAAGTAATTATAAATAATGAAGAACAATTTCAACAACATAAATTTCACAATAAATCAACAACACATTTCACAATAAAAAAAAAAAATATAGGTCACCCAGTCTAGTCATTATTATCTGTCAGTAAATGAGTTTCTGTTCATACTGTTCCAACCATCCAACACTATAAAAGCTCATTGGTAACCAAGCTGTATGTTACACTAGACTGTACCATAGTATGACATATAAAATAACCTAAGGAATGATAAGATTTAACCAGTTCTTTTTCTGCCAGCAAGATAAAATCAGCTCTAATTTTATTCTCTCACATAATGTTAATCTAGAGCTGAACAGATAATTTTATTGCATCACAAAGCAATTCTACCATGTGAAACAAACTGTTATCTTAAGTTTCACACAGTAATTGTTCTGTAATTCCTGTTCTTGGCAACTTTCCAGCTCCTCAAGAATGCCTCTGACTGCCAACCATTGAATAAAAAAAATCACAACAGAAGCTGAAAGGCATTAACTGTCACTCATCGGTTCAGTTCGATGGACAAGACTTTCAAATCAAGAACAGCAAAAGCTTTCTGACTCTCTGATCCAAAGAAATATCCTGACATCCAGAGAATATCTCTTAGGTCACGTCAGCATACTGCCGCCATCAACTCACATGTCCATCCAGACACTTTAAGCCACTGAACAATATTAAATTCAACTCTCTTTTATGGCAATCTGTAATTTACTCTTATGACCCAATTTATGATGCGGTCTCAATTTCGATATTATTTTCTAAAATTTTGTTTGATGCATTATGGTATCATTTTAGAATATTTTTCTCCAAAATAGAAAAAAATCATCAATAGCTAAATATAAATCCTAAAGTTTTATTCTGTGACATTTCTGTGAAATAATATTCAGCAATTGGTTTCAGAGAAGGAATTTCTCATAGAAAGGGGTTATCCTAATAGGCCATCAGTATTAGATCATCTGTACAGAGACAGCACGACTCCATGTTTACTTTCTGAGAGCACTGCTGGTTACTCACCGTACAAACTGTAGCAGCAGGTGTATTTACTGCAGCGCTGTCCCACTGAAGTATATGGGACAGCTCTGCAGTACCTAAACCCGCCACTGCAGTTTGTACAGTCAGTGAACAGCACGGCTCTCAAAATGTAAATGATAATGTGAGTCGCACTGTCTTGATACAACTGATCTGCGGGGTCCGAAATGTCAGACCTCCACAGATCTAATATTGATAGCCTATCCTAAAAATAGGCTATCAATTGCAGAAACAAAATAACCTCTTGAATGCCCAGATTTCCCAGACTGAATGACAAATCTGCCTAGATATGATGTGAACCTGCAGGGACTTTTAGCTTTTATGGGACAATTTCTTATTTTAAATTTATAACCATTTTAAGAAACTCTTAGACTTAAAATGCGCCTGTCGTTTCATATGACTATTCAGGATAAACTGTCTGTGTCTACATGAGTAATAACACTATTTCTGGCCATTATATGAGTTTCTCCTCTACAGGCTCTATCTATAGTTCTCAGTATTCCCTGATCTAGTGAGAAGAGACTAAGTACTATAATGTCTCCCACAGATATCACATGGAGGAAATTAAAAATTCTGCTCCCTAACTTTTCCTTACTCATTCGGTATTTGCATGGAGTACATTAAACAGCACTACTGAATAGCATTTGAGGTGATATATGATATAGAAAACTTACTGTTAGCTGCCCCAGCATGTCTATCTGAGTCTATCTTTTCCTTTCTACAGATGTCAATGGGAGCTGAGCTACAGTGAAGGCACCAGGGCACTAGACAGGGGATGGAGCTTTCTGTTTCGGCCCCCTATCGATCATATATCTATGGCCTATCCTGAAGATAAGTCATAAGAAAATCAGCATGGACAATCCCTTTAAGTAGTACTTGACCCCATAGTGAGTCCAAGAACGAGGGGTTCTATTTTCCATCCATGCTAAAGACATAGTTATAAGTGGATATTCACTTGACACTAAAATGGACAGGATATACAGAAACCAACAATTACCCTCTCTCAGATATGGCTACTTCTCTCAAGACTTGCAACTTTTGACATCAAACATTTGCCCTGTCCCTGACTATACTAAAACATAGCCAGTAATAGTGATACGTGAGAAGCTTCCTGCATGGTCACATTCCTCTTCATTGTAACTTACGCAGGCCAGTGAAACCTGCAGATCTGCATGGTACTTATACGTGATAGTAAGTGTCACATTGAATAAAGTACATTTTATCTCCCATTAATCAGAACATTTCAGACAAGGACTGAACACTTTTTTCCACTAAACAATAGCTTCAACTTGTCCAGAAAGGAACTGCACCTGTTGGATTAACTTATCAACAAACAATTACCGTATCCTAGCTAGGCAACGCAAAGTAAAGCCATATGACTTCCTGGATAAAATGTCTTCAAAATTATTCTTAGAAGAGCAAAGAAATTTCACGTAAAACCAACTTGCAAACTGATTGTCATCTTCCTTCCGTCTTTTGTACTCAGTCAGTGTGTGTCTTTTTAAGTTTTCAGCAGGTCCGCTTCCACAAGAATTCTCCAAATTCCACAATCAGGCATGTCCTTGTTTCTAGAACACTTGTTTCCTAAGGTATCTCAAGATGCTGCAGACTGCTAATAAGAAGCTTATTTAAGAGTTCTGGGATCGCCCATTATGTATAATTTCTTTGCTTTGTCCAAAACTTGGGTACAGCAAAATGTGTGTAAAGCATAGCCATTATAACTAAAATTCCTAAACACTAATTCTAAGAGGTAAAATTATGTCTTAGATGTTAAAGGGAACCTGTCACATGAAAAATGCTGTTCAGTCTACACGCAGCATATTATAGAGTAGAAAGAGCTGAGCAGATTGATGTATAGTTTGTAGAAATAAATTCAGTACAACCCGAGATTTATCCATTGAAATTTCTGCTATTTCATGGTTTAGAGATCAAGGAGGCGGTCCTATCAGTGAAGGACAGGCTTGGCTCTATGACTGTGCATAAAGATATCAATCACTGGTAGGATCACCTCCTTGACTTCTCAACATAGAAGGAGCAGAAATTTCACTGGTAAAATGAGAGGTTATACTGAATCTTTTCCCACTTAAAGGGGTTGTCTGGGATAAACTGATCTTTCTAATCTAAGCTGAGGGAGAGGGAGGAAGTGAGAGAGGGAGGGGGAGAGAGTCAGCTCTGAGTGGGCCAAGGCATCATGGTAGATGTAGGAAAACAGAACTGTAAGATGCCCATGTAAACAAATGCAGAAGATGCCAGGAGCTCACAGAGAAACCCAGAAATCACTCAAAACACTGCTAATTTGGTTGCACTTATTAACCTATTAATAGCACTAACAGACCTTTTTTTTGCCCGGAAAACCCCTTTAATTATATATTAGTGAATGGGGTGTAAATGGTCCAAAAAAAGAGCTTGCACAAAAATTAGCAACTTTTCCATGCCAGAAAACTTGCATATGTTCATTGTTAAATTTCCCCATGATGTTCACTACTGTTGTACTTGTAATTGTAGGCAGGGTGGTCACAATCCCAGGTTAATTTTCGTGAAAATGGGGATTTTGTCCTTAAAAGAATGAACACCTGAACAACATGGTTGTAAAAAAAAAAAAAGTGCCATATTTGACCTGAGGTTGAATATGATATTGCAGCTGAGTGCCATTTCACTTCAGTAGATCTGAGTTGCAATGCCAAACAAAACCTATCAACAGGTGTGGTGCTATATTTAAGAGAAAGCAACCATGTTTCTCTTTTCATAGACAACCCCTGAAATATAAGGTTGTTTTTGTGAAGAGTTTAGTAGTAGTAACTAAAAACATAGCAGAAAAAGGGTCAAATCACAGTAGACAAATCCAGGCATTATGTCATTTCCAAAGTGTTACCTTTCCATTGTGCTGCTTGTCTATTTTAAATTCTATATGTATAAAAAATATTGATATGTGTTGTAAAGGAGATTTAATTATCTGTCTGATCCAACACATGGACAGTACATGGTAGAGAAAAGCTTAGCAACATTTTATGTCTACAAATTAATTTAGTTTAGTGATTTAGTGGAAAAAAGAACATGACTCGAGTACACATCTTGTGAAAAGGTAAACAGGTAAAAAAAAAAGTTGTAAATGATCCAAATGCGCCTTTGTTATTTTTTAAGTACAGTCATATGAAAAAGTTTGGGCACCCCTATTAATCTTAATCATTTTTAGTTCTAAATATTTGGGTGTTTGCAACAGCCATTTCAATTTGATATATCTAATAACTGATGGACACAGTAATATTTCAGGATTGAAATGAGGTTTATTGTACTAACAGAAAATGTGCAATATGCATTAAACCAAAATTTGACCGGTGCAAAAGTATGGGCACCTCAACAGAAAAGTGACATTAATATTTAATAGATCCTCCTTTTGCAAAAATAACAGCCTTTAGTCGCTTCCTGTAGCTTTTAATCAGTACCTGGATCCTGGATGAAGGTATTTTTGACCATTCCTCTTTACAAAACAATTCCAGTTCATTTAAGTTTGATGGTCGCCGAGCATGGACAGCCCGCTTCAAATTATCCCACAGATGTTCAATGATATTCAGGTCTGGGGACTGGGATGGCCATTCCAGAACATTGTAATTGTTCCTCTGCATGAATGCCTGAGTAGATTTGGAGCTGTGTTTTGGATCATTGTCTTGCTGAAATATCCATCCCTGGCGTAACTTCAAATTCGTCACTGATTCTTGTACATTTATTCTCAAGAATCTGCTGATACTGAGTTGAATCCATGCGACCCTCAACTTTAACAAGATTCCCGGTGCCGGCATTGGCCCCACAGCCCCAAAGCATGATGGAACCTCCACCAAATTTTACAGTGGGTAGCAAGTGTTTTTCTTGGAATGCTGTGTTTTTTTGACGCCATGCATAACGCCTTTTTGTATGACCAAACAACTCAATCTTTGTTTCATCAGTCCACAGGACCTTCTTCCAAAATGAAGCTGGCTTGTCCAAATGTGCTTTTGCATACCTCAGGCGACTCTGTTTGTGGCGTGCTTTCAGAAACGGCTTCTTTCGCATCACTCTCCCATACAGCTTCTCCTTGTGCAAAGTGGGCTGTATGTTGACCGATGCACAGTGACACCGTCTGCACCAAGATGATGCTGCAGCTCTTTGGAGGTGGTCTGTGGATTGTCCTTGACTGTTCTCACCATTCTTCTTCTCTGCCTTTCTGATATTTTTCTTGGCCTGCCACTTCTGGGCTTAACAAGAACTGTCCCTGTGGTCTTCCATTTCCTTACTATGTTCCTCACAGTGGAAACTGACAGGTTAAATCTCTGAGACAACTTTTTGTATCCTTCCCCTGAACAACTATGTTGAACAATCTTTGTTTTCAGATCATTTGAGAGTTGTTTTGAGGAGCCCATGATGCCACTCTTCAGAGGAGATTCAAATAGGAGAACAACTTGCAATTGGCCACCTTAAATACCTTTTATCATGATTGGATACACCTGGCTATGAAGTTCAAAGCTCAGTGAGGTTACAAAACCAATTTTGTGCTTCAGTAAGTCAGTAAAAAGTAGTTAGGAGTATTCAAATCAATAAAATGATAAGGGTACCCAAATTTTTGCACCGGTCAAATTTTGGTTTAATGCATATTGCACATTTTCTGTTAGTACAATAAACCTCATTTCAATCCTGAAATATTACTGTGTCCATCAGTTATTAGATATATCAAATTGAAATGGCTGTTGCAAACACCCAAATATTTAGAACTAAAAATGATTAAGATTAATAGGGGTGCCCAAACTTTTTCATATGACTGTATATTACAGCAGGCAGAAGGCACAATAACTCCTTCATGTCAGTCTAAATTTTTACTTTATGGTATAGTTTTAATAATAATAACAATAATCAGCATTATCTTCTTCCAGTACGGGTTGTGAAGAGGGTGTAGAATGGAAGATGGGAAAGTCGGAAGTCACCTAATACATTACATAGAGCTCCTACAAACTGATCATTTGGGACCTTCTCTAGCAGCAGGTGTTACAGATGCTCAATATCTACTGTATGCTCCTGTTAAGACCAGTTTAATTACTCAGTATTAGATGCAATGCTTTTCTAGGTTAGAACAGCTAATAGCTACCCATAGATGTCTATGGGGAGGGGAGTGATGGGCAAGGGGGACAGAGAGAGGTCCAGTCCTGTATTCACAGTAATAACAATATTTTTTTATATTTATATAGCGTTAACATATGCAGCACTTTATAAATCATATGGTTCATGTAGAGACCAAATGAGACATTGAAGAGTAATACATCAATGCACACAATAGGAGCTAGTGTCCAGCTTGCAAGAGCTTACAATCTATGTAGTAGAAGGGAGTGACACAAGAGGTAAAAGTACCTACAGTGCTGGCCAAAAGTATTGGCACCCCTGCAATTCTGTCAGATAATACTCAATTTCTTCCAGAAAATGATTGCAATCACAAATGCTTTGGTAATAATATCTTCATTTATTTTGCTTGCAATGAAAAAACACAAAAGGGAATGAAAAAAAAGTCAAATCATTGATCATTTTACACAAAACTCCAAAAATGGGCCGGACAAAAGTATTGGCACCCTCAGCCTAATACGTGGTAGCACAACCTTTAGACAAAATAACTGCGAACAACCGCTTCCGGTAACCATCAATGAGTTTCTTGCAATGCTCTGCTGGAATTTTAGACCATTCTTCTTTGGCAAATTTCTCTAGGTCCCTGAGATTTGAAGGGTGCCTTCTCCAAACTGCCATTTTGAGATCTCTCCACAGGTGTTCTATGGGATTCAGGTCTGGACTCATTGCTGGCCACTTTAGAAGTCTCCAGTGCTTTCTCTCAAACCATTTTCTAGTGCTTTTTGAAGTGTGTTTTGGGTCATTATCCTGCTGGAAGACCCATGACCTCTGAGGGAGACCCAGCTTTCTCACCTGGGCCCTACATTATGCTGCAAAATTTGTTGGTAGTCTTCAGACTTCATAATGCCATGCACACGGTCATGCAGTCCAGTGCCAGAGGCAGCAAAGCAACCCCAAAACATCAGGGAACCTCCGCCATGTTTGACTGTAGGGACCGTGTTCTTTTCTTTAAAGGCCTCTTTTTTTTTCCTGTAAACTCTATGTTGATGCCTTTTCCCAAAAAGCTCTACTTTTGTCTCATCTGACCAGAGAACATTCTTCCAAAAAGTTTTTGGCTTTCTCAGGTAAGTTTTGGCAAGCTCCAGCCTGGCTTTTTTATGTCTCTGGGTCAGAAGTGGGGTCTTCCTGGGTATCCTACCATAGAGTCCCTTTTCATTCAGACGCCGACGGATAGTACGGGTTGACACTGTTGTACCCTCGGAGTGCAGGGCAGCTAGAACTTGTTTGGATGTTAGTCGAGGTTCTTTAGCCACCATCCGCACAATCTTTCGTTGAAATCTCTCGTCAATTTTTCTTTTCCGTCCACATCTAGGGAGGTTAGCCACAGTGCCATGGGCTTTAAACTTCTTGATGACACTGCGCACGGTAGACACAGGAACATTCAGGTCTTTGGAGATGGACTTGTAGCCTTGACATTGCTCATGCTTCCTCACAATTTTGCTTCTCAAGACCTCAGACAGTTCTTTGGTCTTCTTTCTTTTCTCCATGCTCAATGTGGTACACACAAGGACACAGGACAGAGGTTGAGTCAACTTTAATCCATTTCAACTGGCTGCAAGTGTGATTTAGTTATTGCCACCACCTGTTATGTGCCACAGGTAAGTAACAGGTGCTGTTAATTACACAAATTAGAGAAGCATCACATGATTTTTCAAAGAGTGCCAATACTTTTGCCCACCCCCTTTTTTATGTTTGGTGTGGAATTATATCCAATTTGGCTTTTTGACAATTCTTTTTGTGGTTTTCCATTGACGACAAATTAAATGAAGATATTATTACCAAAGCATTTGTGATTGCAATCATTTTCTGGAAGAAATTGAGTATTATTTGACAGAATTGCAGGGGTGCCAATACTTTTGGCCAGCACTGTATACAGTGGTCCAGACATTTTTATGAGATAAAGTTATACAAATTGTTAAAGCTGTATGAGCCAGTCACCAGCCAGTGTTCTTTAATGTACAGATCCAAAGTGCCTTGGCTTACAGGGTTACACTTAGGCATCATGTCCTCTGGCATAATGTGCAAGGGATGGATGGTGATGAGAGGAGATTTCGTTTGGGGAGCATAAGAACAAAAGTGTTAGAAATGTCATAGTCCTGTCTGAAGAGGTATGTTTTTGGAATGTGCTTGAAGCTGTGGACGTTGAGTGTCTATCTGATTAGCCAGGATAGCACATTCCAGAGAGCTGGTGCAACTTAGGTGAAAACTTGTAGACAGGATTGGGAGGTTCTGATTATAGAGAATATTAATCTCAGGTCATTGGCAGAACAAAGAGCAGGGTAGGATGGTAGACAGAGATGAGGGAGGAAATAGAGCAAGGTACAATACTATGGCGAGCTTTGTGTATGAGGGTATCATCAAGTTTATATTGTGTTCTATAGTGAAAAGGCAACCAGTGCAGTGACTGGCACAGACTGAAGGAATTAGTATAATGTTTAGACTGATAGATGAGCCTTGCTGTCGCATTCAGGATAGACTGATCGCTATACTATATCTTACTAGCTAAACTTACTCGAGCCTTCAGCAATGTCTGTATCTGTCGCACTGCCTGTCTGTCTCACTACTTCTTCCCATTTCCACTAAGACCAAGGGTACAATTAGTAATAACTATGAATGATGGAAGGGGATGTGGAAAACTTAATGCTGCTCTATTACTTTACTGGGACATCATTATAATTACTTTCTATATTCTATGATAACACCGTGTATACAGTAATCATTTTATGTGCAAATTATCCCTGTGCTATTATGTCATAGTGGACATCACTGTCTGCAATCAGCAAAGAAAGGTGCAGGGCGGCACTTGACTGGCACAACTCCGTTGGGTGCGTGTTCACAAAGGGAACTGACCAAACTCCCAAAAACATTTACAAGAAAAATATGTGACAGCACTCCAAAATATTATCTACAGAGGATTTATTAACAGTAGTCACATCAAGTAGACAATTGAGTACAGTTAAGGCTAGTATACCCTAATTTGTATCAACACTATAAAGGCTTATCTCTTTGGAATGGCTGAACAAATTTGGATATATAAAACACCAGAATGATCAGGATGGTGGCAATTATCAGATGATGCATAATATTGGGTTTTTCAGTCTTAGTGATAGGTCCTTTTTAAAGGAAAAAAAAATGTTGCAATTCTACTTTAATCTACTGAATAAGTGATAAAATTGGTTACAAAAACAGGTGAACCATTTTATCCATGGCTACCATTAGATTCATAGTTGATAATCACACAAATTCTATCTTCCACGCAGCTGACCCTCTAAAATGAAGCTTTACAAATGGCTTCCATGTACTGAGATGCTAACACTAAATGTTTAAAGGCATTTTTTGCATACTATAAGTAATGCAAAGGTAGTTTGTAGAGAATAAATAAAATAATACATTTTCAATGCCAAGCAAGTACTTCCATTACTGAACTAATTTGTATAGATTGAGCATCGGAAAGTGTCTGCCAAGTGTTCCATCACCTCTCATTTGGTTGCGGCAGTCCTTCGCTTATTATGATGTCTGGTTCAGGTTTATTTATCTTTATTGGATTCTTGCTTATTGATTGTGTTGGGACCGCCGTATAAGGATAATTCCACATTACAACTCTTTGGTGCCTCTTGAAAAATTAGCTTAGGTTCTGTCTCTGTCAGTATTCATGTGACTGTTGCTGTGTTTTGCATGTTAAATTGAATGTGCACTATTGAATGTGACACTTCATAGATTTATCGATTTATCTGCTGCTTGTTTAAAAAGTGTTTTAGATGTTTGAAAGGACCTGATCAGTATGGATGAAATATGTCCTCAACACTTCATTTTCACAGGTGCCCAGTGCATCATATACTAATGTGCATACCCACATGGACTCACAGAAGATAGGTTCACATACAGTTGTGCTAAAAAGTTTACATACCCCAGCAGATTTATTTTGTTTTTTTGGCCTTTTTTTCAGAAAATATGAATGATAACACAAAAAAACTTTTTCTCCACTCATGGTTAGTGGTTGGTTGAAGCCATTTATTGTCAAACTTCTGTGTTTTCTCTTTTTAAATCATAATGACAACCAAAAACATCAAAATGACCCTGTTCAAAAGTTCACATACCCTGGTGATTTTGGCCTGATAACATGCCCAGAAACCAAACCACGGTCAAGTAGACCAACCAAAATTTTGGCCACAACTGCCTGGAAAATTTTTCGGGATGCAAAGAAGAACCCACATATAACATCTGCTGAAATACAAGACTCTCTGAAAACTATCGATGTGGCTGTTTCAAGATGCACAATAAGGAGGCACTTGAAGAAAAATGGGCTGCATGGTCGAGTTGCCAGAAGAAAGCCAGTACGGCGCAAATGCCACAAAGAATCTCGTTTTCAATAAGCCAAACAGCACAGTGACAAGCCTCAAAACTTCTGGAACAAGGTAATTTGGAGTGATGAGACAAAAATCTAACTTTTTGGCCACAACTATAAACATTACATTTGGAGAGGTGTCAACAAGGCCTATGATGAAAGGGACACCATTCCTACTGTAAAGCACGGAGGTGGGTCACTGATGATGCGGGGATGTGTGAGCTTCAAAGGCACAGGAAACTTGGTCAAAGCTGAAGGAAAGATGAATGCAGCACGTTATCAGCAAATACTGGAGGCAAATTTGCACTCATCAGCCAGGAAGCTGCACATGGGACGTACTTGGACGTTCCAACATGACAACAATCCAAAACAGAAGGCCAAGTCGACCTGTCATTGGCTACAGCAGAAGAAAGTGAAGGTTCTGGAGTGGCCATCTCAGTCTCCTGACCTCAATATCATTGAGCCACTCTGGGGAGATCTCAAGCGCGCAGTACATGCAAGACAGCCCAGGAATTTACAGGAACTGGAGACTTTTTGCCAAGAAGAATGGGCAGTTTTACCATCTGAGAAAATAAAGAGCCTCATCCACAACTACCACAAAAGACGTCAAGCTGTCATTGATGTTAGAGGGGGCAATACACGGTATTAAGAACTGGGGTATGTGAACTTTTGAACAGGGTCATTTTGATGTTTTTGGTTGTCATTATGATTTTAAAAAGAGAAAACACAGAAGTTTGACAATAAATGGCTTCAACCAACCACTAACCATCAGTGGAGAAAAAGTTTTTGTGTTATCATTCATATTCTCTGAAAAAAGGCCAAAAAAACAAAAAATCTTCCGGGGTATGTAAACTTTTTAGCACAACTGTACATACCCACATGGACTCACAGAAGGTAGGTACACATACATACCCTAGGCAACAGACTTACCAGCTTTCAGTCTTACAAACATATCACATTTTCAGTTTTGACACACAGATATGTTCTTACCTACTTTTACTCTTGGCTCCTGAGATGAGTGTCACAAAGTGACCAGCTCTGGGGGGTAGAAAAACATGATTCCTTTGAGAATTGTTTGTGCTCTATACAGTGGGTATGGAAAGTATACAGACCCCTTTCAATTTTTCACTCTTTGTTTCATTGCAGCCATTTGCTAAAAGCAAAAAAGTTCATTTTATTTCTCATTAATGTACACTCAGCACCCCATCTTGACAGAAAAAAAAAAAAAATGTAGATATTTTTGTAAATTTATTAAAAAAGAAAAACTGAAATATCACATGGTCATAAGTATTCAGACCCTTTGCTCAGTATTGAGTAGACGCACCCCTTTGAGCTAGTACAGCCATGAGTCTTCTTGGGAATGATGCAACAAGTTTTTCACATATGGATTTGGGGATCCTCTGCCATTCTTCCTTGCAGATCCTCTCCAGTTCCGTCAAGTTGAATGGGAACGTTGGTGGACAGCCATTTTCAGGTCTCTCCAGAGATGCTCAATTGGGTTGAGGTCAGGGCTCTGGCTGGGCCAGTCAAGAATGGTCACAGACTAATTCCGAAGCCACTCCTTTGTTATTTTAGCTGTGTGCTTAGGGTCATTGTCTTGTTGGAAGGTGAACCTTCGGCCCAGTCTGAGGTCCAGAGCACTCTGGAAGAGGTTTTCTTCCAGGTTATCTTTGTACTTGGCCGCATTCATCTTTTCTTCAATTGCAACCAGTCATCCTGTCCCTGCAGCTGAAAAACACCCCCATAGCTTGATGCTGCCACCACTATGTTCCACTGTTGGGATTGTATTGGACAGGTGATGAGCAGTGCCTGGTTTTATCCACACATACCACTTAGAATAAACACCAAAAAGTTCAATCTTCATCTCATCAGACCAGAGAATCTTATTTCTCATAGTCTGGGAGTCCTTCATGTGTTTTTTGGTAAAATTTATGCGGGCTTTCATATGTCTTGCACTGAGGAGAGGTTTTCTTCGGGCCACTCTGCCATAAAGTCCCGACTGGTGGAGGGCTGCAGTGATAGTTGACTTTGTGGAACTTTCTCCCATCTCCCTACTGCCTCTCTGGAGCTCAGCCACAGTGATCTTTGTGTTCTTCTTTACCTCTCTCACCAAGGCTCTTCTCCCATGATTGCTCAGTTTGGCTGGACGGCCAGGTCTAGGAAGAGTTCTGGTCGTCCCAAATTTCTTCCATGTAACGATTATGGAGGCCACTGTGCTCTTAGGAACCTTGAATGCTGCAGAAATTCTTTTGTAACCTTTGCCAGATCTATGCCATGCCACAATTCTGTCTCTGAGCTCCTTGGGCAGTTCCTTTGACCTCACGATTCTCATTTGCTCTGACATGCACTGTGAGCTGTGAGGTCTTATATAGGCATGTGTGTGCCTTTCCTAATCAAGTCCAATCAGTTTAATTAAACACAGCTGGACTCCAATGAAAAAGTAGAACCATCTCAAGGAGGATCAGAAGGAAATGGACAGCATGTGAGTTAAATATGAGTGTCACAGCAATGGGTCTAAATACTTATGACCATGTGATATTTCAGTTTTTCTTTTTTAATAAATTTGCAAAAATATCTGCATTTCTGGTTTTTTTCTGTCAAGATGGGGTGCTGAGTGTACATTAATGAGAAATAAAATGAACTTTTTTGCTTTTAGCAAATGGCTGCAATGAAACAAAGATTGAAAAATTTAAAGGGGTCTGAATACTTTCCGTTCCCACTGTATGTCTATATATGACCACCCATTGACTGTCATGTGGACTGTAGCCTCTTGGTGGGTTTGCTATTATGTCATGAAATTTAAGGAACAGAAACGCTGGGCATATATGTATATGACTGCTGTTTTGCCATTCAAAGGGGTTGGTCCAAGTTATAAAGTCACCTCCTATCCACAGGATAAGGGATAACATATTGAGGTGGAATATAACATTAAAACTTGAACCAAATCTTTTAAAGCCTAATTCCTTCCCCATATTTCCAGTGTAAAATTAATTGGGAAAGATTAATTAAGACTGGCGTTTCCTACACCAGTCTTAATAAATGCTCCAGTAGGTGCAGGACACAGCTGATTTATGAGGAGCCTCCAGCCTTGTCATAAATGAGGCAAAATCCTGTGCGCCAGAATGGAGATCTACGCCAGTTAGGAACTGGCATAGATTTCCATTATAACTCACTCCAGAAAGCTGGTGTGAGTTATAATGAATTTGTTGGGCTGAGGCATCACCACCTTTGCCCACCCCATTTCTCGCTCTGCCCACATTCACTCAATGTGGTGAGCGAGGCACAGGACAAGGGTCGTGGTGTACATTTGGCACAAAAAAAAAAAACTTGCGCCAAATGTGTGCCACAATAACATCTCTTTATGCCAGAAAAATGACATAGAGGGAGCGATGAATAACCCCCAGTGTATGAACATTACCCCTTTTTGTTTTCAGGTTATTCCATCCTCTAGATCAAGTCTTCTTCTTCTTCTAGAAGCCATCTTACATAACCTTTCATTATCTACCCTGTTTCCCTATGTGAATTATTGTGTGTGACCATGACAGTCAGCTCTGTTAGCAGACTCTATAGTCACTGAGACAGGAGGCGAGGTCATATGATGATGAGATGACGATAGCAGAATATCATGTGGAGCAGAATGAGGTATAAGACACCCAAATGACTGAATTCATGTTACATGGTTTGTTGTATTTGTTATTGGATTGCCATGAAATATAGATTTTAAAATAGGACACAATGAACTGCTCATCACTGAACTAATACTGTATTTATATGCTTATGTATATGTCATTTAGGTACAACACATTGTTAATCTAAACCAGGCACAGAAAAAACATTTGCTTAAAGTATATATAGAGAAGCTAATTTTAGTTGTACGCCATTGCAGTGACCTGACCATACATCATAATCATCTCGTTCTCCTTCTGATTGCTTTTCCCAGTCTTTGTTTATGTGACTGCACATGAAATAAGACTTTTTCATTGTTGTCAATACATTGTGATGTTCACTACAAACTCTCCTGGCATATTTGATCTATTTTGTGGTTGACCTTTAATGCTCATCAAATCAAAGCGTTTGCAGCTCAGTCCAATAATGAGCTGACATATACCCGGGTCAGGAAGATGGACAGCCCCTGCAAACTACCAGGTTACTTTGTCTATTGTTTCACACCCTCTCAATAGTCTGTCAGATTTGGAATGGAACCACATCTGCTGATGTTTTTTATGTTGCTTTGTAGTTAGGCGATTAAAGCATGGGTGTAACTAATGCTTGGATGTCCAAGTCTGGAGGTGTTGGATTTAAGGGAACCGAAATGGTGATGCTGGCAAGGCACACATATGACTGAAAGTTATATTTGGTCCTTAGAGATAATAAATCTCTGGGATACATTGTTTGCTACAATAATAATAAAAACATCTAAAATACATCTCAAGACACAGGAGGAGTACCTAAAATAGTTGTGTACCTTGTTTTAAATTGTTATGAATCTAGTGCTGTATCTAAAGCAGGTCATACACTATATATTAATGTCAGTCAAATACACAAATTTTGGTGGAACTAACTGGGAACAGAAAAGTAGGGCAGTTGGATATTAATATGTCTGCTCCTTTTGTTCTCAGGGTAGTTAAGCCACTACCAGATATATCTGACAACATCTTACTACCCTCTTTGTGTTGAGAAGACATGCATGCTTGTCCAAATTGAGAAAGCATGTCTATTGGTGGTGGGATGGAGGGTGAGAGGTCAAGTGGAATAGCTGTCTGTTTACAGCTCTCTTACATTGGTGGGCTCTCTGTGAGCTCTTCTTGTGACAGTGAGTGATGACAATATCTGCAAAGCGCAACAGTATGTGATGACGCTATTTAAGTAAAATAAATAAATAAAATAAATAAATTTGCATCTGGGACTCAAGTCTATTGCTTTGCCCAGGACAACAGGCTGTGCTAGCATTTGTTGGCCTGCTACAGCCATGTCTTGCCAGTCATCCAGTCACTTGTCTATGGCCATACTTAATTCTTGTTGATTTCCCTCTCCTTCGCCTATATATTGATCATGCCGAAACTCTTTATATAGACAAATAAAACAATTTACCTTTTGGAGACAAGAGTATCAGATGACCCTCCAGTAGACCAAAACTCTAACACAATAATGAGTCCCTAATAAGACAACGTCCCAAAAGACAAGTATCAAGCAGAAGATGACCCAGTTTAGAGTTGCCAGTTTATTATCTTCCGCTAGGGTCTGTTGCTTATGAATGGATTTGAAAGAATATTTTAGACATTTTTAAATATGTCCTGTATGTACGAAGAAAAAGCAAGTGTATATGTATCTGTTCTGTACAGATAGAGAAAGGGTCTTCTATATAATTTCCTTTGGTGAGCCCAATGAAACACAGTCTGACACTGTCAATGGTTTTGCTAAAATTAAGAACATTATACTCCCAAAGTGCTCCTAGTGATATATTACACTGATATTGATGATTAAAAGTTATGTATCAACCTTTTTATAATGTATTTATTAAAACCAGATAGTTAAATATATCACTTTTTTAAAATCTGTTTTTATTTTTTAACTGTAGATTTTTTAATTCTATTTTCTGTACATGATTATGGGGCTGCTGTCTTGCTTGAATTTGCCTGATGCTTTCCAACATAGTCATGGTCATTGACAACAATAATCTGGAGTTGACTCATTGAGATCTATGAAAGAATATTTTAGGAATGATAATGGTGTTATCTTCTATTGTAATCCTGTCTATAATGTAAATGAGGTAACTGCAGCAAAAAGAAAAGCCCTAAAGAAGTGTCAATTATTAGGTTTAAAGACCAGAAAAAAAAATAGCACTCAAAGTATAGATATTGACATGCAAAAGTAAAAATTTAAATAATAAAAACTTTATGAAAGTGTCTAACATAAAATCTTTGTTTAAAAATAGTTCATTATCTGGGGACAAGTTCCATTTAAAGGGGTTATCCAGGATTAGAAAACATAAATGTTTTTTTATTTTTTTTTTTCTAAAACCAGTACTACACTTGTCTACAGTCTGTGTCTTGTGTATTTGGCTCTGCAGCTTAGACCCATTCTGCAGCATCAGACACAACTCATGAACAGATATGGCTGATAGTAGAAGAAAGCAGCCGTGTTTTCTAATCCTGGACAAGTCCTTTAATTTTTAGTAAATTCATACAGTGTACATTTTGTAACCACTGCTATATGTGTTTGGTTTATCACGTTTGTCTTAAAAATCTGCAGGATCCTTCATGACAGTACTTTGTAAAGGATTCTATATTACAATATTTTGTAGAACACTGTAGATCAATAAGAAACCTCTATGTGGAGAACAATACGCCGTGAAAGACTTTGTTCATAGAAAAAGGAAATATATGACTTCATGGAAGAGCAGTCTGCATTCAGTGCAGTGTTTTAAAATGGTGGCATATAAGATATATTGACCTTAGATGGCAACTTAGTCTCATCAATTACAGCCATTTTTTTCTAACACTTTACTTTAGAATTTACTAAAGCGCAGTTTTAGAAATTCAGACCAGTGAATATTACAAAGTCTCTGCCAGATTTCTGCTCCCTTATGAGTTTAATTAGCTATTGAAAATGAAAGTCAATCTCAAGTTCACCAGGGCAACACGAAAATGTGCATTGTTTTTCTTTTCCCAAAGAAAATAAAGTCACAGGAATGCTTTGGGCACACACAATTGTTTTCATTTGGCTGACAAGTTGCAGAGGTTTTGCTCGGGCAAGTCTGACATGTGGAAGGGTCTAAATAGAAATTTAACGTAAGGACCATCAAGATAGTGCCCAGCCACAGACACCATTTACCATGTCTGGTTCTTGTTACTTATACAGAGATCAATTCTAATGCTTAACAAAACACTGGTTTCCCATGCCAAAGTCTGGATGGCCTCCAAGACATTCACGCACTGTGCTTAGATTCCAGCACCATCTCAAACTACTTGATGTGATATCTTCCTGCTTAATTAATGTGCGTATCTAAATACACACCGAAAACAGTAGTGCCATGTACTTGGTCAGAGAACAAGTATAGATTGGCAAGCATTTCTACCATCACTGCTTTATATCATGCTGGCTTCAGTTATAGAACATTATGACATACATAGAAAACCAGAGCTCAAGGGTTAAGTGAAGACATCAGTAGTTTAACAGATAGAGATACATGAAAGACAGATAGATAGATAGATAGATAGATAGATAGATAGTCAGACAGATTACTTTATAATTGGAACATGTACGTAGATATAATGTATACATTGTGAGATAACAAGATTTAGGAAAGATGGCCCATTCCTCAATGGTGTTGCTAGTGGTAGTGAATGGTGCCACTATTGTGTAGGACATAAGCTAATATATAGATTTATTTATAGAGCAAAAAGTTTTTAACATTTTTTTCATTTTTTTCCTTATAGAAATATAACTAAAATACAGACTAAGGTCCATATGCACTTTATATGTTATACGTAGTAGTATAAACAGCCATGGCAGTTTTGCCATCTGCAATTAAAAATTATCCAATTTCTAATATTGATAGCCTATTCTTAGGAGGTCCACTGGTGGACCCTTAAGATAGGCCACAAATATTAGTTCCACAAGGGTCCAACAGCTGAAGCCCCCACAGATCTGCTATTTAAGGACAGTGTGGCTCCCAGTAATGTTTACATGTTTAGATTTTTTTTCTGCATCGTTTTTCAGCTGTGTTACGCAACATGGGGCCTTAGCTTAAATTATTATTGCAATGACACTAAGTTATCCAAAGGCACAAAGATACAGACTATAGACCTGTCCAGTAACATTTTAGAAGGAACACTGGCATATTGCAACTAGCGCTTGTACACATATAGGAAAAGCAGAGAAAATTCCCATTTTCTTGGAGAAGATTGTGGCTCTGCAATAACATATGGGCTCCTGGAGAAGAAATAGAGTAATAGACCCTGTACAATGACCGATTGGCCTCTGTCTTCTGTGAAATTCCCCAGTTTCTGATGAATCATATGATCAATATAGACTGTTTGTGTAATGTGGACTTGTACTCTCTATAGCTTGATGAATTAAGGTCTAAATATCTTGAAAAATCTACTAGGTGAAGAACTAAGAAGGTAATCCATTGTCTTGATTACAGTGGAGATTACTTAAATTGTTCTTACCTTGTCTACACATTAGAGTATTCATTAAAGTGATTTATGTTGTAAAAATGTAACACAGACACATAGATAGATAGATAGATAGATAGATAGATAGATAGATAGATAGATAGATAGATTGTACAATATATGGACAAAAGTATTGGGTGAGCTTGCACAGGAGCTTTTTTGACAACAAATTCTAAATCCATAAGCACAGAGACAACAACCTGGGAGAATCCTTCACAGGGTGATTTGTGAATGGCAAATTACAGCAAAAATGAGAGCGCCTTTTATGTTAATTTTGTTGTCTGGTTCGTAACAGTTTTGTTAATACCAAATATATCAACAGTGGGGAAAAAAAGTATTTAGTCAGCCACCAATTGTGCAAGTTCTCTCACTTAAAAAAATGAGAGAGGCCTGTAATTGTCATCATAGGTAGACCTCAACTATGAGAGACAAAATGAGAAAACATATCTAGAAAATCACATTGTCTGATTTTTTAAGAATTTATTTGCAAATTATGGTGGAAAATAAGTATTTGGTCACCTAGAAACAAGCAAGATTTCTGGCTCTCACAGACCTGTAACTTCTTCTTTAAGAGGCTCCTCTGTCCTCCACTCATTACCTGTAGTAATGGCTCCTGTTTGACATTGTTATCAGTATAAAAGACACCTGTCCACAACCTCAAACAGTCACTCTCCAAACTCCACTATGGTGAAGACCAAAGAGCTGTGGAAGGACACCAGAAACAAAATTATATACCTGCACCAGCCTGGGAAGACTGAATCTGCAATAGGCAAGCTTGGTGTGAAGAAATCAACTGTGGGAGCAATAATTAGAAAATGGAAGACATACAAGACCACTGATAATCTCCCTCGATTAGGGGCTCCACGCAAGATCTCACCCGGTGGGGTCAAAATGATCACAAGAACGGTGAGCAAAAATCCCAGAACCACACAGGGGGACCTAGTGAATGACCTGCAGAAAGCTGGGACTAACGTAACAAAGACTACCGTCAGTAACACACTACGCCGCCAGGGATTCAGATCCTATAGTGCCAGACGTGTCCACCTGCTTAAGCCAGTACATATCCGGGCCCGTATGAAGTTTGCTAGAGAGCATTTGGATGTTCCAGAAGAGTATTGGGAGAATGTCATATGGTCAGATGAAACCAAAGTAGAACTGTTTGGTAGAAACACAACTCGTTGTGTTTGGAGGAGAGTGAATGCTGAGTTGCATCCAAAGAACACCATACCTACTGTCAAGCATGGGGGTGGTAACATCAAGCTTTGAGGCTGTTTCTCTTCAAAGGGACCAGAACAACTGATCCATGAACATGAAAGAATAAATGGGGCCATGTATCGTGAGATTTTGAGTGCAAACCTCCTTCTATCAGCAAGGGCATTGAAGATGAAACATGGCTGGGTTTTCAGCATGACAATGATCCCAAGCACACCGCCAGGGCAACGAAGGAGTGGCTTTGTAAGAAGCATTTCAAGGTCCTGGAGTGGCCTAGCCAGTCTCCAGATCTCAACTCCATAGAAAACCTTTGGAGGGAGTTGAAAGTCCGTGTTGCCCAGCGACAGCCCCAAAACATCACTGCTCTAGAGGAGATCTGCATGGAGGAATGGGCCAACATACCAACAACAGTGTGTGCCAACCTTGTGAAGACTTACAGAAAACGTTTGACCTCTGTCATTGCCAACAAAGGATATATAACAAAGTATTGAGATGAAGTTTTGTTATTGACCAAATACTTATTTCCCACCATAATTTGCAAATAGATTCTTTAAAAATCAGACAATGTGATTTTCTGGATTTGTTTTCTCATTTTGTCTCTCATAGTTGAGGTCTACCTATGATGTCGATTATAGGCCACTCTCTTCTTTTTAATTGGGAGAACTTGCACAATTGGTGGCTGACTAAATACTTTTTTTCCCCACTGTATGTTACTATGTTTTGTGACTATCAATTAATAAAATGTATTACTAAAATGGGTTTAGTATAATTTACTTCACTATGTTAAAGTTTTTAAAGTTTTAGTCATTTCTAATAATATATAATTTAATACAGATTACTAAAGTTTTCAGTAAATTGTCAGGAGGATCCCCCATCAATTTAAAGTTTTATTTTAGTTATTGTTTTCATTAGGTATGAGAAAGGGTTTGAACCCAAGAAAACAAATATGTAATGCTGTTAACCTACTGGCTGAGCCACAGGGTCTATTAGCTTTAATATGTTTTTTTTTTTTTTTTGTCATATCAACCTTCAATAGTAGTCTATTTTCCCTACATATATTTTTAAGTATGCAACATGCAATGTTGAATGAGAGAGCCTTGACCAAAGGTGTTAGATGAGTTGGCGGTCAGGGCTCCGTACAGGCCAGTCAAGTTCTTCCACAAAAATCCCACCCAATTATGTCTTTATGGACCTTGTTTTGTGCACTGGGCCACAGTCATGCTGGGACAGAAAAGAGCCTTCCCATAACTGTAATCCCACAAAGTTGGAAGCATACAATTGTCCAAAATGTCTTTCTATGTCCCTGTTTGTACTTGGAAGGTTACTGTTTTGGAACTAATGAACCAATTTGCTGTTATAAAGGTGTAAATTCAGTGTGATAATGTGTTATTCATAATAACGACACGTATCTGACCATGATGTACAATCACCATGCTATGAAGTATAAAATATATTATGATTCTCTAAGCAGAAATTGGTTTGGTGTGGACTAAACATAGTTGGAGGGCTTCCCTGTTGTTTACCCTTAATGCAAACCTCCAGTTATAAACTACCGAAACTTTTCATAAATGAATAGTACATGTGAATATACAGTAATAAACTTTGTAATATATCTTATTAAGGAGATTTTTTTACCACTTTCTAAGATGTTTTCCTTCTCTTTATCTTAAATCTGACTGCTTGTTTACATAAGATTATTCTCTGTATTCAGCCACACAAAACTATATGGGGAAGGGAGGGTTGGATTATGGGGCTAATGCTGGCTGGCTAATTGATTTACTGCCTCATTCTGTCCACTGGTAGCCTCTTATATACAAGTCTAGCAGTGTTAAAAAGCTCAGAGTGCAGCATTAGCAATTATTTGAGTATCTCTGAGTGTCTCTTCTAGCACCTTCATCCTATCCCTCCCTTCTTCATAGAGTGATATGTAGAAAATAGCTACTGAAAAATGGAGAAAACATATTTCTTTACTAAGATATATTACAAAGTTTCTGATCTTCACCTGAATTATTCATTTATGCAAAGTTTATAACTTTATAACTACATTTAAGGTATAGACCAGGGATACTCAACTGGCGGACTGCCTGCTGTCCAGACCCCTGCCTCCTGGCTCTTTCATTTGGATAGCCCCCAGGAGAAACCTTCATCTCCCACCCGTTGTCCCCAAGCACTAGCGGCAATCATCCCTGCTGCCTTCACACGTGAGGGCTCTTGCACAGATAGCAGAAACAATTGCCAATCCCCGCTGTCGCTTAGTGTAAGAGATCGGGCTTGGGGACAGCGGGTGGGAGATGAAGGTTTCTCCCAGACGCTGTGAATATTAGTTATGTGTGGGGGCACTAATGGGCAATTATACTGTGGGGAGGTACTAAGGAGCATACTGTGAGAAGGCACAATAATGGGGCATTATACTGTGTGAGGCACTAATGTCCCATTAGTGTCCCCATGCACAGTATAAAGCTTCTTAATGCCCCCACCCACAGTATAATGCTCCTTAGTGTCCCCACCCACTATATAATGCTCCTTAGTGTTCCCACACACAGTATAATGCTCTTTAGTGCCCCCTCACACACAGTATAATGCTCTTTAGTTACCCCACGCACAGTATAATGCTCTTTAGTGCCCTCACGTACCGTATAATGCTCTTTAGTGCCCCCACCGACAGTATAATGTTCCTTAGTGTCCCCCCGCACAGTATAATGTCACATTACGAAATATTTTTTCCTAATTTTTCTTGTGTGTCCTAACACGTCTTTTTGACGTAAAAATACCATAAATACTGGACTTGTTCAGTTCGAACCTTTACTTGATGGCAGACCCCAGTCAATCGACCTTTACCCTTACCAGGATTGTTTTTTTCCAAGGTCAAAAACAGAATCAAAGTTAGGGTTACTAATCACAAACAAGAGACACATAAGGATACACAGTATAACACCCCCTTTACTGACCCTCACACAGTATATTCTCCCCTTTACTGGTCCCCATACAGTATATTGCCCAATTTACCGACCTCCACAGTATATTTCCCTATTTACTGGTCCCCACACAGTATATTGCCCCCTTTATTGACCTCAACAGTATATTGCATCCTTTACTGGCTTTCACACAGTATATTGGTCCTTTTTAGGCCCCCACACATAATATTGCTCTCTTCTTTTTGGCCACTTTATACTGCCCCATTATGGCCACCACACAGTCTTAGATTTGACCTGAATTTTCCGTACGTTTTGGACTCGGACTAAACCCAAAACTTTTGGGGTTCATTACCCACAAAGCACTATTATGCTCTGGTGTCTCCTCAGACCCAAGACTATATTAAGGGATGGCTCAAGGGTTGAGGAAAAATAAATAGTTATACTCACCTTGCCTCACCTCTCCTGGGCATATTTGCAGTGTCCTGTAGCATTCAATATCCTCTTCAGGCCACTGTCTGATGTCACATGCTGGTGGGGTCACTACTCAGACCTGTGATTGGGCCTCAATGGTCACGTTGAGCGCCCCAAGCTCCCTGACATCACGAAGGAAGTGGCCTGAAGAGATCTGCTGGACACCCAGGAGAGGTGAGTATAACTGTTTGCTGTTTTTACTTACGCCCCTGGTGCTGCACAAGTTTGGCTGCTACATATTCGATTATTCCAACAGGTAGCAGCCTATATTTTAATCACAGATCTCAGCGCTTGTTGCATCTGGCCTCTACTTCTGCCTCCAGGGTGTGAACACTGAAGAATGTTGCAGTGCCATCTGGAAGAAGAAGCGGAGGTCGGACTAGACAGGAGCAGGGATCATTGAGTAAAATATCATCTGCAAACTATTAGACTAAACCAATACAATAGGTAGCAGTCGAATAAAAAAATGCCGCCCCTCAGATTGTGCTAGGAGGTGCTGCATGAAGCTGTCGTCTCAGGTCGCCTCATGGCAGGTGCGGCCCTGACCATAGTCGTCAGCAGAAGTTGTCTATAGAGCAGAGGAGGAGGGATCCAGTTGCAAAGCAGAGGGGAAGGAATCTGGTGCCTAGAACACAGAACTGGCTGGGGACTGAGATCACAATCACTCATGGAAACTTTCCACTGGAATAAAGAAAGGAGAGTCACATCATGTGTTCATGTGACATATCATCAATATAGATGACACATCATCACACTCAGTTTACAGCATAAAACGGTAGGGAAAAGGGGGAGACTTGTGACTTGGGAAACAATGAGAATCCATTAAATATATTGCATCATAAGCAGACTGGTAAACCAAATAATCTAAATTCTTTTATCACCAATGGGTGCTGCCCAGACCAACTAGAATGCAATTGTTAATTCTTATCTCTCAAAATAGTATTAATAGATTCCAGCCTTCCTGGAGAAATCAACAAGGATCTGAACGCAGCGAGCTTGAAATGTGACTCTCCAATCAGCAGTGTATGTCAATTGCCTCCGAATGGAACACAAGACTTCCTCACATGATTACTTCAACTAAAAAGATTGAAGACAAAATGCAAATGAACATGCTTTATGCTAGACGTATTTATGTGCAACAATGTGAGCCAACAACAAAACATTTCCACATGAGATTGGGTCTATTTTTTCTTTTTTTGTAGTTGTGATTATTAAAAACATATTGAAGAGTGACTGTGTAGTTTAAAGGTCAGTTTTGTGACAGAAATGTCTGATGCTTCCTCAGGTGACCCCAGTGTACACTTAAAGAGAAATAATTCCCTGCTTATTGTTAGGCATAATATTTATGCCATTACTATTTTGCTGGATTAATACCCCATGTTATTGGACTATAAAAATGAACATATTTCAAAAAAGCAGCATGCACTATTATCATGGCGGGAAGCCTTGAGATCACTAGGGTGGATGTCTAGTAGTTAAAATAGCAGCTACTTACTCTACTTTTACCATACAAGCTCAGAGTGTATGGGTGAGACTTTTTAACACCAGTCTTCATATCTCCTGCAATGTCAGAGGGTGCACCTCATTTATAACAAGGCGCATGCCTCTTCATAAATTAGATGCACCTTATGCAGGCGCAGGCGCTTGCACATACATTTCTGGCATCTTTTATGTCTGTAAAATGGAGTAAATGATCGTAAATCTGGCAGGGACAGGGGCTCTACCACGTCACGCCCCCTTGCCATGTTGTCCTTCAGGAACGCGATGAGGCAGTGTAAAAAGGAAAAATTCTCAAAATTCTCAAACCTGACTTGCGCAAAAAAATTCAAGCACTGTATGCAGAAAAACTAGCATAATAAATCTGCCCCTATGTGTATGGAAGTATGGAAAAGTCAAGAGAATTAGCCGCAGCTATTGAAGGTAAACCTTAAGGCCTGTATGGCATACAGTGGTATAATATTACATATATATTTCTCCATTAAAAAGAGGGAAGGCTGTGGATATAGTGTTTCTGGACTTTGCAATGGCGTTTGATGCTGTCCCTCATAGATGTTTAATGGGTAAAATCAGGTCTATTATCTTGAAAAATATAGTTTGTAATTGGGCTGAACACTGGTTAAAGGATCATATCCAGAGAGTTGGGGTCAATGACTGCAGCTCAGACTGGTCCTCTGTTATAAGGGGTGTACCCCAGGGTTCAGTGCTGGGTCTGCTGTTATTTAACTTATGTATTAATGATATAGAAGATGGGATTAATAACACTGTCTCTATTTTTCCAGATGACACCAAGTTATGTAGTACAGTGCAGTCTATGGAGGAGGTACATAGGTTACAAGCAGATGTCAATCAACTGCTTCTAAGGCCAGCAGGATATTGTAATGTATTAAAAAGGGTATGGACTCACAGGACAGGGATGTAATATTACTACTTTATAAGTCATTGGTGCGGCCCCATCTGGAATATGCAGTTAAGTTCAGGGCACCAGTTCATAGAAAAGATGTCCTAGAGATAGAAAAGGTACAACAGAGGGCCATAAAATTGATAAGGGACATGGATGACGTCAGTTATGAGGAGAGACTAAAGGAGTTAAATCTGTTTAGTCTGGAGAAGAGGCGTTTAAGGGGAGATATGACAAAAATGTATAAATGGCCCATCCATACAAGAAATATGGGGAAAAGCTGTTCCATGTAAAATCCCCTCAAAAGACAATGGGGCACTCCCTCCGTCTGGAGAAAAAATGGTTTAATCTCAAGAGCCAACAAAGCTTCTTCACTATAAGGACTGTGAATCTGTGGAATAGCCTACCCAGGAGCAGTCACAGCTGACAGCTTCAAAAAAGTATTGATGTCTTGTACGGGCAAAAAAGCATTTATGGTTAGGGAAATGTATAGACTGTCATGCCCTTTCCCATCCCCTGGTTGAACTTGAATTACATATGTCTTTTTTGAACTGTACTAACTATGTAACTATGTAATACGGTTTCTGATGCCACCTTCCTCAGATTCCACATCATATAGAAAAAAACTCCATATATGTCAGTATGAAATTGGAGGCATATTGCGGTACAATATGACCCCATACTATTTTAGCTTCATACAACCAAGAGCATGTACAATCAAATGTGAGAGGCCTAATAAGCAGTAAACCAAAGTAAATGACCTCATTTTGGTGGCACAAGTAAGAAAATTTTTCCCATGTGGATGCTATTTTAAGGGCTGTCAGCGGGTTTTATCATTGTAGTGACATGAACTTTTTAGGAGAATCTCTATATAAATGTATTCAATCCAACAGAAGCATAATGTAATGTGTTCCAGGCACACAGAAACGGAATACTCATGAGATAACTATCCACAAATAAATGCCATCTGTATAGATAACCCTGGACCATCTATGACCCCGCAGCTGATCAAAAGCATGTTATTGGCATGAACACTAAATACAATATGTAGCAATATTTAGCAAACACTTTCTATTACCAAAGTGAATGTTATTAACACTTTGATACTGTTACCTTTTCATTGCATTAATTAACCCTTCCACTGCCAGAATACAAATGATTACACCCGTTTATTGTTTATCATTATTAATGTTATAATTAATGGCAGTCTGGGCTTTAAAATTATATACCACTTTGGCACCTTACAATTTTGGAGACGACTTGCAATGTCCCTAAATAACCCATCTATACATTTACCACCTTTTAAAAGGTCTAATCAATTAACCCTTCTTAAGTGTCCTTCTTTAATGAATTACTGCAGTCACAAATAAGTCATTGCCTTTTTAAACAATGCTAATGTAATCCTGTAAAATGATTCACTGACAGCTTTATGTGAATATAGATTCCAGGGGATATATGGGTTATGGTGAAAAATAACTTACTTTTTTCTAAATACAGCTACTACACAGTAAGAAGAAGAGTCTGCATTCATTACTCTGCATTACCCTATAGATGGTAACCTATAGATGGTTAAATGCAGCATATGGCCATGTCATTCAGTGCTGCATGTGTTACAGTACTTGCAGTCATCAAGCAACGATAAGTGGCCCATATGATGATGATGATTATTATTATCATTATTATTATTATTATTATTATTATTATTTGGTTGTCACTGGTAATACTATACTGTATTTTCTGGTAGACATGTTTCTTCTACAAAGGCTAGGTTCACACCGGCGCCTGCTGTTAATTCAAGGTTTCCCTCCCCGAATCCGCTTAAAAAATGAGAAATCTTTTTGCATTTTTCAGGAGGAAACCCGGCGGATCCCATTATAGTCTATGGGGTCCACAGGTAACCGTGGGTAACCACTTTTTAAGCAGATTAAGTTTCCGTTCTTTGTGTTCACAAGCGGACCTGAAGAATGGAAAGTCTAACACTAGTGTGAACCGAGCATAAAGTTTAGTAAAAAGAAAAAAAAATCAGCAGGGAGAAAAAAAAATCCATGTAAATCCACAGCCCATAATGATCCATATCCTCATTCTCCTCAATTTACATATAAATACAAAAAAAAATATCTATTTCTGCTATGGAGTCTGGCAGCATCTTCCTCCCTTGTCCATTCAGCCTGGACAGCCAGGGGTCAGCAACCTTTGGCACTCCAGCTGCTGTGAAACTACAACTTCCAACATGCTCCATGCACTTCCATGGGAGTTCCAAGAACAGCAGAGCAAGTATGCATGCTGGGAATTGTAGTTTTACAACAGCTGGCGTGCCGAAGATTGCCTACCCCTGGGCTAGACAATGCACACCACCAGCCTTTATACAGTGCAGTGAGAGACACTGTCACTCTCCACAGGTGCATAGATATCTGATATCTGAGTGCAAGGCTTCATACACATGACTAAGAGTGCACTCCAAGTGTGTTCCGATCTTCTGTTATGTTCTGATATTTTTAGAAAACAATGTAAAACAAAGTCCATTTGCTTAACATCCAAGTACCTTCTGTTGAACAAACAGAAGACACTCAGATTGCACACTCAGTCCTGTGCATAACCAAAAGGGTATTATATTTGAATAAATAGTCTTTGTACAATGAAAAGTAAGTTATATTCATATTTAATGGGTTTTTATTCATTAACAGCAAGCAAAGAGTTTTAAAGCTGCAAGGAATTGATGTATAAATACTGGATTGTGAAACTGCAGATCTTTTCATCCTACAATTAATAACCTTTGCAGAAAACATAATACCGATTTAAACATGTTTAAGGAGGTCTGAAATCTACCTTAAGGCTAGGGCCCACGTAGCGAAGCATAGCAAAAAACTGTTGTGGAAAAAAACATGGCAGAATCACATTTTTTTCAATTTCGCAGAGTTTTCCTCTGCTGACTTTCTACCCCTATTATACCTATATGTAAAATGTCAACGTTTCCGCAGGTATAATTGACATTCAGTGATTTTCAAAAATGCAAGTGTTTTTGAAAATGCAGCTTTTCCACTATGGATTTTTTTTTTTTTTTGCAACGTGTGAAAAGGATTAGCCAGAATCCCACCCACTTTTCAGGTACTGTAAAACACAGTGTTTTTTGCTGCAGCCTTTTCACAGCAGCAAAAACGATGTGTTTTCACAACGTGGGGTGTCAGCCTAAGTGGGTTTTCCACCCCAAATACATGTTTCATATTGATAAATTATTCAGATGATAGGTCATCAGTATTTGATATTTGGGGGTCCAACACTCCTGGATGCCATAAGCTACTGCAGTGGACAGGTAGCAGAAGCACCTCTGCTCCTGTTTAAGTAATAGGAGCATAGCTGCAGTAACCCAGCACCACCACTATACAGTAGACTGGGCTGCAGCTCCATTCCTATTACTTGAATAGAGGCAGAGTTACTTCCACTCCCCATTCACTGCAGTAGCTTCCGGCACAATCGCTACCATGCAGTGAAGTCTGAGGGGGCCCAAAGGCTTCTCTACAACATAAGAGGACACCAGTATATAGATAGCACATGGTAAGTTGGGGCCCCATTACAAATTTTGCACTGGGGTCCACAAGAAGTCTCTGCAGCTAAGTCTTTCAGCCCCTTTGTTTTAGCTTTTGTAGGGGGTCTCAGTACCTGGACCCCTACCGACCAGAAATTCTGATGTTTCACTATGACTTGTAAAAGGTTTGGTGCTTTTTTTTTTTTTTTTTTTTTTTTTTTTAAATGACCAGTATCCTTTAAGTGATTATCACACAATTTTTCTGGAGATTTCCTTCAATGAAAAAAAAAGTCCAATACAATATGTGATAAACGATAGAACAATTGTTAGCAAATCTTCCCTTTCCAGTAACAATAAGATATAGAAATAATAAATGTGTACCACATATTTGTAAATGATACAGGTTATATGTGCTGTAGCCCAGGCTGAATAGTTTAACTTGCATAACAGCTCTTATTGTATGTATATACCTAAGAAAATGATAAAAAAAATGAATACAGGTAAAACAAAATGCAGATAAAACAGATCCAAAAATAAATATAAAATATCATCCTTATTATAGAGAAAGTAAATTATTCACTCTAGTTGGACAAAATACAATTGTCAAAAGTCTTACTGCCAAAGGGTTAACCCAAATCTCATAAAAAGAATAAAATAACATAAAACACGGCTTTTGGAATAAAATTGGATCAAAGATTATAAGAGTAAATCAGTAGGAAATCCAATGAATATTGATTTCTAGTGACTAGCGTACAAAAGGTATTACAATTTTGCACTGTCATAAATATACTTTGAGGTTGTAAATACAAAGCATACTACTGAATTTACAATACCACAGTAACTATAAAACAACATTATTCAGAATGTATTCTTTGGATATTTCATGCAAGGTAGATAAACAGAATATTTGTATGGAGCTCGACCACAGACGGGAATATATCTTCCCTACTTAATGCAACAATGAGCAGAGAAAATCAATTGATGTTGTAAATAGTTATTAGAAAAAGGCACTTATAAGTAACTTCCATTAGTGACATGACAGAAAGTACGGGAACAAATTTACATTACATGGGTAATGTTTCATAAGTCTCTCCTACAAATCAAACAGCAACAATCTGCTCCAAATTTATATAATATCATTAAAATATTTTGCATATACTGTTACTAGAAATATACTGACAGGGTTTACATAGAAATTACTGATCTGAATGAATTCAAGGTTGGATAAAGGTGACTGGAAACGTCACAAAAAAGTCATATATGTTCATATATTTGGCACGGGTATGTAAAAATTTTACAGGGTGAATTTACATGTAATGTGAATTTGAATGTACACATGTATGTAGTGAGCACAGAATTCGAAGAATATAATAATCTTATTAACCCCCTCCTTCTGCAGGCCATTTAGATAATGTTACCAAAGGTAATGCAATGTTTGCAAAAAGTAAAAATAGAGGACCCAGTGGTCAAGCCAAGTTCTGGGGTGAAAGGCACCAGTCATGGCTCTTACCCCACAATGCAGGCAGGAGCCCAGTTATTATAATTTATCCACTATGTGAAGGTAAGTGCAAAAATAAGTACTGTAGTGCATTGTACAAGCTGATCAATGTGATCAAGTGATCACATTGTCAAGTCCCCTAGAGGGTCAAAAAAAGAGTAAAAAATAGTTGAACATAGTTTGAAAAATATGAAAAAAACACAACTATTAAACATTCAAAGCACCCTCTGTTCATATTTAACATAGAAAAATATATAAAAAAAAATAAACATGCTGTATCAGGAAATGTCTGACCTATTACAATATTTTATGACATCAGACATATATATTATGATACTTATCCTGCATGGTCAACACTGTGAAAAATGTGAAAAAAAAAAATCAGACATATATTATAATATGATGTTTATCTTGCACGATCAACGCACTGACAAAAAAAATACAGAAAATGTCAGAATTGCTCCCCTCAAAAAAAAAAATAATACAAAATGATCAAAAAATTATATGTGGCTGAAAATGCTTTCAATAAAAAAATGTCCTGCAAAAATCAAGACAGTTCCAATTATAGAAAAATTATTTTTCAAAACTTTTTTAATATAAAAAGTTTTCTAATTTTTAAAAGTAGTAAAACACAACAAAAACTAAATGTGATACCACCATAATCATAGTGAACTATAGAATAATGTTTAAATGTCATGTTTACTTCTTAGTGATTGCCTTTAAAAACTAAAAAGATTGGTGGAATTATATTAGGACCGCACAGTAGGACCCCTACCAATCTAAAGTTGTTGTCCTATCCTACAGCTTTGAAAAGTTGAATAGCCCATTTAAATGCTGCTCTTCAAAAATACAACTAGTCCTGCAAAAATAGGCCTCATATGGCTATGATGATGCAATATTGGTGAATTCTGTGTACCCAGACCACCACTGATTTTCAAGACTGAAAGGGAATACATCAGGGCTGTAGGTCAGACCATCAACGCCTCTATTTTACCACAGCCTGACTCCAACTCCTGCACTGACTCAGACTCCTTCATAAATGGCTGACAACCATGGTCACCCAGAAGCAGGAAAGCTCCTCTAATTCATTGAAAAAAAAAAAACCATTTACTGAATTCCTATAGAAGTACACATGTAACAAACTATGCATCTAATTAATTATATGATGATAATAAAAGTATATAATATAATATAATATAATATAATATAATATAATAAAATAAAAAATAAATAATCATTTTATTTTGAAGCTGGAGTCTGAGTTAGTAACTTTTTATTCTGTCTCCACCTATGACTCCAACTCTACAGCCCTGGAATATATCACCTATATTATATTTAATAATGGTAGATTTAGATTTTTTATTCTATTTTCTGTACATGATTATGTGGGTAGCCATAATGCCTGATATGCTTTACAATAGCCACATGGACCATAAGCAGCAATGGTTTGGAGATGACTGCTTGAGGTCTATTGGAGACTTCTCTAGACTTGCTCGGTGTACTGTGTATTGTGCAGTGCTGGGGATTAGATAAACTATGACATCACCTATTGTGAATGGTGGATCCTATAATAAAGATATTATCTTTTAATGTAATACTGTCTTTGGCAATAATGAGATGAGTGCTAAAAATTAATTTTAATTTCTCAAGTCATTATTTCTATTTTAAACAAACATCTCCATAAATTCTTACTAAACCTCTTTATCATGAAAACTTATTTTCTGAACACACTACTCAGAGATTTCTATTATTATAAATCTCACACTGCAGCCACTAGTAAGCAGATAGGTGGCTAAACAGCTAACTATTCAACCTGGTTGAATGGTTTTGGCAATGACAATAATACTACTTAAACAATACTTTAGCTTCTGTGTGCCCTTAGAGATATTGCCTTCTAACCCTGTTTATTGGATTACAATTGCATCACACCCTCATTTTCAAAAAATCTAAAAGTGAGCAGGGCCAATACAGCAGTATCATCAGATGCAGCCATTAAGTCATGCAAAGTCACTAAAGGGTTAATATGGTTTAACATGGTGAGTCACAAAGAATATGAAAACAACTCAACAAAAATGACACAATTTTCTCTTTTAAGATCGAAGGAAACATAAAAATTACTGCTATTGGCAAAAGTGTAAATGATCAGAAGTTATGACAATAACAATAATATGGTCACAATCAAAATGTTACTTTAGTTCAATCACAACTAACTGCCTTAAAGATGTTCCTACAGACTTTACTAGCCAAATGTATTTTTTGCCATATGTTATCCTTGAATACATTAGGATAACACATCCTCTACTGTATTGCAAAATGCAGCCATATATTATACTATTAACATATAACAAAAAAGGTATAGCACATAATAGTTTTTCTGTGGGACTTAAAGGGAATCTGTCAGGGCAATTTGGGACACTAAACCACCCACGGGTCCATATGGACCTGAGGATTAGTGTCCCAAATCACCCTGTTATAACGCAATTCATGGCCACATTAAAAATAAAAAAGCTTTATACTCACCCTGCCGCTGTACTCCCCGCACCTGCGCAGTTCTTCAATGAAGCCAGAGGAGTACACCTTGGCTTCAGTGCGCATCTCCCGTACCTCCGGCAATTGCGCTGTGAAGTCAGGGTGTCCATCTCTAGGTTCACTGAAGAACAGTGCAGGCGCTGGGAGCACCAGAGATGGGTCCGATTTGGGACACTAAACCCCAGGTCTATAAGAACCTGTGGGTGGTTTAGTGTCCCAAATTGACCTGACAGGTTTCCTTTAAAGGGGTTGTACCAAGTTATGAAGTTATCCATGATCAGTCCATGATCAGTGGGGTTCCAATTGCTGGGAACCCCACCAGTCCCAAAAACAGGGCTCTGGTTTTCCCATCCTGCAGGCTAAGCATGTACCTTGCTGCTCGATACATTCTCTACAGTAGTGCCGGAAATGGCCAAGTACAGTGCTCTGTTATCTCTGTTTGCTTTTACTGTAGAGCTTATTTACAGCTTATTTCTTGTGATACACAAGAGTATTTTGTTCAGTCCCCCAATATCAATCTTTAGCATTAAAATTATAGGCAACATTGTCACAGTGACCCAGAATTGGCTTCATTTAATTGTGAGTGACCATCTAGGAGGCAAATTTGTTCTGGGCAGTAGACGTTTGTCCACACAATAGTTGTCAGCATAATTTACTGCACAAAACTATCTGAGATTTATTTAACATCTGCAGATAAAGGAACATGGAAATTCCATCATCGGCTGCTGTACATCCTTCTTCTTCCAACAAGTCATAAATATTAATGGACTATAAATGGCAACTATATTATTCTTTTACTGAAGTAGCATTGTGTCAATTTGCAAGATTTTTTTTTAAATGACTGAGACACAGACCATTTTGGGATATGTAGTCAGTCTTCATCCAGTCCGCAATGGCTAGTTAAGAGCACTATAATGTAAGCTATGTCCCTGATGTTTCTACATTTTTATTATTTGATTGATGTTGCTCTTTACCATTTCAAGTATATTTTCTGTTTTTTTTCAACTTTGCACTGAGCCTACCTGCACTGTGTACAGTAGGTTATTTCAGGATATTTCCTTTAAACAGTATTATAACATTTAAAAAATTTAAAAAAAAAAAACAAAAACAAAAAAAAACCCTCACCTTCTATAGGTAAAGGTCCATCTGTTCCAAGAGCTGTAGGTCCAGCTCCTGGGGCTTATGGTCCATGTCAGACCAAAAGTGTTCATCATGTCATGTCCGTCATATGAACGCCTAGAAAATCAGTGGCCTCATCGGGCACATGCTGTTTATGCATGTCCATGAGGCTAGTGACTGAGCAGCCACCTGAAGGAAGGTCATGATGTTCTCACTTCCAATTCATTGAGGATCGAAAGCCTCAGAGACAGGACCTGTAGAGGTAGAACAGAAGGGCCTATAAAGGATGAGCTAGGTTTATTCTTTATTTCTGTAAACTAATCTACTCTCCTCCAAATTTTTAATGTGTTGCAATACCCCTTTAAAGTAGATTGAATTAGTGATGCATTGATATGAGTATTTAACCATCCCTGAAAATGGCAATGCTCATTGCAGCTGTTTCATCTTCATATAACATAAGTAAAAGAAATGTTATGTATGAGCTTCTTGCCAGTGAATCTGATGCACCTCTGTGTTCTATGACATATTTAACAAACAGAATTATAACAAGTTCCCCTCTACAAGGAAGTTGTTGCAAAGTTCTCCAAAATAATGTCAGTTCTATCAGAACTTGAATTCCCAAGTATGTACATCTGGTACAACTACTTACTGATACCTTAAATATTAGAACCAGTTGTTACTCCCAAGATCCAAAGCAAGGAACCAGTCTGTGAAATCAAAGATCTTGTAATATAAACTGTAATGTTCTATTTTTGGATTGCTTCTTTTATCTCATGTTGTTCTTCATTTTATTTTATTGCTTCCCAAAAGCTGTTATCAATTCAGATGTAAAATTACATTAGGAAAGTATTATTGACATGTCAGTCATAATCAAAGAGGGTAGACCGAGATGAACTTTGTGTATTTTTTTAAGATGATCTTGAGTTGGAATCAAACGGAATTGCTGTGTCCTAAAATCATTGAATTACACTATATTGCTAACAATTATTTTTATAACTACTTCCTTATTTTGCATGAAATATTTCAGATATATTCATTCCATTATAGAGCACCATCAGTTTTGACTAGATTAATGTGGCACCATTGGGTAGTGGGAAATATTCCTTATCTATGTGCTATTGTAACACCAAGCAGCTAATCTCACACGAGTGCTAGGTGCATGAGAGGATGTTCATTTTTTCCCAGTTGTGCCCACTATAGTATAGTCAAGTTCTTGATCCTAAATTGCACTCACTGAGCACTGATTTTGTTTAGTGGTTACTGCAATGATGATCACTGTCCGTAACCCAATGATAATCCAGAAATAATAGCACACTGGCTATTATTCTTAATTGTAAGCAAAATAGAAGAGGCAAAATCACTTAATTGTAAAAGACTTCTGCACAAGTTTGTAAAATAAGAAAATAAGAGCAATTCATATTGGCACATATAGGGTTGATATAGGAAAAATATTGTTGCAATTTGAGTTGTTGTTGAAGTTATTCTTGCAACGTTTCCAAGTATTGTAAAAATCAGTAGCCTACTGTAGGACCTCTGGGACATCAGAGCTGTATACTTCCCCTTATACTTGAGTACCCTTAATATGAATTTCCCATTGTGTCAATAACTATTAAACAGGTCATGGTGATTTTTCCTCTGGCAAGAACTAAAGAAACATTTATAATTAAACTTGATTGCCAATGATAGAAGCCATAACTACTATAAAAGCCTGGGACTAGCGTAACCAAATAACTCTACTACATTTATTGCCATAACACTAGTGAACACAAGAAAGACCCTTAAAGGGGTTATCCGCAGGATAAAGGACAAGTTGTAGAAGTTATGATCGGAAAGGTTCACCTCCATTCTTTTAATTTCAATGTGACTGCCAGATATAGTTAAGCACCAAACTTCAGCTATATCCGAACAGACATAGAAATGGAGAAGAGAACCATTGCTACATTCAGAGTGGGGAGCAAAACACCCCATTCTCATGATTGGTGGGAGTTGGAGAACCTACCAGTCTGCAGCATATTCCCTTTTGTGGAAAGAGGATAAGTTGCTTAGGTGGGAAAACCCCTTTAGGCTAAGTCCCCACGTAGTGAGATGTAAAAAGAAAACGCTGTGGAAAAAAACGCAGCAGAAACGCACCACGTTTTTTTTCCACAGAAAGTCCACAGAGTTTTCCCCTGCAGACTTTCTGCCCTTATTATACCGATACGAAAAACACCAGCATTTCTATTGGTATGATTGACATGTTGTGATTTACAAATATGCAAGCATTTTTGAAATCACAGCTTTTCCACTGTGGATTTTTTTCTGCAATGTATGGAAGGGATTAGCCAGAATCCCATCCACTTTGCAGGTAATGTAAAATGCAGTGTTTTTGCAAAGTGGATCCCCGGCTTAAAGTAATACAGTAATGACCAATTTGTAAAAGTTTGTTTTATTATTGATGCATAGAGATACATAGCTTTCTCTTTTTTTCTGACTCATTCTTAAAGTTTATCTTCACCTCTGAACTATAAAAATGTATATAAAATGTTGAGTAGCTTTCTCTTTAGTACATTGTCTTTGAATTCCATAGTTTTACATATCAGGACAAAATAAAAAATATGTGGTCCTTAGGCTAAATGCTTACAACTGTGTGCTTGTCATTGTACTAGCTGTGCTTTTCACAGATAGCACATTGACCCATCCATTTCTATGGTCACATACAGACCTATGAATTATCACAGACCTACAGTATATGGCAGTGAGCCCGAGGCAAAACTTTGGACAGGCTATCCATATGTAGTCTGTGGTGTTCAATAACAGCCTGGCTACATGTACATGGTTGTCTGCATTAAGGTTCAGAGGGTGTTAATATCTGGCTAATATAACCTCAAATATATAACTAAACATAACAAATTACACTGTATCATTATTTATTTACTAGGCCAAAATTGAGCAGTGTGAAAAAAAAAAACGAAGAACATCTTTACTGCTTCCATAAGAATTAAGTGGGTAAGTAGCAGCCCTTCAACAAGTGTGACCATCCTGAAAAGGCAGATTTTTGCAGTTTGCTGGTGTGCCAAGAAGGAAAGGACATCAGCAATGATCTTCCAGAAGCAATTGTTAATGCCCATCAATCTAGGCAGCAACAAGGTACTTTCAAAACAACTTGAAGTCCATCACTCCACAGTGACAAAGACTATTCACAAATGGTAAACATTTAAGAAAGTTGACAATCTTCTCAGAAGTGGATGTCCCAGAAAATTCACCCTAAGGAGACATCATGCAATGTTCAACATAGCTTAAGTTTGCAAAGTTGCATCTGAATAAAGCAAGATTTCTGGGACAACAAGGGGAATTTGCTGAAATAAACATACCAGTTTTCTGGCGCAAAAGTGGCATATTGTTTTGCATGGCAGTTTGCTTCAACAAAATGCACCAAAATTTTACCACCTTCTTCATTTTCTGACCGATTCACCACTTTTTAGAAAAGTTGGACAGAGCAGCACAGAGATCAAGGTGGGCCAGATGGGATGCTGGTGTCAGAATTACAGATGTGAGTTATATCCCCGACCGCTATACATATACTCTGACGGTTCCCAGTATCCTCTTCAGGGTTCTTCCGGCCTTTGACTGATGTCACATGCCCCAGGGGGGGTCACTGCTGGAACCTGTGATTGAGCCCCTAGCAGTCACTTGGGAGCCACTGTGGAGCATATTATACTGTGTGGGGGTCATTGTGGAGCATATTATACTGTGTGGGGCCACTGGGGAGCATTATTCTGTGGGGGGCTCTGGAAAAGATATAACGTGAGGGTGCCACTGTGGAACATATTATACTGTGTGGTAGCCACTGTGGAGTTTGGCCGAAACTGGGTCATGCAACAGCACAAGGATCCCAAGCACACCAGCAAAACTATAACAGAATGGCTGAAAAATAAAAGAATCAAAGTGGTGCAATAGTCCAATGAAATGCTGTGACTGGACGGTAAGGCTAATTCCCCACGTTGCAGAAAAGCAGCTTTTATGTTGCAGAATTTTCTGATAGCATCTATCACATGAATGCAGGCCTATGGATACATTTGATGCATGTTTCCCCATATACTGCAAAATGCATTGTGAAAGCAACCTAAGTGAATTGATTTTACCTGTGCAGAAAGTAGTGGAGGTCAGCATGGTTTGCCTTTTCTTCCTAGGATACCAAAACACCGTATACCAACAGTGATGGCATTTGATTACTCTGCTCTACTCTTTCAAAATGCGTGCACACTCAGCCAAACCAAGTGTGCATGTGTATGTGAGAAATAGCTGTTCAGCAATTCCCGGTGTATTGGCACAAACCTTGTTATGGGAGCTGTTTACTTTACACCAGGCATGTACAATCATATACTATTTAAAAAGTCAACTGTCCTATTGCATTATAGGAGCTTTGCTAAAGTGTTAGCTATGTGCCTGTGAATGTGGCTTTGAAAAAGCTATTAATATACAGTTGTGCTAAAAAGTTTACATACCCCGGCAGATTTTTTTTTTTTTTTTGGCCTTTTTTCAGAGAATATGAATGATAAACACAAAAACTTTTTCTCCACTCATGGTTAGTGGTTGGTTGAAGCCATTTATTGTCAAACTTCTGTGTTTTCTCTTTTTAAATCATAATGACAACCAAAAACATCAAAATGACCCTGTTCAAAAGTTCACATACCCTGGTGATTTTGGCCTGATAACATGCCCAGGAACCAAACCACGGTTAGATAGACCAACCAAAACTTCGGCCACAACTGCCCGGAAAATTGTTCAGGATGCAAAGAAAAACCCACACATAACATCAGCTGAAATACAGGACTCTGGAAACTTTCGGTGTGGCTGTTTCAAGATGCACAATAAGGAGGCACTTGAAGAAAAATGGGCTGCATGGTCGAATTGCCAGAAGAAAGTCATTACTGCGCAAATGCCACAAAGAATCTCGCCTTCAATATGCCAAACAGCACAAAGACAAGCTTCAAAACTTCTGGAACAAGGTAATTTGGAGTGACGAGACAAAAATCGAACTTTTTGGCCACAACCATAAACGTTACATTTGGAGAGGTGTCAACAAGGCCTATGATGAAAGGAACACCATTCCTACTGTAAAGCACGGAGGTGGATCACTGATGATGAGGGGATGTGTGAGCTTCAAAGGCACAGGAGACTTGGTCAAAGTTGAAGGAAAGATGAATGCAGCACGTTATCAGCGAATACTGGAGGCAAATTTGCACTCATCAGCCAGGAAGCTGCGCATGGGACGTACTTGGACGTTCCAACATGACAACGATCCAAAACAGAAAGCCAAGTCGACCTGTCATTGGCTACAGCAGAAGAAAGTGAAGGTTCTGGAGTGGCCATCTCAGTCTCCTGACCTCAATATCATTGAGCCACTCTGGGGAGATCTCAAGCGCGCAGTACATGCAAGACAGCCCAGGAATTTACAGGAACTGGAGACTTTTTGCCAAGAAGAATGGGCATTTTTACCATCTGTGAAAATAAAGAGCCTCATCCACAACTATCACAAAAGACTTCAAGCTGTCATTGATGTTAAAGGGGTCAATACATGGTATTAAGAACTGGGGTATGTGAACTTTTGAACAGGGTCATTTTGATGTTTTTGGTTGTCATTATGATTTAAAAAGAGAAAACACAGAAGTTTGACAATAAATGGCTTCAACCAACCACTAACCATCAGTGGAGAAAAAGTTTTTGTGTTATCATTTATATTCTCTGAAAAAAGGCCAAAAAAAACCCGAAAATCTTTTTAGCACAACTGTAGTTATAATATACAGTAGGTGTCATTCAGAAGGTGTAAATGCTAAGTAATGCCATGTTACTTATTATCTTATGGAGATCTATCAAGCATCTATCCACTGTATGTCTTAAAATAGTGTTTGGCACTGAATATACTCTTTTCAACAACATAGTCTAATTATCTTATTTCTATATCTGATTTTCCTGTACTGTTTAAATGAAGATCAAATCTTTGCTATATCTGCTGTACAAAAAAGAACTTTACATGATATGTCACTTACTTACACAAGAGTGTATGCAAACCGCTAAAATGCCCTGTCTCCCAAGATATACTACAAATTTGGTTCCTCAGTGCTGATATTCAGGGTTGATGCTACAGAGGGCAATGCTGACTTATAGACATTCATAGACATAATATATGTCCATAGAAATATTTGTACATTGCATATCCATATGGATTGTTGGATTATTTTAGCTTTCAGGCCTGCTAAACCCACATGCCTTACTCTAGGTTCACACCTGCGCTTTGGTATCTGTTCTTTAGGACCGCTTGAGAACCCGAAAAATGGAAACCCAATCCGCTTAAAAAGTGGCAACCGCAGAAATGCATGGACCCATAGACTACAAAGGGGTCTGCTGGGTTTCTGCCCGAAAAATGCGGAGAAAAATGTCCTGCTTGCAGGTCTTTTTTCTTCACCTTTTTCAAGCGGATTTGGGGACGGAATCCCTGAATGGAATGGAAGCATTGGTGTGAATCTATGCTTAATTATACTAAATACAAATATAGTCTATGTTCATCTCTAGGCAAAATGGTCACCTAATTACTACTAACAAGAACTTCATTACCTTTGCCATCTAAAGACATCTCCTGAAGCTAAGAAAACATTGGAACCAGACCTCTTTGTGCAGCTGACCCTGTCTCTTTGCTCTGTTCTTCCTCACCCTAAAGTATAGCTGCATTGTTCTCCACTGGGACCATGAGCTGCCTTTTTATTCTTATGCTTGATGGCCTCACATGTGAAATAAAGCCATCAGCCATAATTAGCTTTCTGAGGCTTTTCATGACAGGATAAACGCATCAATATGGAATGCCACACAAACATTATGCACGCTCCCTGTATATTATCACTGTCTTATATCCATCACCCTATTCAAGGGTTTAAAAGTCAGTCACAATCACTTAGTACCAGCTTGGGAGGTCCTAGGGAAGATATGGCACAGAATTCAACAATACTCAACAATTCAAGACTGAATGTCTAACTCAGTGACTAAATCACAAATAATACAAGAAAATTTAAATATACAAAGCAAATACATAAAATACTACACACAGAAAAGAATCCACAAGACCTTCTACAAATATTGGGAAACAGAAAAGGTAACCTTTTTATTTTTCCAGGTAGTTCAAATTTCAAAAACATTTTGGCTACATATGAAATACTTGTCTGCTCAGATACCACAATCTGCAGGGGTGAAGACACAAGGTGCCTGCCGCCTGTGTTTTCTGTTACACTGTTATAACATTTATTGTTTATGCTTGTTTATGGCTTGTTTTCTTGTTAACTGCAGCTCAGTTTTTCTAGGTTTAGCCACAAAACCACGCAGCTAGTAACAAATAACAAGCAATAAACAATAATTGTTTAACAGTGTTACACATACAACACAAGAGGCACACACAGCCGTGAGGCACATGCCCCTATGTGTGTCTTACTCCAAGACATGGGATTTCAAAGACACACAGTATAAAGCAAATCTCTAAGAGTATTAAAGTTGTACAATGCTATATTCACCTGCGCTCCTAACTAGAAGAAATTCACTGGTTGAGCATACACGTTTAAAGCTATAAGGAGGGGGGAGAAAGCAAGTTGCAGGCACCTCTGGCAGTACTTAACTTCTGGTTAAACAATGGATAAGGCATGTGAAATACCAAACCTTGACACTGCCTCCCCCCCAATGGACAGTAGAAATGTTTTCAAACAAATTAGAATGTTGTCAGATCTTGTTGACATCAACAGGATCTACCAATAATGAACTAATATTAATGTCTAGTGTACATCCTCCTTGTATTATATAACACTGCTACTGGGGAAGGAGGCCAATCAAATATTTTGCCAAAGGACCTCCTTCATCCAGTCGTATGTGAGGGAACGCATCAGCAACTCCCCTATCACTATCACAGGGCAAAGGAAACATAAAATGGTACCCAATGACAGAATTATACTATTTCTCTAAATGACCAATTTCCCCTTCTTTGAAGCTTTTCCTCGCTCTGGCTTATAGTTAGGAGTCCTGAACGGAGGAGACCATCCTCTATTAATTCAGAAATCCATAATAGTGAGTTTGGAAATATTTTACAAAATGATTATTAGACCTATTAGACAGCACAGTAAACATCCTTATTCACCTATTTTTTATGCAGGCAGAAAGCCAAAATATCCAAAAGCAAAGCTATACATAAAAGAGTTAGGATACTCCCTTATAACACACCTAGCTGTACACAGATGACCCAAATGAAAAACACTGTAGTGTCTCCAAAATACAAAAAGCAACTTTCCCACAGAAATCCTCCTTTTTGCGATCTTATCCTTTCTTAAGATACCTATACACTGAATAATTGGGCCAACAGATTTTACTCCAGACACATGCATGTATGTCTATGGAATGAACAGTTATCCTGATGTTGGTCCATTTACTATTTTACTAAGTAAGGCTAGGATCACATATTTATGTGTGGCCAATTGTCTTATGCCTAAGCCAGATACAACCAATGTCTATAACTAAAAACACAGTGTACAACATTTTTCTGTCTGTTACAGGTAGGTATCTGGCATCATAACTGATGCAGAAGATGCCAGAAATGATCTTAGCAAACATTGGGATTCGTTTTGTCATCAGTTTCCCTCCACCATTTCTATATCAGCTATGACAGATTTCTGAACATAAAAGAACTCACACTTAAAGGACTGTCTGTGGCAAGCTTGAAGAGCAACAGCCGATTGGTTACTATGGTATTATTGCAGATCCACAGTTTTTAGCAAAGTCCGAAACATTCATCTTCTTGAAAGTGAGTGACAGCAGCTCTGTAGGAACTCTTCCATATGATGAATGTGTAATGAGTCTATGTGTAATGAGTCTATGACCAAAATTACACTTAATGGACAGGATGGAGACAAACACTGGTCAATCCAGCATGGCTGTTATGTATTTTAGTAAGTCAAACTTAATTTTAAAAATGCAAAGAAAAATACACATCTAGATCTGTGGGTCTTGCATATACCAAACCTGTTCAAATATATATTTCACTTAAAATAACATATCACCAGGTACAGACATTCAATAATGCGCAGGCCACAGTCATTTGTCACAGGCTGAATTAGCTAACAAGGAAGCAATGGTATACATTTTATCATGTAATATTATTACCGAGTGTCTGTTCATTCACATTACTGAGTGAATCTATTAAGTAATAGCCTTTTAAGGGAAAACAAGTGAAACCTCTCCTAAGTTCCTATGCCAGGCCAGTCTCAGATGATTGAGCCTATGCAGGACACCACTAAAGTCAGAGTGAACACATGGGCCTCCAAGAAATGATTAATTCTTAACTGACTTTGTGAACCAAGCTTTGTTTTTAGTTATGATTAGATATCATGTCACAGAGAGCCGTCCAGAAGAGCCATGTGTTACATTAGAGGCCTTATACTGTGCAGAGATCTGCTGCCTACTCTGCTCTGTTTGTATTTATTTATAAAGCAAGACAGCCTTCGAGACCTGTAATGAGATGCTGTAGTTTCTTAAAGAGGTAAAATAATTTTCAAACACAGACACACAATGAGTTTATTTATTTAGAAAGTTGTTAAATAGAGTCTGGGAATTCAAATATTCAATGTTGACATTGTGCAGAACTGGACATAAGCCAAGCTCAACTTTCTCTCTCCCTCTCTGGAGACACCCAATGAACCAGGAATTTTGACTTTCTCCTCCCTATTTACTAAATAGGTAAAAGTCATTAATTACAAGCAAAGCTGTATCTGAGCCATAATCAAGTAATGGGATCCTGGAATAGGCAACTACAAAGGGTTCTAAGTGTGTTTAGCAGTAAAGGCAAAGCCCAAAGTAGCATGTCTGACTCTGGAAATGGGTTTTGTAAACAGACCCTTCCTTCTCTTGAAACATTTTATTACATGTTACCCAAGCAGAATGGCTTTGTTTTATATAAAAAATGCCTGTCATATAAAGCTGTCAGTTTTTTACTCCACCACCTTAGCCATACCATTGATCCAATTACTAACCCGTTACATGCCAAGCGGGTTTGCAAATTTCATCTGGAATTAAACATTGGCTAAATCTTGTTTGAAGAAAGCTCGCTTTAAACCAACTGAGATTAGTACCCAAAATAAAGAATTATTGCGGAAGCGCCTACTCAAGAAATACTTCCAAATGTGATGGAAATTACCCAAAACAAATGGGTTTAAGTGCAAAAGTAACTATAAAGGATTACTAGGGCACTGGACAAACTCCATTACAAATATTACTAAAGGCAATAGGCACTGCCCACAAGGAAGGGTTCCCAGTTCAACAAGAAGAGCATGCTGTGAAAGATAATCTAGCACAGGATCCTGCCTCATCAATATATACCAGATCCTGAATTAAAGCAATGCATCCTCTAATGCAGTAGCAGTAGTCTTATAAGGGTTCTTTCCAGATTTTTAAATGCAAAAGTTCCTGAATTGACTTTGCTTATGGGGCTGCCTCTGAGATATAGTAATGATTGATGGTGGTAATAAAATAAACTTAAAAAACTCTCTTCCCCATGGTTCCTCTTCATCAATTGTGCCCTTAGACTACCACTTCCCCCAATATTGTCACTGGAGGGAAGCAGTAGTCTGAAATCTTGGGAATCACAATAGTGGCTAAAAGTCACTAATAAAATCCTAATGAAAAAAGATGTAAAGGTTGAATAAAACAATGTGGCTATGATAGCAAATATAAAGAGGCTACATTTTTACACTGGACAGTCACACCAAATGTAGTTGCAAGCAATTCAAGTTGGGAAAATCTCACCAGTCCTTGACAAACTGGTATCAATGTAGCCCAAAGGTCTCCAGATGACATTCAGCTATAATAGATGGTGTTTACAAGAGGAATGACATATATGACTTGGATAATAATTATTGAGAAATGACTTCCTACTGGCCTATAGGTGCATCACAGTCCCCATAATACAATGTTTGTAAAGTACCATCTGGTAAATTAGGGTTTTCCTGCAAAAGAAAATTAGACTGAAGCAATGACAAGCCAGGTATTAGGAAGCTATTATCTGCTGTCTGGTAAACATATATCATTATTATATTGTTTCCATGCTTTGAGGAATTATCAGTAAGATATTTTATGGTGTGTAAAGCTGAACATACAGTAGGCTCAAAACAAATATTGGCCAGAACAGACAATTTCAGCTATTTTTCAAAACTGCCAAATGTAAATAGACAATGGACAATACAATGTGTTTATTCTTCATAAGAGGTAATTGCAAATTCATAAAACTTTTCGCTAAATTATGTTACAAAATGGTGACATATGTACAGATAGAAATTTCCATAAGATACACATAATTTGGATGTTTTTAAAACTGCTACAAATAGGTCTTTTTTTCTTAAAATTTAAAGCTGTCCAGAAGATTTTTTTAAGCTGGTAGTCAATAATAACTTGAGGGTTGTGATAATGATCTGTGTGCTGCAGATTCGATGTTAATGCATGGTGTAAATGTTTGTGGAGGTGACTCGTGCAGTCAGGTGAGCAATAGGTTGTTTATAAAGAAACAAAAAAATGAAGGGGTTGAAATAGAGAGATAGAAATAATCAAACAGAAGAAAGAAAGAAAGAAAGAAAGAAAGAAAGAAAGAAAGAAAGAAAGAAAGAAAGAAAGAGGAGGGAGGAAGGAAGGAAGGAAGGAAGGAAGGAAGGAAGGAAGGAAGGAAGGAAGGAAGGAAGGAACGAAGGAAGGAAGGAAGGGGTAGACAAAAAGAGAAATTGTGAAAACATAGGAGAAAGGAAGGAAAAGAAGAGGAAATTAAGGAAAAGAGGAAAAAAGAAATGGAGAAAGAAGGAAGGAAGGAAAGAAGGAAGTAAGGGTTAGACAAAAACAGATATTGTGAAAACATAGGGGAAAGGAAGGAAAAGAGGAAAAAAAAGAAATGGAGAAAGAAGGAAGGAAGGAAGGAAGGAAAGAAAGACTTGGTTCCAGACATACAGTATGGGTTATGATTTTGTCACAGATATGGAGGCTCTCTCATAGGAAGGGTTAGGTAGAATGTCTCTGCGATATTCTGCCTCATTCTTAGCACTTTATGCCAGACGCAGTAAAGAGCCACGAACAGGTAATGGCAAAGTGATGGCAAATAAACAGTAAAGAGCTGGCAGGATTTCACTGCTCACAATACAGATCCGAGTGGACTATTAAACAGGCACATAAACTTGCCAGGGCTTTAATGTGTGGACACAGGCGGCTGAGAGCTGGGGACGTGTGACTTTATGATGTCACATGGTGGGGACAGGCGCTGGGAGCGCTAACGTGTAAAAGTAACAAGTGCAGGGCATTCATGTGCAGGCTTCACCACACTGCCGGGTGGCTGGTGGTGGGCATTGCCCTCACCTCGTCAGAAACAGTAACCTCCATGACATATTGTCCTACTGTCTCTACACAGAGTACATATATATATATATATATATATATATATATATATATACACACACCTGACTACACATTCCTGCTACACATAAGTCACAAATATATATATATATATATATATATATATATATATATATATATAAACCTGACCTGTGTGTGTATACATATTCACCATTGTATATATCCACCATTGTATATAAACATAACATTGTTTAATTACAGATAATGGGTATTAGTATGATGTATATGATTACAGAGGACTGTTATAGATGTAGAATGCCTCTTTTTAGAAGAGGGGAAGTCATTGTATAAATATCAGGCGTGTAGCAGAGAAGTGTAGTTTGTCCAGTGTGGGTTGTAGAGGTGTCAGGCACATAATGGCATGTATTGTTATTACTGATTGCTATGTGACAATTAGAGGGTTTATTCCCAGACCTCTGGAGGGGTCCTGTCTATTGATGCACAGGAAGAATAGAGGGCCAGTGTGGACAGAGGCGGCTGACTGATTGAATTACTGGGGTCACCAGCAAACCCCTGCCTGTGACACTTAATACCACCAAAGGGAAGAGATAGCTTAGGAGCTAAGAGCCCAACAATCCCCATCTATTTCCTCTATAGATAGCAGTGTATCGACAGATTTCAGCGCTTACTTTACTCCTCTATATGACAGAAAAGATCGATCTATCCATAAATAGATAGCTATAGATATATATAACTGTATATATAACATATATGCTTATAAAAATGTAAATAAATATAATATATAGTCCTGCAAGAAATAGCAAATCTATACAAATTCATCAAAGTCGTAACCATTATAAAGCTCCCCTTTATTTCGCATAAAATCTAAAAATCTAAATAACCTTGTGAAGTCTTTTATTATGTTTTCCTTGCTTTATTTTTGTTCTGTTTTGTACTGGGATCCTTATAATAATTGTTACAATTCCTGTTCTCTTGGTAAATACTCCGTACACTGTTCAAAATTCTCACTAGATACAAATAAAACGAAATCTCCATTCTAAGCCGCACTATCCACATGTTTTATACCATAAAACCCGACTATGATATAATGGAAGTATTAGACATCATGATTTTTTCAGGAGATCAGAGCTGCGGGGTGATATTGTATTACACCTGATATAGCAGATACCAGAACTAAACGGATTTCAGATCCTGTAGAAATAAGAATGAGGAGTATGAAATAATGAGATACAATGAAATCCTTTTTTCCGATCTCCAGAAATGTATATGCATATTCCAGTACATAAACCATATAGATATGTGTAACGACTTATTGAGGTGCAGCACACTTTTAGTCCCATAGGCACATTACTTGATGTCCTCATACAACTTGGGTCCCAGTGTGTGAAGAGTTAATGTCTAGTTCGCCTGTCCCGTTTAAACTGTTAGCACAGAGTTTGCTGCCAATCACACAGCGCCCACTAGCGGTAACATTTCTTTCTGCAGTTTCATTCAGCTTACTACACTCCCAGAGCAACATCAACTTTCTGAAAGTCCTGCCTGCCTCATCCCTGCAGCAGCCCGCACTGCCTGCAGCCCCAACAAGCTGGACGTGCTGCAGCAGCTCTGCACATCACCCCTACATCACTGCATCCAGTGCTGCAGCCATGGGGTGCCCCTTCATGGAGTCCGGGGTCTATAGGAATGCACTGCTGCCTGGATGATGTAGAAGACATACAATCCTAAAGAGCAGACCTATATGCAAGATGGCAGAAGCCCTAGAAGGGCACATTGCACCTACTTGTGGTCAGCTTCCTTGCCCGGCCCTTGGACCTCATGGTGACAGCTCTGCGAGGAGGATCTGCAGGAGATTTCCCTTGGATCTTTTCCTTATTTTTTTCTTTTTTCTCTCTGTCTCCCTCTTTCACTCTCTCAATCCCCTTCTCATTCCGGACTCGCTATCTCCCCAGCATTGTCAGTTTAGACACCTTCGCGCATGCGCTCTTCACCTCAACCCTCTGCCAAAAAAGTTTGCTGCGATTTATCATTTTGATTTGAGATCTTGTCACATGGAGCTGAGTGTGTGTATGAAAGCTTCCCAGAGACCCCGGCTACCAGAGTAGCCTTCCCATAGCTCCCATAAGCAGAGACTCAGCATCCCAGCATCCTGCAAATCTCTGTCTTTACATCTTTTTCTGCCCTTAACCCTGTACCTGCCGCATAGCGCTGCTGCTACTACTGCCATTTACACTTAGCGATTTATATTTTCCACCTTATACTACAATCAGATCAGAGATTTCAGTTTTACAATTTTACATTAGTGTAACACAACATTTACACATTATCACCTGTTGTTCGGTGACATAAAATGTCACTTCTATATGTGGACACAGCTATGAGTCAGATGTGATTTAGAGGAATTGTTCAGTTTTTCTCAGCACAAAATGTCTAGAGCAATACAATGTCTATTTTGTAAGTTATATTGTATGATGTATAACTACAGACTGTTACATTTGGCCTCCTACTGTGAATATTATGTATATTATATTGCCTTATATCTTGCATTGAGCCTTATAACCCAGTGCTGTTTCTTTAGTTTGTGGACTTACTAATATATAGTGTGTATACATGCATTATTCAATAAATAAATATAAGATATATAAATATATATATAACTATTATACAGGGCATGGAGTCAAAAATAATTCTAATGAATAAGAAAAACTAACAAATCATTATATATATTCGTGTGTGTATATATATATATATATATATATATATATATATATATATATATATATAGATTGACTCTAACCTCTATTGTTTTCTGAGGTGCACAAATATACTAATAACTTAACAGTAATAATCATAGATTATTTATTATTGGTAGTATTATTAGTATTAATATTTTACTAATGCTGTTTGTTATTATAACCCATCTTTTAAATAGAAGCTGATGCTGACCATGCTGGGATCTGTACTAGTGTAGCTAAAGATCTCAATGTCTTCCCTACAAAATCCCTGCACTTCTAACTGCATGTACATTTAAAGGAGGGAAACCATGGATTACACTATGAAAGTAATAACCATAAAATCCCCAAATACTGCAAGTAGAAGTGTTCTTTACTGTTAAAGGCATGGTGGCTTTTTAGTCAACTTATCTTAATAACATAATCAAATCAGAAAAAAGCAAATAGAATAATAAGACAAAAAAATGAAAGCCAGATTGGTAGATAGATAGATAGCTAATCTGTATATCCTCGTCCCCCCTCCTTCTCCTGCAGAAGGGTACTATATATTTTGCTTGTTTCATACAGTATATTTTCTTTGCCTCCCCTGTTCTGATATATAGAGGCAGCAGCAGGTGTGTGACTTCCCATGTAGCAGTCCCAGCATGCTTCCACTGTATACAGTATTCAGTGTGGAGTTGGCTGCTGGTAGCACAGATGAGTAAGCTGCACTGGCAGAGTTAAATGTACCCTCCTTATCAAATAGTTCTCGTCCATTGTATTTGTGCAGTGAACTTTGCCTGCTGCTATTCAGTCTGCACTTATATTCTCCTAGCTACCAGTAAGATTGATTTGATCATTGTAATGCAATTATTAGACTGTTTACCCAACGCTTGATTCCAGGTTTGCTGTGAAGAAATTAAAGCCATGCTGTGTGACTAGAAGCATGTAGGCTGAAATGAAACAGTCTTCCTTATTTAGGCTCAGGCCTCCAGCTTGTAGCCATGGGCTCAATTAGACAAAATGGAAACAATTTTCTCTCATAGCAATAACTCACAGTTCTGCAGATCACTTTCAAAATATACACTTTATTAGTGTATGCTGACCCCAGTGGCAGGATGGAGAGATCTATCTGCCCCCCTTGGGCTGTAATTATTAGAAATTAATTGGGTTCAGGACCCTAGGTTGCATTGCTAAATTAATAGCTTGTCTGGTAAGGAATTGTAGAAAAAAAGGGGGTGTAAGGAAAGAGCACAGGGACAAGGAGCTCAGCCCCTGGAGGTTTAGGGGGCACCAGGAGCTCCTGTCAATAAACAAAAGCCCTGAATAGGTTGGATTGTGCTGGGAGGAGGCACCTCCACAGAATGAGAAGTTTATACAGTGTTGTCAGGGGGTCTTCAGGGGTTAAAATAAAAATCAAGATGCTGTGTAGTAGGAGCTGTCGTGCTGCAGAATAAGTGAAAAGGGAGCCTTAGGCAAAAGGAAATTACAGCAAGCCCGTGTGACCTTTCCGAGAGGTAATCAATCAACTGATCAACAGGGATATTTATCATTGCTGGATGGGGCTGCTGTGCATGGACAGGCAGGGCGAAGTGAGGCACCAAAGTTTGCCTAAAACCGATAAGCCTCGAAACAAATGCTGGGACTGGAGAAGCTGTTTGTTTTCCCCAAAGCCTGGCACCGACTACACAACAGTAGCGACTTCAATACTATAGCTAGTATTTACTACCCTCAACCTAGACCTGCCACAGAGAATTCAGTACAATCCAGGCACAGGGTATATACCATAACAAATATGCCCATATAAAATATAATTTATTATATATAAACACTATACTACACTTTATTTATTATAGTTTCTACCTATATGGATTCTATTACATATATACATTTATAATAACTATATCCCGTTACAATTCATACTAAGAATAATCCAATTTCCTCCCATACATAATAAGCGTCAGGTTAGTGCCTCTATTCAATCACTAGTGCAGAGCAAGTCCCTGGGCAGGCAGCGCTATCTATGAAAATTAGGTGCGAATTACTGAGCAGAATATTGCGCGGTCCGCTCCCGTTAACCTCTTATGAGCTGAACAAAGTGCAGCGCTTATGGCTTATTAAGATGTGATCGTATTTCTGGGGTCACATTGATATAAAGATCCATCCTATAAGGCTCAGTTATCATGCATGTGTGATCACAGGTTTAATAAAACATTAAACATTCTCTGGTCTCTGTTTATCTTTTATTGAATAGTTATTATATATTTCTTTTATCTGGTATATATGATCGGTTACAAGACTGCACCACTGCGCGGCGCTATAATCTACCTCCTATGCATGATACTACATCCCAGCCCACCAACAATACCTCTGTTAGAGTAAAGCATTACATTACTAATGTAAAATATCAATTGGTTACAACCGCACGAAAATAGATCATATAAAAAGAGAATCATAGTTTTAATGTGTTACTTCTTATAACCTACCTGTGTCCATTTCCACAATTAGTATTCTGGTGCCAGTTTTGTTGCAATTTTTTTTTAACCTAAAGCAGACATTTATCAGCATCAGTTTATACTTTATTCCCTCGTACCCAGCTTAAAGCAGAACCGTGAACCGGGTCAGCTTGGCTGGATGAAATCTTAGGTTTCTCATCATCTAGGTTCATTTCTGTGAAGCAGGGAAATCCAGATGCTATCCTGCTATTACAGGTAAGTTTATGTGGAAATATTCAATGACCTGCCCTTTAAAATACCAACTGTAAGGTAGAACATGGTGTACATGAAATGTCTATAATTAATGTAATTAATGCTTATTAATGAAGTTATGTAATATTGAAACATCCTTTGTGATCTGCTTTCTCGCCATGTTAATGATCTCTGTTTGCTGTTAGTGATGGAAACATGCCTGTTTACATTTAGACCTAGTCCTATTGTTACACTGTAGTTCTATATTGTATTATACATTGTATCAAACTGAAGATGTATACAGTATAAAGCTGCAAGCACTTTCACTCTCTACATGTAAACAAGAATTGTTTTATTCACTGACTGCAAGCAGACACCCAGAAAATAATGCAAAAGCCATAATAGTATATTTCAGAACATTAAACCACTTTGAAGATACATGTTCAGCCCTAACAATTCAGGAGCTTTTATGGCTTAAAATATTATAGAACCAACACCATTTGTAGTTTTATAGACAGATTGTATCCACTCCTATTAGTCCCTGTCCCCATTAGGGCTCACAATCTCAATTGATCATGTCAGACTCTCTCACACAAATATACCAGGGAAAAAGTTTATATGAATCTCAGTATGTATTTTGAGCATGTGAGAAAACCAGAGCATGTAAAGGAACCTCACAGTAAATGAATGTCAGCTTAATATACTGTCCTGTATAAGGGCACCATATTATAGCTACGTGTCCATACAAATAGCAGCCAGAATGGCATAAAAAGTGCCAATTGGCTGCTCACATTACTTATACAATACACTGGTCTCACAGTTTGAGTCTGTTTGTACTCAGGGGCAGAGCACTAACCCCACCTTCCCCACCCATCTGGAGAGTGACTGACAAAGTGATGTGCATGCCAGAGCTGTAGCTAGACTTTCTGCCCATAATCTGTTTCTAAATACATAAAATTGTCTAGTTGCCTTCTGACAAACAGCACCTGGGACACATGCCATGACTGCCCCTTCCCTCCAGCTACACCCCTATGTACGCAGCATTCTGTCAGTCACCACCCCAAAGTGTGGGACAGGCAGGGTTAGCACTCTGCTCAGAAATACAGGCAGACTCAAGCTATAAGACTGTGGCATTCTCTGTATACTGCTGCCAGCCAAATATTTTTGTGTTCTGGCTACTAGCTGCATGGAACTTCAGCTATAATATGGTCCCCTTATAAAAGAAGCAATATTCTGATGTGACCAGGGACACTTGCTGTTTTGTCTTCTCTGCTTCCTGGAAATGCCACTCAGCCATCACTGGCTTTAGGTCTCTGTCAAGGCCAATCTATCAATTTTGGTGGGATTGGTTGTCAAACTAATATATATAAGGACTCCGGAAATTTCTATGATGTGTTATCAAGGACTTAGTTGCTCTTAGAGGGTGTTTATAGTAAGAAACACACACGATTACATGTTTATCGGGTTTATAGAGATAGCTGTTGACTAGACAACATAAGATACATTTTACAGAGGCTAGAGAAATGTTGCTGGAAAATTTGAAAACATACATGTATATGTAGCGTCAGGAGAAAACCTTACTGAACTTCCATATAGGCAGCACTATCATAATGGCATAAAAACTGTTATCATGTCTTAAGTGAAATCAGCGAAACACGGCATCATTTATGTAATATCTCTGGTTTTTAAGAAAGGCCAAAGGGTTTCTATACTACACTAAATTTCTTATTGTAGTCAGCCAAAATGGTTAATGCCATAATGTACACCATGTACAAAACAGGTGATAATAGAGCATGGTATATTTCAATGTCCATGAAAGGGAGGCACATCTGTATAATTCCATAGGCTTCGTTACAGATTTTCTCATAGTAATTATTTGTCTGTGGAGGCTCAATATATATACCCAATGCAATAGATTATTTTTTTTTCTGTGGACCAAACAGAGAGCACATAGTCACTGCTTAAGCTTAAGGAAGTGCAGTTTTATCACAAAACTTGGAAGCAATACTGTAATGTCCAAACTATATGACTATGGAACATGCCCCCCTAGAATCTGGTAATGGTGGAAAGTGTGGCAAGCTTTCAATAAGTGCTACATATCTATATTGTAAACCACAACATACAGGGCTACTGGTATTAATGTAGATAGTTGATCCAGGGATCTGTCTGATTGTCAGAAGGGGTATGGAAAGTAATTGTTTCCTCTATATAGCACATTGGGTCCCTACAGTTAACAAAGTGGTTTTTAAATTCCTCAGGACCAACTTGGGTTTATAAAAATAAAACTTAGTTAACCACTATGTAACTATGTATATGTTCATCATTCCTTTGCATATAAGAAAAAAATTATGCATTTCTATTTTGGCAAAATGAAAAAGCAATCTATTTGTGGCAATCTAAAATAATACGACAATGTTATCTATTATCCATTAAACAGTAAATTGTTTAAGGGGTTTTCCCATGAACATAATCATGTTTTAATTTTTAGATAATTAAAAGTTAAACATTTTTGCAAATATAAATTAAAGATTTACTCTTAGTGGTGACAGTCTTTTGTCTTGATAGGTTAACAATCGATATGACCATGAATGCAGGAACTTTCTATGGTCTGACACTTGTCAGAAACCAAGCTATGATTTCCTTATTGTGGTGGGGGTTATCTTCTCATGCATGTAGCGTCCCTGCCTGATAACCCGGCCACAATAAGGATATCATGGCTGAGTTTATGACAAGTGCCAGACCCTAGATTGTCACCAGAAAATATTTCAAACTTGCCAAAATGTTTAATTATTTATTATTATATATTATTATTTGAAAAAATGTTTAACTTTTGATTGTCTATAAATTTAAATATGGTCATGCTCCTGGGAAAACCCCTTTAGGCTAAGGCCCCTGGTAGCGAGCTGCGGAAACACATCACATTTTTTTTTTTACACATTGCATTTTCGCAGTTTTCCTCTGCAGACTTTTTGCCCCTATTATACCCATATAAAAAACGCTAGCATGCTGTGATTTCCAAACAAACAAAAAATGGCTACAAAAAGATTGTGAAATATATAGGAAGTTCTTATACTTCTCCCTTTTGCTCAATCCACTCCTGGCTTTGGCTCAAAAAAAATACAACAAAATTTGCAACAAGAAAAGCTTAGGCTTAGGCTGTTGTGGAAATGCAGCTTTTTTTGCTGCAGTTTTTTGAGCCAAACCCAGCAGTGGCTACAAAAAGAATGGGAATTACAAAGGGAACACTTAAACGTTTTCCTTCTGCTCAATCCACACCTGGCTCTGGCTCAAAAAACAGCAGCAAAATCTGCAACAAAAAAGCAGCTTTTCTGCAATGTGGGGCCTTAGCCGTAATGGGGATTTCCAAGAGTTGAATCCATAGAACAAGTCATGAATATCTGATAGGTGGGATTTGGATAAATAGGACTCCCACGGATCAGCTGCTCATCCTGCTTGCAGCTCAGGCCTGCTCAAGTGTAAGGGGCTGAGCTGCATTACCAAACATAGTCCCTGTACAATGTATGGCTCTGTGCTTGGTATTTGGTGAAGAGGCCACAGCACTCACTTAAAACAGCTAATGTCTGGGGTGTCTAGGGTGTTGGACTCCACAGATCTGATTATGTTACAATCCCAGAAAACCTCTTAATAAATAAGTGATGGTGTCAGTCATAAAACATTTGCTTCGAACAAATTTGTGATCTCTTCTATTTTGAACCAGGTTATTAGATTGATTTTTACCTTAGAATACTGTTTAATCTAGAGCGCACATATATGAAGATTTTACTTGGGCAGGCCTGGCTATCTTAAGTCTAAACAATAAATATCTTCTTAATTTGGCATAAAAAAATTGTAAGTGTGCTGGAGAAAACTGGGATGTGATAGACATGACCTGTAAATTTTTTTTTATTTTATTTTGTTTTTTTAAGCTTGAGAACATTATATGCAACCAATCTTACTAAAATACATAGAAATAAAAAAGAAAATAATTCAGGTAGCCATTTGAAAAACATCTTATTGCTTTCAATAAGAGAAACAAAATAACAGCCTTGGAGTTATGATACCGTTTAATGACTAGCTGCAAGTCTATTATTTTATTTCAATTATTGAGAGCAATAATACAAAGTAACAGAAAAACATGGTCTGTAGTGCCACCAAGTGGGAAACTTAGGAACTGAACATGACTGATAAAATCTGTAATCCATGCTAAAATCAGCATCAACTTAAATATAATGTTAAAGCCAATAAAATGTCAAGTCAGTCATGCTGGAAAGGCTAAATTTTAGACATGTACTTTTTGGTTGTAAATATAATATCCTCTTTACCAGGCATGTTATAAATTAGAATAAAACAAAATAGGCATAGGAGTAATACTGAATACTAAAAACCTGTTTATTAGAAATGAGAGTCATATCTGGTGACATATAGCATATTAAATGTAATAAATAAAATGAAGATGAAATGAAATATGAAATCATGAAGTGGACATGAAATCATGTTCTTGTCGTTTTTTAATACTGTGGTTATTTATTTTTTTATTTCTAAAAATGCTCTTAGGAACAGCCATAGTGAACAAACATACTGCTGTCCTGTAATCTCTGTATACAGTTCAGCAAGATGCATGCATTATTGTAGCAGCAATGAATGGGGGTCAATTTAAAGAGAAGTATCATAGACAATTGCAGTCCTACCATGGTGCACTCCCACCTTAAGTAATATATACTTACAAACAACTAACAAACTTAAACTTAATAGGAAACTTAAAAGGAAACACAGAAACATATACCAATCCATATACAGTAGATGTATATACCAACTGAGAGTTGAAAATTCTTATCTGCTCTGTCATACCCATCTTTCATCATTAATACCTCCAGGTCACGCTTCCAGCTAGATATACAGTATATGAAAGCTTTGCAAGCAGAGTGTTGAGCAATACAGAATGTTTCATTTTGAGATAACTTTACAGCTGGAAGACTTCACCACACATTTTTGTAGACTGTCATAGTGATCTAATATTACTTAATGGTGGATACACACTGAAAATATTTGATGTGTATTAGAGACCTTCATAGCATGTGTGGCTGAGAACAGATTTTAAAAAAAGTCAAGAAAAACACTGAGCCTAGAGTGACAAATTAGTATAAAAATAAGCTATATCAACTATATATAATATGCAATAATAAAAAAAACACAGCAAGAATACAAAATGAAACAGTTGCCAACCAAAAGACTTGGACAAGAAGATTGAATAAATGAATGAGCAGCAGTGTGCCACCCATTCTACTGGCAGTGAGCCTTTTTAGATGGTATCTTCAATAAACTCAGGGTTGGGTATTTTATCCACATTGTTAACATGCTTGGATGCTGTCACAAGCAATAAACTTAACAAAACATCTTTCTCGTTGGCAAGCTAAAAGGCATCGGTTAATGGCACTGACTACTTTGCCCCACACTATGGCATCAGAGTGGTGTATCCAGGGGCGTCGCTATAGGGGGTACAGCGGTAGCAGTTGCTACCAGGCCCTAGATCCTGAGTCTAAGGTCCTACTGCCACATAAAATATGCCACTATTCTAAATGGAACAAGATAGAAAGGGGCCCCAGTGCAAAATCTACAATGGGGTCCCTTATTATCTTGTTCCATTTAGAATAGGAGCTTCAAGTTATGCCTCTGGGTATATCATTTATATGTAATGTATGGAAAGGGCAGTATTGGTATTAAAGGGAGTCTACCACCTCCCTCAAAACTATTCAACTTCCACCAGTGCATTACAGAGCAAATTACAGTGATAAACAACATACCTTTGTATGTTGCACTGCTCTTCACTCCCACTGCACAGGCAGGAGATGGGAGGGATCTGAATGGCAAGAGCAGTGCTCCCAGGGCTTGAAGGCCCACCTCCAGTGCACCAACTGCTTCATCTGCATAACACTAAAGTTTTTTTTTCTCTACAACGTTGATTTACATAACAAAGGTAGGTTGTTTATCCCTGTAATGTGCCCTGTAATGTTGTGGTTGCAGTTAAATGTGCTTATGGCAGGTAGTAGTTTGACTTTAATATATAAGTACAGAGTATGCCTGTAGCATGTTACTTACACTGGGAGGGGGTGGATGATGCTATCAGATCATCATAGAAGCTCATTACCTCTGAACATGTCAGTATATAGGGCTTATGTAATGTACTGTCAGAGGTTAAGGTTGCATTCATCTAGGAGCGTAACTAGGAAAAAATGGGCCCCATAGCAAACATTTGACTGGGTCCCCACACTGTATAATGCCCCCTTACTGTCACCCACATATTATAAAGCCCCCCTTTACTGGCGCCCACACAGTGTAACTCCATGTGCACAGTGTATAATTCCACCCTTCCTGCCCCCCACATCATATAAGTTTCCCTTTCCTAGTCCCCACGTTATAAAGCAACCTTTCCTCACTGAATACAGTATAACACTCCCTTTTCTGGTCCCCATATGGTGTAACACCCCTCTTATTGACCCCCACACGGTATATTGCCCACTTGTGATGATAAGAGCCCCAGATATGTATTTCTTGTACTACTACTCACTCATATTGTGTGGTTCCTGTTTGTTATCAGCCATTTGGTCATAGGCTTGAGAAGTGTAGTATGTTGGCTCTGTAATCAACAACCCTTCGTAATCCAATTTATAGCTCCATTTTCAAACCTTTGTTACATTGTCACAGCAGGGGGGAGTCCCTGCAAGGATGTAGTGGCAGAGCTCTGGGCACTCCAGGCCCAGACGTCATGGTGCCAAAGGTCCTAACAAAAGTATTATGGTTTAATGACCATATCTTCACCGGGGAACCTCTTACAGGTGCCCCGATAAATTCCCCAGATGTGTCAGTTCAAGGCGCACATTCCAAGGTCAAACTAGTCACGGTTCAAAGCCCGGAAAAGGTCCAAACACTGATCTCCTTACCCAAAGGAGATTGGGCTGTCATCCTTGGGGTCTACACAATAGGGATGAAACCATGAAGGCTATCATACCGCCTGCCCGACTCTGCAGTCATCAGGCGAGGGAATATAACGAAAATATAATTCTGAGGGATTTAGAAAGCAGGGTGGGGCTCCTCCTCCTGGTGACATCACTTAGGGAGGAGACCTTTTTAGTTAAAAGTTCTCAGATCGGGAAGAAGGGGGGTCTTTTTGTCTTTGTTGTTCCCGAAGGAGGTGGGAGAGCAGGTCATGGTGCAGACTCCAACCAGGTGGCCTAAACATGTGGCCTAGCAGTGAGGCCTGAGACTCTTCGTTATCCTGGAAGAGATGTAACAGCATGTAGGAGACACATTCTCTGTAACTTGCTTGAAAAACCCTGACGCCTACCACATGGGCTCAGAGAAACAGACTATCTACTTGTGCTGGTAATTTTCTATATGGTCTTCTTCTGCTGAAAGCCACTCGGATAGCACTGCCCAGAGCCAAGAGGGTGCTGCCACTGGAATATCATGCCTGGACGCATGCTTTTGGACTGCTTTAAGTATGCGCCCTGAGCTCAACATCCGGAGCCAAGAGAACCAATCACAGACTTGTGTTGGTAATATTTCCTTTTCTTCTGTTTATTCCCATTTTTATTTTGTGCACCGTGTTATTCATTTACCGATCCCTGCTCCAACTTCCAGGGGGACCTGTGCTGCTGAACACCTGATGCTCTTCAGTGTCAGGATGTGATGTGCAGTGCACAAGCTCCCTAGAGACTGAAAGCTGAAGAGAAAGTGCACAAAGCCATGGGCAGGGGCGGTGATTGGTAGGGGGCTGTCGCTGGCTGGCCCCATATAAGTTTCCCTTTCCTAGTCCCCACGTTATAAAGCAACCTTTCCTCACTGAATACAGTATAACACTCCCTTTTCTGGTCCCCATATGGTGTAACACCCCTCTTATTGACCCCCACACGGTATATTGCCCACTTGTGATGATAAGAGCCCCAGATATGTATTTCTTGTACTACTACTCGCTCATATTGTGTGGTTCCTGTTTGTTATCAGCCATTTGGTCATAGGCTTGAGAAGTGTGGTATGTTGGCTCTGTAATCAACAACCCTTCGTAATCCAATTTATAGCTCCATTTTCAAACCTTTGTTACATTGTCACAGCAGGGGGGAGTCCCTGCAAGGATGTAGTGGCAGAGCTCTGGGCACTCCAGGCCCAGACGTCATGGTGCCAAAGGTCCTAACAAAAGTATTATGGTTTAATGACCATATCTTCACCGGGGAACCTCTTACAGGTGCCCCGATAAATTCCCCAGATGTGTCAGTTCAAGGCGCACATTCCAAGGTCAAACTAGTCACGGTTCAAAGCCCGGAAAAGGTCCAAACACTGATCTCCTTACCCAAAGGAGATTGGGCTGTCATCCTTGGGGTCTACACAATAGGGATGAAACCATGAAGGCTATCATACCGCCTGCCCGACTCTGCAGTCATCAGGCGAGGGAATATAACGAAAATATAATTCTGAGGGATTTAGAAAGCAGGGTGGGGCTCCTCCTCCTGGTGACATCACTTAGGGAGGAGACCTTTTTAGTTAAAAGTTCTCAGATCGGGAAGAAGGGGGGTCTTTTTGTCTTTGTTGTTCCCGAAGGAGGTGGGAGAGCAGGTCATGGTGCAGACTCCAACCAGGTGGCCTAAACATGTGGCCTAGCAGTGAGGCCTGAGACTCTTCGTTATCCTGGAAGAGATGTAACAGCATGTAGGAGACACATTCTCTGTAACTTGCTTGAAAAACCCTGACGCCTACCACATGGGCTCAGAGAAACAGACTATCTACTTGTGCTGGTAATTTTCTATATGGTCTTCTTCTGCTGAAAGCCACTCGGATAGCACTGCCCAGAGCCAAGAGGGTGCTGCCACTGGAATATCATGCCTGGACGCATGCTTTTGGACTGCTTTAAGTATGCGCCCTGAGCTCAACATCCGGAGCCAAGAGAACCAATCACAGGCTTGTGTTGGTAATATTTCCTTTTCTTCTGTTTATTCCCATTTTTATTTTGTGCACCGTGTTATTCATTTACCGATCCCTGCTCCAACTTCCAGGGGGACCTGTGCTGCTGAACACCTGATGCTCTTCAGTGTCAGGATGTGATGTGCAGTGCACAAGCTCCCTAGAGACTGAAAGCTGAAGAGAAAGTGCACAAAGCCATGGGCAGAGGCGGTGATTGGTAGGGGGCTGTCGCTGGCCCCATAGCAGCTGCTGCCCCTGCATTCCTCACTACATGCAAATGATTTCATAACTGAGCCAGGGTAAATATACCATAAGGTCACACCATACAGATGCTATGGAGTTCTTGAAGAAAGGGGGCCAGTCATTTCCTACAAGGTGGTGGCTGGACTTCCCCACAAGATTACCTAAAACTTTTAGCAAGCAAGGGTGTAATGAATTGATCCAAGGATTATCAAATAAAAAAGGACACGGAAAGGGAAACAAACACTGGATCCTTCTGCGTCAAATCGCAGTACCATAATGGGGCCCCATGTCTGCTACTGTCTTTGAGCAGTATCTTAAAGTTATCACCCTAAGAAATTAGAATGTAATTTTAAAATAATAGTTACAATTTTAACAGATTTTATTTTCTTTCCCTACTTTTGCATCTAATAATGAACAAATCTAGCAAATAATATAAACACATATACCAGTAAAAGCATGCTGTTGTGCTGGTATGTGAATGGTTAATCAGAGCAAACATACTCTGTTTCTATTTGATTTTTTTGTGAAGGGCAAGGAAAAAGATTAATGGCATCACCTGACCGATTATCTGTAAGTAGCTGACACTACCCAGTAACTCACACAACTATCAGCATTCATGTGACAGCACTACTGCACAGTCACACTGGCTGAAGGTCTCTGCACACAAATATACATTCATCATAAAGCATGTCTGATAAATTATCTCTCCTGGTATTCATGCAGGTTATGCTTGAATGACAATTGTGTTTCAGTAATACTTCACCTTATTTTTAGTTTGTTATGATATACTTTATCATTTTCTATTATTTCATACATATCTCTAAATTTACTCTTTTGTTTCTTGTTTTCTTCCCTATCTACAGGTGATAAGTTGTTATTCTGGAACAACAAAATATAACAGACCACAGCAAACAGAAATAAAAAACAGATTTCCCCATAATTTTGTATTGTATAAGACAAGCTGTTTATTTGTTAGGGCTTATTCATATTTCTGTTATTCATGGCCATGTGCTGTCCGTATTCTCCAAGAAGAGCACACCATCACATTGAATACCAATGGCCATATGGCTGTATGCAGACGTGAAAAATGGATCAACCATAGACAAAACACACCTATAAAATCATTAGGATTATGTGCTGTTCATTGAGCATAGTACCTGACTGTGAGTAATGGAAATGTGAATAAGCTCTTAAAGAGGACCCTTCACCACCTCCACACCTCTAGTTCCTACCATCTTTAATAAGGCCATGCCACTGATTCCAGCGTGGCTGGAATTTTTTCTCCAGCCCACACCATTACCAAGCAATTGATGCTGTTAGTTTTGGTGCCTGATATGCTACTTAGTCTCTGTACTGTCAGGAGGGCGGTGTCAGGCAGGAGTAGGGGGGCGTGATTTAGAGCTACAATCAGAGCTGACAGTGTCAGAGCTCAGAATCACATCCCTTGCCAAAACTAAAAGCACTTATTGCTCTGGAACGGTGGAGGCTAAAGAAAAAAATTCCAACTTTATCAGAATTAGTGGAGCTGTACCTATTAAGGTGGTGAAAGGTCCTCTATACAAAGGGACACTCTAGAAGTAACCCCAGAAAGTGACAGGAGACTATAATATAAAATGTAAACATTTGTAATGTGGTAAAATAAACACTTACCTCCCTAACTGATTTCTATCTACCGTAATTCAGTCATACTACAGGGGAGCCTATTACACAGCTGACTCGCTGGCTGGCTGTTTGCATCTGTGCAGTATAAAAGATGCAGATTATTGATAGCACATCGATTTGTGTAATCAGAGATATATTGCCAAAAATCTATACAGCCGAATGGGGGACAAACAATCGCAATACATTCGTCCTCCATTTGGTTTGCCTCAGCCTGTGTAATTAGGCCAATGCAAGCAAGTGCCCATCAACATGATTTTGCTGATCGGCGCTCCTGTGGGCTGACATGTGGCTGTCTAATACATCTCCAATTAACACAAGTCTCAAGAAAATTTGACTGCTCTGTAAACTCATTTGTAGAGATGGCAATGTCTTTCCATAATGTACTGACCACCTTTGCCAGGCGCTTGAAAGGACTTACTAGCTATAACATCACACTGTAATAAAGTACATGGCATAAGATATGTCACAAATGGAGGGGTAGTCCTTTAATACACTGCTTGAAGAGTTATGCATCCATGTTAGGTATACTGTATCATTGCTTAAAATGCAGGCAAGAAATTAAGGTATTTTTTTTAGAAACTTTTAGGATATTTAATGGCAATGTGTTGCCAGAAAATTACAATTTTTTTATGTTTTAGGTTAAACATATTTTTAAAGAATTTTTGGTGAGGTTTTTAACATTTTTCATGTTATTATCAATATTTAAAAAAAAATCCTAAAAATTCTGCAGTTCTGACACTGTCCACTAGGCCATATAATATGCTAAGACTTCCTGTTGTCTGTCGTAGATTTCTTGGCAGCATTCACCTCACTTATCAGCACATTAATGATCACAGCTATAATGTATATGTATATATAAGAGACAGAATCCACCAGGCACAATAGAGGATTTCACAGCTTATCTACTCCCCTCTCTGCACAATGGCCCCTTCCCAGGTCACAGAAAATGCCTAGGCAACTCTCCCATACAAGTGAATAGGGTCTGCTCCAGACCATTGTGTCTGTGGCCCATGGTCCTTCTATAAGAAACAGGAAGTCACAGAGTGTTTTAGGCTTAGTGGCAACAAATGGAATTGCAAGATTTATTTATTTTTTTAAATATAGCTATCACATTGGAAAATTTTAAAAAAAAAAATCACCAAAAATTCCTAAAAAACAGGATTCAAACAATAGGCAACACATTCCTCTTAAAGTGGATGTTCAGGATATTTTAGTACTGGGGCAGGAGGCTGGGGAAGGTGAAAAAAAACACACTCACCTGTCCCCGGCACTCTGGTGTGTCGCACCAGTGTGTGGCAGTGCCCAGCGGCTTGTTCCCCTGCTTTCCTGGCACCTTCCCCGGCCTCCTGCCCCAGTACTAAAATGTCCTGGATGACCCCTTTAATGCTTTAATTTTCCTCTAAAAGGAAAGGTCTCTAAAGATGAGAGGATTGCCATGATGACTGGTTGCCATGTTCAGCTACTCAACTTTTCCTTTTAACTAGTTTTTCTACACCTCCCTGCATGGTTTTACTTAATTCAGTCAGTGGTAATGCCGTATTCACATGTCTGTTTTTATTTATCATTCATACACCGCTTTTCTTCCATGACAGTGTCCATTTTTCATCACTTTTCCTGTGTGATTTTCCATCCGTATTTCATCTATTTTTCACATCCGTTTAATAAAACGGAAAGTCTAACCCACTAAAAAAGCTCACAACTGTACAAATGCAATTTTCATAGTGTATTCTACTAAACCAAAGTCCATGAAAAAATGGGAGTCTGAATAGACATTTAGAAGTCAATGGATCCATGGGCACCACTGACAGCACTTGGAGAAAAGTCATGATGTGCGATAAGCCCTACTTGTTTTCTCTGGATAGATAAGTGTTTTGAGTGAGAAAACCACCTTCCTACTCTGGCGGGTAAATGCATGGTGTGCTCAGTGTCAAACATTTATGGAGTTGTGTCTGAGAAAAATGACAGGGTCATCGGCTGGATAAACTTCATGAGGGGCTGACGTGGGTCCACAAGTGCTCCATGTTAACAGAGTAGCAGTGAACCATTAACTTCTATATCACTTCTGGAGCAGCAATCACTAGTAGTCCCATAGAAGTGAATAGCACAGTCACCAGGCAGCAACACCAATGCTCTATGCACTTGGGGTATTTGTAGACCCTTGTTCTCGTGATTGCTGGGGATCCAAACAATGAGACCCCAACATCAATTGTCCCTTGTCCTTGGATAGGTGATAAGTGTCCTTTAATGAGGCCTTACATTTAGGACAATCCAGACTCCTTAAATACGAGGAGATAAGCATACTATATATTAATTATCTTCATAAGGAAACTGATGTTAGTTCACAATGTTGTAGACTATAAATTTTATTGGGCCAGGGAACAATGTGAATTTATACATTTTCTCTACCACTACTGTGCATACCATGTCAAAACTATATAGGGAGAGATAATAAAAAATAACCAGACACACATCTGCATGTATTCTACAGGCAGTAAAAGCTCAGCGATCTTTGAAAGGTATGAGAAAAAAATTGCTGGAATATAATATGAATGGAAATGGGCTTAAGCTAACATATTTCCAACACAAAACTAGATTCTCATCAAACTGTCTGGAAAAAATGTGAATGTAACAGTTGTGTCTTAGATCTTGTGCATGTAGCAGAGCTGTGAACCACAATTTTACAGAAATATTCTCTCCTAGGAGCAATTCATCCAGTGAAGACTATCTCCATAATACAGTATCTGATGGAGCATGGCGCAATTGTCTTTCAGATAGATACTATAGCAGGACAAACCATCATATGAGGCATATGAATTGGTACAGTACTTCTATTGACTATTATAGCCCTTTACTACTCAGACAGTCTATGGTGCCATAACATGGCTTTAGTCAATTGTCCTGCACCAACGCTGCACCTTTGTTCTCCCCTCATCACTTTTCAGGAAGCCTTGTCCTGGCTCTCCTTCACAATGGCATCAGGTGCCAAGGTGCCTACAGATGAAATTACTAGAGGTCTATTATTCCCTAACCTATACAAAACACCTTTACCTATAAATTAGACACCGAGCAGTACATAGTGTGATACCGTTTACAGACACAGTGGTCTAGTTGTAAAAATGGCTTCTCACCTTTGAAGGTTGTGTAACCACAACAGATTAAAAGGCACAAGCAACTTTTCAGGGGAATTAGGGGGCCGCAGCTGTCGCACTGTAATCACCATAAAAGGTGTGAACAGTATATAAGTTCAAGGACCAAAGTTACAGGGACTGCGCAGGACCAATGATGGTTTTAACAAATTCTTTAATTCCAGGAAGTACAAGCCACATACGATGCATTCCGGGGTTTTAGATAACCCTTTATCAAGTATGTATAACACTCAATTAGAATTACTCCAAGAGCGGGACAGGTATTCATACCTGCGCAGTCCCTGTAACTTTGGTCCTTCAACTTATTTTAATTTATTTGACTTAGAAAGGAAAAACATGTGCAACAAGTAAAATTGTTTCAGCTACTTCATCGGCTCAGGCACTAAGCTCATACTCTATGTAACTGATGTGTAAACGTTTTTTTTTCTACAATAATTTTATGTCCTATCAGCTTCACATTGTACAAATAAAATACACATATTGTGACGTTAAACAGACACAAGTTTATTTTTACAACACAAACATTTAAGTGACTATATACTGAAAAATCAATAAAAACAATCATAGGCCGATCTGATTTTACTGATAGTGTGGTAACATCTGCAGCTAGTCTCATCAATAAGTAATCACATTTAGGCTAAGGTTCCACATAGCAAAATGCAGCTAAAAATCACAGCACAAAAAAAAAATGCAGCAAAAATACATTGCTTTTTTTCTGAGGAGTTTTTGCCTGGTTTTCCTCTGTGATTTTTCTTCCCCTACTAAATCTATGTTTGGGATTATGCAGCTAAAATATCATGTTGCATTTTTCAAAAATTAATTTATTTTCCTTTTCCGCAGCTTTTTTTTTTTTTTTTTTTTTTACACATTATCAATCCCTCTAGGCAAATCCCTCTGTGATGCTTATTTTTGCCTCATTTGCCATTCTGCGACTTACTCACCACATTGGGGCAGATAAGTTAAAACAGAGTTAGGCTAAGGCCCCACGTAGCGTCCCGCTGCAAAAAAGCGCTGTGGGAAAAACTGCAGTGGCAACGCATCGCTTTTCACAGAAAGTCCGCAGAGGTTTCCTCTGCAGACTTTCTCTTTCAACTATACCTATAAGGAAACAGCCAGCTTTTTCCAAAACCGCAAAGGCGTATTTTTACACAAAGTGGGGATGGGATTCACTAGAATGCCATCCACTTTTCTACTGTGACTGTAAAACGCCGGGCAAACTGAAACGTTTACGACACATGGGGCCCCAGCCTTAGACTGCACAGTCTTAAACTGCACCAGATTTTCCAGTGTCTAATGCTGTTTGAAAATCTGGCTTACTTTTAGACTGTCTAGTCTAACTTTACACCACTTATTAGTTGGTTTAGTTTCTGCCAAAATTTTGGCTCAGTTTCTGGCTCACAGTTTAGCATATTAAGCCCCCCTCACACCACCTTCTCAACAAACCTTGGCTACATGTCGTATGAGGAGCACAAACTGTTAGAAAGAATCTGAAAACACATAGAAAATGAGGTGTAAAGCAGGTAGACCAGGGTTTTTTACGCAAATTACGCCAGAATTCTGGTGAATATTTATTAGTTTACCTGCCTCACTGTTTGATAGTTGGGAGAGTGGGACAAGGCGGGTCAGTGTTGCTTCGGCCTGTCATATTCATTTGTTTTCTGGCGCGAGTTATAATGGAAATATAAACCAGTTCATTTCTGTCGTAAATTTCCATTCTGGTGCTGGGACATGCAGTAGATTCATGAAGAGGCTGGAGCCCCATCATAAATTACTTATTCCCTGTACCAGTTGCGACCTTTATTAAGACTGGTGTATGATACACCAGTCTTAATAAATCTGCCCTAATATGTGGATGAGATTAAATTTAATCTTATTCACTTTGATGGTACTGTAAAATGCAGCATTTGTTTCTGCAACGTGGGGCCTTACCTTACACAGTAAGGATAATGTTTATGGAGCACTGAATATTGTATATTTTTATATCATAACAAATTCCTTAACAAAACTGGAACCAAAGGACCAGTTCAAACTTGCATTTCAATGCCCCATTCACATGCAGTTTTTTTCAGCCAAAATAAAGCGTGGAGTCTAAAAGAAAGACATGTGTAACTGAGAATTGTAATAATTTTTCTTCATATAGCATTAACAGATTCTTCAGCAGCACTTTACAAATCAGAGAGTACATTTACACACAAAATTAGATATTACAGATTGATCAATAGGAGTTTGGATTGATGCTCACAAGAATTTACAATTTGTGAGGACACAAAAGGCAAAAATGTTTGATTGGTATAGTTCACATTAGTCAGTAGCTAGTCAGTATGTACGGATACAAAGTGACAAAGGCATCAGGTCCTGAGGAATTATGTAGATGTTAGGGCTAAATCAGAGAAGAGTCAGTCTGGGGAGATTCAGATTAGGGAATGTGCTAAACCTGCCTGAAGAGATGAGGACATGTTTAAAACTGTAGAAGTTGGGTTTTAATCTGGTTGTTCAAGGTAGTGCATTCCAGAGAAGTGATGCAGCTCAGATGAACTCTCTAAAATAAGAGTTAGACGTTCGTATTATGTAGAATGTTAATCTTAGTTATTTGCCAATCCTAGAGAGCGTGTAGATTGTCAAACAAAGATGAGGGATGAGATGCAGTGAGGTGCAGCACTATGTAGGCAAGAGTGATAAGTTTAAGTTGTATTCAGTCGTGGATGGGCAAGCAGTACAGTGTCTGGCACAGAGTGGACTAAAAGATGAGCCTGGCCTCTACATTCAGGACGGATTGTAGAGGGGAGAGTTTAGTAAGTGATTAGATTTAAAAATGTCATGTATCACATACTGTCCAGATCTTAGTAACAACAACATTACCTATGTAAAGGTGGCCATATACCTTAGATAGCTATATGCCAATGCTTGTTCAAAGAACAGCATTTAATCCTGACCTCCCCCATACACATGAACACCCGGCTCCAAAGTAGGAAGATAGTAAATGAGCATATTTTAACAATATATCTCTGTGTGTAAGCAGGCAACTTAGATCAATTGCAGGTAAAAGGCTAATCTGTGGCACTCACAAAGCAAACTTCACTTTTACTAAACTTGCAGTTACAACATGAATACCACAAGGTGTGTAGTGATTCAGCCTACGACTGTTTTTTGCCCGCACTTGCTTTTTCAAGGCCTCATGGAAGTGCTAAACCCCTACACATATATACAGTTTAATGCACCTATTACAACAAACAACAGACCCCAGAGTGTAATAAAGTAGAGGCCCAGGAGAGGTGAGTAAGTAACTGTTACACTCACCTTGCCTCACCTCTCCTGGGCATCCGACAATTTCCCAACATCCTCTTCAGGCCTCTGACTGGCATCATGTGCCCCGGGGTCACTGCTCAGGCCTATAGGGCATGCAGTGGTGACCCAGTGTCGTGTCATGTTAGCCGGAGGCCGAAAGAGTCCTGAAAGGGATGCTGGGGGCCTGCCGGACACTGTAAGGATGAGGAAAGGTGAGTATAACGGTTTGTTATTTTAACTCACCTCCCCAGCCTCCACTTACTATACTCTGGGGTCTGAGGATACCCCATAGTATAATGATAGCGCTTCCAAAGTTTGGCCTGAAACTTGTGAGTTTTGCCCATCTCTACCAAGGGGCGAGCAATAGTGCCTTACAAATTAAATCAATACAAACTGGATCCTTATTAGCTCTCACAACCATATTCTTAAAAGCTCTAATACCATCCTCATGGTTGGTACAGAAATAGAGACTTACAAGATCAATAGACTCAAGTGCTTATCTATCATTAACCTATACTTTCTCCAAAACATTTTTGTGTCTCTAAGATATGGTAGGACGCTGTCCAGGAGTGGTCTATGGTACCAATCCAAAAAGTGTGACGATGGCTCAGTGACTGAAAGGAAAGTAACCTTGAATTGTAACCATTTTGTTGTCGCTGAGATTGGATGATTTGTACAATTCCTGCTATGTGAGTGTGTGAAGGGGCATTGCCAGTAAGAGTCTTGTTGTATCAGATCAATTGCCCGTCTGTAATATTGGCCTGATTTGTGAAAAATATGTGTGTAAACTCAGTATTGGTTTAGTTAAAATTTTTGTTTTCAAGGAAATATATATGTTTCATTCAACCAGACTATGATGAATGTTAGTTCAGTTTATTAGACTCATGTTTGGACTGAGACTTGCAGATGCTAAATTATAGACATCAAAATCTTAAATCTTAGTCTTAAAGGGAGTCATATTCCAAATTACCCCACAAGTAAATACAGGTCTGTGTGTGGCACTTTAAGAGATTTATCTTTGTTGTTTCTAAACAACAGCTATTTCACAGAAAAATAACTTTTTATGCTTATACAAATTAGAGTTGCAGTACACCCAGGGCACGTCTCTCTAAACCACCCATACAAGGTACAAGGCAGCTCCAGGCAGGAATGTTTATCTTTGTGTGAGAGGGTGGTTCTAGGCAGCATAGAGAGAAGAAAAAAGGTACAAGCAAGCTTGGCCACATTTGGCCCACAGAGAAGTCCATCTGCATAAAAAAAATAAATTTTCTGCAATATGCCAAATGATTAATTATAAATATGTCTGCAAAGCTATTTCGGTATTTTCACACAGAGGAATTTGGCACTGATTTTAAGGCAGATTGCGCTTCAAATCCAGCACCAAATTCCACCCTGAATATGCCTCTCACTGAATACATAAGCATAATACATAATAAAGAAAAAATAAGTGCCCTGCTTGATCTTTCCGCAAATGCCATGGCTGATTCATCTGCACAACCCTGGCTTGAGCCACTTCGGATAGCCCCATTCATTGTCAGCAAGTAAAAGCCACTGCGGAAAACCAGAGGGTCAGAAAGTGACCTCAAGCTCCTATTCACTTTCTGCCTCTTGAAAGTACCCTTACAGTTTCCTACACAACCCTGTAATAACTAGTAGGGTGTTTTGGAATTTGATAGACTCCTTTACTTAAAGGTGTTGGCCACTTTAGACCAATATTGAGACACAAATATTATTGTTTGTATAATAAAAAGATATACAATTTTCCAATATACTTTCTTTATCAATTCCTCACAGTTTTGTAGACCTCTGCTTGCTGTCATTCATTCTGTTACTTCTAGTGAATAAAAGTCCGACCGTGGTCATGTGATTTACGGTCCATGGTCATGTGATGAACACACAGGTGCACAGGTCATTACCAGGCTCATGTCTGATTACTTTGCTGTGACTATAACGAGCGAGCGGCACCTGTGTGTTCATCACATGACCATGGACAGTATATCACATGACCATGGGCTGATTTTTATTCACTGTGAGTAAGCAGAATGAATGACAGAAAGCAGAGATCTAGAAAACTGTGAGGAATTCATATAGAAAGTATATTGGAAAATGGTACAACTTTTTATTATACAAACAATAAGATTTGTCTCTCAATATTGGACTGAAAGTGGCCAACCCCTTTAATCACTGAATTCGGCATCATTATGCCTCATATGGCTTATGGGCTATTGACTATTAGATAAGTTGTCCAAAAGGTAAAAAAAAAAAAAAATACAAAAAGCCTCAGAATTGGTTAAAATAAAAAAAAAATAAAAAATTACCTGGCTTTCTGTGCGCTCCCATTCTGAACCTACCCAGGTCTCTTGCTGTTCTTTACTTCCTGTTCCTCTATCAACACAGAAAATTCAACTGGCTGCATCAGCATGGAGCCAAAACAGTGGACAATCCTTTTAACCACTAGACATCAAGGACTTGTCTACACAATTTAAAGGGGTTGTTTCAGACAAATATTGAGATGCAAATGTTGTCATTTGTATAATATAAAGTTATACAACTTATCAATATTTTTTTCAGCTCTTTGTGGTTTTCTAGATCTCTACTTGCCGTCATTCACTCTGCTTAATTCCAGTGAATAAAAATCAGTCCATGGTCATGTGATGGGCACTCAGGTGCACAGCTTGTTATAGTCACAGCACAGTAATCAGACATCTGCCTGGTAACGAGCTGTGCACCTGTGTGCTCATCACATGACCATGGATTGTACATCACATGACTTCACTTACAGTACATTTAAATTATACAGTAAGTCTTTTTTATATATTGGAGGGTAGAAGGACTAAACTAACAAGGGCTAAACTGCTTAAAAGAAAGACAAGGCTCAAAAGGAAATTATCTTTAACCCTTTCATGACAGAGCTGAGCTATTTTCCTTTGTTCATGAATGGACACATTTTCGGGGTTTTTAGTACAGGCTACTGAAATAAATTTTGTTAAATATTTTTATGCAATTTTTATTTTTATATCTATTTTTTTTTTTTTTTTTTTTAAATGGCACAGAGTACTACTGATTTTTTTTTAAAGTAGTTTTCCCTCTCCAATGCAGAGATTTTTATGTAAGTTTTCTTAGGCTAGGTTCACATCTGCGCTGCGCTCTCCATCGTTCGGGTCTGCCAGGGGACTCAAACGACAAGAGGTCAGACCACTAAAACAGCGGTTACATGTGGACACCAGCGGACCCCATAGACTATAATACAGTCCGCTGGGTGTCCGCTGTTTTCATACTGATAGAGACATACAGAAAAGTCCTCCGTGCAGGACTTTTCTGTTTAACCATTTCTGAGGTGGAGTCTCCAATGGAGATTCTGGCACAGATGTGAACTTAGTCTTATTCTGCATTGCAGCTCCATTTGCATGGAAATCAGCAACTTATTCTTATACAAATTAGCTGAAAAGGGTTTTAGGGGCAGGGAGCTAAGCCTTGGCAGGAGAGGACATGCCCTTAAAGCCCTTTTCAGCTAATTTGCATAACAATAAAACGCAGATTTTCATGAAAATGGAGCTGCAATGCAGAATAAGAAAGACATCTTTGGAAAATGTAGAAACCGCACTACTGTACTGTCATTAGTTTGATAATGATTTTCCTGATGACAGACTCCCTTTAAAGTAATGTTACAATAAACTTTAAGACAACTTATAATGGCCTTCTGTAATCTGCAATAACTTCCTGCTTTCTGTATTTGACAGTCTGAAGGAAAATAGTTCTAAAATAAACACAGAACAGCTAAACTTTCCTCAAAGACAAGCAAGCAAAGAAAAAGATTTCTGTATATTACCAGAATTAGTTCATTGTCTGTTGAAAATGTTTCCAAGAAAGCTTCACATAAAAGGTATGATCTAGGAAGGGAAGATAAAAAAAAAGTGACAAAAATTTAATGCAATCTGTCATTGCTTCTGATCAGATCACAGTAGGACTTGTGCTTTTTACATACATGCCTTCACATATGTAAGACGTAACAAAGTTGGCCAAATTGCAACCCAGTTATAAGACAGTGTTGTGTTAGAGCAACTCAAGCTGTTTCCTGTGATGAAAAATATGACCGTTGTAACAGACACATTGTAGCTGTTCTAAGTACATTAAATCCCATGATGCATTTTTTAATGTGATGAAAGAAATGATGGAATTCAATTCTTCGGAGACTTCTTAGCTTGAAGAAAACCACTATGGTAGAGCGATCAGACTCAGATTTCTAGAAAAGGCTCCAGAGTGAAGAGGGTTTAAGGGATGCAGACACTTCTCATATAAGCAAGATTACAAATAAAATGTGGACCAATGCGACAATCTATGTCCAGGCAAAGTCAATTACAACATGTAAATACAGATAAGTGCTTAGACTGCTTGTGAAAAAACAAGAAAAAATAAATGTTAGGCCAGGGACATACAGGACAGGGTCAAAGGTTAGCTGTTACATAATCGCTGGCAGCAAACCTGCTGCAATTTACAGTTGCCGCATAGTGGGAGGGATTTTAACCCCTTAAGGACACTGCCCCTTTTTTCAAAACTGACATGTGTCACTTTATGTGGCAATAGCTTTAACTTACCCAAGTGATCTTGAAATTGTTTTTTTCATGACACATTGCATTTTATGTGATTGTTAAACTTTGATCAATATTGTTTGCATTTATTTATAAAAAAATATGAAATTTAGTGGAAAGTTCAAAAAATTTGCAATTTTCAAGATGTGAAATGTTCTGCTTTTCAGATAGTTATACTACCCAAATTAATTAATAGATATTATCTACCATATTTCAGCCTTATATTGGCATCATATTTTAATTGTAATTCATTTTATTTTGGATGTTAGAAGGCTTATAAGTCTAAGGCTGGGGCCCCATTTTGCAAAAACACTGCAGCAAAAAACGCTGCATTTTACAGTACCTGCAAACTGGATGGGATTCTGGCCTAATCCCATCCACACAGTGCATAAAAATATCCACCGCGGAAAAGATGCATTTTTGCGAAAAAGTAGTTTCCAAAATGGGGTCACATATCAGGGGATTCCACTTTACTGGCATTTCAGGGGCTCTGCATAAGTGGCATGGCGCCCAAACACAAAACCATATAAATCCGTGCTCCAAAAACCAAATAACGCTTCCTCCCTTATACAGTGGGTATGGAAAGTATTCAGACCCCTTTCAATTTTTCACTCTTTGTTTCATTGCAGCCATTTGCTAAAAGCAAAAAAGTTCATTTTATTTCTCATTAATGTACACTCAGCACCCCCATCTTGACAGAAAAAAACAGAAATGTAGATATTTTTGCAAATTTATTAAGAAAGAAAAACTGAAATATCACATGGTCATAAGTATTCAGACCCTTTGCTGTGACACTCATATTTAACTCACATGCTGTCCATTTCCTTCTGATCCTCCTTGAGATGGTTCTACTCCTTCATTGGAGTCCAGCTGTGTTTAATTAAACTGATTGGACTTGATTAGGAAAGGCACACACCTGTCTATATAAGACCTCACAGCCCACAGTGCATGTCAGAGCAAATGAGAATCATGAGGTCAAAAGGAACTGCCCAAGGAGCTCAGAGACAGAATTGTGGCAAGGCACAGATCTGGCCAAGGTTACAAAAGAATTTCTGCAGCACTCAAGGTTCCTAAGAGCACAGTGGCCTCCATAATCCTTAAATGGAAGAAGTTTGGGACGACCAGAACTCTTCCTAGACCTGGCCATCCAGCCAAACTGAGCAATCGTGGAAGAAGAGCCTTGGTGAGAGAGGTAAAGAAGAACCCAAAGATCACTGTGGCTGAGCTCCAGAGATGCAGTAGGTAGATGGGAGAAAGTTCCACAAAGTCACCTATCACTGCAGCCCTCCACCTTTCGGGGCTTTATGGCAGAGTGGCGCGAAGGAAGCCTCTCCTCAGTGCAAGACATATGAAAGCCCGCATAGAGTTTGCCAAAAAACACATGAAGGACTCCCAGACTATGAGAAATAAGATTCTGTGGTCTGATGAGATGAAGATTGGACTTTTTGGAGTTAAATCTAAGCGGTATGTGTGGAGAAAACCAGGCACTGCTCATCACCTGCCCAATACAATCCCAACAGTGAAACATGGTGGTGGCAGCATCATACTATGGGGGTGTTTTTCAGCTGCAAGGACAGGATGACTGGTTGCAATTGAAGTAAACATGAATGCGGCCAAGTACAGAGATATCCTGGAAGAAAACGTCTTCCAGAGTGCTCTGAACCTCAGACTGGGCTGAAGGTTCACCATCCAACAAGACAATGACCCTAAGCACACAGCTAAAATAACAAAGGAGTGGCTTCGGAACAACTCTGTGACCATTCTTGACTGGCCCAGTCAGAGCCCTGACCTCAACCCAATTGAACATCTTTGGAAAGACCTGAAAATGGCTGTCCACCAACGTTCAGCATCCAACCTGACGGAACTGGAGAGGATCTGCAAGGAAGAATGGCAGAGGATCCCCAAATCCAGATGTGAAAAACTTGTTGCATCATTCCCAAGTAGACACATGGCTGTACTAGCTCAAAAGGGGCTTCTACTCAATACTGAGCAAAGGGTCTGAATACTTATGACCATGTGATATTTCAGTTTTTCTTTTTTTAAAAATTTGCAAAAATATCTACATTTGTTTTTTTTCTGTCAAGATGGGGTGCTGAGTGTACATTAATGAAAAATAAAATGAACTTTTTTGCTTTTAGCAAATGGCTGCAATGAAACAAAGAGTGAAAAATTTAAAGGGGTCTTAATACTTTCTGTACCCGCTGTATGCCTGGTTGTGTGCCCAAACAGCAGTTTATACCCAATTATGACATAATTAAGTGGGGTATTCCGGGTACAACAAAGTGATATATGTGGGCATAAATTGCTGTGTCAGTACACAGCAGGGTGCAGAAGTTTGGCTATTTTGGCTTTTGGAGCACAGATTTAGATGTTTGGATTTGAAAATTACACCACTCAAGCCACTGAAAACAGCATTTGGGAAGTTTGTTACCCCTTTAATCCCTTTACGACCCAGGGCGTAATAGTACGTCCTGAGTCGCATGACGATGTATGGAGAGCGCTCAGGAGCTGAGCGCTCTCCATACACCGCGGGTGCCGGCTGTATAATACAGCCAGGACCCGCCGCTAACAGCAGCGATCGGTGCCTGCACCGATCGCTGCTGTTAACCCTTTAGATGCCGCGGTCAAACGGGACCGCAGAGTCTAAATTGCGCAGCCACCACGGGCACCGCCATTTTAACCTGATCGCCGCCCTCCAGAACGTCATCGGAGGGCGGCGCTTGGTTGCCATGACAGCCGGGAGCCTATTGAAAGCTCCCAGGCCTGTCATTACATTAGAGCTATTATATCAGGGGTCAGCAACCTTCGGCACTCCAGCTGCTGTGAAACTACAACTCCCAACATGCTCCATTCACTTCCATGGGAGTTTCAAGAACAGCAGAGTAAGTATGCATGCTGGGAGTTGTAGTTTTACAACAGCTGGAGTGCCGAAGGTTGCCTACCCCTGCATTACATGATGCCAGAGGCATCGTCTAATAGAGGTGAAGGCATTTTGCTATTCACTGCGATACAGTAGAATTGCAGTGAATAGTATGATTGATCAGACTCCCTAGGTTTCAAGGTCCCTAGGGAGTCTGATCATACAAGTAGAAAAAAAAAAGTTTTTAAAAGTATGAAAAAATTAAAAAACAAAACAAAAAAAAAAAAAACACAAAAGTTCAAATCACCCCCCCTTTCCCTAGATCAGATATAAAAGTAAATAAACAAAAGTAAACAAACACATTAGGTATCCCCGCGCTCCAAAATGCCCGAACTATTAAAATATTTATCCCATACGGTGAACGGCGTAGCGGGGAAAAAAAAAATCTAAATGGCCAAATAGCGTTTTTTTCAACACTTTGTCTCCTATAAAAAATTGAATAAAAAGTGATCAAACCATCAGATCTTTCCCCAAATGGTATCAATAAAAACGTCATGTTGTCCCGCTAAAAAGACGCCTTACCCAGCTCCATACATGTAAATATGAAAAAGTTACAGGTGACAATATGGCGACACATTTTTTTTTTCTATTTAGCAGTTTTTAATTTTTTAAAAGGTATCAAAACATTACAAATACTATAAAAATTTGGTATCGTCGTGTTCATACTGACCCGCAGAATACAGGTACCATGTCATTTTTACCACACATTGAATGCTGTAAAAATTAAACCCATATGAATTTGGCGCAAATGCAGTTTTTCTCCAATTGCACCTCATTCTGAATTTTTTTCCAGAATCCCAGTATATTGTACAGCATATTGAATAGTGACATTACAAAGTACAATTTGTTTCGCAAACAATAAGCCATCATGTGACTCTGTGAACTGAGAAATGAAAAAGTTATGGCTCTTGGAATGTGGGGAGGGAAAAACGAAAATGCAAAAACAAAAAATGGCCCGGTCATTAAGGGGTTAAGCTGTCCGCAGGAATGAATACAAAATGGAGGTGAACGTTATAAATTTCAATTTGTTTTTTCAATAATATGTTCATTTAGCCCTATCATTTACACATTCGCAAGGGGTAAAATGAGCAAATGCATTTGACAATTTGTTACAAAATTTCTCTGAAGTACGCCACACACATACCCCACATGTGGATGTAAACTGTTGTTGGACACACAATAGGGTGGAGAAGGGAAGGGATGGCAATTGACTTTTGGAGTGTAGATTTTGTTAGAATCATATTGAGGAGCCATGATGCAAAGAGGCATTAGAACAGTGGGAGCCCCTATTAAATTACCCCATTTTGGAAACTACACTGCCTCAGGGAATTTATAAACAGGTATATTGAGCATTTTGATCCCACAGCTGATTCATAGGATTTATTAACATCGGGACATGAAAATGAAATATATTTTTTTCTAATAAAATGTTGATTTTTCATTTTTTAGAAGGGATAATAAGAGAAAAGGTACAGCAACAAATTTTAACAAAATTTCTCCAGAATACACGAATACCCCATATGTAATTGTTAAACAGTATGAGCACACAGAGGGGCTCACAGTGCAAATTAGCTTTTCCTGCATGTCTTATTTGCACAGCCCCTAAAGCATCACTAAAATGGAACCCACCCCTAAAACTGACCCCATTTTGGAAACTACACTTCTCAAGGAATTTATCAAGAAGTATAGTGAGCATTTTGATCCGATAGGTGTTTTATAGTATTAAGGGGGTGTTCACACTACCACTGGTGACCATCAGTAGTGTCCATTGCTATTGTCCATTACAAGATTTTAGCAATGGACACTAGCTGAACCGTCACAATTTATTTCATTTCAATGGAATTTTATCTGGTCTCCGTTGGTGACTGTTACTGTTCATTATACACCCAATCCATCACATGTCCGTTTTTTTTGCAGACAAGTCCAACATGCAGGACTTTTGTTTCCGTTAAAAAAAAAACGGTTTCATGACGGACATCAAGCGTCTTTTATTTTTTAACATTAAAAGTCCATGGGTAATAGACAGTAATGGACGGGTGACCGTTATTACTGACTGTTTTTTTTCTGAGCATGCTCAGAAAGCAGAAACACAAAAAACGGACAGTAAAAAAACGGACACTGATTCTAATGTATCCATTAAATGGATCAGTTAAAAAAACTGACACATTAACATCACTTAATGTCCATTAATGTCTCTTATGATACGTGTCCGTTTTTTTTTTAGGGACACTTTCATAACAGATATCCAACGGTAGTGGGAACCCTGCCTTTTGCAATAAAACATCACCTTTTAATTTTACAAGGGGTAGTAGGAGAAAACGCATTCCATAATTTGTTAAAGGGGTTTTCTCATCTTCCTCTCTCAGCAGTTTTCCTGCTGTCTCTTCTTCTAACTTCCTGTATCCATTAACAAGCTGGTGGGCGGGCTTTGACTGCTTCAGATAGTTTTTTATTATAAAGATTTTTCAAATACAATTAGAAAAAATACAAACACACATTCCCCAACCCCATCCCTGTCCGCCAAGAGTAGGCATGAAGTAGTGGAATGTGGTTGCAGGTAAATACAAGTAGGCTCATAACCAGAGGTAATCCAGAAGTAATGCAGGAGCCATTAAGGTCATTCATCTCCCTAACATGAGGGGAAGCGCTGGGGAGCAGATCCCATTATGGGGTCCCAGGTGACAGATTCACAGAAGTCCTAATCAAAATAGTGCAATATAGCGGGGATGAGCTACATCGAAGACATTGGGTACTTAAGATCATCAGTAAAAGAGCCAGTGTCTGGACCATCTGAATCCCTATAAAGGTATCTAGATCACAACTGGTCTCTATCCATAAGGAGGGTTCTGTGCGACAGTCCCAGAGTATCTAGTCATTGGCCCACAGGTCCTCAAATTTCTTGTATGTACCTCTTTTTAGGTAAACAAATTTCTCCATTCGAAGAGCAGTACTTGGTTTTAAATTCATCAACCTTGGGGGGGGGGGGGGGGGTACATCCCTCCAGTGTGCTGCTATCAACTTACAGTCCAGGTAGACAAGTCGTAGGATGGCCAGATGCTGCCCCTCCGTCACAGGTATTTCAGCAGTGTATTCCAATAAGCATATGATAAGATCTAATTGAATAGGGCATCTGTATACCCTCCCTACAAAGTTAGTCTCTCTCCTCCAGAAAAATTCTAAGTCTCAAGCTGCTCTACATGATATGGATAAGATCAACCCCGTACTCTGTACATCCAGTACGCTGAGCATTTGTTCCATATCCAATTTTCTGGAGAAGACGTAGTATTCTGTATACCCTATGTAGTAGGAAGAGTTGGGACATGCAATGAGCCTCGCTAAAAGAGACTCGCGGCAATGTCTCAAGGATATCGGTCCAAACTGTCTTTGTAAGGGGGCCTACATCTCTCACTCATCTAGATCTTAAAAGCAGTGGCCTGGAGCTCAAAACCACCTCCATCAGACATCGGTAGTACAGGAACACAGCCCCCTGGTACCCACCTCCTGCACCGCTGCCTCCAAGAAAGAAATCAATGAGACAAGCTGAATAAGGCGCCTAGCGACATTGGAAGTTATATGCATGGTTTAAATGTAGGTATTGAGAGAAACGCTGATGCTACAGGTTCAGTTCTTGTTGGAAGTCAGCAAAGGTCCTAAAACAGGATTCTACAAATAACTATGGCATAAATCTAAAACCAGCCGACCTCCAATCATCAAATCCCTTGAGCCTAGAAAACTCTGGAAAGTGAACATTGTCCCAGATAGAAGAGAAGGGGGTATAACCCGTCAGTCACTTTGTCCCACATCTTCTGGATCAACTGTAGGGTGGAGTACAGAGATTCTCTAACATGCATTCTACCTGCCTCTATGAGGGAACCCTCTCCCAAAACATGGTCAATTGGCTCTCTGGTTGCAAAGGTGGAATTGGTCATTCCCCAGCCGTTAAGATATTGCAGCAGGGCTGACAGGGGGCTTTGACTGTTTGATGGACCGGACACTATGAAGTACCTCAGTAGATATAGACATTACCTTTACCATGAGAGATTATTTACAATTACTAGAAATCTATAATAATGCAGATCAAAAATGCACAGTAAATGCACATTACATAACACAAGTTTGGAGAGGAAAAAAAAAAACAAAAAACTTATACATGCTACTAGGACAGACAACTTGCAGTAAACTCAATGTTATCTTTGTGTTCAGAGAGATAACAAACACTGTCCAAGCCTTTATCAGCAAACTGCAAGTAGCTGACCTGATAATGCATTTTTTTCTGTTTTCTTTGCATTTTACACAGCATCCCAACCTTTTTAGAATTGGGGGATTTTAGGTTTCTCAATTTTCTATCTTGTTCTGTCTAGAGAACTATGATTAATAAGGAATTGAAGTTTTCAAAAAAATATTATTAGATGCATACCTTATAAAAATTCACTTGATATTTCCTTCTTCCACATGTTGGGAGGCATCAACCTGGTGCCAAAATGGACCCACCTTAACATAAGGTCAGATTTTGACCCTCCTCCACCCAGCACCACTTTGAAACTGAAGCCACACAATGTGGAAAAGCTTGGTTTTTGTTGAGCCAAAGCAAAGAGTAACTTCAAAAAGTAGCTCTCCCTCCACCCGATTTTAGCTTATAAAAAAACAAAACAAAACCCACATGTGGCTTCAGCCTACATGAACTTTCTCGAGCTAAAATTCTGATGGCCTATCTTTAGCATACATTATCAATATCAAATTGGTAGAGGTCTAACTCCCTCTCCATCAGGACAGAATGAGTTAAAATGTAACCCCCTTTTTTTTTTTTTTGCTATTGTGTCGGGGGTGTTTGGTGAACTTTTTTTTTTCTTCCCCCCAATAGAAAACAGGTTGTAACACTCTCCTTAGCAACCCTCTAGTTGACGCTAGGTTCACACTTGCATTCAGGTCCCAATGGGGATCCAAAAGACAGAGGCCCTTTCCGCTCAAAAAGTGGTTACCTGCAGAAACCATATGTGGTCGTAAAATGCTGTATGGGTACATGGCGGTGCGCAGAAAGAAAGAGCACCATGTTCCTGGAATAATTTTTGGATGCCATGTCGCATTTGCAGTGCCCCTACAGTATCAATGTAATGGAAACCCCCAAAAAGTGACCCCATTTTGGAAACAACACCCCTCACAATATTCATCCAGGGTTAGCATTATTATTTTGAGCCCAAGAGTGCTTCCCAAAAATTAATTTGCAAAGAGAAAATTGCCAGCTCTCCAGTTATTATTGTATGCTTGGTTTCCTGAACAGAGCTCAGAAGAGAAAGAGCACCATGTGCATTTGAGGCCTAATTTGGTTATTTATACTACATTGGCAGGCATTTCCAGAGGCTCTGAGTTAAAAAATTGACCCCTAAAATATGATCCCATTTTACAAACTGCTCCCCTCAGGGAATTAATCAAGTGGTATATTGAGTATTTTGAGCCCAAGAGTGCTTCCCAAAAATTAATGTCCAAAGTGAAGATTTAAATCTTTAAAGAAATATGCCATTTCAGAGACATGCACTCCTAAAACTTTTAAGTATGTGTGGGCGTAAACTGCTGATTGGGCACACAGTAGGGCTCAAAAACGAAGGAGCATTGCACTTTATAGTTTTTGGAGTATAGATTTAGAAGGACTGGTTTTTGGACACCATATTGTTTATACAGAGTCCTGGACGTGCCAGTAAAGTGGAATTGCCCAAAAAGTGATCTCATTTTGTAAGTACCATTTTATGGTCTATGCAAATGTGACATGGCATCCCATAATCAACAATCTAGGCTTGTTCTCCAAAAGCCACATAGTGCTCCTTCACATCTGCACGCTGCTGTGTGCCCTAATTGCAGTTTATGCCCACACGTATGACACTGTTCTACCCAGGAAAAAGTACTTAATGGCATATGTGGGTATAAACTTCAGTTTGGGAACAGAAAGGAAGGCACGCTGTTTCAGTTTTGGAGCACAGATAGGCTTCTGGAGAGCCCCTGTATTGACAGTAAAGGAGAATCACAGACACGTGATCTTTTTGGAAACTACACCCCTCAAGGAATTTATCAAGCGGCATAGCAGGCACTTTTAACCTTCGAATGCTGCATTAATTTAGTTTCCAGAAATGAATGTGCAGCTGATAGTGAAAAGAGAAAATTGCAATTTTTCCAGAGATATGCTATTTCATTAGCTGATCTGTTGCGCCCAGCTTATCAGCAGAGACACACACACTCCAAAAACTGTTAAAGCAGTTATCCCAAGCACAACAACCTTTGGAGTGTTCAATCTCTGATACAAGCTGGCCACAACATATTTCACACTGAAATGATGCATTTCTGAAACAAATTGCCATTTTCACCTTTCACCATCAGCTGCACATTCATGTCTGGAAAATAAATGAATGCAGCACTTGGAGGTTAAAAATGTTCACTGCATCCCTGGATAAACTCATTCAGGGGTGTAGTTTCCAAAATGAGGTAACATGTCAAGGGATTCCACTTTGCTGGCATTTCAGGGCTCTGCAAAAGAGGAATGGCATCTAAAAACCAAACCGGCTAAATCTGTGCTCCAAAAAACACAAATAGCGCTCCTTCCCTATTGTAGCCTGCTGTTTATACCTACATATGGCAATAAGTACATCATCCTGGGTACACCAGTATCATACATGTGGGCATAAACTGTAGTTTGTGCACACAGCAGGATGCAGATGTGAAGGAGCGTTATGTGGCTTTTGGAGAAAGATTTAGATGTTTGTTATCTGGACACCATGTTATGTTTGCAGAGTTCCTATAGTGCCAGTAAAGTGGAATCCCTTAGGGAGTGACCCCATTTTGAAAACTACACCCCCTCCAAGAATATATCAAGGGGTATAGTGAACATTAGTGTTCCCAAAAGTGAATGCACAGTGGATGGTGAAAAATGAATATGTAAGCTGTGCGGAGTACACTGAGAACACCAAATTCCCTACTATTTTCCCAGTAGCACCCATGATTCGGGGTCTCTGGAGTAAATTCTGGTGCTTTTTCCCTTGCAAACTCTAAATTTGGGGTGTCCCCTGATACACGCTCGCACAGCTTATACATTCCCTTCCTGTTGCAGCCAGTTTTGTCCTAATGATTTGGCAATTTTGGGGGGGTTTTGCCTTCACATTTGGCAAGCTTTATTTTTTTTTATTTTCTGTTGATGTAACCATATGACTCACCTATTCCTGGTGTCCTCCCATCACGGTCCAGTTCTCCTGCTCTGGCATCTTCTCACAGGTCTCTTCCGGAGATCTGCTGAGGCTAATCGGCGGCCTCAGCAAGAGACCCATGATGTCACAGATAGTAACATTGCATGCCCTTCGCTGAGGCCACTGATTGGCCTCAACGGTTACATGTGGCTGGAACTTCCAACACACATCACCACTGGACCGAGAAGACCAGACCATGCTGGAAGGCACTGTGGAAAGGAGTGTATGAATTTTTTTTTTTTTTTCTTACTGCCCCCAGCTGATTTAAACATTAAATGGGTTGTCCATTTTTACCTCAACAATCCCTTTAAAGGCTGAGGTCCCACACTACATAGAAGCGGTTTGTTGTGCAGATTTTGCCGCCCTTGTTGAACAAAACTCAGAAGCTACAAAAGGAACTAATACTTCTCCCTTCTGCTCAACCCACCCAAAAAAAAAAAAAAAAAAAAAAAAAACACACAGCAGCTTTTCTACAACATGGGAAGCTGTATGCATTTTTTCCAAGCGTATTTCAGGACTCAACACAAGCCTTTGACTTACCAATTACCCTTGAGAATCGCTATGTGAAATCACCTGAGATAATATCCTGGAATACCAAAGCCTTCACTAGAGGGCGCTCACTACATAATGATTTATTACAGCCATTAATGTGTCCCTTTAGGACACATAAAAATTATCCTGGACAACCTTTCTAATTAAGCAGGGTAAGGGGAAATTTTTTAATTAAAAAAAAACAACAAAACGACATGTCCCAGTGCGGTCCAGTCCTGCTTCTCTGGAAGGTGAGAATGGTTTTTTTTTTTTCACCTTAGGTTATCCTTGACAACCCCTTTAATGCCACAGATTCACTATAGGTCTACTCTAAACTGTGCAAAACCCTATCCCTGTCTATAGCTTTCGCACCAGGTAATGTTGCACATAGGGCAGTGTAACCACTAATCGCAATGAAAGCCATAAGGAATACAAGGTCTGGCAACATCCCACCGCCTGAGGCCTACTCTCCTGACAAAGCCTTCCTTACAACGTCAATATATATATAGAGCCTGCATACCCCATATAGACCTAGGGACAGCAGTGGCGCCTCCTATAGTTATGTCGGAGCCCGGTCATCCTACACGCCCCACAGCTCAGGAGCGGCAGATAGGACAAGCTGCCCGGCTCGCTTTACTCTTCCCTGCTCTCACCGACAGGACCTCATACTCCGCCCGCGGCTCCCAAGGCTGACAGAGACGAACTCTTCGCGACTACCAGTAATGGCGGTAGACCGCGGCCTCGTAAATGGAAGCTGCTGAACATCTAAGTGAGAGCCCAGGCGCGGCGTGGAGAAGCTGGGCTCGTGGGAACAGGAGGGCCCACGGCTGCCGTTTTTTGGTCCTCGCTTCGCTGAGCTCTTGCACCCGCTGAAAGGCAACCGAAAAACAACGAGCGCCTCATAAGAGCCCTGAACCCGGTATTTTAGGGTTAGAAGTATAGACACCCTCCTATACCCACTGTGAGCCAGAGCGGCCGGGTCTGGTTTTTATACGGCATGTGACGTCATCGTTCGCCTTCAATTGGTTCCTGTAAGGAGCAGACAGACAGTGGCGGGAAACGTTCCACCTATTGCGAGACGTTCTGCTGTAGCACGTGACCGCGGGAAACTCACAGCAGCGCTGACTGCTAATGCAGTGGATCAGTGCAGTGTTGGGAGTGCGGGCGATTACTGCTGTGTCTAGATACATCATAGGGTGTTTGTAACGTTGGTTTCGTCATTGAAATCAGCGTGAGGAATGCTGCTGCCACCCGTTGTTTCCATTGGGATTCTAGGGCTTGGTTCATACGGTGCATATTACCCACAGATGGAAATGAATCCCAGAAAAGCATTTTGTCCTTTATTACCCTGGTTTGTTGAAAATGATCTGAAACCACATAAGGAGTGAATGAGGCTGTTCAGGACCTGCACTGGACAAAAGTTGCAGTGCTAACTTAAACCTTAAGGCTAAATTTAGTGAAAAAAAATGCTCACATTTTCCACTGCGTTTTTAATTTTTGATCTCCCCCAATTTTTAGGCAGTTGTCTTAGGGTGCAATCATTGGGTGCAGTGAAAATTGTGTCACAAATAATGCATGCAGTTCTATGTTGTACCTTTCAATTTTACGCTATGTTCACACTAGCATGAGAACCCAAATTATGGAGAGACCGCCTGCTAAAAAAAAGCTATTACCCACAGACACTCACTGACCCCATAGACTATAATGGCATCCGTCAAGTGTCCAGTGGTTTTATACTGAAACCGGCGGAGAGAAAAGTTGTCCGTGCAGGACTTTTCTCTCTGTCGGTTATAAATGGAATCTGTGGCGGAGAATCCAATGCAGAGGTGAACCCAGCCTTAGACGTGAAACACGTTAAATAAGTGTTTCACCTGTAAAATTAAGAAACTGTATCAAAAGCCACATCAAACCTGCATTCAATTTTTTTCCAATGCAGTTTTAACTGTACAATATAAATGTACCCTTAAAGAGAACCTTTCATTTACTCATGAATGTGCGGTTTTATATACTGCTAGAAAGCTGACAGTGTGCTGAATTCGGCTTTCACGGTATGTGCACCTACTGTCAGAAGGGCGTTCCTCATAGCTCAGCGTCCTTTGCTGGACTGTGAGGAACGCCCCCCCCCCAACTGTACTCTTCCATAGCCTTGTACTGTCTGAGGGGGCGTTTCTTACCGCCCAGCGATGAGGCTGAGCTGTGAGGAACGCCCTTCGGACAGTGGGGAGATATCAGGGCCGATATCTCCAGCATCTGGGCACATACCGGGAAAGCCGACAGTGCTCTGAATTCAGCGCGCTGTCTGCTTTCTAGCATTATATACAACCGCACATTCATGAGGACATGAAAGGTCCTCTTTAAAGTTGTTTCACTGTATTTATCTATCATAGTGATTTGTATGCTAGTATTAAATTATAGTGCAGCTTTAGAAATACATAACAGCCTCAAAACTGGTGTAATTGCATTAATAAGTATGCAACCAATATACAAGAAGAAAAAAAAAGACATGGACCGCGCATCCCAATCTTATACATCGATCATGTGCTTCTCAGCAAATCTGCAACACAGAACATGAGGTTCTTAGTATACATATTGATCAAGGTGTATAAGCCCACTAGCCACTTCATGGCGACCTCTTTATAGTGGGTCCCTACACTACTGGGTGTGACACTGAACAGCGACCGCCACCACCACAATACAGCGCCCACAGGGCGAGTGACCCAGCAGCACCCCTGCCGCTAGGCTAAGCCCCCAGGCTCCGGGCCACACTGCCCCATGGGCATCGCACTACAGCAACGGCAGACACCACACAGCGCCACACTATGTCAACACTATAAAGAGGTCACCGTGAAGTGGCTAGTGGGCTTATACACCTTGATCAATATGTATACTAAGAACCTCATGTTCTATGTTGTAGATTTTGCTGAGAAGCACATGATCGATGCATAAGATTGGGATGTGCGGTCCATGCCTTATGTTTTTTTTTCTTCTTGTATATTGGTTGTATACTATTTCTGTTTCCTCTAGTTTTTTTGTTTTTCCTTGGTACCAGCACTCCCATTTTTTGGCCCAGGTGTTTTTAAATGAAGGAAGCCTTCTACTTGTCCAGTCCTTTGACTGAGACCATATGGCAAGGTGAACTTTTTGAGACCTGTTCACACGTTGCAGTCCTTTGACTTACACCATATGATAAGGTGAACTTGTTTGTGATCTGTTCACATGGTGCGGAGCTGTGCTGTGCCTGCCGTTGCTGTGGTGCGGTGCCCGTGGGGCGGTGTGGCCCAGAGCCTGGGGGCATAGCCTAGCGGCAGGGGTGCTGCTGGGTCGCTCGCCCTGTGGGCGCTGTATTGTGGTGGCGGTCACTGTTCAGTGTCACACCCAGTAGTGTAGGGACCCACTATAAAGAGGTCGTCGTGAAGTCGCTAGTGGGCTTATACACCTTGATCGATATGTATACTAAGAACCTCATGTTCTATGTTGCAGAATTTGCTGATAAGCACATGATCAATGTATAAGATTGGGATGTGCGGTCCATGTCTTTTTTTTTTTTTCTTCTTGTATATTGGTTGCATTAATAAGTATTCTCCAAAGTATATTAAACAGCTGCTTAACCTTTCAACAGGCACTGTCACTAGACTTTAGGGCACTAAGACATCAGCACAGGATTGGTACGTACACCCGGCAAGTACCACAGCCCACGCAATTTGGAAGTGCTCAATGCACTGGTGACAGGAGCAAGCAATGAGTATGGATTTCATAATTAGTCACCGCTTTTAGTTCCTCAGACTTCCCGATCCTTGCTTGATGTGGCACTCACAGAGTTTTGTACTGCTGCCGGAGCAGAGAGAAGGGGCAGTGAGTCTGGAGAGCTAAGAGTGGTGAGTAATGATGAAATCAGGCATAAGGGATCATTATACTCTATGGAGGCATTATACTTTATCAGGGCTTAATAAGGGGTATTTATACTATGTGGGGGTATAACAAGGGGGAATTATACTATGTGGGGGGCTGTAGCAAAAAACATCCAGTTTCAGTTGTATTTTTTTTTTTGCAGTGGCAGCTTTTACAGGAACAAACTGGTGCAACATAAGTTTCGCCACAAAGGGGCCCACTAAGACTCTGTTGCACAAAGGCCCACAGAAACCTAAAGGCGACCTTGCACCAGCACTTCAATATACATCCTAAAAATTCTTATTGCAAAACTGTCCATTGCAACATTGTGTTTAAAAAGACAATATAATACAGCACAAACTGGGGTGGCTTACTGGTCTTAAAGGGGTTGTCCAGGGAGTGTGATTTTACTTACACGCTTTGGGGTTTTCATGATGTACCTTGTAGTTCCGGGCTAGTTCCAACTACAGGTCACGTGATCGGAACCAACCTCCGACCCCTGGGTCACTCCGCCTCCTTTCCCATTTTCACTGCATTTTTATCTGCAGCGTTTTTAGCCATGTTTTGCTACATGGAGTCTTAACCTAACAAAGTTTATATTCTACTTCCAGTTCTTGTAGATTTTTTTTCCATCTCTGCATCTCTTAAATCCTCTTCTACATTGCAGAGCTTCTTCTTGATGTTTTTTACAATCTCTTCTACTGAACTGACTAAACGATACCACTTTCACTCAAAATCCTCTTGAGTTATTCAGTTAGATTGCTTGCTCCGGGATCAAGTTTTAATACGGCATGTGGAATAGAGTATCCCTCAAATATTGGCACAGAATGTGTAAAGCCATCACCATTTTCCATCACACGTCCACTTACCATGTCAGATGTATAGAGTGCTAGTACAGCTTGGATAGCAACATACATGGCTGGCACTTTACAATTTTCAAAAATACCTCTGATATCTTTTGTGGTTGGAAAGTGGGTTGAGGAGTAACTGATAAGGGCTTGTCTTTCTAAGTTGTGGCTATAAGCATGTTTCCAGATGAGCCCCACGTCTTCCCATGATGTAATTATAATGTATATGCAATAACGCTAGTTTCCAATGGGTACTTAATGGAAAGAATTCCACTGTGTTCTTGAGCTTCATGCCCAACAAGGAAGTCTGTCCTGCTTCGATCATTACTTTGCTATTGCTTAGATGTTTGTGTAATGTGGTTCTTTATCTCCTGAAATCCCTTTTTATTAGCCCTGATCTATTGTCCATGACTACAGCAGGCTGGAACTCATCCATAACTGTGGTTTTAAAGAATCCCGCTCCACATTGATAGTTATGTCTTTGTCTACATGTGGAATGTGTTGAGTCACAGTGCAGCAAACAGTGTGCAGCCATGAGTGGGCCAAAAATGGTGTCACACTACTCTCATAGTTGCCAGCTAACATGCATGGAGCTTACAGAAAGAGCTGGCACTATCATTTAAGCATATGTAGAAATGTGTGAGATATTGCATCTAAGGTAGTGCTCATGATAAGTTTCTCTTTACCAAAGAATTAGTAGTCATATGTGTACAGAAGGAGTATCTTTGTATCTGACCATTACATGACTTATATTCTGCCTTTATAAACATCTTTCCCCTCTATAGGCTCTGTGTCTAATTGTCAGTTTTTCCTGAGCTGGTGAGTAGAGAAAAACTGCTATGATGTATCCAATACACAGCAGAAAAGAAGTGATCCTGCTCACCTATCTCTCTGTACTTCACCATCAAAAGCAGCAGCAGCATGGAGGACAGTATGCAGCAGTACTAAGCAGTGTAGATGTGAATCAAGCAGTGGTAAGAAATAGTAAGGGTATGTTCACACAGAAAAATCTGACGTGTATGTGCAGTGGAATCCACAGATGAAATCAGAGGTTGAACCTTGCATTTCTGCTGTGGTTTAGCTATGTAACCTGCCTTGCTTTTGTGCTGTTTCTGCTCTGAAACCACAGTCAGTAAAAGTTGGCGGGTGCTGTGACTTCTAGACACAAAAATAATAGCACAATGAAAGAAAAATCGCAGTATACTCAAGGTCACAATGTAACACCTTCCTTACAATAGTGATGGAGTTGTTGGGTGAAACGGCAATCTTTTGTATCAGAGTCGTGGCCAAAGTCCCTATGAAGCCCTAGCCTAAACAGCTGAATAGTGGACACCCAGTGTCAGACCCCCACCAATTACATATGGATGACCTTTCTTTCCTAAGGATAAGTCTTCAATATTCGACTCCAGTGAAACCCCTTTAAATTAGGGCAATGTGGCCGCTGTGGCGCCCTTCATTAGGTTATACAGAAACAGGTTTAGTGATGCTTTATCAAGTTATGTTTACACCTGTGCCAGGAACTCTGTTCTTCTGGTCCATTAGAGGATTAGAATAATAAAATTAGTGGACAAAAATGGACCCGTTGACTATAATGGGGTCTGTCGAGCATCTGTTTTTTTTTTTTATAATTCAACACTTTTAGTCTGCTTATTTCCAAATGTAGACAGATGGTAAGAATAGAAAACTGTAAAATAATGCTGAGGTGTGAGAGTGAATTTACAGTACTGATGTACACTGTTTATTTCATGTAGTACAAATAATACATAGATAATATAAGTAATATGTAGGACTAGCCACATCGTCCCCTTCTATAGACAGTCAGGAACTATGTATCGCATGTGAGTTTCCGTAGTGTAGTGGTTATCACGTTCGCCTAACACGCGAAAGGTCCCCGGTTCGAAACCGGGCGGAAACATGTTTTGTTTTTTTCCCTTCAGTAATGAATATATTTCTTGCTCCTTCCCTGTTTATTTAACATAGTCATATTGTCTTCATCACCATTATTTAACCCTCTGATTCCTACAAATCACTGTTTATTCATAGTACATGCTTGTTGAAGTTATATGTCACATTTCCCTTATGGTGTGTCTCACCAGCTCTTTCTATTGCGGGTCACATTCCCATACGATACATACAATACGTTCCTATCAAAAATCCTGCTCATCGCACATTGGCAGAATCTCTCCGCTCCGAGGATTCAAGAGTTAATGAACACTAGTGACGTCATCCCGGCAGCGGCTGACGACGTTCCGGCTACAACAATGGCTGAGTAGAGTGAGGTGAGCGCTGTGCGGTGAGGATGCTGGGGGTTATCCTCCGGGGGATATGTGTATGTAAGGTGAAAGGTCTGCCATGTTCTGGCCTGGCTATGTACGCACACTCCTGGGTGCACCTTACCGTCCCTAGTCCTTGTCATTCATTGTGGTAGTGTGTGCACGTATGGGCAATACTACTCTCAGGACTGGGCGCTGTAATGTAGATAGGACTGGGGCATAGCAGCTATACAGGGACTCTAGGTGGTGTCATCTGTTATTGTATCAGTACAATGCCAGGGATTAGCAGTCCTGCACTAGTAGTACTGCTATTGTTCAGATCTTGCATCACTTTGGTCCCCTGACTGTGACCACATCATGGATTAGTGCAGTCAGAAGACAATATGGCAATTGACTAAATCCTGTACATTCATCTTTGGTATATCTCACAACAGGGAAGCTGAGATATGATGTCTGTTTGATGTAGTCCTGGCACTGGAGAGCACTGGTCGCTATAAGGATTAACGGTGTGGCCTAGACACATGGTAAAGCTGACTTTACCATGAGCTAGCTGACTGCCATAGTGCAGCTTCACTGACCATCACTGTCATCTGGGGAAGACTTGTGTTGCTATACATTTCTCCTGCAGGGGTCACTGAAAAAGAAATGTATCATGTGATGCACGGATGCCCCATGTACACCAGAGCTCCTCTTCATTCTGATACCCCTCAATAACGTTGTCATCCTGAGATCCCCGGTACATGTTGGCTCACCAGGACACCCCCTGTCCTATATAGATATCATGTTGTTCCTTGGCTTGGGACCTTTCTTTTTGAGCTACAGCAAATCAGTTCTGTAAAGATCAGCTCCCGCTCTACCCCTTTAACTAAATAGGGTCCATATAATTCTACGTTTTCCCTGCAGTAGCTACATGGATGTTCCTTAAACTATATGTTCTCACATTACTGGGATGCGCATATTACATATGTACATATTGGCCCAGGTCTACACTGACCCAAACTGAGATCATCATATGATGAGATGAGATCAGGTCAGTATGTCGATGGTTAAGCCAGGACGCACATCCATAATATGGACTCTAATAGAGTTAATACACTCAACTGTAAGGGCCAGGTGGCAGCCAGAAACAAATTAGATCATGTATCTGCATAATGGGACCATCATGCAAAATCTGCTACAGAAATCTTCTTGTCCTCGGCTAGTGGAAAAAGAACCATCTGCCTCTCATTGAAATTAATGGCTGCCAAAATTTCCGTCCTGTGAATTTATCCTTAGAGATAACAAGTTTGTTGCCCGTAACTAAGGCTCTATTCACAATGTCAATATGGTTCAATTCCATCTTATAACTGTAATAGAACTGTAGCGATTTTAAAATGCATTGCACCCCAGGAGGTCTAAAAATAATGAAAAAAATGTAAAAAATTAAATCAAAATCAATGGGATAGGTCATCAGTATATGATCTGTGGAGCTCTGACACCCAGACCCCACACAGAATATCTGTTCAGGCAGCCTCCAGATTTCGGAAGTTGCTAGTGGATGGGGAGTGTGTGCAGCACTGCTCATATTCAAGTAATAGGAATGGCACAGTGCCGCACTCCCAGCCACTGCATAGGGGTGGTTCTTTGGAATTGCAGTGCCACTCCTATTACTTGAATAGGAGCAGTGCTGCATGAACATCCCGTCCACTAGCAGCTTCTGAAACAGCTGATCTGTGCAGGATCTATATTTTGGACCCCCACAGATCACATTCTGTTAACCTTTCCTGTGGATAGGTCATCAGTATTTGGGGCTGTACAACTCCTTAAATTTAAATAAGTTGTAAACTACAGTATTTACCTAAGACACCTTTGTGTGTGTTGACTGTAATTTTCTCCTTTTATTATCTCCAAGGTAAGGTATCTCAGACCCTGCTAACATGGACCATGTTGAGCACTATAAGCAATTGCTAGACAAATTAAAGAAACAGCGAGAATCAGGCTTCCTATGCGACTGCACAGTTCTGATCGGTGACATCCAGTACAAAGCTCATAGGAATGTATTGGCTTCTTTTAGTGACTATTTCAGCTCCATTTTTAAAGACACCTTGGACTGTAGTATACTTCTGGACCAGAAGCAAGTGACACCAGCTGCATTCCAGACAATGCTGGATTTTATTTATAGCGGTGACTTACATTTTGACAGGTGAGATGCTTGTTTAATGTTGCATATGTATACTACGCAAAGTGTAGTTGTTATTGACAGATTTATTTGTTTTTTAAAGGGTATTTTTAAGGACTTTAATACTGAAGGCTTGTCATTAGGACAGGTCACCAATATTGGATTCCTGAGTACCAGCACCCCCACCAAGCTGTTTGAAGGGGCTGCAGTGCTTGGGCGATTTCTGTGGCCTCTTCATTACTAGGCACAATGCTATACATTCTGTAGTGACTGTGCCAGGTGCTACACATAACTCTGGCCCATTTATTGAATAGGCTGTAAATGCATTGGGCTGCAGTACAATGCACTCACTACAAAATGTATGGCACTGTGCATGGAGTCAGATCTCTACTGATCTAACATTGATGACCAAGTCTAAGGATTCTGAATTGATAGATTTCAATGACAGTTAGCCTCCCTTTTTTTTCAGAACTGTTTTTTCAGCTAGTGCTGAACAGCACAGCAGGTTTTCGCCATGAATTTCAGTCTGTGTGTGTGCCTGAACACTATGTGGAGAGATGGACTCCTACCATTATAGTTCTCTGCAGGACAGTATGTTATATTAAACTAGGGACTCCTAGCATCACAGAGAACTATAATCTCCCCACATAGTGTTTAGGCTGTAAATTCGGTACACACACAAAACAAAACTTGGTCGTGTGAAAGTGGCCTTAGGGTGGGTTCACACTTGCGGTGGAACTCCGTCCGCCGCGAATCCGACCTAAATGTCGGAAAACTGGATAGGGAAAGGTTTGCGACGCTTTGCTTAAAAACCCATTCACTTGAATGGGTTTTTAAAGCAATGCGTGGGAGTGCATTTATACCCTCTGCGCCGCGAAACCAGTTTTTTTCGTCGGACACAAAGTCCTGCATGTCCGACTTTGTTTCCGACTAAAAAAACTGGTTTTGCGCCGCAGAGGGTGTAAGCGCACACCCACGCATTGCTTTAAAAACCCATTCAAGTGAATGGGTTTTTAAGCAAAGCGTCGAAAACCTTTCCCTATCCAGTTTTCCGACATTTAGGTCAGATTCGTGGCGGACGGAGTGCCGCCGCAAGTGTGAACCCACCCTTACACTTCCATGCTGAAGGGTTAATTGGACTTTACTAAGTACTATGATCCTTATCATCCTGCATTTACCAGTTAGAACTCTCTTGGCTACTGCTTAGTCACTAACTCTGAGCTGCCATTTCTCATACTATGACAGAAACCGTGCAAGTAGCTGCCATATACATCTCAAGCTTTCAGGATTACCAGCAGGAATCCACTGTCCTGTTGCACCTTCTACTATATATTATATGTAACCTCTAGCTGTCAGATCTTCTCCTGTGCAGGTCAGCACATATGGAAAACCTGTCACTGGTTCACACTTAAAGGGGTTTTCCGACAAAAGCAAGTAATCCCCTATCCATAGAATAGGGGGATAAATTACAGATCAATGAGGGTCTGATCACTTAGACCCCCACTGATCAGGAGTCTTCTCCATTCATTTTAATGGGTGTTCCAGAGATAGCCAAAGTACTGCACTTGATTATCTCCAGCACTGCCTTTAAAGTGAATGGAGAAGTTTGTACTGCCCAAACACCATTCAGCTCAAAACAGGGGGCAAAAGTCACCTGTTCTCTTGATCATTGGGGTTTTGAGAGGTTGGACTCCCACTTATGTGCAAGTTATCCTCTACCGTCTACCCTATTGATAGGGAATAACTTTCCTTGTGGGAAAACCCCTTTAAAGCAACTCCCTGCTCGTCGTAGAGGGCTAAAGCAGGAGCAGGTAAGTGTAGCTAAGTCTGAGGACACTGTGTCATTCATTGCTGTAGGGGCATTGTGGTTGCCAATGTTATGGAGCCACAGTTTAGTTAAATAGCCATTTCTACTTGTGCAATTGGGAAGGCAAGTTATTATAAATTAGAGGAGCGCATTACCCAAGCACAGAGTGATGGTCTGCAACACTGTGCTATGAAATGCCCATATGGCTTATAAATCAAATGCCACTTATATTGCTGTATTTTCTACAGGTGTCATTTAGAAGAAATTCTTCCTGCAGCAGAATACTTGAGGCTAGAAGAAGTAGTGTTGACATGCAGAACCAAACTGGACTGTACTATGTTGGAGAAAGCCTGTGGTACAGAACTGTCTCCTGCAGAGGATTGTCCAGATGGAAATAAACATATAGCAATAGCAGACAAAACAGAAGAGATATGTCGGACTAAGAAGATTCCAAACAGGAAAACTGCTAGGAGCAAAAAATGGAAAAGGAAAATAACCTCAATTCAAAAAGCTCCAAAAAAGTCATCGGTGCAGCAGAAAACTGCATCAGACTGTCTGTCTGTAAATAAACTGGGAGAATCTTTAGAAGAGCAACCCACTCAGGATAAGGATAACTGTTTGCTGCCAGTCACTACTGAACTGAACTGTGGAAGCCTTGTATCAGATGCTGCATCAGTGAAGCAAAAACTAGTCAAGTCACCACAAAACGGTGCTCTGAAGGAACACTGTATGGCTAATATTACAAGTGCATCTAACATGTGCAAGATGGAAGGTGTTGATCAGAAATACTTCAAAAATAAACCTACGTGCAATACTTGTGGGAAAGTTTTCTCAGAAGCCAGCAGTCTGCGGCGGCACATGCGGATCCACAAAGGTGTTAAACCTTATGTGTGTCATTTATGTGGAAAAGCTTTCACTCAGTGTAACCAGCTAAAAACACATGTAAGGACCCACACAGGTAAGACCATTAGGTTTGCCCAACTCACTTGCTTAAGCAGTGTTAAAGGGGTTTTCCAGAATCATCAAGTGATGACTTATCTTAGAATAGGTCATCAGTTGAAGACCTCTAGGGTCTAACAGCTGGTCCCCTCTTATCAGCTGTTTGAAGAGAATGCAGAATTTAGAAGAGCACTGCAGTCTCATCATGCTAAACCAAGCACAGCATCATACCTTTTAACAGGTGCTGTGTTTGGTATTGCAGCTCAGCCCCTCACTTGAATGGGACTGAGCTCAGAACAGGCCACGTGACCAATGAAAGTGAAGCAGAATGGGCGCTTAAGGAGTTTGGCTACCTCCTCTGACAGCTGATCCACGGGGTTCTGTGTGTCATATCCCCACTAATCTTCAATTGATGACTTATCCTAAATAAATAAATCTGCTCCATTGTGTTTTTAAATTCAAATCCACAAAAGCTAGGACTTTTTTTTCAGCCAAAAGAAAAATGGCTGTGGGAGTCCACACTGCTGTATCTACAACATACAACATATATTGTACATTGTAGAGAGATGTAAGAACAACATAAATGGAATCTCTGACCCATCTATATTGATTGAATCAATTTCATTTGTGGTCTTGTTTTTAGGAGAAAAGCCATATCAGTGCAAGCTTTGTGATAAAGGATTTGCCCAGAAATGCCAGTTGGTATTTCATAGCCGAATGCATCATGGGGAAGAAAAACCATATAAATGTGATGTGTGCAATCTACAGTTTGCAACTTCCAGCAACTTAAAGATTCATGTCAGGTCAGTAACTGTAGTAATACTCTAACAGCTGCTCCTGAAATATATAATATGTCTCTTCATCCATCCACACTTTGTTAGGGTTTTCCTCATGTTTACAGAATTCTCACCCAAAATGATTTTAGTAGTATAGAAAACAGGAAGTTTTCTCCATTTCTTATTGCCCCTCTTTTTATACAGTCTTTATATGCAGTTTTGGTGTTTGTGAAATTGGTATTTTATGTTTTTCGATTGTGTACTACGGGCATAATTCATTAAGTCTGGTGTTTCCTATACCAGTCTAAATCAATTTCTCCACTGGCACAAGATGTGCTGGAGTTATTAAGAGTCTCCACCCCCACATGCCAGAAACCAAATCTATGCCAGCCATATTCCAGTTATAACTTACACCAGTTTTCTGGAGTGAGTTATAGTAAATCTGACAGGCATCTTGTCCCTCCTTGATCCCTTCCCTGCTCCACACACTTTTTTAAAAAGTGTTGAAGAGGGTGGGAAAAGTCACCGCAGCAACAAGTCCGTTTGTGAACTTTCTTCCATTAGCTATTGATCAATTAATAAATATAGACAGAAAAGTGGAAAAGTTTAAGAACTACAGACTCTTATAAAGTAGGTTCACCAAGTGCTAAGGCACATACTGCATGAAAGTCTGACAGTCTGCTGACTCAATAGCTACTGAGTGTGAAACCTCCTCTAGTATTAACATCAGCACAAAAATGTGCATAGGGGACATCATGGCATTGGTTTCCATGGCTGAGCAGCTGCATGCAAGGCTTACATGACCAAGCACAATGCCAGTCATGAGATGGAAATAATGAGAAGGAAAAAAATTCCAGGATGAATAATTGTGCGCTGCTGAGTGGGTATAGCAGATTTGAGTCATTTATTAGATAAGGTAAAATGGTAACGCGTTTCGACACCCAACTGGCGTCTTCATCAGGCAAATTGCCTCATCGTATCGACCATGCCGTTGCCATTTTACCTTATCTATTAAAGGACTCAATTCTGCTATACCCACTCAACAGCGCACAATTATTCATCCCAGAATTTTTTCCTTCTCATTATTTCCTTACTACATTTACCAACAACCTTGCGTTGTTTGGTCCCCGGAATGTGCAGCAGCTGACCATACATCAAAAGCCCATTTGGCAGCTCCACCACTCTATGACCTCCTGAGGTGCCGTTATTATTTTGTGAAAAGTCATCAGACGGAGTAGTGTAAAGCATGTAGTCACTGGACTCTGGAGCAGTGGAAACGTGCTCTGTGAAGTGACAAAATCACGCTTCTCCGTCTAGCAGTATGATTGACCATACTGGGTTTGATGAATGTCAGGAGTACATTACAGTTGGCACAATGCAGTCAGACAGGTAAAGGCTGTTGGCGTGGTATGGTAAAGTTTAGTGGAGCCAGGATACTGCTATGGCGTTGTATTTCAGGGGTTGGTCTAGGTGCCTTAGTTTCTGTGTAAGGAAATCTTAATGCTTCAGTATAACAAAACATTTTGGACAATTGTAAGCTTCCAACTTTATGGGAACACTTTGGGGAAGGCCCTTTTCTGTCCAGCATGACTGTTCCCCAGTTCACAAAGCAAGGTCCATAAAGGCATGGTTGGGGGAGTTTGTGTGGAAGAACTTGACTGGCCCACACTGAGCCCTGACCTCAACCCCACTGAACGTGTTTGGGATGAACTAGTCGGACACAGGTCCCCTCTTCTCCAACATCGATCTCTGACCTCACAAATGCTCTTTATGGATGAATGGGCAAAAATTCCCACAGACACACTGCAAAATCTTGTAGAAACTCCATATTGATGAGCTAAAAAGAAAGGTGGCACTCACTGGTTCTTCATATAATAAAAGTTCACCTTTATTCCATACAAAACATAAAAAAGCAGCAGAGGGAGAGAGAAGCAAGCGTCTGGGCGACAGCTATTTCGCACTACAAGTGCTTCCTCTCTGTAGTGCAAAATGGCCGTCGCCCAGACTGCTTGCTTCTCTCTCCCCCTGCTGCTGATTTTACACTTTGTATCGAATAAAGGTGAACTTTTATTATATGAAGATCCGGTGTACTACTGTAGATGTACTTTAGACCATGTAATGTATTTTAGTCTTCTTTCATACTGTATTCTCCGTGCATGTTTATCACTCAAGGGTTCTGGTATATGTGCAAGGTTTATGTTGAGAATTTCCCGAGATCGAAACCTCGGATGGGCATGCCACAACTCAGTGTTAAAAGAGAGACACACAAGATTTTATCATAGCGGACCATCAGTTGTTGTTTGTGGGCAGTGGACACCTGAATGATCTCTGGTTTAGATATCATGAATTATTAGCCTGCTAATTCAGTCACAGCTCGCGCCAGCTGGGGTATTCATTAAAGGGAGTCTGTCAGCAGTAAATTGGTTATAAAAACCATGTGATGAATAGTCCAAGGTCAGGTGATAGACTCACAGGTGCACAGCTTGTTACAAGACAGAGCTCATATTACTGTGCACCTGTGTGTCCATCACATGACCATGGACTGTACATCACATGACTATAGTCTGATTTTTATCCACTGGAAGTAGACAAAAAATGACAGCAAGCAGAGATCTAGAAAACCTTGAGGAGTTTATACAGAAAGTATGTTGGAAAACTGTAGAACTTTTCATTAAACAGACATTTATTTGCTGAAGCTGAACAAACCCTTTAATAAATTCTCCCCACCAAGTATTGAACAGATATCCTCAGAATCTCATTCTGCAGCCGTGACAATGCTAATATAATGGTGGTCTAGTCATTTCTTTTCCTGATTCTCAGAACTGCTTGTTAGAAATCCTTGCACAGCCCTATTATCCGTCTAATAGAATAGACTACGTTATATTCTGTGGCAAGCTTGAGGACAGCCATAGACAAAACTTGTATATCAGCCATGATACTGCCGCTTGATCTATGGTGGGACAGGAGAGATCCCTCCATCAACATATTCAACTATACTGTCTGATTTTGCTGTATGACATTTTGCCTTTGCTACTAAGGTTTTGCCTTCTTCTTATTAGAAAGCACAGTGGAGAAAAGCCATACGTCTGTGACAGATGCGGTCAGCGATTTGCACAGGCTAGCACCCTGACCTATCATGTCCGGCGACACACAGGAGAGAAACCGTATGTCTGTGACACCTGTGGAAAAGCATTTGCTGTCTCAAGTTCTCTAATTACTCATGCAAGGAAGCATACAGGTAACAAAGTATGGTTAAGTAGTGTGAATAGTATCCTACAGTAATACATACAAGAACAAGGGGTTATGTTTTAGGTGTTTTTATGTCGCTTTCAGTCCAAATAAGCATGAATATTTTAGACCACACCAAAACAGGATAAATATATAGGGTATGTAACGTAGAATATGGTTATAATATAAAATGTAAAACATTGACTATTATACTACATCTTTTAATGTATCAGCATTTGGTTTTGCCTTGGTGTCTTTAAAGGGTTATTACCATCTTGGCGTTTACGACTATATCCATAGACTATGTCATAAATGGATAGATACAGGTCTCACCTCTGGGACCCGTGTTTGTCTAGAGAGCAAAGCCCCGTAAGTTGCTACAAGTAAAAGAGAGAGCCATGCATGTGTGAGCCACTCCATTCAAAGACACAGGACTTCCGAACATAGCCAAGTAGGCAGCTTTGGCTATTTCTTAAACTCCTGTGAAAGTGATCATGTAAAATATCTCATGTAATACCCCTTTAATGTACTGTACATCGAACTGTATGTAATTGTAGGTGAGAAACCTTACATCTGTGGAGTCTGCGGAAAGAGTTTCATTTCCTCTGGAGAACTTAACAAACACTTTCGATCTCATACAGGTAGGCGAATGCTGAAAGTGGGTTACATTGTTGCACATTAAAATTTCACTACAGACATCTATATATCATTCCCCATTCCCACTGTTTTCTTACTGGAGCCAAAGAGGTTAAAATCCAAAACCTGCAAGGTAGAGAACTTTTCAGACCAGGGCCGGCAATGTACATTGGATAGCTGTCGGCTGAACAGTTGTCTCAGAAGATAGATTCCAAACATGGACCAACTCCAAATCGTGGAGGTAGAAAGAAAGATTGGCGCTTACCCAGTGGATGGTGGACAATATTCTTTCTTTTATTATGAGCCAAAACACACAATGTGTTTCAAGGCTAAACAGCCTCTTTATCGAGGGTATAAATTTGTATAATCTTTTCCAAATTTATACACTTGATAAAGAGGCTGTTTAGCTTTGAAACACATTGTGTGTTTTGGCTCATAATAAAAGAAGGAATATTCTCCACCATCCACTGGGTAAGCGCTGATCGATCTTTCTACCTCCACGATTTGGAGTTGGTCCATGTTTGGAATCTAGCTTCTGACGTGCTGGCGACGGTGATCCGGCTGCTACAGCCAAGACCCAGCACTATTCTATATGCTTTCATGGTAGTTGTGACCAGTTCACAACTAAAAAAGGTGAGCAGCCATTTTTTCGGTTGACCTGAATATTGATTCATTGTACCCTACAGTATCACAGGAGGTTTGGCTTGGTTCTGTCTTTTTATTGTTACAGGTATGTCTCAGGACCCTCTCAATACAAATGCATGTTTGGCTTGCCTGAGCAAGCTTGTGTTCACAATAGGGAGAGTGAAATCCACTGCCAATCTCCTACGGCATCTACTTTTCTCCTTTAAAAATGAAAGGATTGGGCATATTGAAATTTGGCAGTTCAATCCTTCTTTTCCCCAGCATTTGCTGTTGGGTTAGAGCACGGAGGCCTCTAAACACATTAGATGATCGTCCGGACCTGCGGGTTTGGCTAACATACATGTGTGTGTATGGCCATGTTAGGTTGTGGAATACTAAGCGTTTACAAGTGGCTGGAATTAATTGTAAGGGGTAAGTGTTTAGAAGAGAATTAATATATAAAGGACAGTGAGAAGATTATGTGTGAGTACAGAACTGATCAATGCCACCTGTCTTAGACCACAGCAGAGCACTCTGAATTGCTTATTTTGCATTTTTGTAATAGTACCACAAAGGGCATAGTAGGATAGTAGCATAGGTTGTTGTGTATGCAACATAACATTCTACCTACTATTCTGAATATAGGAGAAAGGCCTTTTGTCTGTGAAGTATGTGGAAACTCCTATACTGATGTGAAAAATTTGAAGAAACACAAGCTGAAAGTCCACAATGGTGAGTTTTATTCCCTGTATATTTTATTTATTATTTGATTATATGTACTGAATATTTCATGAACAGTACTTTCTATCATTGAGTCTATCATTGAGATTTTCAATTTTTAACTAAGGCTATATTCATGTAGCCTTTAGAAAGGCTATTGTAGGCATACCTTTTATTTCCTGACTCTTGCCGGCGTTTTTCAGAAAAAGCCTTTTTCCTTGTTATGTAAATTAGCTTCCAAGGAGCACAGGGGGCGTTCCCCCTGTGCGCCGAGCACCGCTACGTCATCACCCTCTCCCTGCATCGCCTCTTTGCTTCTTTCTCCCATCGCCATGAACGAAATCTCGTGCATGTGCGAGATTTCGTTCAAGCTGACAGGAGGAAGAAGCAAAGTAGAGGAGGAGAAGGCGTCAACAAGAAGGAAGAAGAGGGCGGCATTGCAGGGAGAGAGTGATGACGCGAGGGGTGCTCGGCGCACAGGGGGAATGCCCCCTGTGCTCTGTGGAAGCTAATTTACATAACAAGAAAAAGGCTTTTTCTGAAAAATGCTGACAAGAGTCAGGAAATAAAACGTATGCCTACAATAGCCTTTCTAAAGGCTACATGAATATAGCTTTAGCTAAAAATTGAAAATCTCAATGATAGACTCCCTTTAATTCTCTACATAATCCCTTTTTTGTAAAATCTGAATAGCACCTGATGAAACCATTGTGCTGCCCTTACTTTACCCAGTACTTCAATACCTGAGGCAAATAACAATCTTAACCTTTGAAGGATTGAGCAAGATTAAACAAATATGGATGCTTTCTTCCACTCCTGTCCATAGTCTATGTTTGGTATTGCGACTGAGCACCATTGAAGCAAACAGGCCTGAAGTGCAATACCACACACAACCTGTGGACAGATCTGGTAGCAATGTTTTTCTAATCCTGCACAACCTCTTTGTTCATAGGGCTGTTCAAACTTACAAACATATATCTACTTTTCTCCAGAAACCGCACCACACCTATTCATGGGTTGTGTGTAGTATTACTATTAGCATTAATGAAATGGCTATGGCTGAGCCATAAGTCCACAATCTTTGGACTAGTGTGGTGTCACTTTGGGAGGAAAGCAGCTGAGTGTTTTTAATCCTGCACAACATTGTCATGGAAATGGTTCAGCTTGTGAGACTTGGATGTATACTTTTCTAGCCATAATCTGATCCACCGTGTACACCAGGGTTCAGCAACCTTTGGCACTCCAGCTGCTGTGAAATTACAACTCCCAACATGCTCCACTCACTTCCATGGGAGTTCCAAGAACAACAGAACAAGTGTGCATGCTGGGAGTTGTAGTTTTACAACAGCTGGAGTGCCTTAGGTTGCCTACCCCTGGTGTTCACCATCTTTCTCCCCTCACTGCTGCTGAAGCTTAGGTTGGCCATACAAATTGTATAGGTGGTTGTTGAATGGTTATATGCTGAATGCTAGCCAGGAGCACTGTGCTGTTAGATGTATGTTAGAAGCAGCAGGACAACTAGATTTGCAAAAGTATTAAAGGGGTTTTCCAGGCAATTTTTTTTTTTTTTTAAAGGTCTGTTAGTGCTACTGTGTTTCTCCAAAAATAAGACCTACCCCAAGAATAAGCCCTAGCTAGATTTTTCAGGTTTTTTGGAGTAGGCTTGAAATGTAAGCCCTACTCCAAAAATAAGCCCTAGCTAATTTAACCCCTTCCCGACATCTGCCGTGCGATTACAGCGGATGCCGGGTCCTTAAAGATGGCTACCGCTGATCACGAGCATTGTTGAGCGTGACCCCCCTCCTTCCCACCAAAGTAGCAAAACCGCCGGAGTTAATGCCCGCGGTAATGGACTCTAATCGCGGGCATTGTTAAGTGTGACCCCCCCACACAGTCCCTAGGGCCAGTCCCAACCTCCTATAGCTATTATATCAGGTCTCCGTTGTACATCGGAGACCCGCAGTTAATGCCTGCGATCAGAGTCCATTCTGATCACGGGCACTGTTGAGTATGCCAGTCCATGACCCCCCTCCCCCAAATCCAACCCCCAAAGCAGAGCAATTATCCCCGGGGCCAGTCCCCACCGGCCCTGTACCTTTCACGTTGCAGGTCGGCTCCCGTGCAGCGAGATCGCGGGAGCCGACCTGTTCCTTTGACAGCCGGGTGCTTTATGAAGGCTCCCAGGCCTGTCATAGGAATATTACTATTGAGGCTGGTCTACAAACTTATAAAAATATTTTACTTCTGGTGAATGCTGTAGCAGAAAAAAAAAAAAAATCAAAAGTGCCGAACTGCTTTTTTTTTCACTGTTTCACGTCTGATAAAAATTGAAATAAAAAGCGATCAAATGTGTGATTGCTATTTATGGAAAAAATTAAGACCTACCCCGAAAATAAGCCCTATTTTCGGAGAAAAAAATAATATAAGACACTGTCTTATTTTCGGAGAAACATGGTATTAATGGGTTAAAAATACACCCATATACTTTTAGCAGTGTTTTGAGTGATTTCTGGGTTTCTGTGGGAGCTCCTGGCATCTTCTGCATTTGTTTACATGGTGTTAGCTTCCTGCTATGTAACTTCCTGTGTACCTTCCACACTACCTCCCTGTCACTGCTCCCCCCTCCTCTATCACTCCGTTACACCCCCTTCCCCGTCTCCCTAGCTAAGCTATCCCACCCACTACTAAGACCCCTCCCCCACCCCCCCATCGCATCATACTTACCTATCTTCCGATCTGGGAGACAGCTCCTCCTTTCTCCTTCACTGTGCACAGGCTGGAGCCGCTGTGCACAGACAGGAAGTACCTGTGAGGCCTGCGCAATTGAGATGGACTGCCATCTCTACATGTCTCGCAGCCACCTCCAGACTGCGCAGTCACTTGAAGAGGGGAGGAGCCGTTCCTGCACAGGAAGGCACATAATTATGGATGGTGTTGGGGGTATGAGAGTACTGGTGACGTTCCGTTTTGGAAGCGGTGAAACGGAACGTCACCGGATTATCAGAAAGTGTCCCTGGGGCGGTCACATGATCGCCCCAGGGACAAGGATAATTATACTTTTTTTTTTTTTTAATACAAGTAAAATAGAAGTTAGGCGGGAGGAGGGGGTTTAGTGTAGGGGTTAATTTGTATTATATCCTGGACAGCCCCTTTAAGGCCCCATGCACACGACTGTAGTTGTTTTACATATATATCCATATGTCTCCAATTACGGAGCCCTAATTGCTAACTCTTTCATGTCTATGGCCCCCATACACATGTCCATAGTTTTTATAGATCAGTGTCCAAACATTAGAAACAATTCGCAAAATATGGAGCAGGTCCACTTCTGTCTGTATTTGTGTATGGGATCAAGTCTTTCTGCGGATCCATGATTACAGATGACATATTGAACCTATTCCGGAGAGGGGGTAGCGTTTCTGATACTTTCTAAGCATTTCCTTAATACAGAAATGAATACAATTTCAGGAAACGAAGAGACAGATGAAGCAGAACCCACTGAGAGAAGCCTCAGTGAGGAAGACACAGCAAAGAATAGTTCAGCTCCAGACTGCCTAGACTTGAAGCCATCTGAGTTGTTCTTACCTCTCACTCTCCACATTGGCCCAGAAGACCATCAGATGTTGCTACCTGTAACAGATAACCCGTGTCTTTCTTCTGATAACTTGCTAAGGACATCGGTCAACAGCTATTCAGAGCCACAATTTATATTTTTACAGCAAATGTACTGACAAATAGGTATCTAAAGCCACACAAGTTACTCTATCTAGCAAACACCATACAGTAATACTGTAGGGTAAGCCTAGGCTGGAGTTTTAGAGCTGCACTTTTTTGCTTTTAGAGGAACATTTTATTTGATGTGATGTAGAGGTTTTCCCATCACATTTTTGTTTGCCAGAGATACTTGCTGTGATTTGTTAGAATGTTTACAGACTGTGTTTAATGAACATTTAGACCTAAATCTGAACCTTTCCTTCAGACATGTTGCAGTACTGGAAATAACAGCAGTGGTTTCCCAAGCTACTGTGTAGTCGCCCTCTGTTAAGGAAATGATGACAAGAGTACTACCGTGTTTCTCCGAAAATAAGACCGGGTCTTATAATATAATATTTTTTTCTCCGAAAAAAGGGCTAGGGCTTATTTTCGGGGTAGGTCTTAATTTTTTTCCATGAACAACAATCACACATTTGATCGCTTTTTATTTCAACTTTTATGAGAGGTGAAAAAGAGAAAAAACAGCAATTCGGCACTTTTGATTTTTTTTTTCACTACGGCATTCACCATAGAGGTAAAATATTTTTATAAGTTTGTAGAGCGGGCGTTTTCGGACACAGGGATACCTAATGTGTATGTGTTTCACAGTAATATTTTATTTTTATATGTATTCTAGTGAAAGTGGGAGGGGGCTTGAACTTTTATTTTGTTTTTGTTATATTTTTAAACTTTTTTTTTTTTATTAACCCCTCCTAGGGGGCTTGAACCAGCAATCATCCCATAGACTGCAATATAACCTATTGAAGTCTATGGGAGATTATCTACATTACTGCTTCAATGGTAATATTCCTATGACAGGCCTGGGAGCCTTCATAAGGCTCCCGGCTGTCAAAGGAACAGGTCGGCTCTCGCCGCACGGGAGCTGACCTGCAACTTGAAAGGTACGGGGCCGGTGGGGACTGGCCCCGGGGATAATTGCTCTGCTTTCGGGGTTGGATTTGGGGGAGGGGGGTCATGGACTGGCATACTCAACAGTGCCCGTGATCAGAATGGACTCTGATCGCGGGCATTAACTGCGGGTCTCCAGTACAACGGAGACCTGGTATAGTAGCTATAGGGGGTGGGGACCGGCCCTAGGGACTGCAGGGGGGAAGGTCACACTTAGCAATGCCTGCGATCAGAGTCCATTCTGATCGCGGGCATTAACTCCGACGGTTCTGCTGCTGTGGTGAGCAGGAGAGGGGGTTATGCTGAACAATGCCCGTGATCAGGGTAGAAACTGATTGCGGGCATTAACTTCGGGTTTCCGCGGAGAGCCGGTACTGCAGCTATGGTAGCCGCTCTGCAGCAGAGAGGCCGCCATCTTTAAGGACCCGGCATCCGCTGTAATCGCATGGCAGATGTTGGGAAGGGGTTAAGTTAGCTAGGGCTTATTTTTGGAGTAGGGCTTATATTTCAAACCTACTCCAAAAAACCTGGAAAATGTAGCTAGGGCTTATTTTCGGGGTAGGTCTTATTTTTGGAGACACACGGTAGGTGAGGAGGACAACCTCCTTTAGGCAAAAAACATACTACACCTTCTCACTCTCCTCTCTCAGCTGTAGGGAGCATACAAAATTTGCACAAATAATCACACCAATCCCTACCATGTATTGAGCTCTTCAATTGATGATGTGTACCCCCTCCCACTGCTCTATCAATAGGTGGATACCAAACAGCACAATGTTTATACCAACTGTGCTGTTCAGCCTCCTGTCTGTCTCAAAATTTTCTGCAAGATTTTTACTGTTTGTTTCAGGAGCATGCAGAAAATTCAGCAAACTGCTGAAACCGCAAACCCTGTAGTTCCTTTTTCCTCTGTTTACTTGTATTATTACTTGTATCATTCCTTTTATTCTTTCATGTCTACTGTTACTTTAATGTCACGGCGGATAGAACACTAAGCTTTCTATCCCAACCAGAAAACTGATAAAAAACTAGTTAGTTTTCTAAACTAGTTAGTTTTCTATCCCAACCAGGGTTTACTGGCATGTTGGAAAAACCACAATTTGTCTTTAAATACGTAAGCATGTGAGTGCTAATGTTAGCCGCACCCTCACTGAGGGATTCATTAGACATTCTGGTATTCTTAATAGCAAGAATAATTGTAGTCTGCAGAAGAATTCTTGCTGTTAAAATTAATTGAAGCCAATTGGCTCCTTCAGTGTCACCTCTTTGAAAATCAGATCTGAAATAGCATTATTAAATTAAAAACACTAGTGTGAACAGAGCCTTATTTTTCGAGAGGGGTTGTCTAGTTCTGTGTAAATCCTGTGTAAATAATTGTATTTAATGAAATAAGCTCTGAAATTTCCAATATAATTTGTGGTTTAAAGGGAGCCTGTCACTATGAAAATGCTGTCCAGTTTACCGGCAGCATATTTGTTGAGCAGGAGAAACAGGGCACGTTGATACTGTATATGGATTTGTTGGAAAAGATACATAACTTGTAGAAGGAAACTGTAGGTCATTTTGAACTTAAGAGTCCAGTGGGTGGAGTGACTGGATCGTTGGCAACCTTTCCTGTATAAGCTCTCAGACATAGCTGACAAACACTGAAGCGGTAGGCCCGCCCACTGGACTCCTAAGACCTGAATGCGCAAGGATTCCAATCAGTTTTCCCACAATGCCATATATCAATCTGGTCAGCTACATCTGCTCTATAACATTCTGCTGGAAGATCAGCTCACTTGTTTAATATGGCAACTTTCCTTTAAGCCTCTTTTGCACAGTTGTAGTTTGATGTAATCTACCAGTGTAGGTAAAAGCACAGAAAAGATTGCCTAAACTGATACTTTGTAGCAAGCCCTAAATAGAAGGGAAACGGTTTCTAAATAAAAATAAGGGACCAAAGAAATATTTGGTGTGTATGTTTTCACCCCACAGAGGTTTCTATTGATTGACAGATTGCAAATCCTAAATAGTGAAGAAATGAAATAGCAATATTATCGGGGTGTGTTCACATGTTCACCTTGTTTGCTGATGTTTACTTCTAGCATGGGGCGTAACATTACATGCACATGAGGTACCAATATACTGGCCTCAGCTTCCCTCCGAAGTAGTTGCAGAACTGTATAATCATTAAAAATGTGTTGTCTGACAAAGTCAAGCACTTTTTAAAAGAAGTCAGCTTCTCTAACAGCTGTATTGCCAGGGTGAGCCATGCCTACCGATATATATGTAGCATCATATATCAGCCATTGGAATCAGTCGCTGTTCCAGTAATGTACAGATGTGCCAGCTAGAGTGTCTCTCCTTTCTGGGTCAGAGAGCTTTATAACATTTATTGAAATGTCAGTAGTTTAAAAAAAAACAAGAAAACCTTCTCTTCCCCCATTCATTCCCCGCATGTCTTATTTAGGTCTTACATTTGCAAAGATTGGATGGTTTGCAGCCTGTATTAGCATTTAATATGCAGTTTTGAAAAGCTGATGGATTTTATCTAGAGATGAGTGAATTTCATGAAAGACAAGAGCAAATCTCCTGAAATTCTTTTCAAGGTATTTTTGCTGAAATCAGCAGTCAGATTCGATTCGGCCCAAATTGAATGTGCTACAATTGCTCTGAAAAGTCTTTTATTGGATGTTTTTGGACACATGCTAAGCTGATGACATTAGACATTGGCTTGAAAGTAGGTCAATGACTAACAATTTGCGACACGTGCAGACAAATCCAAAAGTTTTGGATATGATGGAATCCTTAATTTTCGGGAAATTCGGGGCAAATTTTACTTCTGTCCATTTGAGACACTCATCTGTGATGCTTTTATCTAATGCGCTGCTCCCTCAGTCATGCAGCCCGTATAAGAAATATAAATGTAATCACTGTTTCTTCACCTTTTATTATGTCTGTCTTGGATTTTCATTTTGGAGATTCAGTAGTGTGGTTGCACTCTATTCGGTATGATCACCATCTTATACCAAGCATCTCATTGCCTGCTTACTTAGTCCTGTATCTTGTATAAAATATATTCTTATGAATTTTTTAAAATTGTCTGTTAGTTCAGTTAATTGATGCTGCTTGTGTGTATGTAGAGAGGAATATTGTTACATTTGTTTTAAGTCAGATATTCTGAACTTTTATGAAAACAATCAGTGTCTTTTATGACTAAATAATTTAAAGGTGCCCATATACAATGAACTGGCCGGCAAGTGGTGTGTATGGTGGTGTCTTGGCTACTTCCTCCTCTTTCCCCCACCAGCAGCACATGTCAGGGGATAGAAGGAGCAGACCTATTGAATTTTCAAATGCCTTATCCCTTGTTCTCACGGAAGATAAGCCATCAGAGGGGTCTTTGAGTACACATGCACTCTCAGCCAAACAAGTGTTTGGCGTCTGAAAGCTGTGGAATATGGTCATGTCAGTTTTGCTGACCCATTTAGCACACTATTTTGCACTATTATGTTTTAATTGACCAGCAGACAAAATGCTTGGTATATTTGCTGATGGGTTTACACTTTCTTGAAAAGACTCCACATGTATACTATCTAATGTTTATAGGGGACCTCCTGACTCTCGGTGACAGATGTTGGATGAGAATTAGATGGACAGAATGTCTGGCACCATCTTTCCCCCCTTTCCCAGTTCAAGACATATGCATAGCTCAATCAAACCATGCATGCGTTTTTATGGTGGAGCTGGAAAGTTAGCTGTCAAGTGGTGGTTTGGTCAACAGCTATCTTAGGCTGCTTTCAAAAAAAAAAAAAAAAAATGTAGTATCCATTGTCCTGATGCGTTAGAAGATTAGAATTAATAATGGATACAAATGGAACGCCCATTCATCATTGACACTCATGTTAAAAAAAAACCAGAAGGCTGCTTCTGCCACTTTTTTGGGGTTTTTTTGTAATGGAGAAAAAAAAAAAAGGTGTGTTCCACATTTATCTTTATAAAATGGAGAATCGACAGAGGCATACTTCTTGTTTTTTAACATTTGTGTCAATGATGATGGCTTCAAGGACTAGAGGGGGGCTTTATCAACCTCTCTATGTCAATTTTGTGGTGTAGATGGGTGATACTGTGGCGCACATTTGGCACAAGGCCCTTTCTTGCAACAAATGTGCAATACATTCCTGGTTGTGGGAGTGGGGAATATTTATTATAACTCATGTCAGAAAACTGATGGCGAAGATTTGCATTCTAAAGCCTATGGCCAGCTAAAAGCATCACTTATAGGGTGGTTTTGTTTTTTTTAGGGGGGTTCTTTTACTGTTTAATATTGCTGCTGAGGGTGCATTAACGTAAAGAGCCATCTTGCCTCAGCAGCAGCAGGTCCATTCTTCTGTATACAGGTTCCTGGGTTTTTTGCGTTAGGTGACCGCTGCAGCCAATCACAGGGCTTAGCAATGACCTATTCACAAATGGCACATCTCTGCAGTCACGTGATGTTTGTGAAAAGGCATATTTGGCTACAGCGGTCACATTGGACAACTAACAAATGGACCTGTATACAGGAGACCAGAGCTGCCACCACTGGAAATGGAGACCTGAGTAGTGGTGAGTAAAGTGTGTTTGTTTTGTTTTTTTGTGTTTATGTCTCCCTTGGCACCACAGTTAAACCACTTAAGTGACTTGAAGGACTATAGATAAATGAGATTGACCTGAATTTTTATAGCATATTTAGCTCTCAAACATGCCATCACAATCTCTGTTCAGGGAATAGATATAACATCAAGACCCAGTAATTTAATTTGTTTGGGCCGTTGGTTTGTGTGGCCTTTTCCGGTTTTTGTTTTCGGCCTTTTCTTTGCCCTCCCGCAGTTACACATATATATATATATATATATGCCCCCCACCCCCCAAATTCAAAGTTTTAAAGGGGCCCACCATATACTATATATATATATAATGCACTGTATGCTTTTAGACCCAGGAGTTTCAAGTCTCATGTTTACAATGCATACAGCATATAACACACAATTTGCTGTGAAGTACCCTTTATTGGCATCACAAAGGATTTACCCATTTTACATACAATAAATGTCTATTTAGTAATGGCATACTCCTGTCTCTCCTTAAATAGTGGTCATCCGTTTTCCTTGGGATAATTCTAGGTGCCTTAAGTGCTTGTATTCAATAATCTTATTAGGGCTGGACTATATCACATCAATTTAAAGCCATGTAACAGTATATTTTATGTGTGCATTGTTATCTTTTCATGATTCATGGTAGTTTCACATTTTTGAGTTAGTGAATTCTGTGCAATAAATTCTAAAAGGGTTCTAACACTACAAAGAATGACTGATTTATTATAAGAATTTCAGAAAATGCAAGTTTCTGATGTGAAAACAATGTCCAGTTGTCAGACCTGTACATCTAGTGTTAGTTGCATTTTTATTGTTTTAAATAAAGATGCATTTTTCAGACTCATATAATGTCTTTGTACCTTCATGAGAGACCATATGGAACAAACCTGGAAAATCATTTTTGCACTTGAGACAAGGGTCCTTTTACCAGGGCAGACTTCTTGCCTGTATCAAGGGTAGGTCTGGGATATTAGTAGCACAACAGTGATTGTTTAGTCCATTGAAATGGAGCAATCATATGCTGTCTGTGCACTGACAATCATTAATATGATTGTTCATCCCTATACAGTTTACATATTGTTGCCAGCAGACCCCTAATATACAGGTGTGCTACCAACAACCAATGATATTCATACCCACATAAAAAAATCCAGTAATCGATAAGAAGCATGTGTTGACTGGGCATGTTTACACAGAGCAACAATTTGTACAAATGTTCATTCAGCCATCAGCCTGTCTAAAAGGCCCTTAAAGGGGTTGTACGGAGACTGTTAATTTATTTACCTGTCCCAGGCCATGGCAGCCAATGGACCCAGGAGTCATGTGATCCAAAGCGGCCTTCAGCTTACTGGGCTGCTCCAACGATCTCATGGGTAGCTATGTGAAATCTGTAAAGGAGGGAGTGGAGCGACCTTGGAGGATGAAGGTCGCTTCTGATTACATGACTCTGGGGTAGTGACCTAGCCACGTTCATCGGCTGCAATAACCTGGGACAGGAAAGTAAATTAATAAGCCCCTTAAAACACATTTAAAATACTTTTTTTTTCACTTCTTATTCATAGTATATAGAGTGTCTCCACTCTTATCCAGCTAATCATGTGTAGAAGCTGAAGTGATCAAGCTGGATTAGCTGGGTGCAAAGAAGTGCCAGCAGTATATGAGACAACAGCAACATACAATTCTGTATCAAATTCCGCACTGAATTCGACAGAATTGTATATTTTCCACCTCACATTCATGTCAATGGGAGTTCTCAGGCAGAATCCGTCTGAAGAACAAGCAGGACACTTATGTTTTCAGCTAGCTGAAAAAAATAAACTAGCAGAAAAAAATCACTTCGTGCCTCCCATTGAAATGAATGATTTCAGGCGGAATTTGAGGTGGATTCAAATTCAGCGTCAAATTTCTCCATAAGAGCACCCCCTTAGCCTAAGACAGCCACTCAAAATTGCTTAAAAAAGGGGATGGGGATGGGCTTCTCAAAAAGATGGTTAATATGGAAAACTGAAAATCTGTCACAGAAAATGTGGTCTGGGTAAGGGGTTGGTCTTCGCAAAGAGGTGGATTTTTGAAGAGGTTTCACTGTGTTTACAAACAGTGCATATACAGTGCCTTGCAAAAGTATTCGGCCCCTTTTAAACTTTTCAACCTTTTGCTACATTTCAGGCTTCAAACATAAAGATATAAAATTAAAATTTTTTGGTGAAGAATCAGCAAGTGGGTCACAATCGTGAAGTGGAACGAAATTTATTGGATATTTTAAACTTTTGTAAAAAATAAAAAACTGAAAAGTGGGGCGTGCAATATTATTCGGCCCCCTTAAGTTAATACTTTGTAGCGCCACCTTTTTCTGCGATTACAGCTGCAAGTCGCTTGGGGTATGTCTCTATCAGTTTTGCACATCGAGAGACTGAAATTCTTGCCCATTCTTCCTTGGAAAACAGCTCGATCTCAGTGAGGTTGGATGGAGAGCGTTTGTGAACAGCAGTCTTCAGCTCTTTCCACAGATTCTCGATTGGATTCAGGTCTGGACTTTGACTTGGCCATTCTAACACCTGGATACGTTTATTTGTGAACCATTCCATTATAGATTTTGCTTTATGTTTGGGATCATTGTCTTGTTGGAAGATAAATCTCCGTCCCAGTCTCAGGTCTTTTGCAGACTCCAACAGGTTTTCTTCCAGAATGGTCCTGTATTTGGCTCCATCCATCTTCCCATAAATTTTAACCATCTTCCCTGTCCCTGCTGAAGAAAAGCAGGCCCAAACCATGATGCTGCCACCACCATGTTTGACAGTGGGGATGGTGTGTTCAGGGTGATGAGCTGTGTTGCTTTAACGCCAAACATATCGTTTTGCATTGTGGCCAAAAAGTTCAATTTTGGTTTCATCTGACCAGAGCACCTTCTTCCACATGTTTGGTGTGTCTCCCAGGTGGCTTGTGGCAAACTTTAAACGAGACTTTTTATGGATATCTTTGAGAAATGGCTTTCTTCTTGCCACTCTTCCATAAAGGCCAGATTTGTGCAGTGTACGACTGATTGTTGTCCTATGGACAGACTCTCCCACCTCAGCTGTAGATCTCTGCAGTTCATCCAGAGTGATCATGGGCCTCTTGGTTGCATCTCTGATCAGTCTTCTCCTTGTTTAAGATGAAAGTTTAGAGGGACGGCCGGGTCTTGGTAGATTTTCAGTGGTCTGATACTCCTTCCATTTCAATATGATCGCTTGCACAGTGCTCCTTGGGATGTTTAAAGTTTGTGAAATCTTTTTGTATCCAAATCCGGCTTTAAACTTCTCCACAACAGTATCACGGACCTGCCTGGTGTGTTCCTTGGTCTTCATGATGCTCTCTGCGCTTTAAACAGAACCCTGAGACTATCACAGAGCAGGTGCATTTATACGGAGACTTGATTACACATAGGTGGATTATATTTATCATCATCAGTCATTTACGACAACATTGGATCATTCAGAGATCCTCACTGAACTTCTGGAGTGAGTTTGCTGCACTGAAAGTAAAGGGGCCGAATAATATTGCACGCCCCACTTTTCAGTTTTTTATTTTTTACAAAAGTTTAAAATCACCAATAAATTTTGTTCCACTTCACAATTGTGTTCCACTTGTTGTTGATTTTTCACCAAAAAATTTAAATTTTATATCCTTATGTTTGAAGCCTGAAATGTGGCAAAAGGTTGAAAAGTTCAAGGGGGCCGAATACTTTCGCAAGGCACTGTACCATATCCCGTGTGTTCTCATATCAGACTAAACTCTGGAGAGTCATGTAGGGTCCAGAGTGGTTATTTGCAGTACTCTGATGTGGGAGGGGGAGTGGAAGTATTCACTGACTAGCAATTAGCAAATATCATGTGGGCAGCAGCTAAATTAAAACAACTGACCTAAAATGATCTTTATTTTTGTATTTTTAGGCACTTTTATACTTGCATTTTTATTATATAGAACCCTCTAAAAAGAATGTAAAAATAGTGATCATACTGTACAAAAGAGAATCAACAAGTGTTCCAATTCAGGTATGGTCAGGGTTCCAAAAATTGCATATCTTGTCAAGGTAAATGAATCTTTGTTCTGGTCTTCATAAGGTATGATCATTTATTATTGTGAGACTGGAGTTGCATACAGGATCATCTGCAATACCATAAGTTGGAGTCCAGTAATAGTGTTTCTTGAGCCCATGAAAGAGTTCTGCTAGGTAGACACGACCATCAACAATATACGGCCGTACATCTGTTGAAGAGGCATTTAGATGACCCGTTGTAAGAAGCTCTGAAAATGCCTGAAATTGTACACACACAAGTTACAGGGGTTATTTAGGCAAGTAGAGAGTGGTAACATAAGAAACTGCATGACATTTCTGGAGCATCTGTTTTCATTCTTATGCTTACTTATATAGCACAATCATATTCCGCAGCGCTTTACAGACATATTGTTATCAGTCACTGTCCCATATAGGGCTCACAATCTACATTCCCTATCAGTATGTCTTTGGAGTGTGGGAGAAAACCCATACAAACACAGGGAGAACATACAAAATCCTTGCAGATGTCCTTGGCTGGATTCAAGCCTAGGATTCTAGCACTGCAAGACAACACTGCTAACCACTGAGCCACCATTAGAACTGTGTAGAGCAATTCCTAGAAATGTATGAATAAATTGACATTATTCATGCCCCTTGAAGAGAAATAACAGAGGAACAACACAATGCAGAATTGTAAGAACAGATGCTCCACGGTTGTTATTTCATGTGCAATACAAGTATTTGCTACAACACATGTCAGGAGTGGTAACAGGCAATCTTTAATAGGATTTCAACCTAAAACATATAAATGGCCACATATTAGTCAATCAAAAATTAGACAAGGTTTGCCAATTATTTTTATTTATAGAAATTTTGGCATTATCTGGGACTGCAATAAAACTTCTTTTTAGACAAAATGCTGAAAACTAAGAGTTTTAAGCAAGGATGTAATTCTGACTTAATATTTATGGATCTGCTTAGTTACGGATCAGCTGTTAAATGACTCTAGTATACTTTCTTCCCTATTACATACAGTTAGGGCAGGTTCACACAGTGTAATGTGCAGAGGAATATGAGGCCATCTTCCGCCTCAGAATCCTCTCCAAATTCTGGCCCTGTGCATCCTGTGTTGGAAAGATAAAGCTAAATCAGCTGAAGAATCCATGGGAAGATCGCACAGGATGGTAATTTTTTTCAGTGTCCTGAAAAAAGAAGCGTTCATCTTCGCCTACTATTGAAAACAATTGGTGGTAGATTTCAGCTGGAATCTGGAGCTGATTTTGAGGTGCAATATGCCTCAAAATCAGCTGCAAATTAGGTTGTGTGAAACTAGCCTTATATGGTAGTGGGGGTGCACCAAATACCACATTGAGGCTTTAGTACAGCCATTGAGATCCAGCAAAAGCTTAACTTAGACTCAGGACCCATGTATTGAAATACAGCTAAGGCTCGATTGACACCTGCGCTCGTCCATTCGGGCATTTTGTTCATCATTCCACTTAAAAAATGCGGAGAGAAAAGCTTTTCTCTGCATTTTTTCTTCCCACATTAAATCTATAGAAAAAATGTTAATGGTTCCACAGCTAAAATTAGCATGCTCAGGTTTTAAAAAATTCAGAAGCTATTAAAAATGCAGCTTTTTTCCGCAATGCATGGATGAGATCCAAAATCGTGTTCACAATGCAAGTACTGTAAAACGCAGTGAAAAAACACTGCTTTTCCAAAGCGTCGGCCCTTGGCCTTAAAGTGATAATTTCTCAAGGATCTCAAACAATTTACTATACCGAGTAGCTGAGCGGACATCTCTCCAGGGAGCTCCTGCTCTGCCAGCGCTTTTTAGGGGACGACTTAGGCAAGAAGCTGCCCAAACACCCCCTCACGGGACCCTCCACCTCCGGTGACTGATCGATACAGACCTCCCTCTCCACTTACCTGACTCAGGCGCCCGCGCCGGCTCCTCCACGAGGCGGCGGCCATCTTTGATGTCGGCTTCACGTCTCACTGAGCACTCCCAGTCTCCTCCGATGGCTTCCTCCGTTGTGCTGCAGGCGCGGGAGGTGTCTGCTCCCTCCCAGCGCTCAGTCTCTGCTCCTCCACTTACCAGGGACTCGGCTGATCCTGCTCTGCTCCCCGTGACACCGCTGCTCTCTCAGTACCCAGTTGGCTCTACTACAGCAGCTCTGCAGGCTCCTCCCCCTGGGGCCTCTGCCGCTTCTGTTCCTGCTCCTGGACTCACTCTGCTGCAAGGCCACAGCTCATCATCTGCCTCTAAGGTCAGTCTGGCGCAAGGGGTCCCCTCTGCCTCCCTGGGCCCCCATACTGTGATCCTTGCCTCCTCTGCTGCTGGGGCCCCCCCTGGGCACGACCTGGATCCCTCACCCTCACATCAGGCCTCCGTGACCTCTGCCCTGGGAGTTTCCCCCTCCTTGCTTGAACTCCCCCCTGACCAGTCACCTGGGTATGATGCGGACTTAGGGGCGACCCCTTCCATGTCCCCCTATGCGGCACCAGATCCTGCAGCCCTGGCACCGCTGCTGTCCTCCTCTCCACTTAAAAACATGGCCTGGCCCACCTCTCCCTTACCACCGGAATGGGCCCAGGTGCTTGCTCGCCTGCCAACCCGACAGGATTTCCAGGCCCTAACTGCTGAAGTCACTGGCACTTTTCGCACAGAGATTGCTGCTTTACGGAAGGACTTTCAGCACATGAAATCTAGAGTGGAGACACTGGAGGACGATCATGACGATACCCGGGCCTATGTCTTCCAGCTTCAGGATTCTGTTCAGACTCAGTGTCAGGCAATGCAGGAAATGCAGCGCCATGTTGAGGACTTGGATAACAGGGGGTGCCGTAACAATATTAGAGTCAAAGGCCTCCCTGAAGCTACCCAGGAGGAGGACTTGCCTGTTACATTGGAGGCGATATTTAACAGTATCCTGCAGGAACCCCCGCACACACAAAATTAAGTTTGATCGTGCCCACAGGGCTCTGCGCCTGAAGGGATCTGGACTGATTCCATGGGATGTTGTTTGCTGTATACACGACTACACTTTGAAGGAAGCTATTCTCTCCAAAGCTAGACGCCTCAAGGACTTTGAGTTTGATGGAGCTAAAATTCAGCTTTACCAGGATCTTTCTTGGATTACGCTGCAGAAGAGACGACACCTGCGTCCGCTCCTCCAGCTTCTCCGTGATCGCCAGATTCCTTACCGTTGGGGCTTCCCCTTTGCTTTAACAGCAAGATTGAATGGTCGTTCCTCTACTCTGCGCTCCTATGCTGATCTTCGCTCCTTCTGCTCTGCATTGGACATTCCACCTCCAGAGTTGACTGACTGGGAGCTGTCTCCTCCCCCGCCATCACTACCTGCGGTCTGGAGCCCCCCAAAACCCAGGAGGCACCACCTGCCCTCCCCCGGGTCTTCTGCCAGGAGACCCTGAGTGGGCCCTCCGCCCCCCTGATCCTTCCAGATTTAACATTGAGTCTTCATCCTACAGGCTTCTGAGTCGCCGCTGACTTATTGATTGCCCATATACGGTCCCTATTTTGCACCCTTAAGTTTACTGTTTTCATTATGCTGTCCCCTTCTTGTTGCATCTGCTTTGTGTAGTTCTCTTTAAGTTTTTCAGGCAGAATGGGTTGTCCCCACCCCATCCCCCATCACACGCCTGTCCTGATCTCTAAGCCCACCATACTGTCCGAAGTGGTTGTCGCTGGGCTCCCGGTACTGGCCGCCTTCCATACCTTGGGGGTGTTTTCCGGCTATGGGTCTCTAATGTGGACTCACTTGGTCCTTGGGCTCGGTCTTATCGGGATCTGTGCCCTTAACCCCCGGTCGGGAGATTTAGTCCTGACCTTGTTACTATTTTATATTGTTTATTTGTTTTTTGTGCTATGTCTTGTTTTCTTGTCTGTCCCTCCTCTCCCTGCTCCTTCTGTCTTTTCCTTCCATGTCTTTTTAGCCAGATCCAGAGACCTCCTCTCCTCTTGTTCTGTAGTGGCACTGGAATATACGGCCTCCTTAGTCCTCATTGGTCCTGTTTCCTGTGATTGTTGGGTGAGATCTGCTTCCTCATTTGCTGTCCTGCCAACCATGCCTTCCAATGGCTAAGTGTGTTTCGTTAAATGTCAAGGGTCTGGGCTCTAACACCAAACGGTGCATGGTCCTGCGTGAGCTGCGGTCCCTCCGGGTGGATGTCGCTTTCCTTCAGGAAACGCATTACGACCATTTAGGTACATTCAACTTTGCTAAGCATTACTACCCTATGGCCTACTCAGCTTTTCATAGTCGCCACAAGTCTGGTGTGGCTATTTTGTTATCTAGCACCTGCCCTATTACGATAACTGCCTCCCATCTAGACCCCCAAGGACGCTATATCATTTTAGAGGGCCTTCTGAATGGACAACCTATTATTCTTTGTAACCTTTATGCTCCCAATACTTCTCAACTCTCTTTTCTCCGGAGGGTCCTACGGCGCCTACGGTCGTTCACTGGTGCGGCTTGGCTGCTTGGCGGGGATTGTCCCTCCGCGGCAGCTCCCAGCCGGCCTCTCAGCCTCGCCTCGCTAGGGAATTTCATCGTCTAATACGGTCCCTGGCCCTTTACGACCTCTGGCAGGTCACCTACCCTACTGCACGCTCTTATACTTTTTTTTCTCACCCCCATAACACACATACTAGAATAGACTACTTCTTTGATAATGCTCTAACCCTCCGCCTAATTACTGATGCTGATATCGGCCCCATTTCGTGGTCTGATCATGCCCCGGTAACTGTTACTATTTCCTCTACTTCGGTCCCTACTCGGCAGTGTCACTGGCGTCTAAATGAATCTTTGTTGCTCTCTGAGACTACGCGTAATGACTTGCGTACCCACCTACAAGATTATTTTAAGACTAATGGGAATTCGGTCTCATCTGTCTCTATCCTTTGGGAGGCAAACAAGGCGGTGATGTGTGGTCATTGAATTGCCCTCTCGACGCGGCTTAAGGAGGATAGGAAAGCTAGGGAGGTAACTTTAATAGCCAAGATAAGGTCCCTTACGGATCGCTTGGTAGCTGGTCCCTCCCTCTCCTTACTACGCCAGTTAGTTGCAGCTCGCGCTGATCTTAGGGACCTAGCTACTCAAGCTACTCAGAGATTGCTCCTCTACACTAGGCAGCGCTATTATGAACATGGGAATAAAGCTCATACCCTGCTGGCTAGGAGTGCTCTAATTATCCTCCGATAGCCCTTCTGAACTCTGACCTTAAACTCTTTACAAAAATTTTAGCGAATAGGCTCAACGCTTGGCTCCCCTCTGTGATCCACAAGGACCAGATGGGTTTCGTCCCTTGCCGTCAGGGGGGAGACATCACTAGAAGGGCTGTGGATTTGATAGAGGTGGCCAATTGTACTGCTACACCTACCCTCCTTTTGAGTCTAGATGCTGAGAAGGCCTTTGATTGCTTAGACTGGTCTTTTATGATGGCTACTCTGGAGAAGTTTGGTTTTTCAGGGGCCTTCCTCTCGGCGATCACGGCTCTTTACTCGTCACCTTCAGCGGAGGTTAAGCTCCCTTGCGCTTCCTCCTTGTCGTTCCCCATCCATAACGGGACTTGCAGGGCTGCCCCCTTTCTCCCCTTATATTTGCTCTCTGCATTGAACCCCTGGCTGCTAAGATTAGATCCAATCCCAATATTAGGGGGTCCAAGTGCGTGATAGGGATTTTACAGTTAGTCTCTTTGTGGACAATGTATTCTTGACTTTAACTAACCCACACACTACCCTCCTAAATCTCTTTACTATGCTAGGGGATTATGGAAGGTTATCGGGTTACAAGGTAAACCCTTCAAAAACTGAGGCCCTTCCCATTAACATCCCTGAACACACTCTTCAGCTCCTTCGCCAAAACTATAATTTCCAGTGGAGGGATAGGTCTTTACGCTACTTAGGCATTTAACTGTCTTCCTCTACGTTGTACTCGGTGAACTACCCACGATTGTTTCATGAGCTTCGATCACTACTAGATAAATGGCACCCTTTACATATATCACTTATAGGCCGTATTACAGCGGTTAAAATGTCCCTTCTACCTAAACTCTTATATTTCTTTGAAACCCTCCCTGTTGCTGTCCCTCGCTCCGAGTTGCGTTCCCTTCAGAGGGCTCTCTTTCAATTTATTTGGAATGGGAAACGGCATCGTATTCCCCACTCTGTGATCTTGGCTCCTAAGACGGAGGGGGGTCTTGCGGTTCCACATCTGCTATATTATTATTGGGCGGCGCAGCTTTGCTGCATCCCATTCTGGGCAGCCTCGAAGGCCTATACTAAAAGGGAGGAAATTGAAAAGCTTTGGTTGGCTCCGATCCATCCTAATGCCTTCCTGTGGTCCCGCACCTCCCCCCTACCTGCCACCCCCCTTCTGGGCCCAATCCGTTTCACTATAGCTGTTTGGCTTACTTGCCATAAAATTTTCCCACTGGCCTCACAAAATTCCTCTATAGTCTCCTTTCTTTTTAATCCTCTCCTCCCGGAGGGACTGACAGCAGCTATGGTGCATCCTTGGAGCAGGCTGGGTCTATTCCATGTGGCTGACTTGATTGATCCGTTTACCTTGGAGCTTAGGCCTTTTGACTATTTTACTTCTACTCTGTGCCTGCCACGCACAGAATGGCTCCACTATCAACAAATAGCTCACTTTGTATCCACCCTATTTGGGGCTCCGCGGGTTTCTGTCCCTACCATTTTTGAGAGGTTGTGTAGGGCTGGCGTTTCTACAAAGGGTCTGATCTCTGCTATTTACCACCTGCTCATCTCCCCAGAGGGTCAGCTCCCCCCCAGCCCACAAATATTTGACTCGGTGGAATGAGGATGTGGGCAGGCAGATCTCGCCCGCCCAGTGGCAGATTATATGGTCCCGTGTGGCTAAGTCTTCTACCTGCATTACATTTCGTGAGACGCAATATAAGATTTTGATGCATTGGTACCACACCCCTGTTCTCCTGCATACTCTTAACCCGAGTATTCCACCTGTTTGTTGGAGATGCCTTTCTGAGATGGGTACTATATATATATATGGGTACTACTTGTCCCATGCTCCGCCCTTTTTGGAGGGAGGTCGGGGCCATGACTGATGTTCTCTTTCTCCAGGGAGTGCCTCTAGACCCTTTGTTTTACCTTGTTAATTTGCCGCCATGACTCCTTGGTAAGAAGTCGTCTATGCTATTTCTGTATATTTGCACTGTGGCTAAGACGCTGGTGGCTCTCCACTGGAGGAGTGTACATCCCCCTACAGGGTCCGAGCTGGTGGCCCGTATTAAAGATATTAGAAGTCTGGAGTTCCTCACTGCCACTCTCAACAATAAGGTGGAGGTCTTCCAGTCTATTTGGTCCCCTTGGGATACATATTGTACCCTCCAAGGTCTCTGATCCCTCCTACCCTTCTCCCTCCTTTTGTCTTGTCTTATCCTCCCCCCCCTCCATTCCGTTCTTTGTCTTGTGGGTTTTTCTTATTCTTGCGTTGGCCTCTTATTCATGATGGTTTTGCTGTTTTTGCTCTATTCTTGCATTGCGGTTTGTTCTATTTGTGTTATTTTGTACCTTTTATAAAATTTTAATAAAAATTACAGTTTAAAAAAAAAAAAAAAAAGAATATTATACGTACCATACAGGCATCTTCATCCAGTACATTCCCCCAAATGTAGATGTATTCTAGTTCATTGTTTCTTTTAACTGCGGCTGCCAAAGGCTTCAGACCTTGTCCAGTGATATTGTTACTTACAATTGCTAACCTAGTGGTTAAAACAAAACCATTACCAAACCATAAATATGCTTTTGCACATGTACATTACATTACAAGATATAATTTATTAACCTCCATTGATTAGCCTATCTTGATTTACTAACGCTGGCATTCCTTATAGGTATAATAGGGACAGAAAGTCAGTTTCTGCCATGGTCTTTTCCGCAGCGTTTTTCGGCTGCAGCTCTCTACGTGGGTCCTTAGCCTAATAGTAAGACCGTCTTAAACAGTGCCAGATTCATCAAAGTCTCTAATTCTAAATGATAAGTGCAGCATATCTTTAGCCTGTCTTGTCTAACTTTTCATTACCTACTAGTTGGCTTGTATTCTAACAAAAAAATGCCCAAAAACTTTGGAGAATTTTTGTCACACAGTGTCACATATTAAGCCCCATCCCTTTTCCAGCAATCTACATTTCTCTTCTGACAAGCCCCACCTATTATTGGGCAAAATGCAGAAACTGCCTAAGGCTAAGGCCCCACGTGGTGTCCCGCAGCAAAAAATGTGCTACGGGAAAAACCACGGCGGCAACACATCGCGGTTCTTCCCACAGCGCTTTTGACAGAAAGTTTGCTGAGTTTTCCTCTGCAAACTTTCTGCTTCAATTATACCTATAGGGAAACCGCTGGCGTTTCCGTAGGTATAATTGACATGCTGTGATTTCCAAAACCGCAACAGTTTTGGAAATCGCCGTGTGTTAGTAGTGTGTATTTTAACGCAAAGTAGGGATGGGATTTGCGTGAACCTCAGCGTTTACGCCACGTGAGGCCCTGAGTCAAAAACTGTTCATAAATGTGATGTAAAACATGTATGTCAGATTTTTGGTGCAAATTTTGCGAGAATTTTGGCATATTTTCAATAGTAAATCTGTCCCATTGAGAACAATGACCAGTTGGTTGTACTAGATGATCAAAATACCAGATTATACATTTTCTCTGTAAATGGGTATTCCCATCAAACACATTGATGGCACATCCACAGAATATTCTATGAATCTGTGATAGATCCCACAACTGTCTTTAGACAGAGAATGGAGAGATGGCTGTGCATGAGCAGCTCTCCATTCAAGTCTGTGGTAGTTTAGAGAATTGCTGTGCTAATCTCTGTGCTTTGCTAAAAGGTTAATTTCTCCATTCTCAGAAACTACGAGACTTGAGTAAGGAAACCCCTGTTCTTGTCAAAGGTGGGACCTGCTATAAATGTATGAGATAGGAATGCCCCATTTCATGTGCTATAAAAACTGCCGTTATATGGAAGTTAAAAAAAACTGACATAAAAAATACAAGTTTACATATACTGAGGTTAAATGTGAAATGTAATACTAACGCTCTGAGGCTGCTATTATATGAATGAATGGCTTCAGCAAGGTACATTGCACCTTCATCTTCCATTCTGTTTGATGTCAGGTCTAAGATTTCCAGTGTTGTGTTGTGCTTCAGTAGTTCTGCTAAGCACTTGACGCCATCACGGGTTATTTTATTGCTGAAAAGGCAAAACGTAAGAATATTTGTTTATTTCAGATATACAAAAGCTACTCAAAAGCCGTGCTCTGAACAGTGACAATCCTGACTACAACTGTATGCTATGTTTCTGTAGAAATCCTCAACATGCATTGCTATCTATAAAATATATTACAAAATGTATTACTGCTTTAAGAAAAACACATAGATCTTAGTTTAGCATAGGCTGCTATTAAGGCTATGTTTCATATTTTGTTGTGAGCATTCACAAAATGCTGCAATACTGCAACAACAAAATAACTCAATACAACCGCAATGTATAACTATAGCCTAACACTGACTAACCATAATAACTAAAAGCTATGGGGCACAAAGGTTACACAGCTGACAGTGCCATATTAAACCTCACCAGCTAAGATCAAGATATTTTAAAGTTTTATTTTCATGTAAGGCTTCACAAAGACGCTGAACTCCAGAATCTGTCATCTCATGTTTCGATAGATGAATCTCCTGCAGAGTATTGTTCACCTTTAACATGACAGCTATGTGAATGCTGGTGTCTTCCTAAAAAAGAATGAACAGCTGTATATAGGTATACTTTGCACAATAAAATTTTATTAAAAGCAGAATTCACTCTGAATACCTACCTGTGAAACATAGAATAAAGGGCGGTTTAAATGTAGTGATTTTATCGAATTATTCTGCTTCAGGACTGTGGCAAATGCTATTAAGCTCTGTATTCCCTGTAAAGATAAATGGAATAAAATTGTTAACAATTTAACCATAGCAAGAGCATGTAAACATGACATTGGCATATAGCCATGGTTGGCCTGGGGGCCTTTGTTAGATCCCCCAGCTGTTATGGCAACCCATTGGCACCCGAAATTGCATTTACGGGGTGAAGATCGAATAACAGAGGGGGACCCCTCTCCTCTTACTATCCAAATAGATTCCAAGGTTGCTATTGATTGAGACATCTAAAGGATTAAACAGCTGGGATTAGCTGTTACATGTGATACAGGGGGTGGTAAAATCTTGCTTACAAGTATATATATTCTGTCATGTTAAATTTACCAGATCTTACAGAGGATTTATCACGTGACTTAATTGGCTTTATCATACTTTTATTGTATCTGTGATCTGTGACCAAAGACTAAGGGCCACATAGGCCCTTAGATGTAAGAGTAATACTGTATCTAACTAGACTTTATGGAAAGTTATAAAGCATAGTTATAAAGTATAAATATACATATATATACAGTCATATGAAAAAGTTTGGGCACCCCTATTAATCTTAATCATTTTTAGTTCTAAATATTTGGTTGTTTGCAACAGCCATTTCAATTTGATATATCTAATAACTGATGGACACAGTAATATTTCAGGATTGAAATGAGGTTATTGTACTAACAGAAAATGTGCAATATGCATTAAACCAAAATTTGACCGGTGCAAAAATTTGGGTACCCTTATCATTTTATTGATTTGAATACTCCTAACTACTTTTTACTGACTTACTGAAGCACAAAATTGGTTTTGTAACCTCACTGAGCTTTGAACTTCATAGCCAGGTGTATCCAATCATGAGAAAAGGTATTTAAGGTGGCCAATTGCAAGTTGTTCTCCTATTTGAATCTCCTCTGAAGAGTGGCATCATGGGCTCCTCAAAACAACTCTCAAATGATCTGAAAACAAAGATTGTTCAACATAGTTGTTCAGGGGAAGGATACAAAAAGTTGTCTCAGAGATTTAACCTGTCAGTTTCCACTGTGAGGAACATAGTAAGGAAATGGAAGACCACAGGGACAGTTCTTGTTAAGCCCAGAAGTGGCAGGCCAAGAAAAATATCAGAAAGGCAGAGAAGAAGACTGGTGAGAACAGTCAAGGACAATCCACAGACCACCTCCAAAGAGCTGCAGCATCATCTTGCTGCTGATGGTGTCACTGTGCATCGGTCAACAATACAGCACACTTTGCACAAGGAGAAGCTGTATGGGAGAGTGATGCGAAAGAAGCCGTTTCTGAAAGCACGCCACAAACAGAGTCGCCTGAGGTATGCAAAAGCACATTTGGACAAGCCAGCTTCATTTTGGAAGAAGGTCCTGTGGACTGATGAAACAAAGATTGAGTTGTTTGGTCATACAAAAAGGCTTTATGCATGGCGTCCAAAAAACACAGCATTCCAAGAAAAACACTTGCTACCCACTGTAAAATTTGGTGGAGGTTCCATCATGCTTTGGGGCTGTGCGGCCAATGCCGGCACCGGGAATCTTGTTAAAGTTGAGGGTCGCATGGATTCAACTCAGTATCAGCAGATTCTTGAGAATAATGTACAAGAATCAGTGACGAATTTGAAGTTACGCCAGGGATGGATATTTCAGCAAGACAATGATCCAAAACACAGCTCCAAATCTACTCAGGCATTCATGCAGAGGAACAATTACAATGTTCTGGAATGGCCATCCCAGTCCCCAGACCTGAATATCATTGAACATCTGTGGGATAATTTGAAGCGGGCTGTCCATGCTCGGCGACCATCAAACTTAACTGAACTGGAATTGTTTTGTAAAGAGGAATGGTCAAAAATACCTTCATCCAGGATCCAGGAACTGATTAAAAGCTACAGGAAGCGACTAGAGGCTGTTATTTTTGCAAAAGGAGGATCTACTAAATATTAATGTCACTTTTCTGTTGAGGTGCCCATACTTTTGCACCGGTCAAATTTTGGTTTAATGCATATTGCACATTTTCTGTTAGTACAATAAACCTCATTTCAATTCTGAAATATTACTGTGTCCATCAGTTATTAGATATATCAAAGTGAAATGGCTGTTGCAAACACCCAAATATTTAGAACTAAAAATTATTAAGATTAATAGGGGTGCCCAAACTTTTTCATATGACTGTATATATATATATATATATATATATATATATATATATATATATATAAGTAAAATGGATGCTGGACTTCCTTTTTCTCACGTGATTGGTTCCCCTCTGCTTGTTTGTGCATTCACCCAAGTGAGCTAGATACTACTGATCTATTATGTGTGGCCATGGTAACAGACTACAAATAAACTTTGTGTAACGTGATCCTGTCATCGTAATTCTGTTATTGCTATGGTAGCTATTGGTGGCTACACAATTCTTCCATAGTTAGAATGCAAGAGTGGAACTGGGGCTAGCATAGAGGATGCTAAGTGGCTCTTCTCTCTATGAACTCCATACACCATAATAGGGCATATTGACACACGTTATCCAGAGCTGACAAACCCATTAGACGTTGAAAAGAAAAGTATTTGACTGGTAATAAAGATTGAAAATGTATGACCACATTATCAGACTACATAGTGTTTTCTGAAGTCTGTTACCATGGAGGCACATAATTTTGCCTAGAAGCCATAGACACAAGACAATAGGACACTTTTTTTTTTGACTCCACAGAACCAGGGATGCTCAGCCAGTCTAAAGATGTGTAGCGTCTGCAATCTAATGAGGGCAGTGCCCTAATTTTTAATAGGGCACTTTTAAATGCATTGGAGATAGGAGCAATGAAAATTTAGTTTGAGATGTGTACATAGCAAAAATTGTATTTTTTCAATTCTCTGGATAGAATTCAGTGACTATGCTGCACGTTATTAATTCATTATTCTGTAAGCCATCAACAACCTAAAAGACAGCATTTTCTGAGCTTGGACATACCAAGTCGCAGTCTCCAAGGTCCAATTCTTCAAGACTTGAATTTATTTGCAGCATTGCAGCAAAGAACATCCCTCCTTTGTTGCCAATTTTGTTACCTGTCATCCTTAAGCTTCTAAGAGTATCATTCCTCTGAGCAAGACAATGTAAAAAATAATAGAAAAAATGTAAAGAAGTCATATCACTTTTGGAAATTTGTATGAAAAGAAATAACAGAGTTTACTTACATGCAAAGCTTTAGCAATGTGTTCTGCACCTTCTGTTTCAATGTCATTTCCCATAAGATTTAAATGAAGCAATGAGCAACCATCCTAAGACAGAAATCTTAAGTATAAAAATATCATAGACTGACAGCGAGAGACCATGAACATGCATATCTTTACTGTTCTTACTGCGACATACCTGAAGAAATTTGGCAATATACTCTGCACCATTATTGGTCAAGTTGTTGAACCTAAGATCAAGATCTTTGAAAAAAACAAATCTTCCATTAAAACTTTCAAAAGACAGCCTAGATACACTACCGTTCAAAAGTTTGGTGTCACCCAGACAATTTTGTGTTTTCCATGAAAACTCACACTTTTATTTATTAAATGAGTTGCAAAATGAATAGAAAATATAGTCAAGACATTGACAAAGTTATAAATAATGATTTTTATTTGAAATAATAATTTTCTCCTTCAAACTTTGCTTTCGTCAAAGAATGCTCCATTTGCAGCAATTACAGCATTGCAGACCTTTGACATTCTAGCTGTCAATTTGCTGTGGTTATCTGGAGAAATTTCACCCCATGCTACCAGAAGCCCCTCCCACAAGTTGGATTGGCTTGATGGGCACTTTTTTTTTTTTTAAACTGTAATTTTTATGAAAATATTTTTCAATAAGGTATACATTTAAGAGGAAAAACCACATTAAACGGAACTGTACAAAAACAAAATCCTCTGCATATATAGGTTTCAAAAATTAACGGTAAATAGAACATTATCAGACACCAGACAAGGGGGGGGGGGGGAGACATGACGAACGGAGGGAGGGGGGGGGGCAATTCGGTTGGAGTCAAAGGCCATGTAAAATAGAATAGGAGTCCCAGTACAACCATATGGAGTTAAAGGTCTCCACAGTGTGGTTTAGAGTAGCTGTCAAAAATTCAAGACTGCGGATGTCTTTCATACGGGCACATAGCTCAGTCCTCGTGGGAGGGAGCGTCTCCCTCCAATGGCGGGCAATCAGAGTCTTTGCCGCAGTACATAGGTATAAAAACAGCCTAGACGCCTCCCTGCCCAAATGTCTGGGAGGTAGGTTAAGCAAATAGGTCATGGGGTCCAAAGGGTCCCCCTGTTGAAAGAGGTCCTCAGTGAGAAGCTGCACCTCCGTCCAAAAAGTACAAATAATGGGGCAATCCCAAAAAATGTGACACACCGTACCCAGCGAAGTCTGACAACGCCAACACGAGGAGGGAATATTAGGGTTTGATGGGCACTTTTTGCGTACCATACAGTCAAGCTGCTCCCACAACAGCTCAATGGGGTTGAGATCTGGTGACTGCGCTGGACACTCCTTTACAGATAGAATACCAGCTGCCTGCTTCTTACCTAAATAGTTCTGGCATAATTTGGAGGTGTGCTTTGGGTCATTGTCCTGTTGTAGGATGAAATTTGCTCCAATCAAGCGCTGTCCACAGGGTATGGGTATGCAACTTCCTTATTCAAAATCCCTTTTACCTTGTACAAATCTCCCACTTTACCAGCACCAAAGCAACCCCAGACCATCACATTACCTCCACCATGCTTGACAGATGGCGTCAGGCACTCTTCCAGCATCTTTTCAGTTGTTCTGAGTCTCACAAATGTTCTTCTCTATGATCCAAACACCTCAAACTTGGATTTGTCTGTCCATAACACTTTTTTCCAATCTTCCTCTGTGCAATATCTGTGTTATTTTGCCCATATTACTCTTTTCCTTTTATTAGCCAGTCTCAGATATGGCTTTTTCTTGGCCACTCTGCCCTGAAGGCCAGCATCCCTGAGTCACCTCTTCACTGTAGATGCTGACACTGGCATTTTGTGGGTACTATTTAATGAAGCTGCCAGTTGAGGAACCTGTGAGGCGTTGATTTCTCAAACTAGAGACTCTAATGTACTTGTCTTGTTGCTCAGCTGTGCAGCGGGGCCTCCCACTTCTCTTTCTACTCTGGTAAGAGCCTGTTTGTGCTGTCCTCTGAAGGGAGTAGTACACATCGTTGTAGGAAATCTTCAGTTTCTTGGCAATTTCTCACATGGAATAGCCTTCATTTCTAAGAACAAGAACAGACTGTCGAGTTTCACATGAAAGTTCTCTTTTTCTGGCCATTTTGAGAGTTTAATCGAACCAACAAATGTAATGCTCCAAATTCTCAACTAGCTCAAAGGAAGGTCAGTTTTATAGCTTCTCTAACCAGCAAAACTGTTTTCCGCTGTGCTAACATACTTGCACAAGGGTTTTCAAGGGTTTTCTAAACATCCATTAGCCGCCTTACACAGTTAGCAAACACAATGTACCATTAGAACACTGGAGTGATGGTTGCTGGAAATGGGCCTCTATACACCTATGTAGATATTGCATTAAAAACCAGACATTTGCAGCTAGAATAGTCATTTACCACATTATTAATGTATAGATATTTCTGATTCATTTAATGTTATCTTCATTGAAAAAAAACTGTGCTTTTCTTTCAAAAATAAGGAAATTTCTAAGTGACCCTAAACTTTTGAACGGTAGTGTACAACATACGGAATTGTAATAATATTTGAATGACATTACCTACATATGATAAGGTTTTAAAATATGTATAGCTAGGAATTTTCTATTTTTCTCAGTCCTAGAAAATACTCTAAAATTACCTACTTGTTATGAAACTATTTTCTTTCAGTACATGGGAAATAGCAAGAAAATCTTCATCTGTAACACGTTTCACAGGCAATAGTCGATTATTTCCACATATCTTCAATGTAGACGAAAGCTGCCTAGAAAAATGAATTGGTTATTTAATAAGCCAGTCTTTGCATTTTGATATGAAAAGATAAAAAATAAAGCACAACAGTAAAAGAAAATATTTAAGCATCTAAATTTAGGCTTAAAATTATTCTGTATATGACTCAGCTTGTATTGGACTGTAATATGTAATACTTTGGAGATTTGATAAAAATTCAATACTTAAAATTATTTTTTACTATTTATAAAGATTTTATATAATGTAAGTTTACTTACTCAGGTTGATCAATTTCTCTGAACACTTCTTCAATGAAATGGTTAACTGGTTGGTTTAATTCTGTACCTGCCATATTATACTGCTGGCTCAGACCTGTAGTCATGGCTAAAGAAAAGGTTGGGTACAATTATTCTCACTCTGCAATTTATTAATATAAACATAACAATGCTCAGATCAGTAAGGCTCTGTTCACATTTGCATTTGAGGTTTTACTGCAGATTCTGTCAAAAAAGCTAGACCAAAATAGCGCAGCATGCTGCATTACTTTTTTATCTAGTAAAATGACAGACACCGTGATAGAAACCTGACATGCTCTATTATAGTCATGTTTGGTGTGTGTCATTTGACAAATCTGGAATTGCTGACATTTTCATTATTCTGTTTCTATGACAGAGCAGAACAATGGAAATGAACTATGTAGATGTCAATAGAGTAATAGATAACTGAAAGAAAATTTTATTTATTTATACAAATGTCTCTAATACCCATGTGGAGTAAGGCAAGGTTCACATCTGCATTGGGGTTTCCAATCGGGGGGTCCGCTTGGGGACCCCCCCGAAAAGAAACCTAATCCGCATAAAAAAGTGGTTACCTTAGGAAACCCGCAGAACCCATAGACTATAATGGGGTCCGTGTGGTTTCCGCTCGGTTTCCGCCCAAAAAGGTTGGAAAAATGTGGAGAAAAAAGTCCTGCTTGCAGCGCTTTTTCTCTGCATTTTTCATGCGGAGAGGGGAAAGGAATCCCCGAACGTAATGCAAGCGCAGGTGTGAACCCAGCGTAACAGGAAGGTAGAACATGCATGCTCAATGTGGAAAAACAGCAAATGAAAAAACTGGGTGAAATTGCTCTTGCTTTATGACCATGTGAGGTTTCCTCTGCAGACTTTCTGCTTCATTTATACCTATAGGGAAACTGGCAACGTTTTTGTAGGTATAACTGACATGCTGCGATTTCCAAAACTGCGACAGTTTGGGAAATCGCAGCATTTCGCTACGCGTATTTTTCAGCAATGTGTGGATGGGATTCACAAGAATCCCATCCACTTTGCAGTGACTGTAAAACACCACGGTTTTTGCCGCAGCGTTTATGCCACATGGGGAACTGGCCTCAGGCTCTGTTTACGACTAGTTTTTTTTGCTTCTATATGGGGAGAGTATTCTCCAATGTATACCTCTGAGACTGAAGTCTCTGATGTATACTAATGTATAGACACACAATGGCATATGTTGGTAAATGGCTTGTAGGTTAAGAAAACATATGCCACCCAATGTACACATTTAACTGTGAATTTGTATATAGCAAAGTGTAGCAGACTACAGATTACTACACAGCATTGGCCAATAGGACACCCTTTTGACATATACTAGGTGCATGGGGCCCTATGGATATGTTTGGCACATGCACCATACACTAAATGTGATGTGAAAACTACATGTGAACAGAGCCTTATTTTCTGCATGTGACTAGTTCATAGAAGTCTATGTGTATATTTAGTGCAAAGAGCAGGAGCACTGATGGGCATATATGCTAAATGTGAACTGTGACCACAGTATGAGCAGAGCCCTAATAGGATACTGAATGCCTATAACTTGAGGAGAGGGGAGGGGGGTTATCCATGTGCTCCAGTGACCTGATGTCACGGTACTTAGGGGTCTTGGGGCACCTATAACTTTGCCATTTTGATAACACTATTTACCATCTGTTTCTTGCGGTATAAGTTATTAGATCACCGCCTACAACACTGGACTACAGCCGGAGCACAGCCGTGCAGTCCCCGTACAGCCAGCGCACATACACAGGGGCCCCCAACACACCACATAGTAAGAGAATGAACAGGCAGTAGATGGAGTTACCTGGGGTTACTGGACGTGGCACAGCGCACAGCTCCGGCCTGTCTCTCCTCCGCTGACTGTCTGTTGTCATCCGGTTGTCATGGCAGCCGCCCGTCTACTGCTCACCACCGCTACAGCTCCACACACGGGACTAGCTGCGGTGAAGAGCGGGAACGGCGGGCACACTGGTAGGCTTATAGGCTGCCCGGGATCACTGACCGAGATTCACACCGTGTGGTGCATGGCCGGGGGCAGCTGGTCTAGTGAGGCTGAGTCTGGGGTACTAAGCCTTATTGAGGCTGGTCTGTTTCATGAGGGTGACACTGTCAGGTAATGGTACCGGTTGGGATATTGCCGCTGATTCACTATGGAGTCACCCATCAGAGTCATATGAGAGTTTCATATATGTGGGCTGTACAATTGCACCCATAGAAGTCTATGGAGCTCATTCCTTGCCTCATTCACCATATACAGTCATGGCCAAAAGTTTTGAGAATGACACAAATATTATATTTTCACATGATCTGCTGCCCTCTGGTTTTTATGTGTGTTTGTCAGATGTTTTTATCACATAGAGAAATATAATTGCATTCATATTCTGAGTAACAGAAGCTTATATTGACAGTTAGAATGAGTTAATGCAGCAAGTCAATATTTGCAGTGTTGACCCTTCTTCTTCAGGACCTCTGCAATTCTCCCTGGCATGCTCTCAATCAACTTCTGGAGCAAATCCTGACTGATAGCAGTCCATTCTTGCAGAATCAATGCTTTAATTTTGTCTGAATTTGTTGGTTTTTGTTTGTCCACCCGTCTCTTGATGATTGACCACAAGTTCTCAATGGGATTAAGATCTGGGGAGTTTCCAGGCCATGGACCCAAAATCTATGTTTTGTTCCCTGAGCCATTTAGTTATCACCTTTGCTTTATGGCAAGGTGCTCCATCATGCTGGAAAAGGCATTGTTGGGCGCCAAACTGCTCTTGGACGGTTGGGAGAAGTTGCTCTTGGAGGACATTCTGGTACCATTCTTTATTCATGGCTGTGTTTTTAGGCAAGACTGTGAGAGAGCCGATTTTCTTGGCTGAGAAGCAACCCCACACATGAATGGTTTCAGGATGCTTTACAGTTGGCATGAGACAAGACTGGTGGTAGCGCTCACCTCTTCTTCTCCGAATAAGCTGTTTTCCAGATGTTCCAAACAATCGAAAAGGGGATTCATCAGAGAAAATGACTTTACCCCAGTCCTCAGCAGTCCACTCCCTGTACCTTTTGCAGAATATCAGTCTGTCCCTGATGTTTTTTCTGGAGAGAAGTGGCTTCTTTGCTGCCCTCCTTGAGACCAGGCCTTGCTCCAAGAGTCTCCGCCTCACAGTGCGTGCAGATGCACTCACACCTGCCTGCTGCCATTCCTCAGCAAGCTCTGCACTGCTGGTAGCCCGATCCCGCAGCTGAAACACTTTTAAGAGACGGTCCTGCCGCTTGCTGGTCTTTCTTGGGCGCCCTGGAGCCTTTTTGGCACCAATGGAACCTCTCTCCTTGAAGTTCTTGATGATGCGATAGATTGTTGACTGAGGTGCAATCTTTCTAGCTGCAATACTCTTCCCAGTTAGGCCATTTTTGTGCAGTGCAATGATGACTGCACGTGTTTCTTTAGAGATAACCATGGTTAACAGAAGAGAAACAATGATGGCAAGCACCAGCCTCCTTTTAAAGTGTCCAGTGGTGTCATTCTTACTTAATCATGACAGATTGATCTCCAGCCCTGTCCTCATCAACACCCACACCTGTGTTAATGGAGCAATCACTGAAACGATGTTAGGTGGTCCTTTTAAGGCAGGGCTGCAATGATGTTGAAATGTGTTTTGGGGGATAAAGTTCATTTTCTAGGCAAATATTGACTTTGCAAGTAATTGCTGTTAAGCTGATCACTCTTTATAACATTCTGGAGTATATGCAAATTGCCATTAGAAAAACTGAAGCAGTAGACTTTGTAAAAATTAATATTTGTATCATTCTCAAAACTTTTGGCCATGACTGTAGACAGAGCCCATACATATGTACCCAGAGCACTTGCGACTCCGCACTATATCCTATGCCTCAAATTTCACACAAGGCATACAGGTATCTGACAGATATAAATTGTGATGTGGGATTACCCTAACCGTAGGAAATGTGATAAAATTAAAAAAAAAAAATGGTCATCTGAAAAATCTTCCAGTGCCAGCAGAGATGACTGGCCTCAGTGGTCTTCTGACATACATATGGGCATCATTGCTGAGGCCAGCGACTGGCTGCTGTGGTCACAATGATATGTGGCATGTAATTGCCACAGCAAAGTAGACAAAGACTAGTGGGGACCAGTAGTACCGGAGTGTGAGCAGGTAAACATTGTTTTTTTTTAATTTCATCACATTTCCTACTGTGAAAAATGTAATTCTTGAAACCACTTTAAGGCTTAGGCCCCACATAGCATCCCACAGCAAAAAAGTGCATCGCAGTTTTTCCTGCAGCACTTTTCACAGAAAGTCCACAGAGGTTTCCTCTGCAGACTTTCTGCTTAAATTATACCTATAGGGAAACCACCGGCGTTTCTGTAGGTATAATTGATATGTTGCGATTTCCAAAACTGCAACGGTTTTGGAAATCACAACTTCTTCACTGCGCATATTTTTCCGCAAGGTAGGGATGGGATTTGCTGTGGCTGTAAAACTCCGCATTTTTTTCCACGGTGTTTACGCCACATGGGGCCCCAGCCTAAGGAAGAACACCTCTGTATTACAGCATCTGTCAAAGTATACTTTGTATGAAATTGGAGGCAAGAGTATGAATCCATACAACTGAATGCATGAAAAATGTTCACCAGAGTACAGGACACTTATTTTGCGTGTAGCTGAAAAATTCAGGGCAAATCTGAATTTGCAATACTCTGCTGTGAATTTGTTCCAGATTTGCCACTTGGTTTATCTATTGCTATGCAAAAGGTAAGATCAACTGCAAAATCTTCATGTTAGACTACATGCTTCTGCACCACTTAGTTACAGTTCCATCATATAATGGATATCAGTGGTGCCTGACAGACTCAATTGACTATAATCGGGTCCGTTGGCTTCCTGTCAAGCTGTTTTTAAGCTATTTTGTTGGGCATTTTTGATGAAAAAAATCTTCCACTGAAAAAATCCACTGCATGTGCATGCAAGCCTTAAAGTTCCTTCATGTGTATTTAGATCATTCTGAATTCAGAATCATATATCACAGTCCCTCAATGTAGTTATGTTGCTGGATGAGAAACCCTATTTTTGCATTTCTGATTGGTGAATAGATATTTTTCCAGTTCCAAGTCACTTCACAGGGAATATTACAATGAGGGAGCACTTAATATTCTGTATATGAGTACCATACTTGATTTCTGTCCTTTATAATTACAAAACATACATACACTAAATGGCCACTTTATTAGAGACACCGATCTAGTAGCACATTGGGCCTCTTTTGTCCTTCAGAACCATAGCAATTTGTTGTGGCACACATAGGTATCATCCATGGGTAAAAGAGGACCCAGGATATGCCTAGAAAACATTCCACCAAATGGCATTACTCCACCGCATCCATACTGAACTGATGACATCTGACAGGAAGGGTTAATTGTTTCATGCTTCCTGCACCAATTTTTACTTTCCTATTAGCATTATGTAACATAAATCTGGATCCATCTAACTAGATCACTGCACAGTGATCCACTTTTGGTGATCTTTTGCCCACTGGAGTCTTACCTTTTTGTTTCCAGCAGTGGCATGTAAATTAGTCATCTGCTTTCATAGCCCATCTGTGTAAGGATCACCAAGTTGTGCCGTTGGATGTGTTAGTTGGCAAAGCTGTTATATAGGGCTGCGGTTTGCTTGACTGTGCCCGCTTGTTCATCAGAATGATTCCTAATATTCTCCTGATTTCTTTCATTTACAAGTTGTTGACACCCAGATGATCCCCTTTGGCTGGATACTTTTCATCAATCACACCTTTCTCAGTATACACTCCATACTGTTGCTAGAGAAAACCCCACAAGGTTGGGAGTTTTTGATATACTGGCACTGACTAGTCTAGCCATGTTCAAAGTCACTGACTTCACTCAAGTTGGCTATTCTAATGTGGATTCACCCTTTATCTGATCCATAGAAAACTTGTTCCCTTGCACTCTGGGGTCACATGTCTAATTTCCATCCAGGGCAGCTCCAATCATGAAAGGGCAGATGACTCTAACAAAGTGGCCATTCAGTGTAACAGCAACATAATACTCTACAGCATGAAATAAAAAAGAAATTCCTGATGGCGGTATCGACCATTTGTTGGTCTGTAGAATTCAAGTACAGAAAGGAGCGTCTTTATACTTGGTGCAGACTAGTCACTAAGCTGAAGGGATAGACAGACCAATTGTAGTCTTCACTGTTCTTGACTTACATGTTTCCAGTTTCCACATAGCAAGATACTTTGGAGCTCAGCCACTATCTGTGTTTGATTCTTGTATTCCTATTTTTTTCTTTCCTTTTTAAAGACAATATATGTAAATTGGAGTAACCACCATGTCTGAACTTATTGAAAGCCCACCTGGTAAGATGTCCAGTGTTCGCTTTTCAAATGCAGTCACATCAGTATTCTCAGACACTAAGGAGCAGAAATGGGAAACAGTTCAAGTGAACCAAGAATCTGAATTATCCAACCATGTGAAATACCGCATCCTCTTCATGGATTCTGCACATCAAAAGCACACAGAGATCCCTGTTTCTGTTCTAGATCTTGAAGACCTTGAGGAACTGCATTTAGAGAAGAACCATATTGAAGTTATACCAAAGGAGATCTGTCATTTTCACAATATCAGAGTCCTTTACCTGAATAACAACAACTTAAGTCAATTATGTGAGGAACTTGGAGAGCTAAAAAATCTCCAGAGTTTAGACCTTAGCAGTAACCCACTGAATTACAACTCATTGGATGTCATAAGCAAAGTCCATCAACTTCAAGAGCTGAGACTTTACAACATAAACCTAGAAGAATTGCCAGTCCAGCTCTGCAAACACCTCTACCATTTACAACTACTTGGCTTGTCCAACAACAAACTAAAGTCTCTTCCACCTGAAGTAACTAATCTAATACATCTCAAGGAAATATATCTGCAGAATAATGCCTTTAAGTCATTTCCCATACAAATTTGTGCCTTGAGATCTCTGGAGGTTGTTGATCTTGAAAAAAATAGTCTGACATCTTTACCTGCTGAAATTGGATCACTATCTAACCTTGTTAAACTGTTCATTAATTTCAATAAACTTTCCAACATCCCCAAGACACTTTGTGAGTGCAAGAAGTTGGCTGTCTTTGACCTCTCCAGAAATCGCTTACACAAACTTCCTCATGGTATCGGTGAGTTGAAGAAGCTGAATGAACTTGGACTGTCGAATAATGAGTTAACAAAGCTGCCATCTAGGATATGTCATTTGCATTCCCTTGGTGTGCTCTACCTGAAAAACACTGGCTTGTCTACATTACCTACTGCATTTGCAAAACTAGAATCTCTAAAGATACTCGATCTCAGCCAAAATTGTTTTATTGATTTTCCCCTTGAAATTTGTGGCCTTTCGCAGCTTCAAGTCTTAGCGATGGATGACAATTTAATAAGCACGGTAAGCCTGTGTTATTTAAAGTGTAACTTTAGAACAATTTTTCATTTACTGGCAGTATTTGTAAATTTTGTAATACACTTCATTAACAAATTTTGTCTCCTTTCTGTGAAATCTTGTACTTCTTTATTTTTTCCCTTGCTTCTGTATTGAGAGCTATACCCTGCTTCTCACTGTGTACGGTGTACAGGCTTTCAGTAGTTATATACTAAGGAGGTGTTCAGATGTAGGAATTTGATGCTGAATTTGAGGCGACGGAAACGACTCTGCAAAAACTGCAACATTTTACAGTCACTGCAAAGTGGATGGATTCTAGCAAATCTCATCCACACATTGCAGAAAAATACACGCAGCGGAAACACTGCGATTTCCAAAATCGTTGTGGTTTTGGAAATTGCAGTATATCAATTATACCTACAAAAATGCTGACAGTTTCCGTATAGATATAATGGAAGCAGAAAGTCCGCAAGGAAACCTCTGCAGATTTTCTGTGAAAAGTGCTGCAGGAAAAACCATGTTGTGTTGCCGCCCTGTTTTTTCCCGCAGCGCATTTTTGCTGCGGCCCGCTATGTGGGGCCTTAGCCAAAAACAGAAAACAGAGTTTTTCTTTATACAGAGGATTAGATGAACACTACTCCATGCAGGTGTCAAGCATGTTATTAATGTAGCAGCACTGGACCTCAGGTAAGTAATTAATAATATCAGTGTTTGTGGACCTCTCTTGGCCCAAACAGACACTTTATTTATAGTTTTACTTTAGTTGTTCAGAGGGTAATGAATAGGATATTTCTTGTTACTCTAGATTACACCAGAAGTGAGATCCTTAAAGAAACTGTCATATCTTGGAATCACTGGGAACAGATTTACTGCCTTCCCTGAAGTAGTCTTGCAGCTTAAGTCTTTGGAAAAACTTTATATTGGACAAGATCATGGCGTGAAACTTTCAAGGTTACCAGACAAGATTTTCTTGCTAAAGGTAAAACCATTTTAATATTTTATAAGTGGGTTTCTTATGTGATAATGTTAGAATAAACCATGGAAATATCAGAGAAATGAAATGTCATGTTCTTAGTACATTGGTTGCTGTGCTTTAGGCTGAGGTGAGGCCCCACCTTACACAAAAGCTGGATTCCCTTTCCTCCCACAGCAGCACAGTACTGGGGTATTTCTGCCCCTGTGTGCTGGTTGGACAGAATGGAATTTTTAATGAACAAATAAATGGTTAAATATTAACCCCTCCCCCTCCTCAATATAAGGAAGGAAGTACCAACCCCCCAACATGTTTTTTTTCTGTCCTGCGTTGGTAGGACAGTTGGAGGGAAGGTCATTCCTTCCCTATAGTGAGGTTATTCAGATTTCTAGATGACTTTCCCCTCCTCACTCCTGTATGAGTTTGTTTTGCCTTCTATCCTCCTGTTGTGAGGACTCTTTTTCTGCCTTTGGTTACTGTTGGAACAAAATACAAAGGTTAAAACTCCTTGTCTGTGTCTTTCCTGCCTCTTCTGCTTAGTCTGCTTACCTGTAGGGAAAGACCTTTTTTCAGCTGTTGCTTATAATGGGTGGACAGACAAGTCCACTGCCTTTAGTGTCTGCACTGAACCCTTGCGGCTATGTAAGCCTTGCATTGCTTGTTTTATTGCCATGCACGGCATTTCCTGCTACTTCTCTCCAGCTCCCGTGTGTGGGGGCGCCGGAGTCCAGAGTACGCTGGCTTACGTACGGGATGACATTATTGAACCTCCTTCGGGTCTCCAGAGTCAGGTCTCTCCTTCTCCCCCTGCTTGTATTGGCAATGGAAGGGGTTGAACTGCTAGGAAATCTTTTTTCCTTAATTTCCACCATCTTTTACATAAAATCTGTGTGGGGCAGCCTTTTTCTTCCAAAAAAAAAATGTGAAGAAAAATAAAGGGCTTTTATTCTCTGTGTAACCTGTCACAGGTAGTGGGTCTTTTTTCTCTTTTTTTTTATATAGGTCTGCTGCTTCCTTTCCTCTGCCTCTTTGTTGTTTGGCAGAGTGTGTGCATGCTGTGCATTCTAGTTCAACAGACTTGTACTGTTGTTGTGTTTTTTCTGGCTTTCTTACTATTTACTCTTACGCTTACGGTAAGATGTCATCCTCTGCGTCTGGTGGTGATGAGTCCTTCAGGTAAGTCTGTGTCTAGGCGCAAACATCTAACCTGTCGCTCCTGTGAAATTCCCTTGCCTGACGGTTACAAATTCAATACATGCCACCAGTGCCGCCCAAAAGAACCCTCTGAGGAATCCACAATTAGAGATGTGGTTATTTGGGTCAAGGAGTATGTTCAGGAAACCATGAAGGACTTGAAAGAGTCCATAACTCACTAGTCTGAGAGGCCCGGATGCAGTGAGGCATCCGCTTCTGTCATACGATCTGATGAGGCGTTCAGGATCATAGATGAAGCTAATTCTTCATCTGAGGATTCAGATACGGATATAGCAAAACCGCTTTTTCCTCTGGAGAAAATTCAGAATTATTGAAGTCCATCAGGTCAAGGGACCATGATGTTGACCGTGGGGAAACCTCTAGTTCCATCTCTAGGGGCCTAGGGCCTTCAAAGTGGACAACATGCTTAAAAGAGCTATTCCACCGAGTGGAAACACCCAGAGAAGTCCTGTGTGTTATCGAAGAGGTTGACAACACTCTTCCCAATAGCTGAGGACCAGTTTGGGACTTGAGTCCTCCACCTAAGTTTGACATGGCAGTTGCCAAATTGCCCATGCGAACACTTGTACCCTCTGAGGATGGGTCTAGCCTTAAGGATCCCATGGACCACCAGGCAGAGTGCTCCCTAAGGAAAGTGTATATGGCTTTCTCTGCACAGTGTTCAATTGGTATCGCTACTAGTGAGGTAGCCAAGAAGCTGTGCTTCGGCCTCTCTTCATTGAAAAGAGATATTGATTCGGGGGTCTCCCGGGACAAATTGTTGTCCTCTTTGAAGGGTATAGCCCTAGAGGCGGATTACCCCAATGAAGCCTCTCTTTTCCAGGTGAAGTTATCTGCCAAGTCTATGGCCTTGACTAGGGCTGCCCATGGTTAAAATCTTGGAGGGCGGATTATGCCTCAAAATTTAATATTTGCGGGTTGCCATACGAACCAGGTAAGTTATTCGGGCAGGAACATGATAAGATTATAGAAGGACTAGCGGGAAAGAAAGGAAAGTCCCTTCGGCAGTCCTTTCGTGGACAGGGCAGACAGTGTCGCAGAGGACAGTTTCCTCAAAGACCACCACCTGCAAGAGGTCACGTGTGGACGTTCCAGGTTCCTGAGTGGGAACTCCAACCATAGTTTTTTCCATGACGACAGGAAAGTCAGAAAGCCAGATTTCTGACTATTACCTTCTCCCTCCTCCAAGACACGAAGTTCCTTTGGGGGGTAACAGATTCATGAGTCTTGGAGATAATCCGGTCTGGTTACAGCATAGATTTTTCTGTGCCTCCCCAGTACAGATTTATAAAGACCTCTCACCTCCCTGCTGTCCATCACAAGGCTCCACAGTCCTCAGTACTGGGCTATATAAAAAGCATGTCTTGAAAGAGGTTCCACTGCAACGTCAGGGGTCTGGAAATTATTCTCCAGTGTTCCTGGTTCCAAAACCTTCAGGAGACTGGTTGATGATAATAGACCTACGATACCTCAGCAGAGCCATCACAAAAAAATTCCGTATGGAAACGGTGAAGTCTGTGATATCCATTCTCCAGCAAGGAGATTTCATGGCCACTCTGAACCTAAAGTACGTATCCCTATTCTTCCTGCTCACAGGAAATACCTAAGAATTGCAGTGGTTGTAGAGGGTTGGCAGAGACACCTTCAATTGACCACACTTCCATTCGGGATAACGTCAGCACCCTACGTATTCACCAAGGTGGTATCCGTGGTAGCTGAGTCTCTGAGAATCCAGGGGATCATGATTGTTCCTTATCTGGAAGACTGGTTGTTGAAAGTCTCTTCAAGAGAAGGCCTACTACAGCATCTATCCACCTTGGTAAATTTTCTCCAACAATTGGGTTGGATTATAAATTGGGAAAAGTCCCAAATATCTCCAGCAACCCAAAAGACACTTCTAGGGTTTATTATCGATTCCAGCCTAATAAGAGTATCTCTTCCTCCCTCCAGAAGGGAAAGAATAATCAAAGCCGCAAAATACCGTATATTTGCACTGCGGCTAAGACGCTGGTGGCTCTCCACTGGCGGAGTGTACATCCCCCCACAGGTTCTGAGCTGGTGGCCCGTATCAAGGATGTTAGAAGTCTGGAGTTCCTCACTGCCACTCTCAACAATAGGGTAGAGGTCTTCCAGTCTATTTGGTCCCCTTGGGATACATATTGTAGCCTCCAAGGTCTCTGATCCCTCCTACCCCTCACCCTCCTTTTGTCTTGTCTTATCCTCTCCCCCTCCATTCCGTTCTTTGTCTTGGAGTTTTTCTTATTCTTGCGTTGGCCTCTTATTCATGATGGTTTTGCTGTTATTGCTCTGTTTTTGTTTTTCGCTTTATTTGTTGTTTTGTAACTTTTATAAAACTTTAATAAAAATTACAGTTTAAAAAAAATTCCTATTGGTTCCTCGGCTCATGTCAAACTGATGTCATCTGCTGCAGAGGCAGTTCCTTGGGTGCTATGGCATCTTTACCCTCTGCAGAGAGAAGTCCTGACAGCTTGGAGTCACAAAACCAGCGGACTAGACAGAAGTTTTTTCCTGTCTCAGGAAGCCCGTTCGTCCCTCAGGTGGTGGATTCTGCAAAGAGACGGAAAGTCCATAGTCCAGCCTTGCTGGACCCTGTTGACTACGGATGCATCACACAGGTTGTGGAGCCCACCTAAACAACATTCCAGCCCAAGGGTCTTGGAATTTCCTCAAGAAAATGATGTCATCCAATTGGAGAGAACTCCAAGCGGTACATTTAGCACTACTTCACTTTGCTGCCTAGTTGAAAGACCAGGCAGTCCGAGTGAGATCGGACAATATGACAACCGTCCTTTACTTGAACAAGCAGGGAGGAACTCAGTCACAACCCCTTCTAAGCGAAGTGGGGAAGATCTTGAGTTGGGTAGAGAAGAACCTAAACCCATATTTCTGCCGTTCATATCCGAGTGTTACTGAATATAGTGGCGGATCAATTGAGTCGTGGTATCACTGTTCCAAGGGAATGGTCTCTCCACCCAGAGGTCCTTCAAGCAATCACCCTGAAAAGGGGTCATCCAGAGGTAGACCTGATGGCAACCAGACTCAATACCAAGGTAGAGAAGTTCTGCTTTATACAAGAAGGACAGTCCCTTGGCTGTGGAAGCCCTGTCCATCCCTTGGAGGTTCAGGCCTCCATGATACCAAGGGTATTGATGAGGATCAGACAGGACCAACTCTCTGTATTCACCATCATTCCATTCTGGCCAAGGAGAGCTTGGTTTTCCCTTCTCATAAAGATGAGTCACGGGATATATTTGAGGCTTCCCCCGAATCAGAACCTGGTGTCTCTGGGGTCCAGGCTCTGCCAGGATCTGAAATCCTACAATCTGACAGCCTGAAGGTTGACCATTCCCTCTTACGATCTAAAGAACTCTCGGGAGCCGTCCTAAGTACTCTCTCTCTCTCACTACGAATAAGAACTATGCCTGGATTCGCAACATCTTCATCTCCTGGGCATCAAGCAAAGGCTTTGAGAACTCTGATCCTTCCATTCCAGAGATCCTGGAATTCCTTCAGGATGGCTTAGACAAAGGCCTTAGTCCTTCTACTTTGAAGGTTCAAGTTGCAGCCTTGTCAGCCTGCTTAGGTAAGCAGTTTTCCATAAACCCCCTGGATATAAGGTTTTCTAAGGGTGCATCCACGCTCAGACCGCCTGTTACCCACCCAATTTCCCAATGGGATTTGTCTATAGTTTTGAAGGGGTTATGGGATCCTGCTTTGAGCTTCTGGGAGAGGTTGATGTTAAATTTCTTACACTAAAAACAGTGTTTTTATTGGCCATTACCTCAACTAAGCGAGTTGGAGAACTTCAGGCTTTATTTTTGGTAGAACCTCACATATATCCTTCCGTCCAGATAGAGTGCAATCGAGGTATATGCCAGGGTTCCTCCCTAAGGTGCCCTCATATTCTAACTTGATCCAAGTTATTTCTTTACCAGGCTTCTATCCTAGTCCGTCAACTCCAGAGGAATTCAATCCCTGGATGTTGCCATATGTGTCAGAATTTATATTGAGAGATCTCTGCCTTTAAACAGTCGGAGAACCTCTTTTTGTCTTTTGCTGGGAAGAATAAAGGGCTCAAGGCTTCTAAGACCCATTGGCCCGCTGGTTTAAGGTAGCCATAAACTTGGCTTTTACATCACAGGGGTTAGACCCCACTGAGTCTGTCGGACTCCTTCTACAAGAGCCGTTTCCATCTCCTTGGTGGAAAGGAACTCCGTTTCTTTGGAACAAATCAGTTCCGCAGCTTCTTGAAGCTGTCGCTATGTCTTTGTAAATCATGGTATGGAGGCCATTTTCTTTGGCCATTCCGTTTTAAGTTCTTTTCTTCAAGAGGGCTCTCCCTAGGGTTCTCCTTGCTAGAACCCCAGTATTGTGCTGCTGTGGGACGAAAGGGAAGCGTAGATTATGATGTTAATCTGTTTTCCCTTAGTCCCAACAGCAGCACAAGGCTCCCTCCCTATGTGTTATGTATTTGTCTTTATAATTACAAGTTGGGGGGTTGGTACTTCCTTACTTATATTGAGGAGGGGGAGGGGTTAATATTTAACTATTTGTTTGTTCATTAAAAATTCCATTCTGTCGTACCAGCACACAGGGGAAGAAATACCCAGTATTGTGCTGCTGTTGGGACTAAGGGAAAACAGATTAACATCATAATCTATGTTTTTTTCCAGCAGATTTTATCACATGTGTTTGAGCCTGTCTTTGGCTTAATAAACTGCAGCAAAATATGCAACAAAAAAATGTAGCTTTTGCACAATGTGTGGCCTCAGCCTTAGTATGTTTTTGTGAATGAGAGTTTACCTATGTTTGGATCCATCTAGAATCTGAAAGAATTGTACATTGAAAACAATAATCTGGAATTCCTTCCATCCACATTGAACTTGCTGCACAATCTTGAAGTTCTGGATTGCCACAATAACAACCTGAAGAAGCTGCCAGATACCATATGTCAACTTCATGGTAAGTGCTTCTTATTATAATACTGTACAGTACTTGAAATTATAATCTACCAATTTACTAAGTAACAAAAATCAGCTTGTTTCTTATTTTGCACTCAGGTTTGCAAAAATTGCTTCTTCAAAATAACCAGCTGACTAGTCTACCAGATAACCTGGACATGTTACACAAACTGGACGTGCTCTTACTAGATGGAAATCCAATGGTTGATCCACCAGTCGAGGTGTGCGGTCTTGGGAAAAGTGCTGTATGGGAATACCTAGAAGGAAAAAGGCAAAAGCATGCATTAGCCACAAAGGTAATTAAAATGTTGGAATAAAGTCAATGAATTACTTGAAATTTAAAGAGGTTGTCCAGACTAAAATATTATTTTTTAATTAGGTCGGGGGGAGGGGGTTTTTTGAAAAAAATAAAAAAAAAAAACATGTTCACCTGTCTCCAGTGCTCCGGTGTCCAGTCCTGCTGCTCGGCTGTCTTCTTTTGCGGAAGTCCTCACCGGCGTACCTGGTCCCTTCAGATGAGGCCGTTGATTGGCCAATCAGCGGCCTGAGCAGGAGACTTGGGGACGTCACAGATGAGTGTGTTTTTTTGGGGTTTTTTTTTCCTCTTCCCTAGCCTAATTAAAAAATAAAATTTTAGCCTGAAAAACCCCTTTAAGCCTAAGGTCTTGTTCACATTTACGTTTATAACAGATGCATACTATCTGTGTTATTTAAAATCATATTTCTACACTAAGCTAAACACCCTCCCTCCCGTCTACTTTCTAACTTACTTTACAAATAAATCTATATTTATCTAGATTGCCGAGGTGGTCATGTGACCGCCCCAGGCACATTTTCGGATTTTCTGGTGACGTTATATTTCCCAGTTTCTAGAAACGAATGCCACCAATACTAACCCCCCACCCCATCATACTTACCTGTCTTTCTGTCCGGATCTTCTGGGCATGGATCATCTCTTCCAGCTGGGACTCCGGCTCTATTGCGAAGGCGCCGGCAGACGTCAAGAAGAGGAGCCGCCGGCCCCACAGAAGGAAGTGATGTTCCATGACCAGAAGATCCGGACAGGAAGACAGGTAAGTATGATGGGGTGGGGTGGTTGGCTGAGTTAGTTAGTTGGGGAGGGCTAGTAGTGGCCGGGCTAGCTAGGGAAAGAGGGAAGGGGTGTTAGAGAGGGAGGTAGTGTGAGTCAGCTTATGCAATGCATCATGGTAGTTGTATCAAAACAGAACAGGAAGCTACCCATGTAAACAAATACAGAAGATGCCAGGAGCTCCCAGAGAAACCCAGAAATTACTCAAAACACTGCTAAAGGTATTTGGTTGCACTTATTAACCTATTAATAGCACTAACTGACCTTTTTTGAAAAATGATTTTTTTTTTTTTGCCTGGAAAACCCCTTTAAGGACAACATTCGTCATATTGATTTTATCAGAGACCACTGAAAAAAATAATTGAAACATGGTCTATTTTTGTCCATTTGTGGACCAAAGATGGTTAAAGCATAAAAACTACTCCTCACCTCACCAATTTTCCACTGCTTTCCGATACTTAGGGGGTTCCTAATAGGACCAGGAAATAAATACTTTCTCAACATACAGGAAATACCATTTCAGCTAATCACTGGTCAAAGTGGTGACCCACCCCAGCCAGTAATTTGCTCATCAGGCATTTCCTGTAATTTCCAGTATGTTAAGGAAGCAGAGCCCAGTAAGCCTTGAAACATGAAGGTTTGGATGATCAGTGGATACTGTTTCTTTTTATACTTTCAACCCGATCTGAGCCTGTTTTAAAAGAGAGCCTTCGCCAAACAACCACTTGAAGCAAGTCACTATTTTGCTACTTTATTCCAAAAGTTATGTCAACAGTTACTGTATCTATAAGGCTATGTTCACACTGGCATTAAGGGGCCCATACACACTGGATGAATGTCAAATGGAACACGCCAATTTTAGTGGGACCAACTGTTGTGTATAGGGGTGTGCCAAGACTTTCACAATGGCAGATGTCACTGGAAAGAAGGATTTGATATCTTGTATTTCAGCATGCCCAATTCTTCTTCTTACAGGAGATAAGCTGCCATCCAGTCAGTGGCTTATTCCACTCTTCCCATTGAGAACACATGCATACTTGGCTGATTATTTAAAAGTAAGAAAACTTATTTGGATTCTGACACAATTATGTTTAATGGTTTTTTTGTTTGTTTTTTTTAAGATCCAGGCTTTATGGCGTGGCATAATGGTACGGAAAGGACTCGGACCCTTTGCTTATCTTATTCAAATTGGAAAAAAAGGAAAGAAATCAAAAAAAGACAAAAAGGGGAAGGGTAAAAGCAAGAAGGGTGATTTAAAAGTAAAGAAAAAATAAGGTTTATCGTAATGGCATAAAAAAAGACAAAGGATAATGAGATTGCAGTACTTGTTAAATCAAGATAATGTATATTTTAACTATGGTAAGACATTTCAATGCTTTTTTCTGATTGTATGATCCGCCAGTGGAAATACATTTCTACAAAATTTCAAAAGGGAAAAGGGGATAGTGGAGATAAACAGGATTTAATGTGTTATATGCAGTAAGGCTTTCTGAAGAGGCAAGATGGTTTTCAACCAAAAAAGAATTCCCTTGGTTATCCCATATGGATTTGGCTACCACAAGCCCTTGCACAGATTGCTTCTTCCCCAGACATGGAGCCTCTAACAGACTAAAAGAATAGGAACTGATTGAATATGAAGAATTCTGAGTGTTTGATTCTATTAGTACACAGACTATGTCAAACTTTACCACAGGGTGGAGATACAGAGGACCCCCCCAAGTTTCCAGATGTACCAGCCTATCCAGACCTCTACATCCCACTGAGGAAGGTTTTTGACCAAAACATCTGGGATCTACTGGATAACTTGATTCAATATGTATCTTGAATGTGCATTATGGCGCCTGGATGTGGTCACCTCACTTAATAAATATATTCTACATGCTTCTATTTCTTGTTGGGAGTGCCTCTAATATTCTACAGGATGATATATGGCTATGACGAGCCCTTATGATGGCACCCTAAGATATAACATGGTGTACAGGACCATTTTCTACTATATATGTGTGTGCTTATCACCTCAGTATATTTCTTTTTATCAGAGGCTGTAAATGGCAGAATTTTATAAATTTTTCATTGTGATTGGACAAGGCTCATAACAAGTAGCAAGATCTCTCATGTGTGGTCGGGTGAAGCTAGATTTTAGGATTTTTCCAAGATAAGACATTGATAAGACTATCCTTAAAATATGACATCAATGTGTGATCATTGGTGGTTTGACCATCTGGACCCAGCAGTCAGGGAAGGAAAGGATGGCAAGTGATCTTTGATGTGCCATGGCCACTTTAGTATGTATCAAAGCACAGAGGAGTGTCCATGCATGTGGCTATGCTGGTACTTGAGCGCTGTGACATCTTTGTGCTGATCATATCTTCACCACCTTCACTGAGTTTTCCTAGTAAACCCCTTTAACTGTGAGACCTTAAAATAGCAAATCATCAATGATGTATATAGATGACCTATTAACTAGTCATCTATGTTGTTTGTTGTGTTACCTACTTATACATGGCAAATACAAATCCATCATTAATATACAATTTACCATATGAATATATTGTGATACATGTCTTTATCTGTACAATGTATATACTATTAAAGGTGTTGTCATACTATAAGAATCCGCTGTTGTTCTGTGTGACTGGGACAAAAACTACAATTCTACTTTGTGACTGATAAAGTGTTGAGGAGCTTCATAAATACTTATTTATTGTCTGTACAGATGTATCTTAGTACAGACCCTGGCCACTAGGTGGTGTCGTGTACAAGGCAAAGTATAAATGTCACTGGAATGTAAAGAATTTGTGCAGGAAGTTTTTTTTTAGCCATGGACAAACCCTTAAGTAAAACCTCTTGTTTTAGGGCTAGGCATTTTATAAACAGTGTCAAAACAGATCCCTGAAAGGCACAGTCTTTGTTATCAACAAGCTTATCTCCTTGAACCTATTCTGTTCCTTCAAAGTTTCTGCCATACATGTTCAATCCATAGGATACTGATGTATTTTTCAAAGCAGATTTGAAATGTATTCAGCCCTTTAGCACCGAACTCCATAGTAGAAGGTAATGGCTGCAGAATGCTGGTTTCATGTTTCCCATACCTGCAAAACCAGTTCTGTAGTATGCAAACAGAGAAATCTTGTAATAGCTGAAAGCTTTATAATTTCCAGTACACATACAAGCTCAGTTCAGCATCTTAAGAATGTTAAAGGATCCCACACTAATAAGTCCATGGTTGATCACATAAAACGTGTCAAATTGAATATGTTCTTCTATATGTATAAGATTAGTCACAGTGTATATTGATGTTATTCTCCATTTGTATACGGCTCAGCTGCTGACGTTCAGCTGTAGACAGAGCCCAGCGTTGCATTCCCAGTTCCTTGAGCTTCGGTAGCTTTACCAGATTGGATAACAAATGAATGAACCACGGTCCACATTCACGAGATGAAGCAGGTCTCAAGCTAATATCTAATTCAACAATGGTCTTCAGAGCAGCAACACTTTCAAAGAACAGAGACCACCCTTCATCAGGTACTGTGTCATTGTAGGCAATGTCCAGCTGCTCTAAACTTTCCAGATGACCATTTTGTGCTGCGGATGCTGAAATACAAGAAAAAAGAATGGAATGACATCAGATATATGCTACCTCCAGATTACATTACGTCATTGCATATAATCACATTCTTAAGATTGCCCTGTGGGTTGATAAAGAATACTTTACAAATACAATTCAAATAATGCTTCTCAAAAGCAGAAAAGAAGTCTTTCTGAGCTCTCAAGGGAGTTATCATCTCAGAAAACAAACCTTCATGTATAATGAACATTCTTACATGAAATATAAGGTTACTGCCCACTTGGTGAACATGAGCTAATGTACAATAAATTTACAATTTATCTTTTGAATCATTGGTCTTATTTATTTTTTATGCTTACTTATATAGCGCCATCATATTTCACAGCGCTTTACAGATATTGTCAGTCACTGTCCCACATAGGGCTCACAATCTACATGCAAACTCCTTGCAAATGTTGTCCTTGGCAGGATTCGAACCCAGGACTCCAGCGCTGCAAGGCTGCAGTGCTAACCACTGTGCCACCCATATTTAACCCCTTCTTGCTCTGCGTCATACTATTACGTTGTGCTGAGCGTATGGTTAAAGCTCAGTGCCATAACAGTGTGACGCTGTAATGCCGCAGGCACAGGAGCTGTGTCTGCGGCATTACTTCTGGCACCAAAACTATTTCTGGACTAAATCCACCCACCAAAGTCAGAAGATACTCCGATTCCAGCAGATTAACCCCTCAATTGCAATGATCAATAGCGATCACAGCATCCAGTGGATCCGAGTGCAAGATCGCACCCCCGCCCCCGGCCACCCTTCTGATCCCTCTTCATGAGATTACAGGATCCGAGGGGTTGCTAAGGCAGCCAGGAGGCCGAGCAAGACCTCCGGATTGCCGCTCCTTATAACACATAGGAAGTGATCAAAAAAATCATACATACAAAACTACACTGGTAAAACTAACATCCATAGGGTAACACACTAGTGTCATCAAAGCCTAAACTTATAGGGCAATGCAGGATTAAAGGTTACTTTATTATATCTATGGATTCTAGCTTTTCTGTTTTCTATGTGATGTGCATCCACACATCATAAAACATAATGTTACTTGTATAATGCAGACATTCTTACCTATGACAGCCAGGTCTTGTGTGACCAGATTACAGCTGCTCAGAAGGAGGCTTTGTAGACCTGTCGCACTCTTCAGAGTTTCAGAAAGCAGTTTCAGGTTTCCCCCAACACATTTATTCCAGGAAAGGTCCAGAATCTGAAGATCCATTAGGTAATGTGAGGCGTCAGCTATGGATACATGTTATAGTTACTTGTACTGTAAAAAGAATCTGTCATGTAATTTTACTTATGCTGCATTGTACATTTATGATGAATGCATGAAGACCATGAAATTATCACCCAGGAGTGGCAAAGGTCACAAAAGTTGGAGATGTCCAGTACTGATGAGTGTGTCTGTGCCTTGCATACGTGTTCATTTTTTACTATGGTCCTCCATTCGCCACAAATAAGACAATGGCGGTAAAAATACGGATCCATATTCCAGCATTTCAGCCCTCTTTGACTTACATGGCAAACATGGGTCTCAAGATGTCTCCAGCCTCTCCTTGTATATTAATTGTTATTTCCATTATCCATGTAACATTCACTTATAAGTGGAGATTGCCTGTTCTACATCAGGTTTCTGAGGATAATGATTTTACAGTGCAAAAATATGAACTGACAGTAATATTAACATATTAATGCATACCCAGTTCTACAAAGGATTCTTGCTTTAATGTGCAGTTGCTGATATTCACAAATTTCAATTTAGGCAAAAAACGGAGTCGACTGAAAAGATGTTCAGAGGAAAGTCCTATGCTTTTGTTGGATGACATATCCAGAGATTGAAGGTTAGATAGGAGTGGTATAACCTGAGCTACAAAACAAAAAATATAGAATAATTAGATAAAAGCCAGAAGTTTCATTGTTACCAATGCCTTTATATTCATTCATGATTCCATCATGTGTGAGTTGTTAGTGTTCATCATTAATTCCATAGTGCTGTACATATGACGCCAGGTTCGCTTTAGCGTTTGCCTATGCATTGTACTGGTCTGTCGGAGGACCAGAATAACAAATAGGTGAACCGCTACAACAATGGTCACATACAGAGCCTGATAGACCCCATTAACTATCATGGGATCCATCGAGTGTCCGTTCTTTTAAACGGAAACTGCTGGCCAAAAAACTCAAACTTGCAGGACTTTTTCTTCCGGCGATTTTGGATGCACAATGCAATGGAGACTTCAACATGGATGTGAACATAGCCTGAAAAGGGTTTACATAAATAATACAAAAACAATCAAAATAAAGAAACTAATGCGGTGAGCAGCAGGTACAGAGGGAGAGAGCACCCTACGTGCCAGGGCTTACAATCTAGCTAGAATTTTTAACCCACAAGTAATTTTTGTCTTAAAAGTACAGGCAACTCTCATCTGTCATAACTCCCCCCATAAACATGCATGCTCAGATCGGCATTGTTACTAAAATAGGTAGAGGAGGGTAATCTTATCCCGAGAGAAAAAGCTGAGTTGAGAGGTCTATTATCAAATTATTCATCTATCCCTATGGTAGTAAACATGTATGATAGGCATTGCCAGCAATAGGTCGGTTGCAGATGGTTGTCCTACAGCCAATGTTCCGTTGTGCCTGGTCTGTCTTCTCTAAATGCTGCCCAGACACCAACTACTGCAAGTCACCTACAGGTGCCCACAGCAATGAAGGAACATACAGACACTCTGCTCCTCACTGATATCTTCTTTACTAAGGTAGAAGTTACATAAACAGCAAATGGAATACTTCACTGGAATACAGTTGACATTTATAAAGCAAGAGTAGTTAGTAGTATAATGTTGTACCATGTAATACATTAGCTTACCATCAAATATACTCAATTAGCCTCTAAAAGGTATCGCCTGATTTCTTCACTCTTCCAAAGCATGAGTAGGACATAAAACCTATCTTGTAAGATTGCAGGGTACAGCTATGAACAACAAGCTTCTCATGTCACCGGGGATTGATTGATTGATTGATTTTGCTAACTTATATAGTGCCATCATATTCTGCAGTGCTTTAAAGATATTGTCATATACTCTACTTGCCACCAGAAAACCCGTCTTATTACTCACAAGTCACTTCTTAGAATTGATTGTCATCTTTTGGCTAAAACACTGCTTCGCTCCACAAGCTATCTAACAAGCTTCAAAGCTCGCCATGTCCCAAGGTGTCCTCCACTCCTACAAGCAGTTGTCCTCCAAGCCAGCTCACTCTCCAAAAGCACAGCTATGGGCCCTTATGTACAGAGCTATTGCCACCCTGGGTAGCGTAGGTAACCCCTGACGTCATCAAGTCACTCCATGGGGGAGCAAAAAACAACTTTTACCAAGATACAAATCATAGTTGCAACTTTGTTCTCTCCTGCAGATAATGCTCGATACAGGCTTTTAGAAAAGACTAGTGTGTGGTTACCTGCACCATTGTAACATCTGATGTGTATATTTATGTTATTACACCACTTCCCTGTTCTTTTGTGTATATATTTTTGTTTCTCTAGGTACTTTCTTATGCCATTCCTGAGGAACAGATGTGAGTAGTCTCTAAAGCATGCCTTGTACCATCTTTTATTTCTTTTAGTTAGTCATAAAAAGGTATCATAACCACAAGACTGATATTATTCCTTATTGAGATTAATTAGGCTCTAAGAATACTTGGTAATATAAATATCTGAAATTGTTAACACATATATAAATAAATAAAAAAGTCATTGTATTACTGAGTGCTGTGACGTCATCTTTGGAAAGGCAGCATTGATGAATATCTAATAGTTCCAGTTGTTTGAAAGCCGTCAGATGGGCTGCAGCCTCCCGGAATCCACCCCCTGTTGCCTTATTGCATGACAGATCCAGTCTTCGTAAGTACGGCCAGTACTGAAATGCAGAACCTTAAAGATAAGACAATTCTTTATGAAACTTTATTAAAGAGACCCTTCTAACCCATTTACATAGGGCAAATGTATGGCGGATAGTAGCTTAGAGAATTTAGCTTGCTTGGATTGAAGTGCAAATTGATGCTGAGAAAATTATCTAGCTAGGGCTACACTGCGACATTTGTTGCGGGACTTGTGACATGCTCCAACGCGACAGTCGCACAAAAATCCATCCTTATCTGACTTTATGTAGCATGTCAATGTTGCATGTGACACCGCGCCCATTGACAGCTGTTTTTACTATCTTTGCTTTCATTTTTATTTATTACTTGTCCATGTATAGCTAGCTAATTACAATCTTTACAGCATTTTTTTATAAAAAAAAACAAAAAACAAGCAATCGCTGATGCATCCATATCGCAGTAATATCGCATTGTATGAAATTACTTTAAAAAAAGACTTTAAAAAAAAAAAAATTGCATTAAAATCACAGCCCTAGCCTTAATCCGAATGTAAATGCACATAGAGTATGCCTACATCTGCCCAAGTACCCATTTTTTGACCTGTGGTTGCAGCAAATCAGGACCTGCAAATTTTTATGTTAGGGCCAGCATTAGGTAGTGACCTCAGGCAAAAGCAGGTGTTCCTCCCCAGAAGCACCAAGCAGTTTATCCGCATATGGGTGAAAAGTTGATTTTCTTGGTACAAATAAGCTAGCTCATACACATTTGATTTTTGTTAGCTGAAGTGCCATTTCAGCCAACGAGTCAGTATGTTAATGCTGTGATCAATATCATGGAGCTGGAAAACCCCTTTAGGCTAAGACCCCCATGAAGCGAGCTGCAGCAAAAAAGAGCTGCAGGAAAAACCACAGCGGCAACACAACACAGTTTTTGCCGCCCCACTTTTCACAGAAAGGTTTCCTCTGTGGACTTTCTGCTTCCATTATACCTATAGGAAAACCGCCGGTGTTTCTGTAGGTATAATTGGCATGCTGCAACAACCACAACGGTTTTGGAAATGGCAGCGTCTCCGCTGCATGTATTTTCCCGCAATGTGTGGATGGGATTTTAGCTAATCCCATCCACTATGCTGGGACTGTAAAACGCCCTGTTTTTTTTCAGTGGCATATGTGGTTTGACTGCGGCGTTTACACCACATGAGGCCCCAGCCTTAGGCTAAGGCGCTATGTAGCAGGCCACAGCAAAAATCGCTGCAGGAAAAACTACGATGTGTTTCCTCTGCTAGAAATGCATCAGATTTTTTTCCACAGCGCTCTTCACAGAAAGTCTGCAGAGTTTTCCTCTGCGGAGCTTCTGCTTCTATTATACCTATAGGGAAACAGCCAGCATTTCCACAGGTATAATTGACATTCTGATTTTTACATATTACTTAGAAAGCAATACAAAAAATGGTGGCATGTTCCATCTGATGCCTTAAAGCAGCAGGACTGTAGTTTTAAAGCATTACAGCTTCACACTTAATTTCATCACCAGCATAACCTGTTCTTATACAGATTATCCTACAGATCAAGTAACTACACCAGGTATTTGCTGGAAAACACCACCACGCCTACAGTCACTAGCAATTTGTTTTCAGTATATAGCTTTATTTAACACTTTGAATCTAAGGCCCCACTTAGCGAACTGCAGAGAAAAAGCACTGTGGGATATTACCGCGGCAGAAACGCATTGCGGTTTTTCCTGCAGTGTTTTTCACAGAAAGTCTTCAGAGGCTTCATCTGTGGACTTTCTGCTTCAGTTATACAGTGCCTTGTGAAAGTATTCGGCCCCCTTGAAGTTTTCAACCTTTTGCCACATTTCAGGCTTCAAACATAAGGATATAAAATTTTAATTTTTTGGTGAAGAATCAACAAGTGGGACACAATCATGAAGTGGAACGAAATTTATTGGATATTTTAAACTTTTGTAAAAAATAAAAAACTGAAAAGTGGGGAGTGCCAAATTATTCGGCCCCCTTAAGTAAATACTTTGTAGCGCCACCTTTTGCTGCGATTACAGCTGCAAGTCGCTTGGGGTATGTCTCTATCAGTTTTGCACATCGAGAGACTGAAATTCTTGCCCATTCTTCCTTGGAAAACAGCTCGAGCTCAGTGAGGTTGGATGGAGAGCGTTTGTGAACAGCAGTTTTCAGCTCTTTCCACAGATTCTCGATTGGATTCAGGTCTGGACTTTGACTTGGCCATTCTAACACCTGGATACGTTTATTTGTGAACCATTCCATTGTAGATTTTGCTTTATGTTTGGGATCATTGTCTTGTTGGAAGATAAATCTCCGTCCCAGTCTCAGGTCTTTTGCAGACTCCAACAGGTTTTCTTCCAGAATGGTCCTGTATTTGGCTCCATTCATCTTCCCATCAATTTTAACCATCTTCCCTGTCCCTGCTGAAGAAAAGCAGGCCCAAACCATGATGCTGCCACCACCATGTTTAATAGTGGGGATGGTGTGTTCAGGGCGATGAGCTGTGTTGTTTTTACGCCAAACATATCGTTTTGCATTGTGGCCAAAAAGTTCGATTTTGGTTTCATCTGACCAGAGCACCTTCTTCCACATGTTTGGTGTGTCTCCCTGGTGGCTTGTGGCAAACTTTAAACGAGACTTTTTATGGATATCTTTGAGAAATGGCTTTCTTCTTGCCACTCTTCCATAAAGGCCAGATTTGTGCAGTGTACGACTGATTGTTGTCCTATGGACAGACTCTCCCACCTCAGCTGTAGATCTCTGCAGTTCATCCAGAGTGATCATGGGCCTCTTGGCTGCATCTCTGATCAGTCTTCTCCTTGTTTGAGATGAAAGTTTAGAGGGATGGCCAGGTCTTGGTAGATTTGCAGTGGTCTGATACTCCTTCCATTTCAATATGATCGCTTGCACAGTGCTCCTTGGGATGTTTAAAGTTTGGGAAATCTTTTTGTATCCAAATCCGGCTTTAAACTTCTCCACAACAGTATCATGGACCTGCCTGTTGTGTTCCTTGGTCTTCATGATGCTCTCTGCGCTTTAAATAGAACCCTGAGACTATCACAGAGCAGGTGCATTTATACGGAGACTTGATTACACACAGGTAGATTATATTTATCATCATCAGTCATTTAGGACAACATTGGATCATTCAGAGATCCTCACTGAACTTCTGGAGTGAGTTTGCTGCACTGAAAGTAAAGGGGCTGAATAATATTGCAGGTAGGTATAATTGACATGATGCGATTTCCAAAACTGCAACGTTTTGGTAATCGCAGCATTTCCGCTGCGTGTATTTTTCTGCAATATGTAGATGTGATTCACTAGAAAGTCCTTTACAGGGACTGTAAACTGCCGCAGTTTTTGCCGCAGCGTTTACACCACGTGGGACCCCGGCCTAAAGAGAGTCTCCCAGCAGGTTTGTCGATATGAATCTCTTAGCATACAGTCATATGAAAAAGTTTGGGCACCCCTATTAACTTAATCATTTTTAGTTCTAAATATTTGGGTGTTTGCAACAGCCATTTCAATTTGATATATCTAATAACTGATGGACACAGTAATATTTCAGGTTGAATGAGGTTTATTGTACTAACAGAAAATGTGCAATATGCATTAAACCAAAATTTGACCGGTGCAAAATTTGGGTACCCTTATCATTTTATTGATTTGAATACTCCTAACTACTTTTACTGACTTACTGAAGCACAAATTGGTTTTGTAACCTCACTGGCTTTGAACTTCATAGCCAGGTGTATCCAATCATGAGAAGGTATTTAAGGTGGCCAATTGCAAGTTGTTCTCCTATTTGAATCTCCTCTGAAGAGTGGCATCATGGGCTCCTCAAAACAACTCTCAAATGATCTGAAAACAAAGATTGTTCAACATAGTTGTTCAGGGGAAGGATACAGTTGTCTCAGAGTTTAACCTGTCAGTTTCCACTGTGAGGAACATAGTAGGAAATGGAAGACCACAGGGACAGTTCTTGTTAAGCCCAGAAGTGGCAGGCCAAGAAAAATATCAGAAAGGCAGAGAGAAGAATGGTGAGAACAGTCAAGGACAATCCACAGACCACCTCCAAAGAGCTACAGCATCATCTTGCTGCAGATGGTGTCACTGTGCATCGGTCAACAATACAGCACACTTTGCACAAGGAGAGCTGTACGGGAGAGTGATGCGAAAGAAGCCGTTTCTGAAAGCACGCCACAAACAGAGTCGCCTGAGGTATGCAAAGCACATTTGGACAAGCCAGCTTCATTTTGGAAGAAGGTCCTGTGGACTGATGAAACAAAGATTGAGTTGTTTGGTCATACAAAAGGCGTTATGCACGGCGTCAAAAAAACACAGCATTCCAAGAAAACACTTGCTACCCACTGTAAAATTTGGTGGAGGTTCCATCATGCTTTGGGGCTGTGTGGCCAATGCCGGCACCGGGAATCTTGTTAAAGTTGAGGGTCGCATGGATTCAACTCAGTATCAGCAGATTCTTGAGAATAATGTACAAGAATCAGTGACGAATTTGAAGTTCGCCGGGGATGGATATTTCAGCAAGACAATGATCCAAAACACAGCTCCAAATCTACTCAGGCATTCATGCAGAGGAACAATTACAATGTTCTGGAATGGCCATCCCAGTCCCCAGACCTGAATATCATTGAACATCTGTGGGATAATTTGAGCGGGCTGTCCATGCTCGGCGACCATCAAACTTAACTGACTGGAATTGTTTTGTAAAGAGGAATGGTCAAAATACCTTCATCCAGGATCCAGGAACTGATTAAAAGCTACTAGAGGCTGTTATTTTTGCAAAGGAGGATCTACTAAATATTAATGTCACTTTTCTGTTGAGGTGCCCATACTTTTGCACCGGTCAAATTTTGGTTTAATGCATATTGCACATTTTCTGTTAGTACAATAAACCTCATTTCAATCCTGAAATATTACTGTGTCCATCAGTTATTAGATATATCAAATTGAAATGGCTGTTGCAAACACCCAAATATTTAGAACTAAAAATGATTAAGATTAATAGGGGTGCCCAAACTTTTTCATATGACTGTGGTGTATAGGTTGATGCATAAGTTCATTGAACAGTTATCCTGTGCAGAAATAATAAGTTTTATTTAAAGAGGTAGTCCAGTTTAGATAACCCATTTCCATATACCCATCTGAGTTAATAGAGTTAATATTTATGCCATTATGCCACAAGAAATCATTCCTGCCCCCACCTCCAGCCATCCGTCATACTAAATAATGGCAGCCTTCATTTTATTATGTATAACAAAGTGGTTACTATATGTAAGGAGTGCAGGGGAGTGGGGTCAGAGGTCTGCACATGAATACCTTGGTCCTCTAAGCATATGAGTCTCATACAAATGCCATTTGCCACAATGACATGAAGACAGAGAAACTCAAAGTTACGCTAGGATCACACTAGCATTCGGCTCTTTGTCATTCAGGTCCTCGTCGGGACCCGAAAGATGGAGAACCTGTCCACTTAAAAAGTGTTTACCCAAAGACATCTGTGGACCCTATAGACTATAATGGAGTCTGCCCGGTGTCCTTCAGGATTCCTTCCAGGACTTTTCTCTCTGCCGATTTAAGGCAGAATCTGCTGCGGAGTTTCCTACAGAGACTCCCACACAGATGTGAAGCTAGCCTTACATGTACCAAAATAGAGTCATGAAGGAGGCAAGCAAATTAATTTAGGCGTAAAATGATGTAGGAGATATATTTACTGACTCAGATAATTGATGCCGTCCTGCCGCAGGCCAGTAGAGCGCAGTTTTAAAACAGTCAAACATGAGCAGTTCTTTAGTTCTTCAGTGACAGTCTTTAATGCGCTTCCAAGCTCTTTGTTTTCTGAAAGTTCCAAAACTTCCATTCTTGACATCTTGCCAATAGCCTTTGCTAAAATATGGAAAACAAAAGAAATCAGTCAAATCTACACATTGTAAAAAAGCAATATCAGGGAGGCAATGTTTCTGCCCGCTGCTCCTTTATCCTTTCATACAATACAAAAGGATACTGTTAGGAATTGCCCATAAGTAATTCCCAAGAGCAGCTGCTAGGAAAAGGGAAGACAGAGATAGTGAGCCCTAAAACTAGGCCCACCCCGTGTCCCTACCTATTTGCCCTACTCTAGATAAGTTAACACAGAACAGGATAAAACAACAAAACACAGAAGAGGAGTCAGCAAGCCAAGGGTCAAGCCAGAGAGACAAAACAGTACCAAATCACAATCCAAAAGAGTAGACAAAAGTCAAAAGCAGAGGTCAGTAAGTACAATACAAGAGCAAGGGAAACCGCTTAGCAAGGTCAGAGACACAGTAGTCGGCAACCATGTGTGGGCTGATGGCCAGTTTATAGGAAGTCCAAAACCCGCCCCAGGCTTGATTGGCATATAAGCTGTCAATCACAAAGCACACAAACGTTAACCCTTAACAGTGCCAACACAAAATGACAAGAGTCCGGGAGCAGGTAATCATGAGTGGACACGCCTCCTCCGAAGCCCAGAGAACCAATCACAGGCTTGTGTTGGTAATATTTCCTTTTCTTCTGTTAATTCCCATTTTTATTTTGTGCCCCGTGTCATGTTGCATTCCACTTGTATTTGCTTGCTAATCGCTGCATGTATTCTCTGTATGTGTTAAGTGTCTAGTACCGACCCATTTGGATTAATAAATATATAAAATTTAGAAAGCTCATTTCGTATTATCCTATGGGCCCAGGACACTCACTGGAGGTGGGTGTGAGGTAATTGAAGCGATCTTAGGTGTGCCGAAAGTGGGTTTAGGTAGGACGAGATCCTTCACAGGGGGTCTTCTATAACAAGGGGTCTTCTATAACAACACAGGATGTTGCTAAGTTTACAAAGATTGTCTGGGATTTTAAAGGTCTACATGATGAATAATTACAATTTAAACGGATTAGTATTTTTTTGATACAGCTGTTTTTGGGACAGTGCAACAAAGATAGATAAAGTTATGAGAAAAACAAAGTACATACTCTTTGAATTATTTAGTTTGATGTATCAGGACATAATAAAAAAAACATGTAAATGTAGCCTGATATGTATGGCAATTGTATTGCTGTATACATCCAACCAGTGCTTACAGCACTGTACAAAGCTAGGCAAATTCCTAAAATTGCACTGACACACATTTTTCAATACTAGCCCTTACCTTGGACCGTTTCTGTCCTGTGACCCTCTTAGTAGCCTGCCAACTCGCTCTTGCCTTGGACTAGGGGCCTCCCTTAGCTCTGTGAGCAAGATGATTGGCGATGAGGGTCCTGCAGTGACAGTAAGGCATTGTGCCTAGTTGTCATCTAAGCTACCCCATGCATCTATATACAATAATAAATAGTTTGTTAAATATTCTACCCAGTTTTTAATATTGGCGCATGAACTGTGTGAGATGCTGTATTCTGCTTAACTATATATAGTGCAGTGAGTGTAATGTGCCATGTACTACTCTTGCAGGGGTTGGGGGACTAGGAGCCCACTAGCCCTCCTGGTCAGGGGCCCACTGGGAGACTCACCTGCTCCCTTGTGGTCTAGTCTGAGCTAGTCTGTATCAATGACAAGTAAAATGCAATTCAAATAAACAAACAATTTAAACAAAATGCACTAAGTCAGCATATATCAATACATACGTACACACATACTTAGTATAATATAACACCAGTACAATAAGGTTTCATTGGGGACAGACACCTTTCCATCAAATGTACACATAGATAGATAGATAGATAGATAGATAGATAGATAGATAGATAGATAGATAGATAGAGTTTACCCAGTGAATCGCCATCCTTTGCTTTAAGGCTACACTCTGTTAAATTTAATGACTTTAATTCAGAAGTGTTTGACAAGTGCTGTGTGAATCTGGATAAGGCTCCTCCAAGATCACTGTTCCATGATAAATCCAATACTTGCAATTTAGGAATATGCTGAAGTGCTTCTCCTGTGTGGAGGAAAAATAGCAGTATACTGTAACATATTGTATGGAGGATATGTTTGTCACCATACATTACATATAATATTTCTGTGATCATTATAACAAACATTGCCTAATAATATCTGTGCTATCTACATCCCTTCCACAGTCATTGCTAGCAGTAGCACATGACCTGCAGAAACAGCTTATAGAATGACACTACATCTAGCATATGGTGAATCTAAAAATGTTTTTCCAAAAAACAGTAAATAAACGGTTCATGGTTGTGCCAAGCCATAAGCTAGTCTACCTTTAAACTGTATAAGAAAACACATTGTGCCATGCTCCACCAGATGTTGTATGATGTTCTAGAGAATATCTTTGTGATGTGGTGCCATGTGGAGGCATCATACAGCATGGCCATATAGGATTCATGCACACAGCTCGGCCATATCCACAAGGTCTTTTATGTTGTAGGGTTATGACAAATAACTATCCAAGTTTTCTTTGAGGTTTGAGGAAAATGTTTCTCAATGTAACAGATTTAATTCTCACACTTTTATTCTAGATTTTCATTCATTGCATTGCAATACATATAATAGAAGTAGAAGTAGAATGTAGCTCCAAGTAATCCATTCATATATTTATCTTTAGGGAGGCAATTGGAACATGTTGAATATTCTGAGTAATGAAAATGATGCGTCTCCCACACCTTGAATGTAAACATAGTATAAGGAGAGCACAGCAATAAGGATTTTCACTCTGCTCCCTGTTTTCTCACAAAGGATTAATGTCATTATTATTATCTTGTCCCAATGAAAACATAGAATAGTCTATCCAGCGGTTATTTGGATATAGACAAGCTACCATAGCCATACAGTTCCATATATTAACTTCTACATATACAGTATATGTCCCAGATAATAGGAAGATACTGTACATTTTGTCTATTTAATGGTATATTTTCAATTGTATAGGAATTTGTGCAACTTTCTAATATTCTTTATGCTACGATTCCTTACCACTTTGAAGTCTTCTACTTCCTGTCAATGAAAGGTAATATTCTTTTTATATTGATAAGTCTTAAAACCTGTCCTGTTCATGTTCAGCGGACAAAGGTTTGTTACCCATTACGTCTATCTGTGTTTTCTGCTCTAATGAGCCATACCTGTGTTAGTTGTCACATGATCAGATCAGGTTTCTAGCCGCTAGATATAAACAAGAATAGTACCATTCATTGGCAAGAAGCAGAGATTTTGAAAATAGTGAAAAAAACTAAGTATAGTAAAAATTTGGAGAACTCTTTATTAGTAATAATAATAATAATAATAACAATAATAATAATTTTTAATAAAGGTAATGCATTAAAAGTGGAGATATACAATTTTCCAAATTAACTCATCTTCAATTTCTAATGGTTTTATAGGGTATCTGTTGCAGTCATGTAATTGGAATCTTTGCACCTTCATTGTTTACTTTACAAAGATGAAAATCTGTTCTGGTCATGTAATGGATACCCATCTCATTACAAGATATGGGTCTAATAAGCTGATAGCAAACCATAGCCAGTTTACTATCTGATTTCCATCACATCACCCGGAAAGATTTTTATCCTTCTGAAGTAAACAATGAAGGGTTCTATTGGATCAAAACAAGCAGACGTCTTGTAAACCATGGAAATTGGTATAGAAGGTATAGTGCAAAATTGTATGTTAGGCTAAGGCCCCAAGTAGCGGGCCGCAGCAAAAAAAAAAAAAAAGTGCTGTGGGAAAAACCGTGGCGGCAACGTATCGCAGTTTTTCCTGCAGCGCTTTGTACAGAAAGTCCGCAGTAGTTTCCTCTGCAGACTTTCTGCTTCCATTATACCTATAGGGAAACTGCCAGGTGTTTCTGTAGGTACAATTGACATGCTGCGATTTCCAAAACCGCGGTAGTTTTGGAAATCACAGTGTGTCTGCTGTGTGTATTTTTCTGCAATGTGTTGATGGGATTCGGCAGAACTTTGCATGGACTGTAAAACACAGGCCACGTGGGGCCCTGGCCTTACTATGAATAATGTGTTTTTGCCAACACCTGTTTGAGCACACAATTGTTTTGAAGGTGTATAAAAGCAAGCAAACATAGTCAAAATGTTCAGTTGTGACAGCTGCTTTACATGTAATCATGGGACCCTGAAAATGAAATTGTAATTTGTTTGGTTATGCCCACCCCCAGGAAGCCATACCTAAAGCACCAGCATCTTCGGCAGTCAGTCCACAGTTACTTAAGCTCAGAATTCTTAATCCATTGACATGACAGAAGTGCGGGGTCAGCAACACCATGGATCCACCAACCAACTCATTCCAAGAAAGATCAATTTCTTCGACATCTGGGAGAAATGTCATCAATGAACCTAAAGAAATAGAAAAATATACAGCTGTAAGGAACTAAGATAGTGATTTACTTGCTTATGATAAATATTACATTGATGTTATTATTAATAATTGCTGTTCTGTATATCTTCTCAAGACTTCTTGCATCTTCCTATTGGTACCTCTTGCAGGGTGTATCAATCTCTTCTTTTCTGAGATACTAAATTGCCAGATAGGTGGTGAGAATATCATATGTTTCCTATGGATATGGATGGGTATGGAAATTTTCATTTTTGGAATATAGAGAGGTTTCTTCATTGGAGTCTGCTAGTGTGGTGCTATGCTGCTGATCAGATATTTATGATACATTCTATTGAAATGTTATAGATGTTCCTAGCCAGAAAAATTTCTGAGGCTAATATTTATACAGTTGTTTTAAAAAAAAAAAAAAAATAGTCAGACTTAATAAGTAATATGTAGTAGGCTACTATGTCACTCCAGAGCTCACCCCACCATGTTAGAATCTTCCACTCTGTGTTAGAACTGCTGAAGCTTGTTGTTCTGGTCCTCCAATGGACTATAACAATGGACATACAGGTGTGAGAATAATAATGTCTTCCAACCATCTGTTAAGGTATGTCTAGACAGTGAGCGTGTGCAATATGTACAGGACCATCAGAGCAGCCGTGTCGTACCTCTTCAGTAAATCATTTTTTTTGACTGGGCACAAAATCAATACATACAGCCCCAGGGTACTGTCATAAGGCTCTGTCGGACTCCATGTCTACTAGAAGTAATGTTTATAGGAGAGAACACTTATGTACATATATAGTTCAGTAGTATAGAACTACTCTTGTTCATCAGCTGTGTCTAATATTACAGTACAGCTCCAGTCACTTGTACAGGGAAAAATACCTCATCAGACAATCCTTTATAAGGTAAAACTTGCATGCAGCTTAAAAGGGTTGTTCAGTTTCAGCAAATAATTGTTATACAATTTTCCTATATACTTTCTGTATCAATTCCTCATGGTTTTCTAGATCTCTGCTTGCTGTCATTTATTGCTTCTTCTATTGGATAAAAATCAGTCCATGGTCAGGTGCACAGCTCGTTACCAGGCAGATGTCTGATTACTGTGCTGTGACAGTAACGATTTGCGCACCTGTATGTCCATCACATGACCATGGACTGTATATTACATGACCATGGACTGATTTTTATCCACTGGAAGTAAACAATGAATGACAGCAAGTAGAGATCTAGAAAACTGCAAATAAATTATACTGGAAAACTATCACTTTTCATTATATAAACCATAACATTTATTTACTGAAAATGGACAACCCCTTTAACAGAATAAAATACAATACAGCACCACAGTATTGACTGTGGTCAACTGAATTATCAGATCATTACTGCAGTAAACTTTACTCACCAAGCTCTTTCATGCCAGTAGCTGTCAGTCCACAGTTATTCAGGTTTATAAAATAAAGTTCTGCTTTTTTACCAAACGTTTCCATAAAATGCTTTACCTTCCACCATCCAGCTGTATCTGAATCCAGCTCATCCTCTGTGCAACGAGAAATAATGTAGGCAACATTATGCATTATTCTATTACAGTAGCAATCCCAGTATCACATTTGTAACAGTAACTCCTCACACATGACCATATAAAAAATCAGCAGCAATCAACACTATGCAAACTGCACTTGCAAGGTTCTGTATAGTATCTTGTTTAGGTGGTATATTTCCATATGATTTGTGATTTCTATGGGGGAAAATCAGCACACGAATGACATGTAATGGAACATGGCACAATTTTGCATATTGCAGAGTGCATACATACATTCATAGATACAGAACCTACCAAAGTATAACATTACCACTGTATTATGGCTTTGGCTGTGTGCATGAGGGATCATACTCCAATATTATATATTATTTCTTTATCTACAGCTACTAGATATTGCCAAGCTCACCTAGGTTTTATTGGTTGTCTCCAGTGCAAATTTTCAGACCATACAAATGCAAGTTTCATGAAATGCAGTTTCCTACTAAGCATTTTAGCAGGATTGTATCACCCTCTCCCAATAAGAAAATAGCGGTTCTACATTCAGTATTGACTGTGGTCAACTGAATTATCAGATTATTACTGCAGTAAACTTTACTGCAGAGGCCCTTGTACAATACCTAATACTTTACGTGGAGCTTTCTCATTACAAATGACTAAAATAGTTCCCAAATCAAAAGTATTAGGGGACAGAAGTAGATTTTTCTCTTAAATACCCACAGATGGCTGTACACATCCCATGTACACATTAGATGAATCAGCCAAATCGCCCAGTTTAAATGGTTTGGTCCATTATCTAATGTGTATGGGGGCTTCCTCTGCCAAAGGAGTCTGACATTGTTTTCCTCCTGTCTCACAGTACAGTACACGTACACTGTTCAGCCAAGCTAAGCATGAATGTGTTTGAGGGAGTCGGGCACGATAGCTGTCATTAGGCCCAGCGCTATCTAAAGTGTATGTCTGGTTTCAGACACAAGTTTAAAAAATGTAGATACCTAGATATACATTATTTACTGACCTTCTGTAGGACTGGTCTCTTCATTTTCTTTTCTATGGTCCCCATAATCTGCAGCTACAGGCTTGTTATCAGAGGCTTGTTCTTTCTCTTCTTGTGTTGTCTTTGTAGACTCTCTATCGAAGGCCTTGAAGAATCTCTTCACTTGGAATATGTTGCTCTTTCCTTTATCTGACTTTTTCCTTTGTATTTGACTAAATATCAAATCAAATGGAGACCTTTTTTGTACTTCCCCCTCCTTCTTCTCTGATCCTTAGTAAATGGGAAAAAAGCAATATGATTGTTTTCTTGTGAATATAAGCAAAATATAGATATGAGAATTAATTTAAGGTGGCTTTACACAAGCAGATTTCTACCCAAAATGGCCGCTGAGTGACACTTTAACAAGTAGATCAGCACGTGACAATAACTTGGCTTGAAGCATATTGTAATTGTATTGACAAATGACTGTCAATACAATTATTCATCTCATACAGTTTGTATATTGTTGACAGCACATTCCCTGTTAGCAGATTGCAACCAATATTCCAAATCTCTGGCACGTTATTGTTCATGCCATATTAAAGGGGCATTCAAGTTCTGCAAATAAAGTTTATTAATTGTACAATTAAAATTTTTCTAATATACTTTTTTTAACCAATTTGTCATAGTTTAATATCTCTGCTTCCTATAATTTCCTTTATTTTAATGGAAATCTTTATTGTTTAACTTTAGAAGATGAAAATGTATCTAAGGCTGCGCCGGGCCACACTTTGCAAAAACGTTGCGTTTTACAATACCTCCAAAGTGGATGGGATTCTGGCTAATCCCATCCACTCATTGCAGAAAAAAAAACTACAGCGGAAAATCAGCATTTTTAAAATTGTTCGCGGCATGTCAATTATACCTACGTAACACTCGTGTTTTTCATATAGGTATAATAGGGGGAGAAAGTCAGCAGAAGAAAACTTGTACTTGCATTTTTCATTGCATTTTCTGTTTTCTGCTGTAAAAATTCAGCTGCATTTTTTCATTTCTCTATATGTATCTATGGCGAAAAAATGCTGCATTTTTGCAGCTAAAAATTAACATGCTGCATTTTTCAAATATACACAGTCATGTGTTTTTTGCATTTTTTTTTATGCAATACATAGATGAAATTAAACCAAATTTTATTCACTTTGCTTGGAATGTAAAAAGGAGCTATTTGACACTCTCATCTGTCATAGCATTTATGACAGATTAGAACAACGGACAGAAAGAAGCATTTTAATACAAGTGTCAATGTCTAGTATGCAAATCCGCCATGAATTATGAAGAAAATCTGCAGTAGAAATTTGCAGTAAAAACTCAGATTTCTGATGCAGAGTGGCATGCATATCCACACACTCCAATGAAGTTAAATGGAGCTAATCCATATCAATAAAGAATATACTATCAATAATAAAATCTGTAGTACTGTTAATTTTCCCATTCATATGTATTGCTCACGGAATGGTGTAGATAAACTGTAATGTATTGACTGTGCTGGTGATTGGTACATGACGATTATTTTACTATATTAGACATATATCCTAACCAATGATGCTGATATATAAATATAAAAAACTATATATTATATAACTACACTAATATGTTTCAAAATGCTTGAAAAGACAAATGGTTTTGTCAAAATGTCACAGTGGCATAAACTGGTGGTTTTTCATAATTTTAGTAAAAGAGTACAGATGTATTTTACATTGTCTGATTTATCGATATTGTGCAGACCATATGGAACTGATGCAGATATTTGGAGTGGGTTTTACAAAAACATCCAAAGACAGCAGAACAATTCAGCACTTATTTGAGATATTGCAGATATTACAGTCCACAGCATTCTCTATTCTGTCCCACATTTGTGCTGGGTTCACCTGTTGCATAGCAGAGTCATCTTGCTGGCTTTATACAGTATGTGGACACTGATTTACTGCTAATTGTTTTATAACAAATCTGGAATGTCTGTACATGGCCTTAGGATGCTTAAAATTACTTAATGAAAGAGCAATATATTTTGGTAACCCTGGCTGATGATAATAACATACTTATATCCTTACTATTTACAACTGAATAACACTAAGTTAAAATCTGAAATGATATATTAAAAAAACGAATGAAAACATGCCCCTGGTACTCTTCTGGTTCTACCCTACTTGCTTAGATGTTATATACAACCCTGTATTCATCCCATTTGTTACACAATTCTTTTTGTGAATGCACTTGAAATGTCGATACCACTCCCTGATTCGGTTCTCAAGATTACATTCACAGTACATCTGAATTATCAATGTATATGTTAGCATACCTGTAATGTCCATGTCTTCTACCACCGTTCAGAGACTGTAAGCTCCAAGATGTTGGGAATTGTAGGCATATGTTTCTTGGTGTCTTGTGAAGTTACAACTTGAGGTCTGTTTGAGCTAACATTGATCCAGTGAAGTAAAAGTCAGATTGAAACTGTGCACAAACCCCATGCTGAATTCCTGTCCACTGTACAGCTAAAGGTGTGATCATGTAACCAAACAAGCTCCTCTGCTCGGAGCAGTCCTATCTATACAAGAACAAGTAATACAGTAGCACAGAACATAACAACCCAGGAAATACGCAGGTGGACTTTGGCTTAAAACTTTCTTTGAGTATGAGATGCCAAGAAGAATGCTGCTAAGAGCTGAGTCAGTTGCTAGCTCAGGTTACAGAATGAGAAAGTTAAAATATGTTTGTTGTGTACTTTATAAAGTCAATGTACAATCCAGACTTTTATGTTCTTTGGTTTGAGTCATGTAGGGGATAAGGAAGAATGTGCAATTGTTTTTTTAGAATCACTTGTAGATTTCTAATGTTTTCATTAAGAAGGACACATTTGCTATTTGTGTCATTTTATGGCCCAGTCGATGCTAATTCTTCTTTGCCACTGAATGTTACAATTATTCTAAACTACATCAAGACACTTCAGTAGTTCTGTATTTTTCTATCATACAGTACTACACATTATCATAGAGCTCCATAGTATCCAACATCTCCAAATGTGTACATCGTAACCATGGTCTACTGACATACAATGTACAGATAACCACACCAAGCATGGCCCAAATATCACAAACATATGATATGGTGCCCAAATTACAGTGCCAGGTAAATGCTTTACAGTACCACCACCATATAATGCAAAAATAATATAATGTTACGTGCTATATTATGCCTAAATACAGTGTTCAGATACTACCAACATGCTGTGACCAAACAACTACATATGTAAAGTCATCCAATAACTAATAATATAGTACTATATGTAGTCTAAATAGAACTGCTATACAAGTAGCAATATGGCTGTCTGTGAACTTAACAACCCCAGCATCATTATCATCTTTTCTCCCCAGCTTTATTACATCACACCTCTTCTCCCCCATGGATTGTTTCCAGCATGTAACCATGTTTTCAGTGCTGACAAATATTACATATCATGAAGATAACAGCTCATATTTCTGTTTATGATCAGTATGCAATGTCACTTGGAGCCAATACTTCAGCTACACTAACAGTTGATTTACCATCCGCCTCTAAAGGCCACCTTTGCATCTCAAGGTGGGCTTTGTGATAAAATAAGCAGAAAGAGCATGCGAGCTCACTTTTTAGATATTGGTACTATGGAAACGACTGTGTCAGACTTAACTTGTCTATACACTTTCAACAGCTGTCAGCCAAATGTTCATTCAGCTGACAGCTATACCTCCTGACTTACCTATGCACATACACACTGGCGCAGATTTATTAAGACTGGCGTTTTGTATGCCAGTCTTAATAAAGGCTTCAGCAGGCACAAGGTGTAAGAGGCTCTGGTCTCTCAGTAAATCAGGTGCACCAGAATGGAAATTTACGCCAGTCAGGAATTGGTATAGATTTACTGTATAACTCACACCAGAAAACTGGCATGAGTTATAATTAATGTCAGGCTGAGGTATCCCCACCCTAGCCTGCCTTTCTCTACCCAAATTCATGGAAAGTGGCCAGCGAGGCCAGTGGGGGATCTGGAACAACTTTGGCAAAGGGCCTTGCCCCAAAGATGCACCACATTATCACCAATCTAAGCCAGAAAACTGATGTAGATGGGATAATAAATTTTTCCGCTCTTTTCAGCCACTTCAGTAAGGTGAGTGGAGTAAAGCTGGCTATACATATTAGGCGAGTGTCAGACAAATTATTTACAAGACTATTGTATAGTATGGAAGCCATAAAAGTCATTTAACCTAATAAATGAATGTTGTTACTATAAGAAGGACCCCTCTAGTCCATCTGACCAGGGAATACGAAATGAAATGTTTGTCTGCAGTGGTACAAATGACACACATTGCCCCTCTACAATATATACAGGATTTTTAGCGTTGCTTCTGTAACATTAACAGCTCAGAATTTCTAGAAACAATCCTATTAGGTCCAAAGTTAAATAATTAGTCTGTCTTGTATTTAACGTTAAAAGATTAACTTGGATTTTGCTACTTTGCCTCACTGTGACTCTTTAATATGACATGCTTTGTGAGGCATTAAAACCATTAGAACGATTAGTTCAGAAAAAAATGGTTTAGCACGAAGGAATTGGCAAGAGAATCCTAAATATCAAGTGCAATCTACTCAGCAGTTCTGGATGTACCTGAATGGCTTTACATATAGCCCATGCCAAATAAACTACAAATCAATTACCCAGTTACAGAGAATCATAGCAAAAACACTGCACGACCTTATAGAAACTGTGGCAAGGAATGGTGGTGTGCCCTCAAACAGTTAGCATGCTACCTGCAACTGCTGCAGAACTGTTCAACAAGGTGGCAATTCTCTAAACAGGTTCAAGTACCATGAAAATTGTGTCTTCATTTTCCTTATAGGACTGAGCTTTGATTTGTTCTTATATCTAGTAAACTTGATCCTATTGTCATTTCTATATAGCAGGCTTGTTTCTGATACTATACAGTATCTATTATGCTTGGTTTTTGTTATCATATTGATACAGTATGCTTGGCTTTGGTTGTGTATCTACTTAGAAAGCTTGATTCTTGTACAGAATCTATGTAATAAATGTAATAAGCTTAGTTCTGTTATCGTATTGTATAATTTCTTTTTTACATAGGATTTTAGCACATTGAAAGGCATTACCATGTTACCATGTACAGTCTGTACCTTGGTCCCTGGGACAAGTTTTACCAGCCCCCCCCCCCCCTCCATTCCCATTTACTCACTGGTCCAACTCAACCTCATCCCCCATGCACCCCCTGTGAGCACAACTATTAGGCCTCAAATTTTCTCACCTCTTCGTATTATACACTGCCACTTTAAGTTAATTTATATAATAATTTTCCATTTATATTATATAAAACCTCTGAGCCCTTATATTATACGCAGCTCCTTTTTCACCTTTATATTATACACTGCCCTCCCCACATTTATGTTTTATAACATCATTCATCATTATATTATACAGAGCCCCCCTCTCGCCTTTATATTATAGACTTTCCACATTCCTTTATATTATACACTGTGTCCCCCTCCAAAATTTATATTATAATCTCTTTATATTATACACAATTGTGACAGTGATAAGCAGCACTTTCTGCTCTGACTTCTGGGAGCCCATCTGCATTCCAGTCCTTAGCACCCAGACTCAAGTGGCACTAAGCAGTCTTCATACCTCACCAGGCGTTCGATATCACATCTAGACACCAAAAAAAGATTGCCCAGGGCACATGTGGGACAGCCAAGCAGCATAGCTGCAATCATGTCCTGGCTCTGCTAGACTGCAACTATACACAATGTATGGGCCCTGATGCAAGTTACAAGTGTATTACTGAATCTGTAATATGGTTGTAAACCATATTGTATTGTCTCACAGCTCACTTACCTCTCCCTCTTATGGGCAGGTAGGGGCTTACTTCCTTGGTAGCATACATGGTGTTGTGCTGGATACTAGCATAACACTGTGCATAATGTGTTGAACAAGAAGCTGGCTTTGATGCCAGTGCAGCGGGCCTCCCTCCGTTTGCAGGCTTGATCATGGTCACACCCCCTGCGACCACGATCATTACACTGTGTACAGTGTGATTATGCTGCCACTGTATTATTTTTATTTATATATATTAACATCATAAGCAAAAAGTGTAGCATATTGGTTAAGGCTGTCTTCACATTTGTTTTGGGTTTATTGAGTACCTTGGGAAAATAGAAGCAATGACTCATATGTGAACAGAGACTCAAAGGATAATTAAACTTCCAAACATATGTTGGTTTTCTAGCAGCATTTGTGTCATTAATAAAAGTTGGAATATACTTTATAAACCAATTCTGTCTCTTTTCTGTCAAATCCTGTGCTTCTGTAGTTTTTCCTATCTATTTTATCCTTGTTTCTCTATTGAGAGTAGAGATCTGTACATTGCATCTCACTGGAGTACAGGTGTGTGGCCTCCTGTATAATGTATAATGCAGCAAACTGAGGCTGGAGGTGAGTGTCTTCATACAGTTATATCTTGCGCATTATAAAACATAGAATGGTTGTTTGGTGTAATATAAAAGATGAGATTCTCGTCATTCATATGACACCAAGATCACAGTTCTAGCTATAAAAATGCAATTGAAAACACTGTTAGGATTATTAGGAGAAACTGTAGCTGTATATAAATATGTCAATCCCGACTGTTCTTAACTTGTGATTGTGAAAATGTTACAGCTAGAACTGCAGTCTTTTGTGTCATATGTATGAGATGAGAAGCTTATCTTTCATATGACAAAGAAAAAATTCACAGAAAGGAGAAAAATGTATTAATAAAGTATATTACAATATCTATTAATGACACAAATGTTGACAAAAAATCAAAAGTTGTTCATCAGTTCAGTTGCTTTACTGATGGCTTATTAAATACCATAGCCTAGGGCAGCCTGAGTTGCAGATATGGTACTAGGTATAGGCGGGTCTAGAGATCCATATGTGCCCACTCTCTTCCCATGGTTTATAGTAGAAGAACACTTTCCTATATTGGTATTGCTTTTTCCTCCTAGTTTGTTAGTCTGAGCTTTGCACCCTCTTCTTATGAGCACCACAGTAGCTTCACAGTCTACCTTTATGGTGGTACTATCTTGTCCATTTTAAATAGTTATACGCAGTTATAAGGTAATGTTGTACGGTATAGCACATAGTATAATGTAATTCTGTTACTTTATCTAACTATTTTCATCTCCATATGTTATTGGTGAACTTTTAGTTTTACATGTATCTCCTCGCTAACAAAGATTCCATGTGTCGACCTTTGAGTGTATTTCTTTTAGACTCTTGTTATCCACAATATAATACATTACCAGAGGCCTGCAATGGTGAATGAAATGGAACAGAAGTACTATAAATTAACCCTCTGTAGTGCCAATCTAAATAAAAGACTCCCATACTTTTATCCCAAAGCTGTTTCTCGTCTAATAATCCCGGTACAACAAGCCATTTAATCTGCTTGTCATCATGTCATGGGACTAAAAAGAGAGATTCTAGTGAAGTTACTGTACCTTGTCTTGCACTGAAGAGGAAAGACTGCTGCAAATGTAAGTACACCCAAAATTTATTATTTAAGTTATTACATCAGAAGAATTACTGTCACACTGACTTATCATAGGTAATGTTTCTTTATTGAAAATCCAGATAGGAAATAAAAAAATAATCAAAAGAATTTATTGCTAGGGAAACTGATAAAGATACTACAGGACTCCAAATGAACCAACTGGTAGAGCTCATGGTCATGTTTTAGACAAAAATGACTATGTTCTAGTAAAAAAGTAATAAAAATGCATGATATTATCACACACTGGCAGAACAAAAGGCTAAATATGATTGTGTTTATGTTATGTTACTGTCCTGTAAGTCACTGTGTTATATTATTATATGGGGATAATATATGAAGACTGTTGCTTGTATAAATTGGAATAGTCTTTACAGTTGTCACTTTTGTTCATATGTTATACGTAATGTGCAACGAGTGTGCTGTTCACTTAGAAATCCTCTGAGAAATGTGTTACATTACAAATGGATATCGAGAATTTTTTAATGGCAAAATAAAAAAATGTTTTAATGACTGTCAATATATGTCCCAGAATTGTGTCATTCAATCATTAACATGTTATGAGCTACAGTAGTTACAGATGGGATGTTTTCTAGATTACTCACAGTATTTCATAGGGCAAAAACATACAGTATAATACATATGAAGCAAAGATCCCAAATAGTAAGATCTATAGCTATGGGAGAATACAGGAAAAAAAATCTGCTTAAGATGCTGTTTATACTGCTATTATTTAGTTTATAACATTATGTTCATTCTTGTTATGTTTTAAAATATTGGGGAAGATTTACTAATGGATATTTGCCTGAATTCTGATGCAATTTGTGACACAAATCTTATACCACCTTCATTATTTACTATTGCATTGTATTGCACTATTTGATGGTTTTTGGCAGCAGAGATATCCTTTTTCTTTACTATATTGCTTAAAACCTGTGGCCTGCTTAATAATGTGGGATGTCCTTCTTAGGCCGGTTGCAGACGACCATGCTGCACCCGGCCTGCCGTGAATTAAAAGCACGGGCTGCACACAGGGGACACAGCGATGTCCCCATGTGCCACCTGTGCACCCGCCGTGCTTCCACAGCTCCTTTCATTAAATGACTGTCGGCCCGCACACAGGACCGTGAAATTCACGGTCATGTGTACGGGCCCATAGAGAAGAGTGGGTCAGTGTGCTGTCCGTGAAATACATGGAGAGCACACTGACCCACACCACGGTCATCTGCAAGGGGCCTTAGGCTAAGGCCCAATGTTGTGGAAAAGCTGCTTTTTTTGTTGCAGATTTTGCTACATTTTTTTTAGCCAAACCTAGGAGTGGCTAGAAAAGAAATGGGAAATATAAAGCAAGCACTTCTCCCTTCTGCTCAAACCACTTCTGACTTTGTCTCAAAAAAACGCAGCAAAATCTGCAGCAAAAAAGCAGCTTTTCCGCAATGGGGGGCCTTAGCCTTAGGCCGTTTTACAGTCCCTGCATAGTGGATGAGATTCTAGCAAGTCCCATCAACACATTGCGGAAAAATACGGGCATCAGGTACACTGTGATTTCCAAAGGGCATGCTTTATGGAAATGTGGTGGAATTTTAAGAAAGTCTAGCCTATGTTTGCACTGTCTAACTATAAGGCAGTATAAGTACATCTGTCTTTTGATAATGAGGTGATTATGAGGTGCAGTCAATACTACAGGTTCATTCATTCAGTGATTCAGTAATTCAATCCATAATCAGCGTCTTCCATGATTGTGTGTCCTACTGAATCAGACTGAGGGACCATTTAAAGGCTTAGGAAACCTTGGCAGGTGACACACTGAATTTACAATACTGAACTTTTTTACAATATTCTAATTTTCTTTGATTTTGGTTTTCATTACCTTTAATCCATAATCAACATTTACAGGAATAAAACACTTGAAATAGAACACTCTGTGTGTAAAGAATCTAGAAAATATAGGAGGTCACTTTTTTAATTTAATTACTGAAAGAAATAAACGTTTCAAAGATATTATAATTTATTGAGATGCACCTGTAATACTATGCCTACATTATGTGGAAATGTATCTATCTGTCTGTCTGTCTGTCTATCTATCTGTCATTTTATATGTGATCTAATTGATCTATCTATTTATCTACCTTAATTTATCTACCTGATACCTATCTGTTGTTTCTCTACACCCCATTCCAAATTATTATGCAGATTATATTTTTCCCTGATTTTCCTACATGGTCGATGCAAATGACGGTCATTATAATGTGCAAATCTTCAACCGTTAGAGTATAAATCAAATTTTATTTCGTTTCTAAACATTTTATAGGTTTTAAAGAACTGAAAATTTGTTGAACTTGCAGCATTAAGAGGTCACATTTACTGAAATCAAAAGCTATTGCAATCGAAAACATCTTAACAGGCCAAGTTACATATTAACATAGGACCCCTTCTTTGATATCACCTTCACAATTCTTGCATCCATTGAACTTGTGAGTTTTTGGATAGTTTCTGCTTAAATTTTTTTGCAGGATGTCAGAATTGCCTCCCAGGGCGGCTGTTTTGATGTGAACTGCCTCCCATCCTCATAGATCTTTTGCTTGAAAATCCTCCAAAGGTTTTCAATAGGGTTGAGGTCAGGGGAGGATGGTGGCCACACCATGAGTTTCTCTCCTTTTATGCCCAAAGCAGCCAATGATTCAGAGGTATTCTTTGCTGCATGTCTCCAATGATCTCCTGACGGATAAATCCAAAGGTGACTACTCTCCTCTTATTCTTCTATATCTCTCAGCAGCATTTGACACTGTTGATCATCAACTCCTCCTCACTATGCTCTGTTCTGTCGGCCTCACGGACACCGCTCTCTCCTGGTTCTCCTCTTATCTCTCTGATCGTACTTTCTGTGTGTCATTTCCACCATAATTTGCAAATAAATTCTTTAAAAATCATACAATGTGATTTTCTAGATATGTTTTCTCATTTTGTCTCTCATAGTTGAGGTCTACCTATGATGACAATTACAGGCCTCTCTCATCTTTTTAAGTGGGAGAACTTGCACAATAGGTGGCTGACTAAATACTTCTTTTCCCCACTGTATCTAGATACATAGATAAATTATATAAAGATATTTGATTCTATTCTATCTATAAAATACCAGAAAGTAAGATTTTTTTTAGCTGATGTGTGAAATTTTGTGACAGAGGTTGGGGCAGGGTCAGACTGGCCCACCGGGGAACCGGTGAATCCCCCGGTGGGCCCCGAGCCCTGACTATTAGTACTCATTTTGCCAATGCAAAGGTCAAGGGTCTGATCGGGACAGTCAGGGGCCCGACCGGCTCCTGACCATCCCGATCGGGCCCCTGACCAATGGACAGTGGCGTAACGATCGTGGCCAGAGGGGTGCAGGGCCCGCGGCCTGCTGGAACTGGCCGGGGCCCCGGACTATCATGATAGTGGTCGGGGAAGGCCTGGTTCCCCGACCGCTATACCTATTGTTAATGGAAAGGGGCCGGCCCCTTTCCATTAGATGCCAGCCCAGGGGAAGTGACAAAAAAAAAAAAAATACTCACCTGGCTGTCCTGGACTCAGCATCGTCTCCGGCACTTTTCAGGCCTCACTGCAGGGGCCTGTGATTAGGCCCCAGCAGTGACATGGAGCGCACTAGTGTAATGACGTCATCGCGTCCCACGTGACCGCTGAGGTGCAATCACAGGCCCCAGCGGTGACGTCTGGGACACAGGACGTGGAGACCAGGGGACCAAGGAAGATGGTAAAGACAGCAGGACGGAGCGAGGATACTCCGGAGAGGTAAGACAAGGTGAGTAGAAGTGTTTGTTATTTTTAAACACTTCTCCTGGACCTGTACTTATTATATTCTGGGGTCTGAGGAGACCCCAGAGTATAATAATAGCACCGACTCTAGGGGTGGGGGGGCCACTGTGGAGCACCTAATAGTGTGTGTGGGTCACTTTGGGCATATAATACAGTGTGGGGGCCACTCAGGGCATATAATACTGTGTGTGAGCCACTGTAGGCATATAATACTGTGTGGGGGCCACTGTGGGCATATAATACTGTGTGGGGGCCACTAAGGGCATATAATACTGTGAGGGGGGGTGCACTGTAGGCATATAATACTGTGTGGGGGCCACTGTGGGCATATAATACTGTGTGGGGGCCACTAAGGGCATATAATACTGTGTGGGGGCCACTGTGGGCATATAATACTGTGTGGGGGCCACTAAGGGCATATTATACTGTGTGGGGGCCACTGTGGGCATATAATACTGTGTGGGGGCCACTAAGGGCATATAATACTGTGTGGGGGCCACTGTGAGCATATAATGCTGTGTGGGGGCCACTGTGAGCATATAATACTGTGTGGGGGCCACTAAGGGCATATAATACTGTGTGGGGGCCACTGAGGGCATATAATGCTGTGTGGGGGCCACTGTGAGCATATAATGCTGTGTTGGGGCCACTGCGGAGCATATAATGCTGTGTTGGGGCCACTGCAGAGCATATGATGCTGTGTTGGGGCCACTGCGGAGCATATTATACTGTCCAAGTATTGTTTACATGCTGGGTGCTGCGCTGCTCATTCACCATGTTCTTGACAACTGCGGGTGTGGGTACTAAAGCTGTATCTCTTTCAAGTACCTGAGATATTGCTGCAGCACTCATAACCGTCACTATCAAGAATTTACTCTAGGGAGGGGGTAGGGGGATCCTGATGGGCAGCAAATGGAACCAATCCAGTTGCAGCTTGTTGCTGCAAGCGTCACTGACGTACTGATGCTGTGAGCGGCGGCGGGTTTCTGAATAGGAGCCCAGACCAGCAGTGTGAAAGGTAAGTACAACTTAACCACGCAAACAAAAAAACAACTTTTCCCCCTATTTTGCCCCCAAATCTTTCAACTTCACTGACAACTCTGATAACTACAACCCCTAACAACTCCAGATGCTCTGGGTCTGTTGAGAGTTGTAATTCCCCCCCCCTCCCACCCCAGCTAATTTCTCACTGTATTGTTATGCTGGTGCCTGCTCTAGGGCTCCAGCATAACAATACCTAAGTCGCAGAAACTCCACTACTGCTATAGGGGAGACCAGTGAAGGGGCCACTGTATGGGCATATATACATCAATATTCCTCCCTGTACAGTGGCCCCTTCACTGGTCTCCTATACTGTATGAGGACCATTGATGGGGTCATTGGAGGGGCAGTGATGGAGGCCAATAGCCTGGGGGACATTAAAGGGGTTGTGCAGGATAACATTTTTTTTTTTAATTACACTGCGGCAGGTAAAAAAAACAACAAACTTTCTCTCCTGTCCCCAGTGTCTCCCAGCGCTGTTCGGCCTGCAGCTCTGTTTTCTTCCAGCGCAAGTTCCCCCTGCACGTGACTACCTGTGACGTCACATGACCCCTGAAGCCAATCAGTGGCCTAAAGGAAGGGACCTGGGACGTCACAGCCAGTGAGGACTTCTGGCAAAAGAAGACAGCGGAGCAGCAGGACCGGACCGTGCTGGGACCTGCTGACACCGGAGCACCGGGGACAGGTGAGTATGTTTAGTATGTTTTTGTTTTTTTGGGGGGGGGGGGATTAACTTCTCCCGGACTAATTATAAAAAAGACAAAAATTATACTGGACAACCTCTTTAAAGTGTGGCTCATTAGGGGGTATATTAATGAGGCATAATTTGTTATGGTTTATCCTCAGGATAGGCCATAGATATCTTATCTGTATGGGGCTGACCCCGGACTGATCAGCTGTACGGAGCCACTTCTGGCGCCTGTCCTGTACACAATACGGGGCCAGAAGCAGAAAGCTCTGTCCACTGTATATTACCCGGGCACCTTCACTGCATCTCAGCACTTATTGAAGTCAGTAGGAACTGAGCTGCAGTGAAGGCGCCGGGAAACTAAACAGCGGATGGATCTTTCTGCTTCCGGCCCTGTGTTGTGTACAGAACGGGTGCGGGAAGTGGCTCCGAACAGCTGATAGGGCTGTGTGTCAGCCCCATACTGATCAGGTATTTATGGCCTATCCTGACCATAGGTCATAAAAAAGGTAACTCTGGACAACCCCTTTAATATGCCCGACACAGTTTAATGTCCCCTCCACAGGATGTTATCCCCCATCACTGCTCCCACACAATATAATGACCCCATAACTGTTCCCCATACAGTATGGGGGACCAGTGAAGAGGCCACCGTATGGGGGGACCAGTGAAGTGGCCATAAAAAAATTTGGCCCAGACAACCCCTTAAAAGAGGTTGTCCATAAACTAGAGCGACCACTGTGGCGGCCGCCAGGGAGGTGTAAAAATAAAAAAAAAAAATTCAAAAAAAGCATACTCGCCTGTCCCCAGCACCCCATTGTCCCCTGCCTCTATCTGTTCGGTCTCATGGTGGCCCCTCATTTCTGGAAATCCTGTGCCTAATTGGTCTTAGCGGTCACATGAGGTGCAGGACTCCCAGCATGGAGTCGCCGGCACGAGACTGAAAGGACACTGGCAGCGGACAACGGAACGCCGGGGACAGGTGAGTATGATTTTTTATTTTTTTATTTTACACCTCCCGCAAGGGACATGGGTTGCGCCAATTCCTGGACAACCTCTTCAAAGGATTTATCCATATTTCTAGTATTGATGGCCTGTCCTTAGGATAGGCCAGTAATATTACATCTGCAATGATACAACAGCCAGGACCTCTGTAGATCAGCTTTTACAGGACAGTGCGGCTACAGGTAACAATTCTAAGAGCCATGCTGTTCACTTGCCATACAGGGTGTAGCAGTGGGTTTAGGTAGTGCAGTGGTGTACATGGTATGGTGGGTGAGCAACATGGCTCCTAACATGTTATTACCTTTTGCCGCCCTGTCTCGGTACCGCTGATCTGCAGGGGTCCTGATGGCGGGCCCCTAGAAGCAATTCCACTGGTGGGCCCTAGACATCCCAGTCCGACACTGGGTTGGGGCCCCACATGGCGTAAACGCCGCTGAAAAAGACGCATGTCAGTTATATCTACGGGAACGCTGGCAGTTTCCCTATAGGTATAATGGAAGCAGAAAGAGCTGTGGGAAAAAACACATTTTTTGCTGCGTCCCACTATGTGAGGCCTTAGCCAGAGACTTATAAATTGGTTACCTCTCTTTTATAATGCTTGGCTTCTTGCAGTTTCTTTTGCTGGTTATAGCATGTGCTATGTTTGTTTAATCCAATAATTTTCTCTGTTTCAAACTATTATTGTAGTGCAGGGTTGTTTTCCTCCAGTGCCTTGTTCTAAGTTCCAGCTTTAGCTTCTTGTGTTCTGTTTATTTGTGTTAGGCATACATGCAGGAATCTCTGCCTTCAACAGTTGCTGTGTTCAGATCTGCAGATTTGGTTTTCTTGTCTCTGGTCCCTAGTACTCTCTTATTGTCAGTGTAAGCATCAATTTTGCCCATCCGAGTTTCCATTAGGGATATCTCTAGGAACAGAGAGGGTCATGGGGCTGTGTGAGCCATGTTGTGATGCCCAGGGCTGCCAGTGATAGACTATTGGGGAAAGAGGTACCAACAGGAATGTATTTTTTTTTTGGGGGGGGGTTTTTTTTGGGGCCCCCATTAGAAAAAAATAAGTAGGGGGCCCACTTTTTCATATGACTTTATACATTCGACCTTGTACCCAGTGGGCAGAAAGATGAGAGTTTGCTGGTTCAGAGGTTGTAGACTGTAAATACATTACACAAATGTAAATGCTGCTTACTGTTAAATTGTACCTGTAAATAGTTTATATTTTGTTGATGCCTCCTGTGCAACATATCAAGACAACCCCGAGAAAACACACAGTGGAGAAGAGGGAGACTCCCCCTCCACAGATATGCTGTGAAGCAGAACGACTACTAAACTGTATTGTATTTATCTGTACTTTTATGCTGTACTTCACCAATACTTTGTCTGTATTTTGCTAATAATCATTTCATAAATACTTTTATGTTGCAGTTGAAGTGTCCTAAGTGTATTCCTGTCATGCCTCCACACATTTTGCAGTGTCACTCTGTTCTAGCCCCACAGTGATTTGTTGCACACAACTTGGCCACCGCTTGTACATACCTGGTCTGAGTGCCATACTCTTTGTGGTCTCTATACACTATTTTCAGTTGGCATCAGCCTTTCTCTCTGTAGTGTTTCAAATTGCCCAAGCTGATTGGTAACAATACACTACAGGTAGCTTTACAGGCGTGGCTCACTCGTCACACCAAACAGTCTCACACCAGTCTTAAAAGGGTTGGCTGGAATTTCTTTAGTCATGACCTATCCTTAGGACAGATCAACTGTTTGAGCCATTTCCAGCGCCCTTACTATACAATACATGTAGTCAGAAGCAGAAGGCTCCAATCCCTGTATGGGAGCTGATCTGCAGTATCGGCTCCCAGCCGATATACATGGCAAGGAAGGATTCAACTGCTTCTGTCTCCATGCAGTGTATAGCACCGGCATCGGAAGTGGCCCCAAACATGTAATCTGCCTGTCAATTCCACACTGCCTCAGAATCAGTATGATTTCCACCTCCCTCTTGAGTCTTTAGGGTTAATCTCTCCAGGTATACCACTTCTGCGTCAAATCTCACTGCTGCTGGGGGGTCTCTTATTTCTGCTTTGCTCTTCTCAGGGGTGTCATTTATTAATTTAAATTCCTGCCCATATTGGGCTCAGGAGAAAAATGAACCCTCCGACTCCTACATGGAAGCCTGACAAATCAATGAGTAAAGCCCCTTGCACACGAATGGTCAGTGTGCTATCTGAGTTTTTCCTGGGTAGCACATTGACTCATTCATTTCTATTGGCCCCTACACATGACCGTGAATTACACGGCCCTGTGTGCGGGCCGACAGTCCGGGTCGCAAAATATGGCTGCCAGTTAGCACGTGTTCGATAGGCAAACAGCCTATGGCAGGGGTCTCAAACTCGCGGCCCGCGGGCCAACTACGGCCCTCGGGACAATAGTTTGCGGCCCCCACCTCAATATCAAAGTTTAATGTTAGTGCGGCCCGAGTTTGATACGAATGTCACCAGGGGCGCACTGTCTGGGGGTGGCATTTTTTACTATCTAATGTAAACCGGCCCAGGACAGGCCGCTTTAAAAAAAACAACGCTGAGCGGGGCCTGTCCTGGGCTGGCTTACGAGACGTCCACATCACAGCGCAGGCAGCGATATAATGACGTCATCGCGCCGCCTACGCTGAGACACAGACGTCTCGGACAAGAGGAGGAGGCGGCGGCTGCATCAAGGCATCGCAGGTAGGTGAGGATAAGTTTTTTTTTATTTATATAAATAGGCCGTTACTTGCTGGAGTATCCCCGGCAGGTCACGGCCTATATATTTCCCTACCCGGCGTCTGCTCGTGGCCGCCCCCACTTCCCCCTTCTGCAATGGGACGCAGAAAGGGAAGTGGATGCCGCTGTGAGCAGCCGCGGGCATCGGTAAGTGAGGCCGCGGGCCTCAAATACTACTATTATTATACTCCGGGATCTTTTTAGACCCCGGAGTATAATAATCGGAGACCCAGGGGAGGTGAAGGAACATAAAAACCAGTGCTACTCACCTCTCCTGCGATCTGCTGTCACTCCGAGCAGGCTTGGGCGCTCTGGTGACGTCATCAGGTCACATCGCCGGTCTCATCACGTGACTTAATTAGACAGGGCCGAAAGCTGCTGGGAGTGCTCCGGTTTCCAGTATAGGTAAGTAACACTGGTTTTTATGTTTGTCACATCCCCTGGGTCTCCGATCATTATACTCTGGGTTCTGAAAAGAACCCAGAGTATAATAATAGTTCTTGGGTGGGCAACTATGGGGCACAATACCGTGTGCAGGGGCCACTATGGAGCCTAATACCAGTGTAGGGGCCACTATAGAGCATAATAACGTGTGCAGGGGCCACAATGGAGCATAATACAAGTGCAGGGGCCAATAGGGAGCATAATACAAGTGCAGGGGCCACTATGGAGCATAATACCGTGTGCAGGGGCCTATATGGAGCATATTACCGGTGTGGAAAACCTGATGCGGCCCAGCCTCACCCAGACTCTACCTCCAGCAGCCCCCGGGTAAATTGAGTTTGAGACGCCTGGCCTATGGTAAAGGGTATGGTGCTTTGTTGACCAGGGTAGCCAACAATTATGTGTGCTCTTCTGCAACTTTTCAGGTTCCAAGTTTTATATAGGGCCCTGCATGTAATGACTGTTAATGTTTGAGAAGCCAAAAAAAAGTGTGTGTGTATATACAGTGGGGAAAAAAAGTATTTAGTCAGCCTCCAATTGTGCAAGTTCTCCAACTTAAAAAGATGAGAGAGGCCTGTAATTGTCATCATAGGTAGACCTCAACTATGAGAGACAAAATGAGAAAACAAATCCAGAAAATCACATTGTTTGATTTTTAAACAATTTATTTGCAAATTATGGTGGAAAATAAGTATTTGGTCAATAACAAAAGTTCATCTCAATACTTTGTTATGTATCCTTTGTTGGCAATGACAGAGGTCAAATGTTTTCTGTAAGTCTTCACAAGGTTGGCACACACTGTTGCTGGTATGTTGGCCCATTCCTCCATGCAGATCTCCTCTAGAGCAGTGATGTTTTGGGGCTGTTGCTGGGCAACACGGACTTTCAACTCCCTCCAAAGGTTTTCTATGGGGTTGAGATGTGGAGACTGGCTAGGCCACTCCAGGACCTTGAAATGCTTCTTACGAAGCCACTCCTTCATTGCCCTGGCGGTGTGCTTGGGATCATTGTCATGCTGCAAGACCCAGCCACGTTTCATCTTCAATGCCCTTGCTGATGGAAGGAGGTTTGCACTCAAAATCTCACGATCCATGGCCCCATTCACTCTTTCATGTACACAGATCAGTCGTCCTGGTTCCTTTGCAGAGAAACAGCCCCAAAGCATGATGTTGCCACCCCCATGCTTCACAGTAGGTATGGTGTTCTTTGGATGCAACTCAGCATCTACCAAACTGTTCTACTTTGGTTTCATCTGACCATATGACATTCTCCCAATACTCTTCTGGAACATCCAAATGCTCTCTAGCAAACTTCAGACGGGCCCGGATATGTACTGGCTTAAGCAGGGGGACACGTCTGGCTGCAGGATCTGAGTCCCTGGCGGTGTAGTGTTTTACTGACGGTAGCCTTTGTTACGTTAGTCCCAGCTTTCTGCAGGTCATTCACTAGGTCCCCCTGTGTGGTTCTGGGATTTTTGCTCACCATTCTTGTGATCATTTTGACCACACGGGGTGAGATCTTGCGTGGAGCCCCTGATCGAGGGAGATTATCAGTGGTCTTGTATGTCTTCCATTTTCTAATTATTGCTCCCACAGTTGATTTCTTTACACCAAGCTGCTTGCCTATTGCAGATTCAGTCTTCCCAGCCTGGGGCAGTAGTATAATGTTGTACCGTGTTAGCCACTGAAAGTAGTGGAAGAGTGAAGAAATCAGGCGATACCTTTTAGAGGCTAACTGAGTATATTTATAAGTAAGCTTTCAGAAGACTAGCTTCCTTCATCACACCATGTCTGATGAAGGAAGCTAGTCTTCTGAAAGCTTACATAAATATACTCAGTTAGCCTCTAAAAGGTATCGCCTGATTTCTCCAGCCTGGGGCAGGTCTACAATTTTGTTTCTGGTGTCCTTCCACAGCTCTTTGGTCTTCACCATAGTGGAGTTTGGAGTGTGACTGTTTGAGGTTGTGGACAGGTGTCTTTTATACTGATAACAATATCAAACAGGTGCCATTACTACAGGTAATGAGTGGAGGACAGAGGAGCCTCTTAAAGAAGAAGTTACAGGTCTGTGAGAGCCAGAAATCTTGCTTGTTTGTAGGTGACCAAATACTTATTTTCCACCATAATTTGCAAATAAATTCATAAAAAATCAGACAATGTGATTTTCTACATATGTTTTCTTATTTTGTCTCTCATACTGGAGGTCTACCTATGATGTCAATTACAGGCCGGCCTCATCTTTTTAAGCGGGAGAACTTGCACAATTGGTGGCTGACTAAATACTTTTCTTCCCCACTGTATATACATACACAGTGTATATGTATATAATTACATCAAATGGTACAAAGTGACATGTGACAGAGGAATATTTGATGTGTGCTCTTGGTGTTTCCACCTTGTCACTTTCCATAAAGGAATAAGAACAGATTTTAACTCAGTGTGAGATCTCTGGCTTCTGGCAACAAGGGTTCACTGAGGCTAAGACTCTGAAAGAAGAGCTTAGCATTCTTATCCCTGCCAAATACTAAACAACACCGGATTTGTAAGATGGGATAAGAAAAGACTCAGGTGTTCCCAGACTAATGCTGAGCAGATGGTGCAAAATGTCTCATAATGAAACCATGACCATCACAGAAAGTGTCACAAAATGGGGATGATGGACATTGTAATAATAGTTTTGAGAGTGAGAATATCTATATGTGCAGATAAGGGTATACACAGAAACCATAGGGCCTCAAAGCAGAACTTTGACTGGACAGTTATTTTTTAACATTCAGCTTTAGGCCGGGGCCCACATTTGGCTGCAGTGGAAATGGCGCAGCAAAAAATGCTGCATTTCACAGAGCCTGCAAAGTGGATGGGATTCAGACTAATCCCATCTACACATTGCAGAAAAAAACTGCAGCAGAAATGCTGTGATTTCAAAAACGCTTGCATTTTTGTAAATCACATCATGTCAATTATACCATGTCAATGAAATGCTGCGGAAAAAAACATGATGCGTTTCAGCTGCAGTCTTTTCTCCACCGATTCGGTGCGTGTAGCCTTAGCCTTAAAGAGGTTGTCCATATTTTCTAATTAGGCCAGGGAAGGTGAAAACTATTTTAAAAAATCATACTCACCTGTCCCCGATGCTCTGGTGTTATCCCAGTGCAGTCCGATCCAGTAGGCTGCCTTCTTGTTCGTGAATTTCTGGCCAGCTGTGACGTTCCGAATCCCTTCTGCTAAGGCCTAAGGCCTGAGGAAAGTTCCCTTCTTGAGGCTGCTGATTGGCCTCAGCTGTCACGTGGGGCAGATACTTCTGCCGGAAGACAACAAGCTGCAGTACGAGATTGTGTGGGGGGTGCTGGAGCACCAGGGACAGGTGAGTATGGTTTTCTTTTATTTTTTTAATCTCCCCCAGACTAATTAGTAAATAAAATTTTAGGCCGGACAACCCCTTTAAAGTCCAAAATTCAGATAATTGTTAAATTGATAAATTTCATAATATATATTTAGGCTGATGCCCCACATTGCAGAAATGCAGCTTTTTTTGTTGCATATTTTGCTGTCAAAGCCAGGAGTGGATTGAGCAGGAGGTAGAAGTAGAAGTATTTTCTGTATATTTCCCATTTCTTTTGTAGCCATTCTTGGCTTTGCTCAAAAAAATGCAGCAAAATCTGCAACAAAAAAAGTTGTGTTTCCGCGATGTGAGGCCTTAGCCTTATAGAGGTAATTTTTCAGAAATAGTTTGCCAAATCTTGTTACTTCCTCCCCTCAGTCATAGGGTTCAAGCAGTTTTCCAAGATCAACGTATCGATGGCCTGTCTGATGCTCAGCACTCCCACGATCACTTTGTTTAAAATGCCTGCGGCCTCTTATAAGGATGATATTCATCCATTTTTTATTTATTTATTAAAACCAGATAGTGAAATATGTCACTTTTTAAATCTGTTTATATTTTCAGATTGTAGATTTTTTAATTCTATTTTGTGTACAATAATATGGGAGCTTGAGCTTCTCCTCTGCTCTAACAGCATTTAATGATATGCTTTACATCAGTGTCATGGCTTCATGCAGCTCATTGAGTACTATGGGGTAGTTTTCTAGACAGTGCAGGGAGGGGGAGTAGACTAAGCTGTGACATCATCTATTGTCAGTAATGGATGTAATGATGGCTCAGTTATATTATCTATATAAGTGTTATTTTCTATTGTAATCCTGACTGCAATGTAAATGAGGTGACTGCTACCAAGAAAACCACTACAAAGCTGGCAAATGTCAGTTTATTATTAGGCTTGGTGGCCAGAGTAAAAATTGCAGGATTTAGCACTTTTTTTTTTTTTTTTTAAAGTATAGATAGTGACATGGAAAATTGACAAAAAAAATAGAAAAATTGCTAAAACATATATCCAACATAAAATATCGGTTAAAACAAAGTTGCTTTATGGTGACCTATTCCCTTTAAGTGTTTACCACAGTCATGCTGTATATATAGTAGTGAATAGGTCACAAATGAAATACTATATCCTGCCACTACTAAGCAGATGGTGTACAGCTAGATAGACAGATGTAAACATTGAAGAGACCACAGCATTCACACCCTTGCAAACAGCTAATTAGTAAAGTGCTAAGAGTCCAATCCCTACTGGTCAGCCTCAAGCCACCACCAGGGGGAGCTAATAGCATATAGATTTGCACAGCTAAAATGAACTCGGTGTGAGTTGTAAAACTTTTTATCCTTCCTTAGTAGTGACAGCAGGCAAACATCATGACTGACAGGAACCAGTCCAGTGCCACCCCCATATCATCTTGGGCAATAGATGTAAGCGTTCTGCCTTTATGTAATTAAAAATATAAAACTAATATAAAATTAAATTTAAATTAAAAAGTGACATTTCACCTTTGCCCACCTCTGTAAAGTGGTATTTTTGCATGCATGGACCCTATACGATGGCATACAAATTCCTAACAGTTTTTATTACAAATCCATAGGGACTCCATCACCATATACACTAAACTAGAAGCATGGCTTCATAATATATCATGTACTGCCGCATACTATGACTTTCTTAGATGGAAATAAATAAAGTGTACTCTTGGTTTACCTGCATATAAAATCAGAGGGATATGGATAAACAGTATAGGCCAACTGAATTCTACAGGTTTCATAATATGGATCCATACTACATAATCCTGTCATACAATTGTATTATATATGTGTAGACACAATTATATGCATCAACGTACTGTTGCATATATTAAAGTAGAAGTTTTAGAACTATTTAATAATAATAATAATAATAATAATAATTATTATTTATTTATAACAGACATTTTCTGAAGACACTGTGACTGACTGTTGCTTTTATGTCTGCTTTGAAGCAAACTGTGTAAATTCTAACAATACTAAAGGCAAAAAAAATTAAATAACCAAACTGCACTAACAATAATCTGTACTGTTTTATAAAAGCTTTCTACTTGTGTTTTTTTGCACTAGTCGCATAATGTAACACTAATCACTCACCAGTAGATGGCGGTATGGTTCTTTGATTCACAGAGGCCTAACATCTGTAATATTACAATAGAGTTCAGGTATCAATCTGTCAGCAACAGAAAAAAATTGCAAGTTCAATATTTATAATATTGTATCTGTTAAAACGCTTGTCAGCATTTCCAGAAGATATTAAACAGTTTCCTATTTTCTCAAAAAGGGGTGTGGCCTTTCTAAAAATCTGTTTCAGATTATGTCACATAGATAGCCGCCATTATAACTCTCACAGGGAAGGTGACAGCATATACAGGACTAGATTTACAGAAAGTCGCACAGCTTTTGGGCACAGGGTTGTATGTGACTGATCAAGAGGAATCTGTGATAGTAGGAAAGGTTCACTTAGGGTTGTCATCAACTGGTGCTGCTGTCAGGGGTCTATGTCACAGTTGTGCAAGAAAATCATAGTAGGGCCCATGTAGTTTCAGTTATGTGGAAGACAGGGATGTAGCTACAAAGGTTTAATAAGTAGCAATCACTACTAGGTCTTGGAGCCTCAGGGGGCATTATTCTTAACGTCTGTGAGATGTTAATAAAAGTCAGAGTTTCCTGCTTTCCAAAAAAACAATATGGCAGGGTAAAGGACAGTGCTGTAGAAATAATGGTGGAGATTTAAGAAAAATGCTCAAGAATTCTGTTTGGACCAAAAAACTGGCTAACATGCTGTGTGCCACATTTGTCAAGTCACTTTTTATACAGTTTTCCAACTTGTGTGAAAAAGAAGGAAAAAGTGGGGCATCAGTGGAAAGGGACATGGCCTTTGTAGTGACTTCAGACACCAAAAATGTGCCAAGAACTTCTAAGCCAACTAATAAGTGGTGTAATGTTAGACTAAACAGTCTAACAATACATCAGATTTATAAAACAGCAACAGCATTTCAGTGGAAACCACCAGAGACAGGCAATCACTGTATTTTGATCAAAAGAACTGGGGTGTTTTGCACACCAGTTTGAATGAAGCAGCAAGTTGGATATACATGCTGCTACTCCATTCATGGGAATTGCCAGAGATAGCCGAGCAGAAATAAATGGAGTGGTAAAACACATTTTCAACCTGCTGCTCCATTCAAAGTAGGGTGCAAAAGACCTCAGTTCTTGTAATCAGTGGTGAACAGTCCCAACAGTTCAACCCCACTGGTCAGCAAGTTATCCCCTATCCTGTGGATAAGAGGTAATGTGCTGTTTACACAAGTGACTGAATACTTACACTAATGTGCCATACTTTTAGGCAATGTGAAAAAATGCTGCAAAGTAAGAATATTCTCAAAAATAGAAGTGTTACACTATATTCACATCTGTGCTGCTGTGTCCATTGTTCTAGTCCATTGGAGAACCAGAACAACGGACACACGGACTGCTAAAACAGAGAAACCCAGATGTGACCCCAGCCTTCATAGTTTATTTTTCTCAAGTAACAAAATGCAAAGTGAATGAACAAAAGAGAATTCTAAATCAAACCACCCTTTGTCTTCAAATATTCTAGCTATAATTCTTCAGCATCAATTCTTCTAGGTACACTTGCACACAGTTTTTGAAGGAACTCAGGAGAGATGGTTGTTCCACACATCTTGGAGACCTAACCATAGATCTTCTATGGATGTAGACTCCTTCTGTCTTTTCATGTAATACCAAGCAGACTTGATGAAGTTGAGATCAGAGCTCTGTGGGGCTATATCATCACTTCCAGTACTTCTCTTTCAAAGGGTGGTCACACCAAATATTGCTATAATTTAGGTTTTAGTTTTGTTAATTTACTTAAAGAGGACCTTTCATGTCCTCAGGCACATGCGGTTTTATATACTGCTTGAAAGCTGACAGTGCGCTGAATTCACTGCACTGTTGGCTTTCCCGTTGTGTGCCCCGGGGCTGGAGATATCGGTGCTGTTAGTTTTCTGCCCCATTATCAGAAGGGCATTTCTGACAGTGTTGGTGGGGTGCGGCGTCACCGCGGGGCGGTAAGGAACGCCTCCCTCTGACAGTACAGGGCTATGGATGAGTACAGTCGGGGGGTGTTCCTTACCGCCCATAGATGATGCAGAGCTGTGAGGAACGCCCCCCCCCCAGTACAGGGCTATGGACGAGTATAGTCAGGAACGCCATTCTGACGATGGGGCAGAAAACTAACGGCACCGATATTTCCAGCCCCGGGGCATATAATGGGAAAGCCGACTGCCCTGAATTCAGCGCACTGTCAGCTTTCTAGTGGTATATAAAACTGCATGTGCCTGAGGACATGAAAGGTCCTCTTTATTTTTGTTATCGACATTCTTACTTTTCAGTATTTTCCATGCCTGCCTAAATCTTTTGCATAGCACTATATATATATATATATATATATATATATATATATATATATACAGCAAGAAAGTTTGGGCACCCCTATTAATCTTAATCATTTTTAGTTCTAAATATTTGGGTGTTTGCAACAGCCATTTCAATTTGATATACTAATAACTGATGGACACAGTAATATTTCAGGATTGAAAGGAGGTTTATTGTACTAACAGAAAATGTGCAATATGCATTAAACCAAAATTTGACCGGTGCAAAAGTATGGGCACCTCAACAGAAAAGTGACATTAATATTTAGTAGATCCTCCTTTTGCAAAAATAACAGCCTCTAGTCGCTTCCTGTAGCTTTTAATCAGTTCCTGGATCCTGGATGAAGGTATTTTTGACCATTCCGCTTACAAAACAATTCCAGTTCAGTGAAGTTTGATGGTCGCCGAGCATGGACAGCCCGCTTCAAATTATCCCACAGATGTTCAATGATATTCAGATCTGGGGACTGGGTGGCCATTCCAGAACATTGTAATTGTTCCTCTGCATGAATGCCTGAGTAGATTTGGAGCTGTGTTTTGGATCATTGTCTTGCTGAAATATCCATCCCCGGCGTAACTTCAAATTCGTCACTGATTCTTGTACATTATTCTCAAGAATCTGCTGATACTGAGTTGAATCCATGTGACCCTCAACTTTAACAAGATTCCCGGTGCCGGCATTGGCCACACAGCCCCAAAGCATGTGGAACCTCCACCAAATTTTACAGTGGGTAGCAAGTGTTTTTCTTGGAATGCTGTGTTTTTTTGATGCCATGCATAACGCCTTTTTGTATGACCAAACAACTCAATCTTTGTTTCATCAGTCCACAGGACCTTCTTCCAAAATGAAGCTGGCTTGTCCAAATGTGCTTTTGCATACCTCAGGCGACTCTGTTTGTGGCATGCTTTCAGAAACGGCTTCTTTCGCATCACTCTCCCATACAGCTTCTCCTTGTGCAAAGTGTGCTGTATTGTTGACCGATGCACAGTGACACCATCTGCAGCAAGATGATGCTGCAGCTCTTTGGAGGTGGTCTGTGGATTGTCCTTGACTGTTCTCACCATTCTTCTTCTCTGCCTTTCTGATATTTTTCTTGGCCTGCCACTTCTGGGCTTAACAAGAACTGTCCCTGTGGTCTTCCATTCTTGTCCTTTCTTTGTTCCTCGTGGAAACTGGGGACAGGTTAAATCTCTGAGACAACTTTTTGTATCCTTCTCCTGAACAACTATGTTGAACAATCTTTGTTTTCAGATCATTTGAGAGTTGTTTTGAGGAGCCCATGATACCACTCTTCAGAGGAGTTTTAATTAGGAGAACAACTTGCAATTGGCCACCTTAAATACCTTTTCTCATGATTGGATACACCTGGCGTGTTCAAAACTCAGTGAGGTTACAAAACTAATTTTGTGCTTCAGTTAGTCTGTAAAAAGTAGTTAGGAGTATTCAAATCAATAAAATGATAAGGGTACCCAAATTCTTGCACCAGTCAAATTTTGGTTTAATGCATATTGCACATTTTCTGTTAGTACAATAAACCTCATTTCAATCCTGAAATATTACTGTGTCCATCAGTTATTAGATATATCAAATTGAAATGGCTGTTGCAAACACCCAAATATTTAGAACTAAAAATGATTTAGATTAATGTGGGTGCCCAAACTTTTTCATATGACTGTATATTACCAATGCAAAACGGATGTACAGTTTTTAGAAAGAAGCTAGCAAGGCTTACAGCTCCTGGTGCAAAAAGAAATGAAGATGAGTTTAGCTTTATCTGGAGACAATAACTGGCAATGATCCTGAACCACTACCATTCAAAACTCTATTTTATCTGTAGGATGATGAATAATGTATTTTTATTTGTAAAGCTATAAAAAGCACAGCACAGTAACTAAAAGCATAATACCATTTATCAATATGACATTGAATAATTTATTATGTTCCAAATACACATCTGTAAACAACAGTAACATTCTAGTATAGACAGTACATAATGTGCTTAACAACATAGATGTCATCATATAGTAATGACTCTTACATTCATAATTCTGCTGGTTGTCACTAGAAATAGTCAGCAAGCTTGTCAGACATATCTCTGACTGTCTGCTGAGCCTGGGGTAATACAGTAGGAAAGATAGTTCTTTATTACTGTATAGTTGTAAGGTGGTGCAAGTGAATACAATGAGCTTGGCTTCACACTAGCGTCACCTTTCAGTTGTTCTAGTATGTCAGAGGAACAGTATAACGGATAGACAGACCACTGTAATAGCAGTTAGCCTGAGAAGGCGAGCAATTTGTGAAGATTTCAGCTCTGAAGTCTGATGAATTCGGAATGCAGCTCTAGACTATACTACAGGCTGTAATCAGTATTAGTGCAAAATATGGTATCTTAATTGTAAATAAAAAGATGCCAAGGGTGCGCATTAACCCTTAATCACAAATATAGTAAGTAGTGACTTAATTTATGTGTGTTTGGAGAATGACTTTGCTTCCTACATATTTGCTCTATACTTTTTATAAATAATCATAGGACTTTTCTGAGCCTTTGGACTTGCATAACATTACTACAAATACCATACTACATACCATGTGTATTATAATCCTAAGTAAATATTTATTAACATAGATGAATGATGACTATGGATTACTGTGTGAACTATGGTATAACAATTGTCACATTCCCTTTGGTCATACAATATATAAAAAGAAATCTCTACTACTTTGTATAGACCCAGAGACAGATTTTCACATGTTAGTTGTGGAAGAATTGTGACTGTAGGAGTGGATAACAGCGGATGAGCTGCCTAATACTTTCCATTCTGTGGGTAACCAATTGCATTCTAATTATAGAAGTCCTGGGTTACAAAGTTCCTTTTATAATTTGCATTTGGCTAAGTTAGAAAGTAATAAACTCATATGAGCCTGAGTCAAGTCTGGAATAGTTTTGTTAATGTATGAAAAAAACAGAATTTAGAAGGTAGCTATTCACATGCAAAACATGTACGCATATGAAGATTTTGGCTGATCATAGCACAGAAAAAATGTACAAGGGTGAGTCAATATTTATCTAAACTCTAGAATTTATTTTATTTTATTCTACTTAATTTATTCAACTTTCAGACAAATACATAATTTTTCGACATAATCTCCTTGCTTTTCAGCACTCTTTGTTCATCTGTCATATTGTCTCATTAGGCTGGGGCCCCACGTGATGTAAACACCGCAACGTTTTACAGTCACTGTGTAGTAGATGGAATTCTAGCGAATTCCGTCCCCACAGTGCAGTAAAATACGTGCAGCGGACACACTGCGATTTCCAAAACTGTGGCGGTTTTGGAAATTGCAGCATGTCAATTATACCTACGGAAACGCTGGTGGTTTCTCTATAGATATAATGGAAGCAGAAAGTCCGCAGTGGAAACCTCTGCGAACTTTCTGTGAAAAGCGCTGCGGGAAAAAAAACACAATGCGTTACCGCCGCCAAATCAGGAGTGGGGTAGCCATTTTTTCGGATTTCTCATCATGAATTAGGTGCATCCTCCCATTGCCCTTGCTAGTATAGATTTCGCTATTATTTATGCCACTTTTGTGAATCTGGTGCGGACAGTGTCCCTATCCTATCGAAAAAGTGGCGAGGCAGGCTCAAAAATGTCATTTGCAACTATTTTATTCACAAGTGGCATTATACAGTTGCAAATCGCCGTAACCACAATGATGAATCAACCCTATGTGTTTCATTTATACTATATTACAATATAGCATTCAACAGGTGCTACTAGTTTGTTCCCCACTTCATTTCAGTGCAATTAATGGTGTTTTGTATTCCTTTCCTATAGACGTGAAGAAATGTCGATGATCAGTGACCAGGCTAATCTGGAAGGAAAACATCTCTATCAGCTCACAGGTTGCATGCCATCAGCAGGTAAACAATACACTAATATACTTTGAGATAGATAGATAGATAGATAGATAGATAGATGGACAGAGATAGTGGTTGAATGCGTAGTACCAAGCTTCATAAAAATTCAACGATAGGCTAAATAAAAGGTGATGAGATGGGTGAGTTTCACTTGGTAAGCTCTTTATAAGGCATTTGCAGCCTTTACAGCCTACGTGGTTAGCTATATTGTTGGCACTGCTGATTTGCAGCACAGGGGCTCTAGTGTTCTAGGGATTCGGAATCCGCGTCAACATCGAGCAGGATTTTTATTTTTTTCAGCATTCTGCTCCAGCCTCTGTCTCCCATTGAAAACAATTAGGGCAGACTCTGCAGCTGATCGTGGGGCCGAATTCGTTTCATAATCAGCGGATGATTCTGCCTTGTAAACGGGTCCTAAGAGTATGTTCACACGGAGAAATTTGGAGTTGATTTGGGCAGATTGTGCCTCAGAATCAGCTTCAAATTCCTCCTGAAATCTACCTCCCATTCACTTCAATGGGAGGCAGGTTTTTTCAGCTAGCTGAAAAAAAGTAGCATCCTGCTCATTCTTCGGCCAGATTCTGCCTGAAACTCCTATTGAAATGAATGGGAGGCAGATTTTAGAGCCATTCTTTGAAGCAGGTTTTAGAACAGATTTTCAGAATCTGCCTTAAACTCCCGAAGCAGAAATGTTAGAATACAAAAGAATAACTCAATGCTATAATAAAATAAGAAAATTTTATGAATACTCTTAAGTAAAATTAATTACCCGTATTTTCCGGATTATAAGACACACTTTTAGCAAGGAAAAACCTTGCAAAAAAGACCCTGCGTCTTAGGCTGGTTGCAGACGACCGTGCTGCAACCGGCCTGCTGTGAATTAAAAGTGCGGGCTTCCCGTGTGCTGCCTGTGCACGCGCCGTGCTTAGCAGCTTCTTTCGTTAAATGAATAGGAGCCACAGAAGCATGGGCCGCAAAATAGGACAGGAATAGGACCTGTTCTATCTGATGTGGCCCAGACTGATAAAGCGCTTCTCCCGATCAGAGAGCTATGCATGTGTCTGCACAGCTCCCTCCCACCCTGGCCCACACCAATCTGTCAGATCAATGTAGTCCTAACAGAGACTGCAGCTGCCAAATATGCTGCATGTGAACTTACACTAGGTTCACACTAGCGTTCTGGTTTCCATCCTTCGGGTCTGCTTGCGCACCGAAAAACAGAAACCCTATCCGCTTAAGGCCAGGGCCCCACGACAGTCACAGCAATCTAGCGAATCCCATCCCCATTTTGCGGTAAAATATGCGCAGCGTACACGCTGCGATTTACAAAACTGCTGCAGTTTTGAAAATTCGCAACATGTCAATTATACCTACGGAAACACCGGCAGTTTTCCTATAGGTATAATTGAAGCAGAAAGTCGGCAGAGGAAACCTGTGCGAAGCGCTGTGGGAAGAACCGTGTGAACCTAGTGTTACTGTAGTTGTATCATTGCAGTGCAATTGTGGAACACTTTGGTCTAGTATGTTATTGTCCATTATCTTTTTTTGCAAATAATGTTAGCATTAAGTCTAGCATACACAGTTTTACAATCACTAATACATTTATTTACTTTCAAAAAAATAATGTATACCTTTTTATTAAGGTACCATAAAAGAGATATATGGGAATATTCACATGGCATAATAAGATGTCTCTCTCCCACCTGCCAGTTTGTTTAGTTGCTGCATCTTAAAAAGCCAACAGAGGATATAAACATGGTGCCCACATAAATACCAGTGTCACCTGCAATTTCCTCCATATATCATTGTATGTACTTTCAATAATGTGACTTTATTCACGTACTATAACATTACTTTTGCATTTTTCTTTTTATCCTGTATCTAGAACTGCGGCAAAAGCAAGAAATTATGATGAGAAACCAGATGATGTCTGTCAACCCTCAAGTTGTGCTGCCAGTCCAGCAAAGGATGCCAGTTATTCCAGCACAGTTTGACTCACGACTGTTAGACAGGTACCTGCATTCATGTCCTCAGTGAACAATATGCACTGAATTTCCAGCTGGATTCTGATTTGTAGATTTACTTTCTATAGCTTGGTCATTACCCACTTAAAGCTGTGTGCACATTATTTGCTCAACTGAGCTAAACTTGATTGTACCGTATAAGTCACGTTCTTGAAAATGCACAACTTTATTGAATTTCAGAACTCATACTCCACCCAAATGTTAGAATCAAATTACTTTCTGGCTCCACCATTTTAGGACATGTCTCACATAATCTTCTACAAAAACACCGATTATACAAAATCGATTTTTTTTTTTGGTTAGAGGAGAATTATTACCAACGAATGAACTGATCATTCCCAATGACACAAGACAAATGCATCTGGCCTCACACTTTGGATCATCAGTACCTGGCCATTCAAGTGTCATGTCCAGCAGAACTTTCTCTACCCCAGGTAATGCTATAATAACATTTATAGCACTATATTATTATTATTTGTATACATCTATTTACTGATATCATTCTTAAAGGAAAAGCAAACATCAAAATGGTGAATTGAATCTAATGTGTATATCCTTTCAACACCTGCTCTACTTTGTTCATAGGTTACAGCAACTTCTTACACACAGAACCTTTGGATTTTGTTGCCAGAAGACAGGAACTATTACAGAAACAAACTATGAACAGGTATATAACATTACCTAATAAATAATCTCACTGTTATATTAACTAAGAATAGAAGAAGTAAAAGATAATACTCCAGCACTGTACAGAAATGGGCAATAAATCAATTACTAGTCAGCAGTAGCCTCCTCCTCTCCTTCTTCTCTCCATAGACTTCTGTGTGTGAGGCTGAATACACATACGGGTGCATTAGAAATAAGAGTCTGGGTGAAGGTAAGGAGGAAGAAAGCAGTCTAATAAGTGGAGACAGAAACATAGTTCTTTAATAAAATCTCTCAGGTCAATCTGGGACACTAAACCACCCACAGGTCCTTATAGACCTGGGGTTTAGTGTCCCAAATCGCCCTGTTGTAATGCAATCCGCAAAACCTTTATACTTACCTAGAGAAGGGTCCGATGAACGCTGTTCGGCGAGAACAGTCCGGCTTATTCATGAGCTTCTTTGTTGGCACGCCTCCTGGTGCCAGCGCTGTTCTTCAGTGAAGACGAAGTGGGACACCCTGGCTTCACTGTGCAATTGCTGGAGGTACGGGACATGCGCACTGAATCCGAGGTGTACTCCTCTGGCTTCATTGAAGAACTGCGCAGGCGCGGGGAGTACAGCGGCAGGGTGAGTATAAAGCTTTTTTATTTTTAATGCGGCCATGGATTGCGTTATAACAGGGTGATTTGAGACACTAAACTCCAGGTCCATATGGAACTGTGGGTGGTTTAGTGTCCCAAATTGCCCTGACAGATTCCCTTTAACCCATTAGTGACAGGCATATTGACTTTCTACATTGCTCACTAATGGGCCTTATTCTGCCGCAATTGACTTTCTATGTCAGATGGGACAAAATAATGCAGGGTCTCCCATCTCATGGTCGGTCGCCTGCCTGTAACACTAATCCTAGGCGTTTAACCTCTATGATACCACAGTCAATAGCAACCTCGGCATCTAAACCCTGTCCAATTAACAAATGTTTAATAAATAATAAATCATAACACACATATTGTGTATTGCTGTGTCTGTAAGGACCGGAGCAATAGAACTGTAATATTATTTTACCCATGTGCTGAACGACGTAAAAAAAAAATGTAAAAAAAAATGATACCAGAATTGATTTTTTTTGTCTGTCAGCCATCAAAAAAGCATTATAAAAAGTGATTAAAAAGTGTTATGCTCCCCAAAATGCCATCAATAAAAACATCAGTTCTTCCCGCAAAAAATATGACCTTGCACAATTCTGCTAACAAAAAAATAATCAAGTTGGGTAACTTGGAGAGTGGCAATGAAAAAAAAAATGTAGCAAAAAGCGTTTTTACTATGCAAAAGTAGTAAAATGTAAAAAAACAAAAAACAAAACTATACAAATTTGGTATCAATTTAATCGTATTGAACCAATGAATAAATGTATGTGTTTTTTTAAGCTGTAATCTGAATGGCGCAAAATATATAGCATAAACAGGCAATTGCAAAATAATAAGTTAATAAAATTTAATCAAGGAGGTAAATCTACCTCAAACTAGTGCTTTTAAACACTACCACTTGTCACGCAAAAAAAAAAAAAAAACATGCCCTCATACAGTTACATTGATGGAAAAATCAAAAAGCTATAGGGCTTGGTCATGACGACAAAAAAATGCAAAAAATGGATTAGACATTTCTTCTAGTCCTACAGGACTAGAAGAGGCTGGTCACTAATCAGTTAAAGTAGGTCTATAAATATATAGATAGATACATACATCAATACTTTATGTACAACACTTGTCAAATATCTTAATATTCACATTGAAGCAGCCTGTAGACTCCCTTTTCCCTATTTGTAGGCTCTCTGTAAATGTTTAGAAACCTCAGTCCCCCAAAAAATAGATATAATCTGAAACGGTATATAGTAGACCTGGTGGGGGGTTGCCTCAGTGCAGTGGTGTAACTAAGAATGGCTGGGCCCCATGGCGAACATTTTCCATGGGACCCCCCCAGCAACCGCCCCCCCCCACACAAACCGCATTCCTGCACACACTATTATGCCCCATAGTGGCCCCTACACACACTATTATGCCCCATAGTGGCTCCTGTACACACTATTATGCCCCATAGTGGCCCCTGCACACACTATTATGCCCCATAGTTGCCCCTGCACACACTATTATGCCCCATAGTGGCACACAGTATTATGCCCCATAGTGGCCCCTGCATACAGTATTATGCCCCATAGTGGCCCCTTCACATAGTATTATGCCCCACTGTGGATCACCCATGAACAATTATTATACTCTAGGGTCTTTTCAGATCGGAGACCCAGGAGAGGATACAAACTTAGAAAACAATGTTACTTACCTCTCCCTGGCTCTGGTGCACTCCCCGCTACTTTCGACCTTCTTCAATGTTGGACCAGACGTCACGTGAGCCAGTCCGGCGTCGCAACGCATAATGATGTCGGCCTGGCCCATGTGATGTGGGACGTCACCAAGGAGGACTGAAGCCTGCCGGAGGGCAAGAGAAGTAAGTAACATTGTTTTTTTTTTATTCCCTCACCTCCCCTGGGCCTCCGATCATTATACTCTGGGGTCTGAAAAGGCCCCAGAGTATAATGATAGCAGTGTTTGTGGGGTTCGCGGCCCACGGCCTTACTTACCGATCCCTGCTCCTGCTCACAGCCACCTCCGCTTCCGCAGAATGGGAAGCACAGGCGACCGTGAGCAGGATCAGGGATTGGTAAGTAAATAGGGCCTGTCACCTGCTGGTGTTACACCAGCAGGTAACAGCCTGTTAAAAAAAAAAAAATCAGGCACCCGCCGGGCCTCCCATTGTCCCAGGCCCTGTGGCAACCGCTACCGCTGCTACTCCGGTATTTACGCTACTGCCTCAGTGTTTTAGTGAAACAGCATAAGGAGAAGAAGGGTGGCAGGCAGCAGGGACCAGCATCTGATTGGCTCAGAGAACACAGCACAGGTACTGTTACCAGAAAGGGCCTGTGCGCTCAGCAAGCATGGTGGGATGTGTGAGATATATCCACCTGACTTCTGAACAACACAACTGATGGTCCCAACCCCATTTATAAGGCAAGAAATCCCACTTATTAAACCTGACAGGGCACACCTGTGAAGTGAAAACCATTTCAGGTGATCCCACTTGATGAAGATCTTAGAGAGATTGGTTCTCACACATCTCCGCCCTCTAGTGAGCCCCGCTATGGACCCTCTCCAGTTTGCTTATCGACCGGGCATTGGGGTAGATGATGCCATCATCCACCTTCTGCACAGGGCTCTGTCTCACCTGGAAAAACCAGGGAACACGGTGAGAATAATGTTCTTTGATTTCTCCAGTGCTTTTAACACCATACAGCCCAGGTTACTGAGAGACAAGCTGGGCCTTGCTGGAGTGGACCACCACCTCTCCAACTGGATCCTAGACTACCTCACAAATCGACCTCAATACGTGAGAGCCCGAGACTGTGTGTCAGGTACCGTGATCTGTAATACGGGGGCACCTCAGGGTACGGTTCTCGCCCCTTTCCTCTTCACACTGTACACTGCTGATTTTAGGTGCAACTCATCCAGCTGCTACCTACAGAAGTATTCTGACGACTCTGCAATAGTAGGCCTCATCACAGACGATGATGACAAGAGAACTGAACCGGTTTTTTGTGGACTGGTGCCACCAGAACCACCTGAAGATTAACGCGGGGAAGACCAAGGAGATGGTGGTGGACTTCCGTAAAGGCAGATGCCCTCCAAAACCAGTGGACATCCTGGGGACGGGCATCGAGATTGTGAACACCTATAAGTACCTGGGTCTGCTCCTTAATAATAAGCTGGACTGGGCAGATCATATGGAGGCCCTGTACAGGAAGGGCCACAGCAGGCTCTACCTGCTTAGGAAGCTGAGAGCCTTTGGAATCCGGGGGGCACTTCTTAGAACTTTCTTCAACTCGGTAGTGGCATCAGCCATCTTCTTTGGAGTGGCCTGCTGGGGGAGCAGTATATCAACCAGGGACATAAATAAACTTGACAAGCTGATTAGAAGGGCCAGCTCTGTCCTGGGGAGCCCACTGGACCCAGTGCAGGTGGTGGGTGACAGAAGGATACTGTCCGTGGTGAGCTCCATGCAGAAGAAGAAGTCCCATCCCATGCATGAGACTGTGATCGCGCTGAGCAGTACTGTCAGTGACCGACTGCTCCACCCTAGGTGTGAGAAGGAGCGCTATCGGAAGTCTTTCCTCCCCACCGCGGTTAGGCTGTACAACCAACACCGACCTAAGCGGAGATCATTACATACAGAGAACTGAAATATCTCTCTGCCTGTTATATCCCCCCCCCCCCCCTCTGCTACGTCCTATCTGTCTGTCTGCTATTAATGTAATGCCTCTCACCTTGGAACATTCCTGTACATGTTGTATTTGTATTTGTATCTGCTTATCTTATCTTTGCTGCTGTAACACACTGAATTTCCCCATTGTGGGACTATTAAAGGACTATTATTATTATTATTATTATTATTATATATTACCTCTTGAAGCTCATCAAGAGAATGCCAAGAGTGTGCAAAGCAGTAATCAAAGCAAAAGGTGGCTACTTTGAAGAACCTAGAATATAAGACATATTTTCAGTTGTTTCACACTTTTTTGTTTAGTATATAATTCCACATGTGTTAATTCATAGTTTTGATGCCTTCAGTGTGAATCTACAATTTTTATAGTCATGAAAATACAGAAAACTCTTGGAATGAGAAGGTGTGTCCAAACTTTTGGTCTGTACTGTACAGTATATACCATAAGAGGGAAATAAAAGAAAAAAAAACACAATCTTCAAGTAGCATACACAATTTCTGGCTGCATAACATCAAATAGACTGCTACTGAAAGATTTCCTTTGACTAATGCTCTCTACTACAGCTATTCCTACTGCATCATGGCTGAAGTCAGGCTTCAATGAGGAGGCAGCAATTTGTGCAGCACAGAAGCAGTAGAGCCACAATATTAGTGTAATTTATCACCTGCTCCAGGACCCCACAGCTTTAGTGCTGATCCTGCATTAGCATTTTATTAAAGGTCTATAAAAAACTCCTTACTGCCACTGCCTTTGCCTTGTCAGCCTATTCCCCTCTGCGGTTATCACACTTGTTTATTTTCCTTAAAGAAAAATATTCTTACTCTCAATACTAATATCCCATACTGTGTATGTAATGGAAGGTGTTATAATGATGCCTAGAAATCTCTAAAACTAATACAACTATACACAATCATTTCCTCTGAATATTTGCAGAGATTTACAGTTGTCAAGCTGATTTCTTGCAGGAAGGATTAAGTGTACAGTCATGGCCAAAAGTTTTGAGAATGATACAAATATTAATTTTTACAAAGTCTACTGCTTCAGTTTTTCTAATGGCAATTTGCATATACTCCAGAATGTTATAAAGAGTGATCAGCTTAACAGCAATTACTTGCAAAGTCAATATTTGCCTAGAAAATGAACTTTATCCCTCAAAACACATTTCAACATCATTGCAGCCCTGCCTTAAAAGGACCACCTAACATCGTTTCAGTGATTGCTCCATTCACACAGGTGTGTGTATGGATGAGGACAGGGCTGGAGATCAATCTGTCATGATTAAGTAAGAATGACACCACTGGACACTTTAAAAGGAGGCTGGTGCTTGCCATCATTGTTTCTCTTCTGTTAACCATGGTTATCTCTAAAGAAACACGTGCAGTCATCATTGCACTGCACACAAATGGCCTAACTGGGAAGAGTATTGCAGCTAGAAAGATTGCACATCAGTCAACAATCTATCGCATCATCAAGAACTTCAAGGAGAGAGGTTCCATTGGTGCCAAAAAGGCTCCAGGGCGCCCAAGATAGACCAGCAAGCGGCAGGACCGTCTCTTAAAAGTGTTTCAGCTGCGGGATCGGGCTACCAGCAGTGCAGAGCTTGCTGAGGAATGGCAGCAGGCAGGTGTGAGTGCATCTGCACGCACTGTGAGGCGGAGACTCTTGGAGCAAGGCCTGGTCTCAAGGAGGGCAGCAAAGAAGCCACTTCTCTCCAGAAAAAACATCAGGGACAGACTGATATTCTGCAAAAGGTACAGGGAGTGGACTGCTGAGGACTGGGGTAAAGTCATTTTCTCTGATGAATCCCCTTTTCGATTGTTTGGAACATCTGGAAAACAGCTTATTCGGAGAAGAAGAGGTGAGCGCTACCACCAGTCTTGTCTCATGCCAACTGTAAAGCATCCTGAAACCATTCATGTGTGGGGTTGCTTCTCAGCAAAGGGAATCGGCTCTCTCACAGTCTTGCCTAAAAACACAGCCATGAATAAAGAATGGTACCAGAATGTCCTCCAAGAGCAACTTCTCCCAACCGTCCAAGAGCAGTTTGGCGCTCAACAATGCCTTTTCCAGCATGATGGAGCACCTTGCCATAAAGCAAAGGTGATAACTAAATGGCTCAGGGAACAAAACATAGAGATTTTGGGTCCATGGCCTGGAAACTCCCCAGATCTTAATCCCATTGAGAACTTGTGGTCAACCATCAAGAGACGGGTGGACAAACAAAAACCAACAAATTGAGACAAAATTAAAGCATTGATTCTGCAAGAATGGACTGCTATCAGTCAGGATTTGGTCCAGAAGTTGATTGAGAGCATGCCAGGGAGAATTGCAGAGGTCCTGAAGAAGAAGGGTCAACACTGCAAATATTGACTTGCTGCATTAACTCATTCTAACTGTCAATATAAGCTTCTATTACTCATAATATGAATGCAATTATATTTCTGTATGTGATAAAAACATCTGACAAACACACATAAAAACCAGAGGGCAGCAGATCATGTGAAAATATAATATTTGTGTCATTCTCAAAATTTTTGGCCATGACTGTATCTGTAGTGTAAAATCCGGCAGAAAAATGCTAATTGACTTTATGCTCATATTTAAACTTTAAGATATTAAGACTAGGACTACACAGCGACATTTGTCGTGCAACTAAAAATTGCATTCATATCATGCGACAAAATGTCATGTGATTTTTCTGCAACGCGATGTTGCACAATGTGATTTTGCTGCAATATGCATGTGTCTGTGATTGCATGTCAGTCATAGAAATGCATAGCATTTTTTGTTGTCCGACTTTAGTGCTATTTTAAGTCATGCGACAAATGTCCCCATGTAGCCCTACCCTTAAACAAAGACAATTATTAAATACAACAACCTTATAATACATAACTTAAAGGGGTTGGCCACTCTCCTCGTTCAAAAAGTTCAAAACTGCTGCCACACACTTTTTTAAAAACCCACAAATGCCCGAGTCCAAAAAATATAAGTTTAATACCTGCCCGACGATAAGTTGTGTGATGTCTCTAACCAGCGGCCTGCAGTGCAAGACAACTTGTCTCGTTTTGAATGGCATCTTCAAGGGAAACATGTGATTGCACCATCCAGAGTGGTCTTGTTAAGCACATGCTTGTGGCTTGTGTTGTCGGAAAGACATGTGCTACAAGTAAGTGTATCACCATGCAGTACACATCCTTTCAACGAGACAGGATCACCCAGTGTAACAATCATATTTTATGGACTGGGACATTTGGGGGTTTCTAAAAAGCGTTTGCTGGTAGTTTTGTCTTAACAACCTCTGTCCATATGCCCTGTTATGTTATATGGACATCTTAATTAGAGGTGTTCTGCCTGAGACCCTCCTTTATGAGCCAGAGTGGTGAGCCTCTATCAAGCAGTGCCTCCTACTCTGGCAGACCCATTCAACCAGTGTATTACATAGACAACCATGTCTTACTTTTCTTACTATTTTATTATATAGGATGGATATGGAAATAAATGCAATGTATCATCAAAGAGAGATGGACAAGTCTCATAGAAAAGGTTTTGTTGATATGGACACACCATTTCTCTACCATGGAATGCCATCCAACCCAGTAGCCTTCAGAGGTCGGCAGATATGTCCAGAAGGCCAGCTTCCCTCAGATTTGTTTGTCCATCGCAATGCATTGGACATCCTTCATGGTAGTTCAGTTTTAAAAACCAGTCCATATGCTCCCATAAATAGCTTACAAAGAGAACGAGCACGCAGACCGGGCAGAAGAGCTGGCAATCCAAAAATTACAGAGAGCAACATGGGTGTGCCTAAGATCCCAGCAGAAAATAAACCCCAGGCTTCGCCTTCTGCTACTGAAGATGAGAAAGAGGAGAAAAAAGAAGAAGATACAGAGGTATTTAATAGATGTGACCAAGGAAAAGTAAATAATGACTCTGCGACAGACAAGACTGTGATGGAAACCCAAGACAACCAAGAGAAGACAAGTAATCCTATTCCTTCCATGTCCAACAGAAGCAGGACTGGGGCTGACAAGGAACTTACCAACTCAGGGCCAACATTTGAAGACAGGTACATCTACCAGTCTCCAGTTCACCTTTCAACAAGTCCATTCAGTTTTCCTGTAACGATGAATACTTCACTTCTTCCAGGTGTGAATTACATCCTCTTTTTCAAAAACCTAGCTAATGTAGTCATACAGTAGTAATGTAGATCATCTGACATAGATACTCACTGTGCTTCATTCAGATACTCATCATACAGCATCTCCATCAGGTTCCGTGTTGGTCTAATATACTGAGAATATTCTTAAAGAGACTACCCAGTTTTATTTTGCTATGCTGTAGACACAATGGGCATCTGAGATGACATCTAGATGCAGAGTCATGCCAACTAGTATTCTTCCTCCCTGGGACTCATCTTCTCAATAACACTGCAGAGGCCGCCAATAACCAATCAGCTTGCTACTGCTTGTGGTCTGCTGCTGTGTGGGCACTACAGCGCCTTGAGAAAGTATTCGGCCCCCTTGAACTTTTCAACCTTTTGCCACATTTCAGGCTTCAAACATAAGGATATAAAATTTTTATTTTTTGGTGAAGAATCAGCAACAAGTGGGACACAATCGTGAAGTGGAACGAAATTTATTGGATATTTTAAACTTTTGTAAAAAATAAAAAACTCAAAAGTGGGGCGTGCCAAATTATTCGGCCCCCTTAAGTTAATACTTTGTAGTGCCGCCTTTTGCTGCGATTACAGCTGCAAATCGCTTGGGGTATGTCTCTATCAGTTTTGCACATCGAGAGACTGAAATTCTTGCCCATTCTTGCTTGGAAAACAGCTCGAGCTCAGTGAGGTTGGATGGAGAGCGTTTGTGAACAGCAGTTTTCAACTCTTTCCACAGATTCTCGATTGGATTCAGGTCTGGACTTTGACTTGGCCATTCTAACACCTGGATACGTTTATTTGTGAACCATTCCATTGTAGATTTTGCTTTATGTTTGGGATCATTGTCTTGTTGGAAGATAAATCTCCGTCCCAGTCTCAGGTCTTTTGCAAACTCCAACAGGTTTTCTTCCAGAATGGTCCTGTATTTGGCTCCATCCATCTTCTCATCAATTTTAACCATCTTCCCTGTCCCTGCTGAAGAAAAGTAGGCCCAAACCATGATGCTGCCACCACCATGTTTGACAGTGGGGATGGTGTGTTCAGTGTGATGAGCTGTGTTGCTTTTACACCAAACATATCATTTTGCATTGTGGCCAAGAAGTTCGATTTTGGTTTCATCTGACCAGAGCACCTTCTTCCACATGTTTGGTGTGTCTCCCAGGTGGCTTGTGGCAAACTTTGAACATGACTTTTTATGGATATCTGTGAGAAATGGCTTTCTTCTTGCCACTCTTCCATAAAGGTCAGATTTGTGCAGTGTACGACTGATTGTTGCCCTATGGACAGACTCTCCCACCTCAGCTGTAGATCTCTGAAGTTCATCCAGAGTGATCATGGGCCTCTTGGCTGCATCTCTGATCAGTCTTCTCCTTGTTTGAGATGAAAATTTAGAGGGACGGCCGGGTCTTGGTAGATTTGCAGTGGTTTGATACTCCTTTCATTTCAATATGATCGCTTGCACAGTGCTCCTTGGGATGTTTAAAGTTTGGGAAATCTTTTTGTATCCAAAAGCAGCTTTAAACTTCTCCACAACAGTATCACGGACCTGCCTGGTGTGTTCCTTGGTCTTCATGATGCTCTCTGCGCTTTAAACAGAACCCTGAGACTATCACAGAGCAGGTGCATTTATACGGAGACTTGATTACACACAGGTGGATTATATTTATCATCAGTCATTGAGGACAACATTGGCTCATTCAGAGATCCTCACTGAACTTCTGGAGTGAGTTTGCTGCACTGAAAGTAAAGGGGCCGAATAATATTGCACGCCCCACTTTTCAGTTTTTTATTTTTTACAAAAGTTTAAAATAACCAATAAATTTCATTCCACTTCACAATTGTGTCCCACTTGTTGTTGATTCTTCACCAAAAAATTAAAATTTCGTATCCTTATGTTTGAAGACTGAAATGTGGCAAAAGGATGAAAAGTTCAAGGGGGCCGAATACTTTCGCAAGGCACTGTATGCCCAGTTCATAGAGCTAAAAGGGTCCTAGTTTAAGGCAAGAGCCAGGCAGCAGTCTATTGTGAGGACTTCAGGACAGATATAATATAAGGCAAGGCAAGGCTAGGCTACTACTGGAAAAAAAAATGTCAGCGATATTTTAGGAAATTGCAAACAAGTGACAGGTAATATCTGAATGTAGCTATATAGTAGGGCCCACAGAATGAATTTTATTTGTGGGCCCTAGGAAACCTAATCTGATGCTAATAACAATGGTGGGATTTCCACCATTGGCATGCCATAAATTCTGTGGATGAGAATACTCCTTTAAGCCAGATGTATTCTGGGCCTGTGAAAAACCAATGAAACACAAATGTCATCTGTTTTGTTTTTTTTTCATGGACCCATCCACATCAGTGAAAAAAACAAACCTGCCTCTTTCTGAATGAACGTGAATTAAACAAAAAGTATCCAGTAAGGGAGATGCTATGCTCAGCATATATATATATATATATATATATATATATATATATATATATGCGCGTGTGTTGTGTGTTAAAACTGAAAAGAATGAACAAAAAGAAATTTTACCTTATCAATAGATATCCAATATAGTTGGGCATCACATTTCACACCGTTTCATAAAACCATTCGACCTGCATGTCCGACTTTGTTTCCGACGAAAAAAACGGCTTTGCAGCGCAGAGGGTGTAAGCGAACACCCGCGCATTGCTTTAAAAACCCTTTCAAGTGAATGGGTTTTTAAGCAAAGTGTCGCAAACCTTTCCCTATCCAGTTTTCCGACATTTAGGTCGGATTCGTGGCGGTCAGAGTGCCGGCGCAAGTGTGAACCCACCCTTATACTGAGACATGATCCTACAAATTTTTCTACACTAGCAATAAACCTACGTGGACAAACCCCTCCAAAAAACAGATTCCCTATCTAGCATCCACGGTCCACATAAACAAGTTAATATACCACACTTCAATTATAAGTATACAAAAGAAATTTTATTAATGACAAAAAAGGAAAAAACACATTTTAAAAACATCTAAAAAATATATAAATGTATTTTAGTAGTGGAGGTCGCAGTATTTAGCCCAAAATCAGGGCAAGTAAGATATATATACAGTGGGGAAAAAAAGTATTTAGTCAGCCACCAATTGTGCAAGTTCTCCCATATAAAAAGATGAGACCGGCCTGTAATTGACATCATAGGTAGACCTCAAGTATGAGAGACAAAATGAGAAAACAAATCCAGAAAATCACATTGTCTGATTTTTAAAGAATTTATTTGCATATTATGGTGGAAAATAAGTATTTGGCCAATAACAAAAGTTCATCTCAATACTTTGTTATATATCCTTTGCTGGCAATGACAGAGGTCAAATGTTTTCTGTAAGTCTTCACAGGTTGGCACACACTGTTGCTGGTATGTTGGCCCATTCCTCCATGCAGATCTCCTCTAGAGCAGTGATGTTTTGGGGCTGTCGCTGGGCAACACGGACTTTCAACTCCCTCCAAAGGTTTTCTATGGGGTTGAGATGTGGAGACTGGCTAAGCCACTCCAGGACCTTGAAATGCTTCTTACAAAGCCACTCCTTCGTTGCCCTGGCGGTGTGCTTGGGATCATTGTCATGCTGAAAGACCCAGCCACGTTTCATCTTCAATGGCCTTGCTGATAGAAGGAGGTTTGCACTCAAAATCTCACGATACATGGCCCCATTTATTCTTTCATGTTCATGGATCAGTTGTCCTGGTCCCTTTGAAGAGAAACAGCCTCAAAGCTTGATGTTGCCACCCCCATGCTTCACAGTAGGTATGGTGTTCTTTGGATGCAACTCAGCATTCACTCACCTCCAAACACAACGAGTTGTGTTTCTACCAAACAGTTCTACTTTGGTTTCATCTGACCATATGACATTCTCCCAATACTCTTCTGGAACATCCAAATGCTCTCTAGCAAACTTCATACAGGCCCGGATATGTACTGGCTTAAGCAGGTGGACACGTCTGGCACTATAGGATCTGAATCCCTGGCGGCGTAGTGTGTTACTGACGGTAGTCTTTGTTACGTTAGTCCCAGCTTTCTGCAGGTCATTCACTAGGTCCCCCTGTGTGGTTCTGGGATTTTTGCTCACCGTTCTTGTGATCATTTTGACCCCACGGGGTGAGATCTTGCGTGGAGCCCCTGATCGAGGGAGATTATCAGTGGTCTTGTATGTCTTCCATTTTCTAATTATTGCTCCCACAGTTGATTTCTTCACACCAAGCTTGCCTATTGCAGATTCAGTCTTCCCAGCCTGGTGGTTTGGAGTGTGACTGTTTGAGGTTGTGGACAGGTGTCTTTTATACTGATAACAGTGTCAAACAGATGCCATTAGTACATGTAATGAGTGGAGGACAGAGGAGCCTCTTAAAGAAGAAGTTACATAATTTGCACTTAAATTCTTAAAAAATCAGACAATGTGATTTTCTGGATTTGTTTTCTCATTTTGTCTCTCATAGTTGAGGTCTACCTATGATGTCAATTACAGGCCTCTCTCATCTTTTTAAGTGGAAGAACTTGCACAATTGGTGGCTGACTAAATACTTTTTTTTCCCCACTGTATATGCACTTAGATTCAATAATGTAAATCATGCACATATTCATACAATAAAACATACATTGAACTCTGTGTACAAATTCAAATATACATTAACAGCCTGATCGCAATACAAAATCAGCAATTAACTTGTGCACATGCTATCAATATACAATATATGCACATGTATGATACTAATACAATGGTCAGAATAACCGTAAATGATGTATATATACGACTGCAAATAATCACATATAGTGCACAAAAAAAAAAGCAGTCCAAGTACCTGTTCCCCACTGATGTAACGGTAAAAGGAGGAGAGGGAAAAACACTGCGACCTCCACTCTGAGCCCCCATCTTATACTGAGACATATTAGCATTTTTATTATACTATTTATGTGTATTTTCTTTTGTTTTACTAGGTGCACATAGCCTATTCCTGAACAGAGAAGAGATACCCAGTCATCAGGATATCCGTAAATGGTCTTCTCAGGATGTCTATAACTTTGTGTCCAGCCTACCAGGCTGTTCTACTTATGCACAAGTAAATAATGTTTTGTTTGTGTTCTGTTGCCTATGTTGGCTAACAGTACTTGTGAGATGACAGTCTATGAATTCATAAGTAACTTATTGCTGGGGTAGAACATTTACTAAAAGGAACACTAAACCTAGAAATACATGATAAAAGTAAACAGGAGATAATCTTGTTTCTACTGTTTGCCAGTAGCAGTATTTTCTGAATGTTCCTGAAACACAGACTTGCATAAATCCTGCAGAACACAAGGATTAATCTCCTCCTGATCTGCTCCATCTTTGTCTGGAGACTGTCTGAAAGTAGGGGGTTTAACATCTTTTTTTCTCCTACTACAGTCAGCGCACACCAGGGAGGCTCCTGTAACAGCCAGTTGTCTTACAGGCAGAGACAGAGAATACAGTAAGAAGAGTGGGGGAAAGGCTGAGCTTCTGAAACACATAGAAAATATTTCTTTTATATTTCTTAGTTTTATTTGACACATAAAATAAAATAGGTGAAAAGGAAATGAAGATATTAAGAATGGTATCACACACTGCATTTATGGGAAAAAAAGATGCTACTGAAGTGCTACTGCAAGTCAGAAGTGATGTCTGTGGAAATGTTTTCCAGTAGACCTGTCTTTAGGTGCTTGGATCTTTGTTTCTAAACAGGAATGGACCTATTTCTAAAGCTTTTGGAAAGGGGGGTCTAAAAGAATATAGAATAAGGATATTCCCTATTTTGTTTCATTGAAGACCAATCCTGAGGATAGGTTATCAAAAAAAAAGATCAGGGGGGGGTCTGACTCTCAAATACCCCACAAATCAGATGTTTGAAATGGTCATGCTGCTTGTAACCTCTTCTCTGTTATCACTGCATGCTGATCAGCTATCTGAAAAGGCCACAGCACTCAGTGAGCGCCATGACCCCTTCACAGTTTACATCACATGCCGTCTGATTCATAGTGGCTGTGTAATGTAATCTAACAGCCTTGTCCCACACAAGTGAATGAGTAACAGTGTACAGCTGCTATGAAACAAATGGCATGTGATGATAACAGTGAAGAGGTTACAAGCAGCTCATCCCCTTTAAACAGCTGATCAGTGGGGGTCCTGAGTGTTGGATTTATTGATCTTATATTAATAGTCTATCCTGAGGATAGGTCATCAGTTAACCTGAACTGGATCATTTCTTTAGGTGGTGTCTGGTAAACAGTACATGGTGATGCATGGTGTAGTTGGTGGATTGGTTAGATGCCTGCTGTCCAATGGGAAGTACAGACATGGCTGAGCTCCAGTGAAGGGGAAATATAAAATTATTTGGTGCTGTGGCCCCATTGTTAATCATAGGATGCTTAGACTGTAGATGTGAAAGCTGGGAAACAGTCTGGCAAACAAGTATATGGACTCTTTTACCAGTACACAGTAATAGGGATAATGTGCATCATGAGTAAGGTGCTAAAAATATGGCAGAAACCGAGGAATACAGAGGAATCTGAAACAAATCATATGAGGTCAGATTCACTATAGATGGTACCACATTAAGCACATGCCTGCTTTGCCTGATGCATTGTGCATGACACAGTAGAATGAATGCTGTGTTTACTATACAGTAAAGTCTATATACAGATATATTCAGAAATGTTTGCCGAGTACACACTGTCAGGCATCAGAAAGTGCATCACAAGTTTCCAAACATGTAGATTTCAAGGTTGCTTTGAGGAGTATCTCAGACATTTGGAAGTGTCCAGCTACTTTATATTCACTCTGAGTGCAGAACTACCAGGCTGAATTCAGCAGTGAGCGTTTCTGTCTGTGAGCCGAGGGGAGCAGATTGGTGATTCACAGTCTAGTGGCGTACCAGATGTACTTCCAGCATTAGTTAATGTATCTAAGAGACTTCATTAACCATAGAGAACTACATCTGCCGAATACCGTCTAACCAGCAGCTATTAGATATCCCTAAGTGCTTGACTGCAACACTCATTTGCATTCATTCTAACGTAGCAAAAATAAAGTAGCATTCCTTAATCTGAATAGATACGGAAAACAACAGGGAATAAGCATGAAAGTTAGTAAATGTTCTGCAGTTTCCTGAATGCCACATATGCCTAGAGAGCTATTTTGGCTGGGTATTGCAAATTTAGCTTAGTCACTCCACAGCTGTAAGGTTAAAATTGGAAATGCATTTATAAAGTGAAGGAGACAAATATTATACCGATTATAATACAAGAATAAATACATCAAAATAATCTAAATGACTACTAGGTAACAGATGGTACACAAGGGGTATAAAGGCAGAGCAAACAATTAAAAGATGCACAAATCCATAAAGACAGACTGCTAGAAGCTCTGCAAATAAGAATAATACTGTATTGCTGTCCTGGAATTACACTTTTTTGCAGGAGAGGAAGAGGGTCACATGTCAGCAGATGCTGTTTGTTACTATAATGAAGGCACAGTGGCACTGTAATGACAGCATATGTTGTTGTGTTAGCCCTGAGGACACCACCACATAAGTAATGAAATAGAGGCGCTGAGGTACATTTTTTTTTTCCTTTTGTGCTCATCTGTGACTTATGTAAAAGAAGTTACAGGTAAATAGCTGATGAGCAACACCATGGTTGCTCTTCAGTGGGGGGCTGTCATTGTTATGAGGATTTAGTGGCCGCCACTATTGTGTGGACACTGGGGGTGACTCTATAATAAAGCACAGTCAGTGTAATAGAGGCTCTGTGGCTAAGACTGTTCACATAGTTTTCAGCTTCTCCATATAATTGTCACATATGCACAGGATTTATTTTGATCAAATACACTACTGATAGATAATAGACAGATGGGCGTGTTTTTACATCCTTTGTTGTCTTTTACCTCTTACCTTGTCTATCAATTAGAGTTTATGGCAACTTTTCTCACTACATATCAGTAAACTTCTCCATTCTAGGTTTTTAAAGACCATGATATTGATGGACTAACCCTCCCTTTACTGACTGAGGATCATCTCTTGGACACTATGGGGCTGAAACTTGGACCTGCACTCAAAATTCGCACACAGGTAAATGTAAGACATATCTGTGACATGAATTTTCTGTTGTTCAGCTGTACTGTTAATGTTACATTCACTAGAATGGCACTGAGCTGCTGTTGTATCATGTAACTAATAAAGGTGATCATCAACAGAAAGAAGACGCTGCAGCACTAGTGAGCGCGGCAGCCTCTTCAAACAGCTGATCTGCAGGTGTCCCAGGTATTGTACCTCCACAGATCATATATTGATAACTTATTCTAAGGATAGGTCATCAATATGCGATTCCCAGAAATCCCTTAAAAATCTACAATAACTCTGATTCTACTACACAACCATATAAGCAGCTTCTACCCTTATGGTCTATCTTTTTTTCCTCAGTAAGTGCATGTTTATTGTAATTGTTGTTTTTATTATCTCATCTTATGTATCTAAACCTTCTGTATTTCATATGTATGGTGAACTGGAATTAATGGTGCTGTAAAATAAATAATAAAAATCTGAATTTTTCAGTGCTATATAATCAATAGGAAATAAATAAGAATAAATTTTGCTGGACATAAAGCAGAAATGCTTATGGAGGACATGTACTGTATATATATTTTATCTGTCACAATATGGCTTAACTACTGCTGGAATGTATCTAAACATCCTTGCTGAATATGCAGCTGCAAGAGAGGGGAGCTAGATTCTCCATAGAGGAGACAGAGATGGTTTATTATTCATCTCTGCCTTTCTGATCACTGTAAACACAATGCTCAATGCAGATCACTGAAAAATGTGAAAACCTAATAAAACTTAATTTTTATTATTATATAGTAAATTGTGGTCATGCAAGAAAATAATATACCATATACCTGGTGTGAATTCCCACTTACATGGGAGCAGTGGACCCTTAGTGATACATACACCAAATATCAATCATGGGGACAAAGATATCGAACTATACCCCAGCTGTGTGCTATGGTGTGAAGTGCCATAATTTTACCAGGCACCTACACCGGGAGCTCACTGCCCAGTATTCTGACATGAGACTTATTCATTATATATACAGTGTCATCAGGGATTTTCTACAATATCCTGCATTGGCCTGTGATCGATATGTTTCACAGGTATGCAATAAATGATAGGCAGCAGACATACACCTCTTTTGACTCTCCCAAACAGTGAACTAAATATGGAGAGCCATCAAATGACTGCAGCCTAGTGATAAAAAGTTGTCTCTACACGTTTCACCCGCCCTAATATAATAGGGGGGCACATCAGGAGACCGGTATGCAGATATTTATGCAGATGGTTAAAGGCGCAGTGAAATAGTTTATTGCAGTGAAAACTGCAGTTCATTGAGCCCTCTTGACATGGCTTGAACCTTGGAGAACCTTGTCAACAGTAATAAGTTATTACAGTGCTCAAAGTGTGCCATGTATACAGTTTATAAAATCATCATGAAAATAAAATAAAAAGCCCAATGTGTCACTTAAAGAATGCAAAAATAATCTGAATAATTCAACAAGAAAATGTTATTGCTTTCACACCTGCATGTACTAATATCTTTTTGGTCATGAATAGAGAAAATGGCCCAGTCTTGATCAGGTTCACTAACTTCCAGAATAACTACGTGTTTTACAACATTATACTTTTCAGTCTTTACTGAATTTTTTGTGTCTATGTGTAAAACTGGATATCTGGATATAGCTGTCACACTCTGTAGATTTCCATTCCACAGTAAAATACATGTGCTGAACATCCTGCGGTCTAGCCGTACTGCAATAACTACAAAACATCCAGCTGCTGTCTTACATTTTCCACTTAGTCAGCCATGTACACTCTTCATTCTGAGCTCGTTGGCCATAATCAGAAAAATCAGTGATAAACATTGTACTGTAACTAAAACAGACATGGAAGTCACGCAACAAGTGCAGAATACTTGGATAACTAAAGAATGGCAGAAAAGAGAACAGAGCTGAGACTTATGGTATATTTTTAGTCATGCCTTTGTAACATCACCCAGGTAGATGAACCCAAATATTGTGTGTGGCTGTATAAGATGCTTGTTGGAGATATCTAAGATCAGTACCACTGAGGCTACATACTATATGGTGATCTGTACAGCACTGTATTACAAAGCTATATTGCATGGTTATCTTTTTTATGAAATCCAACATTCAAAAAACATTTTATGACTCCATATGGAAATTGGAGGTATAAAGTAGTACAGTAGGACACAGGTGGAGTCTATGGGTGCTGTATTACGGCTCTATAAACTTGGATGTTATATGGAGCTGTAATACTCTAGTGAAGCATTTGGTTTAAAATTTACCATGCACAACCAAGTAGCTTTGCACAAAAATATCCATTGTGTGTATGTGTGTATTCAATAACTATAATAACATTCTACCACTAACATGGTAGCCAAGCTAACCATTAATCCTGGGCCAAGATCACGTCACCCTTCTCTTATCCAGATTAATTTGTGCTAGGTTGATCAAGGTAATGGTTTGTTTCTGAAAAACATTAAATAGTAGTAACTTTAGATAAAAACTAACAATCTAACATATAAACTATTGACCACCAAAGAGGCAATCAGAGCGAATTGTTCACATCACCAGTGATAGCAGCATTAAAGGGAAAATCCCTGCGTGCCCTACATTCCCAGAGAAATAGAAAATACATTGGCCTACAGTTACTAATGCTGTCAATAAGCTAGACAGCATAAACTTAGACACTGCAATGACATGATGTTGCAAATTTATCACAGAGGTGCGTGAAGTGTGATAAATCTTGCTAGAACTTAAAGACACTTGTTAAAGCTCTTAGTTGGAGCATGCAAGTAATAGATTCAGCGTATATTAGGATTTGACAAACACATGCACACTTTTGAAAAGGTCAATAATTAAAGATCGGAAGGGTTCTGACACCTGGGCCCCCAACCCGATCAGTGTTTGTCATGTACAGTGCCATACATTTGTACAGTGGCTAGTGCTTGGTATCACAACTTAGTCAATTCACTTGAATGGGAGTCTGAGTTTTGAACCCCCACAGATCTTCAATTGATGACATATAAGTCATTTATTAAAAAAGACCCCAAAAAACCTTTTAACAGATCTGTGCCAATAAGAAGGTGGAACCAATGCAAAAATTCTGGTGCAAGGAGGTTGGTGGTTGTGAATCAATATTCTTACAAAATACCTTCACATTTGCTGCTTTAGTGAAAGTTCAACTTATACACAATTTGTCTTTAGCAATGGAGAAATCCACATCAATTGACAGATAGGAGATAGAGTTTAAGCATTTCTGTAGCTAGTCTGAGGCAGAAAAAAACTCAAAATCAGTGCCAAAAATACATGTGAACCTAGGCTAGATTCACACAAAAGAGCTGCCAAACGACCGTGACAAACATCAAATTTTCACAGCCGTCTTGCACACGAGGGGCACCCATTTACACAGATACCTCATGCATTCAGTGCATGGAGGGATTCGTGAAAACAGCCAAAAATAGGACATTACCTATATTTTGACGGTCCGTTACAATGGACCATCAAAATAATGGTGAATAGCCCCATTCACCTGTATTGAAATTAATGCTGCCGTGTCACGTAGGTTAAAAAAAACAGACTTCACATAACAGTGAATAATGTCTATGTTACTGTAGCCATAACCTAAGGGTTTATTCAGTCATGTGTGTTCCATGTAATGCGGACCATGTGATCACCACATTCACTAGACTGAGTGTCCCATATTCAAATGATGCTAATAGTATAGAACACCAAACCTGCGGTCAAGCTACAACTTGCAACATCATAGATCTCTATGGCCAAGCCATTGTTGGTCTTTGAAATGCAGCAGTACATGGACTTTATTATCTAGACCACACAAGGCTGTCTGAATAAGTCCTTAAAGGGGTTGTTAAGGATAAACAGTTTTTGGCAAGGAGGCCAGGGAAGGTGAAAAACCCCCCGACCCATACTCACCTGTCTCCAGTGCTCCAGTATCTCTCACCGTGGTCCGATCATGCTGCTACCAGGGTCTTGTTCCGGTGGGAATCCTCACCACACATACCAATCAGCGGCCTCAGATGCCTAAGGAAAGGACACAGGACGGAACAGGTGACATATGCAAGCGACGTCACGATTCCTTTTCTTAGGTTGCTGAATAGACTCAGCGGTCATGTGATGCGAGGACTTCCACTGGAAGAAGCACTGGGGCACCACTGGACCGGACTGCGGTAGGAGTACCGGGGACAGGTATGCTTTTTTTTCACCTTCTCCTTGCCAAAAACGGTTTATCCTGGACAACCCCTTTAAACAAACCAGGTTTCTTAATGCAAAGGATAATAATTAGCATATACTACATATGCAAAAAGTTTCATTTGTGTGTAGGCAATGGGGATTGTTTGCTTGATTTTATACTTTCATGCCTGCTACTAAAATATTTTGATTTCCTCTTTCTAGATCTGCTGCCGCCTGGGTAACATATTTCACATGACAGGCTTGCCATTACCTGGTCCTGTGTCATCTGCAGCTCCAGTGCCTTCAGATCAAACTCCTGAAGTGATATCACCTACCACATGTGGCAATAGTAACACAACTGCACCTAGTCCATGTGCTCATGAATCTGACCCTTTAAGAGTTACAGATATAGCAACAACTGAAAACAAAGAGAATCCATGTGATTTATCATCTGCACAATCTGATTTTCCAGTGAATTTGTTGAAAGTCTAAATACCACATGCTAACCTATGTAACAGCTATAGAACTTTTGTATAGAAGTCCTTTATTATTATAAGTGACATATAATGATAGTACATGCGGCACTTTAAGTAGCATGCATTATTGCCTAAGGTGCTGGGCAGTGTACTAGTCCACTGTAGTTATGATGGCATACTTCGGTTAGCGAACTTAAAGATTTATAACCTAATTACGACATTTGGCATTGATGTCTTTTGGTGATCACCTATTTATGCATTTAGTAATCCTGAATTTAACACCTATACCTTGCTGACGTACATCTATTTTCATTTTTAAATAATTTTACCATTTTTTTTTTTGTCTTTAACAAAAGTTTTTGGGTGTTTTGATACCTTGTTGCACCACTGATGTAGATATAATAATCTTGGGGCACTGAAAGTTACTTACATTAACAAATCTGGAAAATTTTGTGACTTCTCATAGACACACCTCTAAAACCGTTATACCGTCACCGTCATAACTGGTGAATTGTAAAAGGAATCTAAAACATATAAATAATATAAATTTGATAATACATTTTGCACATTGCATGTACATCAAATGTTTGCTAGAATTCTGCTGCATTTTGTTATTCTGACTTCCACCATCTGACATTGTAAGAGCTGCAAGTGTTCTATAGTGAGGACATACAGTGGATACGGAAAGTATTCAGACCCCTTTAAATTTTTCACTCTTTGTTTCATTGCAGCCATTTGCTAAAAGCAAAAAAGTTAAATTTATTTCTCATTAATGTACACTCAGCAACCCATCTTGACAGAAAAACAACAGAAATGTAGATATTTTTGCAAATTTATTTAAAAAAAAAAACTGAAATATCACATGGTCATAAGTATTCAGACCCTTTGCTCAGTATTGAGTAGAAGCACCATTTTGAGCTAGTACAGCCATGAGTCTTCTTGGGAATGATGCAACAAGTTTTTCACATCTGGATTTGGGGATCTGCCATTCTTCCTTGCGTATCCTCTACAGTTCCGTCAGGTTGGATGGTGAACGTTGGTGGACTGCCATTTTCAGGTCTCTCCAGAGATGCTCAATTGGGTTGAGGTTAGGGCTCTGGCTGGGCCAGTCAAAAGCCACTCCTTTGTTATTTTAGCTGTGTGCTTAGGGTCATTGTCTTGTTGGAAGGTGAACCATTGGCCCAGTCTGAGGTCCAGAGCACTCTGGAAGAGGTTTTCTTCCAGGATATCTCTGTACTTGGCCGCATTCATCTTTCCTTCAATTGCAACCAGTCATCCTGTCCCTGCAGCTGAAAAACACCCCCATAGCATGATGCTGCCACCACCATGTTTCACTGTTGAGATTGTATTGGGCAGGTGATGAGCAGTGCCTGGTTTCTCCACACATACCGCTTAGAATTAATGCCAAAAAGTTCAATCTTCGTCTCATCAGACCAGAGAATCTTATTTCTCATAGTCTGGGAGTCCTTCATGTGTTTTTTGGCAAACTCTATGCGGGCTTTCATATGTCTTGCACTGAGGAGAGGCTTCCTTCGGGCCACTCTGCCATAAAGCCCCGACTGGTGGAGGGCTGCAGTGATAGTTGGCTTTGTGGAACTTTCTCCCATCTCCCTACTGAATCTCTGGAGCTCATGCACAGTGTTCTTTGGGTTCTTCGTTACCTCTCTCACCAAGGCTCTTCTCCCACGATTGCTCAGTTTGGCTGGACGGCCAGGTCTAGGAAGAGTTCTGGTCGTCCCAAACTTCTTCCATTTAAAGATTATGGAGGCCACGTGCTCTTAGGAACCTTGAGTGCTGCAGAAATTCTTTTGTAACCTTGGCCAGATCTGTGCCTTGCCACAATTTTGTCTCTGAGCTTCTTGGGCAGTTCCTTTGACCTCATGATTCTCATTTGCTCTGACATGCACTGTGAGAGGTGAGGTCTTATATAGACAGGTGTGTGCCTTTCCTAATCAAGTCCAATCAGTTTAATTAAACACAGCTGGACTCCAATGAAGGAGTAGAATCATCTCAAGGAGGAGCAGAAGGAAATGGACAGCATGTGAGTTAAATATGAGTGTCACAGCAAAGGGTCTGAATACTTATGACCATGTGATATTTCAGTTTTTCTTTTTTAATAAATTTGCAAAAATATCTACATTTCTGTTTTTTTCTGTCAAGATGGGGTGCTGAGTGTACATTAATGAGAAATAAAATTAACTTTTTTTTATTTTAGCAAATGGCTCCAATGAAACAAAGAGTGAAAAATTTAAAGGGGTCTGAATACTTTCTGTACCCACTGTATATAGTCTGTAAATTTGGGTTATCTCAGCTGCAATATTATGGTCAGCTTGCAGATCTGTAAGGATCATATAGTAGCACTGTCAAGCATACCTAGATTTGCTTCCTTTTATGTTCCTATAAGACAGTGGGGCAGATTAATAAGACTTTACATGATGCTCTTAATAATTTTGGTTTACCATGGGAGGTCCCATTTGCCAGAAATGAAATCTTTGCCAGTTTAGATTCCTGGTAACTCACTCCAGTTTTTCGCCTAAATTTCCATCCCGATTTTCCCACTTTTTTGAAAAGTAGCAAGTGATGTATAAAATCAGGAACATTTGTAAGCAAAAACTTATGCAGTGCAACAAAAATTGAGACTCTTCATGCCTCACGTGCCAGTAAACTGGTGTCCAAGGCATGATAAATCAACCCCAATGCTTCTTCTTCACAAACATATTTCTTTATATTGTCTATTATAGTATTTTGTTGTATAAAAATCCAGAATGAGTTTGAATACATAATTTGATTGATTTTGTTCTGTATACCTTGAAGTTACTTCCAATACACAATGTAGCAGACAAAATGATGCTATCTGCTTATGGAAAGTCATAGCTTGGAGCTACCTTCCCTTATCCCTATTGATGTATTACCCACACAAGCTGGAACTTGTCTTTTCAATAATTAAAATACTGTATTTCACATTCTCTTTAGACAATCTTTTACCTACTACATTTCACTGGTAAATACATGTTTATGATTATGTATGTGTCAAAAATCAGTGTCCTGCCAACTGCAAGCCATTATGATAATAGCTGTGAAACAGCAATGGGTCACATTATGTACAAATGAAAATGACAATGTATAAATTGCTAGGCTTGGTATATAAAACTTATTAAAAAATACATAATTTTGACCCCTTTCCAATCATTAATGTGTTGTGTAGTGTTGCCCTATATTATTACAAAGCCACTTCAGACCATGTTAGACAGACTGACCAAGCGGGGTGATAACTGGATTCCTAGGAATGTCAATTCCTGATCATTGCCCAATTTCACATGCAGCGTTTATAGTTGTTGTATGGGGAAGAACGAATTGGTCATTCCCATGCAGTTTGCTTTTGTAGACAGCACATCGCCATGTTTACATAATGGGCTGCCAACAGACAAGCATTTTTTATGCTGCACTAACCAACTAGGCTTTGCCCATTTGCCAGGAGATCATCAGCACCTTAGCCAGGGCTATGGAGTCGGTAGACCAAACCACTGACTCCAGCTCCAACATTTTTCCACAGACTGACTCCGACTCCTGAACCGACTCCAACTCCTTCACAAAAAGCTGACAGTCACGGTTAGTCAGAAGCAGTATAGATTCTCTAATTTATTAAAAAGCTAATAATGGAATTGCTATAAAAATAAATATGTAACAAATTATACATCTAATTGGGTTGGTAGCTTTTTTTCAAATCTAAACCAAAAATTCCACAGCCCTGACTTTAAAGGGGTTGTCCACGGTTAAGCTTTTTATAAACTTTTTACTACTCCTAAGGATAGGCCATAAAAAAAATTAACCCTGGACAAACCCTTTCACATAGTTAAATTATTGGGGAACAGTAGTTCCTGATATTGACCTGTTTATAGAGACCTATTGTTATGATTAGACTTTAGATGCAAGGCCACAATAAAAGCAACAACAGGAGATTGGCTGATACCTGTGACCAGTAGAGACAGCTATCTAAAACTAGCACACCTCTGCAAGCCAAGACAGACCCCAGACACCTTCACCAGAGCTCACTGCAAGGAGAGTTGGACTTGTGCTGAATCTGGGAATCAGAATTGTCACCAAACAGATAAATGTACTAATAATAAATGCACTGTGGCAGAAACCAACACAAAGTCCACTAAAACCTACAAAGTGGAGTGGGGACAAGAGAAGTCGTACCAGCAGGGTCGAATCCAAACAAATCCAACTGGGAACGTCAAAGCAGAATCAGGAGGCAAGTAGGGAATTCAGGTAGCAAGCCAGAGGTCAGTAAGCGAACAGGAATTCACAGACAGAATGGAAAGCCAAACTAGGAATAGCAAGCTAAATTAGTCGGCCCTTGTGTTAGGAGGGCGGGGTCAAATATAGTCCTCCTCAGCTGCTAACTGGACCAAGCCAGGAAGCCTCTGAAACTGCAAAAGCTTCCCATGTTGGCATGATAATGTTAAAAGTGTAGCAGCCAGATAGAGAATTCTGACACCTATAGTCCTTTACCTAACTATCTGCAACATAGTGTATGATTCTGAAATCAGAGTTTAACAAGGTCACTCAGAAAAAAAATTATTTGACTTTCCAACTTACTTGCATTAATAACATGGGTTTGTTTGCACTAACTCTAATCTCCAAAACTTGTTTTGTACAATCTACAATGACTATCAAAGTATGACATGTCACCTCCACCTGGCATCCTGTGAGGGCAGGCTCAGTGTTATAGTTAAAGGGGTTATGCCACAACATGCACTTGCATGTCTAGCAGCCAATGATCTTTTACCAAGAGGTACACTACCCAAAAGTAGTGACAGCTTGCTCATAGGCATTGAGGGAATCATGTTTATACCGACTTGTGAAAAGACCCAGTATGTTATCAGACTACACCTGTAATAATTTACATATCTCCCTGACACATAACTGCATGCCAAGTCTTGCAGCAATCCAACATTTCTATCTGGGTCTGTTATTTTCTTGGCAATGAGTGTACTTCCTGCATACTGGCTACAATTATCTTAACAAACCACTTTAAATAAGGAGCTGAGGTTAAAGCAAAGGTGCAATTCACATTCTAAAAGTATAGTTTGCTTTTGAAATATGCGATAAATAATAAGGTAAAGATAAGGTGAATAATTCTAAAGGTATTTATTACTCTGCAAGTAACAGCTGAGTTTACACAATCAACTGTGTCACAGCATGAGTAATGAAATCAGTAGGTCATTCCACATGTAGGTGGACATGAAGGGCAATATAGCACCTTACATACCACTTTCTCTACCTGGACCATTTCCAGAAGCTAGGCGCAAGGAAGTTAAGTTTCACGATGCCCATCAACGGCAGGACACATAACATCTGTAGCGTTGAATCTAGGTTCTGTTTGAGATCCAATAACATTTGTGTTTGAGCATGGAGGCGTCATGGTGAGCACTTCAAACCTGCCATTACTGTGGAGTGACATACTGCTCTGCTGGTGTCATGATCTGGAGAGTCATCGCATACGACATTCGGTCACAGCTTAGTGATATGTGCAGGATATCCTGTGGCCATATGTGCTACCCCTTATGGCAGGGCTGTCAACTGGTATTTTTTGAGAAGGAGAATGTTCGCCCACACCTTGGCTACATGCCCAGTTGCACCATCTGTGGGCAGATGTCCCACAGGGTACCATACAGACCCTGTATGATTCTATGCCCAACTGTCTCTCATCTTGTATCCGGGCTAGAGGCAGCAATGTACTAGTGCCTCCTTTGACTTGTACAGTTTTCCCAATAAACTTATCCTTTCAGTCTAATATTATAATCTCTTACATATATCATCATTACATTCACACATATAAAGTTTTATTTGATTCCAATAACTCCTTCATGGTGCATTTTTTTGTCAATTATTGTATATAGAATGTAGTATACAGTATATATGCTGTATATACAGTGAATATATACCGATATTATTCAACTACATAATGCACTGGTGCTCCATCAATTATGAAACAGCTTTTATCTGCAATGAAATAATCACTGTCAGACTCTCTACCCAGCACATTAATCTCACAACCTCTTAATCTCTAGCTGGACAAATGCCTTCATCTGCGGCCTTGTACTTTAGCTGTCATGTCATATGTCACTCCTTCGTAATCGTGGCTCATTCATTTACAGCTTCTGGGTCACTGTAAATACATCTTGTAGGACCAGATGACAAGTACTGTATGTATTAGTTTACTCACACTCAGGAATAGAGGAAACCTAGGCAGTAAAAGTGCACAGAAATGTTTTACAGTAGTTACCTGCATTAGTAATGTAAATGAGGTAAATAGTAATGGAGTTAGTTGTCGTACTAAATGCATTATTCGTGAATTATCTGCTCTGTTCTGGTCCATGTGACCACTTCAAATCTTACTTCAATCTCTTCTTTATGGACTGGAAGTCCGTCTGTCTATGCAGTACTCACATTGAGAAGATTTTAGGAATGCAGAGAGAAACTGACTTCTGGCTCACACATAGGAGCAGATAATACATCAAGAGCTTGTATCAGTCACGTGGTACACTGGAGGACCAGAACAAACTGGCTAATTTACTAAAGCACGAAAACTACCTCCTCTACTACAGTATTTATATCTTTCACATTACTAGAGAAGGAAACAAAAGGATATTGCTGGGAGTGGGTCTTTAAAGGGGTTTTCCTTGCTTAAATTGAGTTTTCGACACCTGAACCCTTCACAGATCAGCTGTTATGGCAGCCTCCAGGTGTCAGAAGCTGGCTCCAGTGGAAGGGGTGTGCATGCAGACTTCTCCTATTCAAGTAATAGGAGTGGTGCTGCAATTCCCTGGAACCATTGACACATAGTGGATGGGGTGCACTTGAAGGCTGTTGGAAGGCTGCAGGCTGTTGGAACAGCTGGTCTGTGTGGGGTCCAGTTGTTGGACCCCCACAGATCACATACTGATGAGTGATGACCTATCCTTTGGACATCCGTGTAAAAAATCCATTTGGGGCAGGAAACCCCTTTAACTAAAATTAACAGAATATAGACAGTTACAGAAAAATACCCCAGAAATAGACCATCTCCTTTACTGGTATGGACTCTATTGAGAACTGCGTGGTAGAAAATCTGTAATAGAATAAACAAGCTAAGGCTAAGTTTGCATCTCTGCCAAAGTCTCTGTTGCAATGTCTGCCTTTTTCCTCCGCTAGTTTCAGTTTCAAAATGATGACCGCCATAACAGTCAATAGAGTTCCTTGTATTCTGTGTGAAACTGCTATTTTAGAGGTCCACCTATCCATTGTTATGGTCCACCAACGGACTACAACAGGTAAGTAGACGCTAATGTGAACACAGAGTCAGCGTGTCTTGACATTTTTTTTTATCTGCTTAGCGAGTCATTTTAGTAGATCTGCTTAAAACTAATGCAAACAGAAAGGCTGCATAGGGTTCAATGTTAAATAAAAGGATCTCTTGCTATTGTTTTTTATCTGACACAAAAGCATAGCCTGCAACGTATGCTTGTATGTCAGATAAGAAAATATAGACAGCAACAGATCCACTTTTTCATTATACCTGACCCCTTGTGAAAATACAGAGCCAAAACATGAAACTCCTGGGCACCAATGCAAACTCAGGCCCCCCAACTATAATGTCTTGTTTATAGTAATGTTCTCCTCATATTGGGAACAGACACCTTCCTGAACGCGATCGCACTGTCTGCCCCCCTCAAGTTATACCCCTTATGTTGGCAACCATTTTTAGGGGGATCCAGTTAATAGACTTGCTGAACGGACACAAAAAATATGATGTGAATGTACTAACTGTGGTTGTTTTATGGTACGGTATGTCTCTGAGACTCTGGAACTAACGTTATAAGACAATTACAATTTAGCCGGTTGCTTATTAGTAACAAACTATACTTTGTAATTTAAAAAAAAAGGGGACCATGAAACATCGAGAAGAGAGTGGGGGGGGGGGGTGGAATATGTGAGGTCATTATAGCCAGTTATGGCCTTCCAGTGGGGTTCTGTTTCCCCCATGTGAATGGAGTGGTACAGTGCCTTGCGAAAGTATTCGGCCCCCTTGAACTTTTCAACCTTTTGCCACATTTCAGGCTTCAAACATAAGGATATAAAATTTTTATTTTTTGGTGAAGAATCAACAACAAGTGGGACACAATTGTGAAGTGGAACGAAATTTATTGGTTATTTTAAACTTTTCTAAAAAAATAAAAAACTGAAAAGTGGGGCGTGCAATATTATTCGGCCCCTTTACTTTCAGTGCAGCAAACTAACTCCTGTGATAATCTCAGGGTTCTGTTTAAAGCGCAGAGAGCATCATGAAGACCAAGGAACACACCAGACAGGTCCGTGATACTGTTGTGGAGAAGTTTAAAGCTGGATTTGGATACAAAAAGATTTCCCAAACTTTAAACATCCCAAGGAGCACTGTGCAAGCGATCATATTGAAATGGAAGGAGTATCAGACCACTGCAAATCTACCAAGACCCGGCCGTCCCTCTAAACTTTCATCTCAAACAAGGAGAAGACTGACCAGAGATGCAGCCAAGAGGCCCATGATCACTCTGGATGAACTGCAGAGATCTACAGCTGAGGTGGGAGAGTCTGTCCATAGGACAACAATCAGTCGTATACTGCACAAATCTGGCCTTTATGGAAGAGTGGCAAGAAGAAAGCCATTTCTCACAGATATCCATAAAAAGTCATGTTCAAAGTTTGCCACAAGCCACCTGGGAGACACACCAAACATGTGGAAGAAGGTGCTCTGGTCAGATGAAACCAAAATCGAACTTTTTGCCACAATGCAAAACGATATGTGTGGCGTAAAAGCAACACAGCTCATCACCCTGAACACACCGTCCCCACTGTCAAACATGGTGGTGGCAGCATCATGGTTTGGGCCTGCTCTTCTTCAGCAGGGACAGGGAAGATGGTTAAAATTGATGGGAAGATGGATGGAGCCAAATACAGGACCATTCTGGAAGAAAACCTGTTGGAGTCTGCAAAAGATCTGAGACTGGGACAGAGATTTATCTTCCAACAAGACAATGATCCCAAACATAAAGCAAAATCTAAAATGGAATGGTTCACAAATAAACGTATCCAGGTGTTAGAATGGCCAAGTCAAAGTCCAGACCTGAATTCAATCGAGAATCTATGGAAAGAGCTGAAAACTGCAGTTCACAAACGCTCTCCATCCAATCTCACTGAGCTCGAGCTGTTTTCCAAGGAAGAATGGGCAAGAATTTCAGTCTCTCGATGTGCAAAACTGATAGAGACATACCCCAAGCGACTTGCAGCTGTAATCGCAGCAAAAGGTGGCGCTACAAAGTATTAACTTAACACTTTTCAATTTTTTACAAAAGTTTAAAATATCCAATAAATTTCGTTCCACTTCACGATTGTGTCACAATTGTTGTTGATTCTTCACCAAAAAATTAAAATTTTATATCCTTATGTTTGAAGCCTGAAATGTGGCAAAAGGTTGAAAAATTCAAGGGGGCCGAATACATTCGCAAAGCACTTTAAGTCACATGACATCAAATGGTGCAGAGTCCCCCTATAGTCACCAACAAGCATGTGCTGCTTCTGGCATGGTAGGTATTCAGAAGAGACATGGTGCCTTATAGGATGAAATGGAGAATTTTCTGGGCACCACAGCGTCATACCAATGTCATGGAAAATCCCTGTAAAATAGAGCATATAACACTATGGGGACAACCGATACACTCTCAGCCATTGCACTGAGCATTTCCTTTCACCCCTCCTAATTTATCCTTCTGCCAGCCAGAATTCAGCTCTTGTATCCAAACCTGCACTGGGTAAAATTGTCTGACCATTGTACAAGCAATGCTACCTCCGATGCATCCCTGCTACCTCTTGTGTCACCCCCTTTACCTCATAGATTGTAAGCTCTTGTGAGCAGGGCCCTCAGTCCCATTGTGTGAATTGACTATTTCTTTGTAATGTATCATTTTGTCTGTACTTGAACCCTACAAATTGTACAGTGCTGCAGAATATGTTTGCGCTATATAAATAAAATGTATTATTATTAATAATAAATATAAGCTGAGCTGTGATTGGCTTTTCTCTAACTCCTCTAGACTACACTGCCAGTGCAATGAACCTCCCACTAGAGCCTTCACCTTCCTGTCAGGCACTGTCCATACCCGCAGCCCTGTCCCCGCTTTGCACCCCTACACTGACTACTCCGCTGTAAACCCCAGAGCGCGCGCTCTCTGCCCCTCTGTGGGCGCGCACGCTGTTTAGACCCGCCCCCTCCACGTCACCAGACAGGCCGGGGCAGACATGGCGGAGCGGAGGAGACACAAGAAGCGGATCCAGGTAACCGTGATTCTGGGGGGGCTTGTCGGTGCTGGGGGAAGTATGTGTTATGGTCCGGGCTGAGGGGGAGGGAATAGAAGGGGTTTCCCGTTTAATGGAATAAAGGCGTGTGTGGGGTCCCCTGCCCCCTCTATTATTATGGCGGACACAGTGGGAGGCCCTGCTCAGGATTTGGGATTCCACCTTTGGTAAGAGTTTATGGGGGCGATGACCTGGAGCCGAGCAGGAGCCGCTGCACACCATGGCTGCCGGTGCCCGGCTGTGGCCTGTGTGCGGCTCAGCTGCTGCTAACATCTGTATGTGACAATGGCCCGCAGGGTCTCCATGGTGCAGGCCCACCTCCTCCGTGTAGTACTGCAGGTAGCAGCCATAGAAGCATCCACACAGCTAGCCTGTGGCCTGTCCCTGCTACCTACAGGAAATACACTGCAGCTGAAGGAAAGTTTTCCACTATTTTTTGTGGACTGTTCACTTGTGCTGGTTTTTGTTACAATTGTATTGTTTTTCTGTGGGACTATAAATCAGATTGCGCATGTGTGGTTAATATAGGGCCATTACTGCTGAAGCTTTAAATGTCTGTTCACATTGGCATCGCAGCTTCACTGTTATGTAACAGATACTGTCGGACCCCATGGACTTTTATCTACAGCTTTGTTCTGCCCATCATACACAATAGGAACCTAAAATTGTAAATGAGGCAATTTTTGGACAGATCTTGTGATATGTTGAGTCTTCCATCTACTGTGTGAGTGTTTGGGGCAGGGTAACATGCGATGTATATGAAGGCACCATCTCAGGGGACAGAACTGGTACAGTAGATTCGCACAACCTTGCAGCTGCATTATATTTTTTTCATTTTTAGTTTTTACTACCCTGTTTTCCAAAAGACATAAAATTTACATTCAGAAGCTTATTTTGATGGCTTACTTCTTGTAGGACAAATTGTTCTTCATAGTGGTACCATTTAATATTCTGTATGATGTACTGGGACACTGGAAAAAATAGGGGTCACCTACTTTTGCAGCATCCAGTTGCTATAAGTGCTTGTGTGCTTTAGATTATCCCTACTGTTGGGTACCTTTAAAAATAAACATATCACAAAGTGCCCCCCCCCCCCCGCTGTAATGTTGGGGTAAACTGACGGTTTAAAGAGGTTTTCCCATGAACATATTTAAATTTGTAGACTGACAAGTTAAACATTTTTTGCATATATAAATAATTAAAAATATTGCTGCGTTTTAAAGATTTTCTTTAACCATATTAGTGGTGACAGCCTGCTCTGTTGATCCGTTGCCAAGGGATACGACCATGGATGTAGGAACGTTCTGTGATCTAGTACTTGTCAGAAACTCAGTTATTGTGTCTGTGTTATCCTTCAATGCATGTAGCATCTCTACCTGATAACCTTCCTACAATAAGGAAATCATGACTGGTTTTCTGTCAAGTGCCAGACCGTAGAAAGTTCCTGCATTCATGGTCATATACAATGGCAAACCAACCAAGACAAAAGACTGTCACCACTCAGACAGTGGTGCAAAAATGTTTAACTTTTCTTTTTCTACAAATTTAAATATGGTTATATTCATGGGAAAATCGCTTTAAGTGTTCAGTTTCCCTGCATCTCTTGCACAAGTGACATTAAAGGGATTGCCCGGTCTAAAATTCTCCCTATTAATTAGGGAGAGTTGGAAAAAAATAAAAGAAAACCATACTTGCCTGTCTCCAGTGCTCCGGCGCCTCCCGGATTGGTCCTGCAGCTCCATTGTTGTATTCCGGTGGAAACACCCGCACCACGTGACTGCTGAGTCCAGTCTGCGGCCTCAAGGAGGGAAAAGGAGATATCACTACCTGTGACGTCCCCGGTTCCCTTCCTGAGGCTGCTGACTGGCCATTGCAGTCATGTGACTGCTAAGGCCAATCAGTGATCTTAGCGGAAGGGATTCGTAAAGTCACAGTCAGCGAGAAATTTATGGACCGCCTTGGGAGGACACCGGAGCATCGAGGTCAGGTGAGTATGTTTTTTTTTTTTTTTCACCTTCCTCGGCTTAATTAGAAAATATTATTTAGCCCGGGCAACCTCTTTAAGCATTATACAGTGTCCATTCGGACCAGTACATTTTCTGTGTAATGTAGGATGGGTCTCCAGAGTAAAGGACTCGTACTCTTTGTAATCGCTGTTTACTCTGGTCAAGACATTAAAATTTTGAATAGAGAACTCTAACTATGTTAAAGGAGGGGGAAAAACTTCTGGCAGTGTACATACTACACTAGAAGGGTCATCTTAGTGTAGGTTCACACTGCTGTTATTTAATGTCTGTTGCTCTCATTTGTCTTAGGATGAGAGCGATTGAAAATAAATGACAAATGCAGGCAGAGCTCCCTCTGTCTGGTGTCCGGCTGCATTCACACCAATGAAAACACATGACAGAAGCTTTCTTATGTCATGTTTTTTACTTTTCTAATGGAAGAAAGTCATGCACACAGGAATTTTTCTTCCGCCTACAAAAATAAACAAACACGAGTTGGGAGAGCAGCATCCATCATGTTTACATGAGTCAGTGGGAGGGGGGTCCATCTGTGTCCTTTACTTTGCTATTGTTACTGTTGGTTACTGTCATCCTATGAAGGATGCCAGCAATGGACATTAATAACAGATGCCCCAGGTGCCCAATTCTGAGGTTTTCGTAGCTCTGCCATGGGATTGCAAGTCTTATATTTACACTTGCTCTCCTAACTTTTTGACTTTGTTATGTATCTGACCTGCTGTACTCCAAGTTCTAACAGCAGGAGTAGAGCGGGGTCATTCACATGACAAAGTGTCATAGCATCAGGAGAGCAGCCAGAAATATGTACATGATTTCTGGTGCATTTTTTTAATTCTCTCTACCTGTTTGTGTATAGATAGATGTATAGCTGCAAGTAAGTGTGTTGCATATAATAATCTTTGGGAATTTTAAGTGTCTTTAGAACACAATAGAACAACACTGATGTTTACTAGGCAGGGGTTCTCTTTTTCTAAAGACTAAATGTTTGCGCTATGAACAGAACAAGACATTACATGACAACTGCATTTAAAGGGGTATTCTCACGAACATAACCATTTTTAAATTTGTAGATAATTAAAAGTTAAATATTTTTGCAAATATAAGTAATTAAAAATTTTGCAGAGTTTTAAAGATTTTCTCTAAATATCTTGTGGTCACAAGTTGTTGTCTTGATCGGTTGCCAGTGGATACGACCATGAATGCAGGAACTTTCTAAGGTCAGCAAATCAGCCATGATCTGCCTTATTGTGGCCGAGATATCTTCTGATACATGTAATGTCCCTGCCTGATAAACTAGCTACAATAAGAAAATCATGGCTGAGTTCCTGACAAGTTCCAGACAATAGAAAGGTTCTGCATACGTGGTCTTATCCATTGGCAACTGATCAAGAAAACAGACTGTCACCACTAACATAGTTAGAGAAAATCTTTAAAATTGTGCAGAATTTTTAGCTACTTATATTTGTAAAAATCTTTAACTTTGCATTATCTACAAATATAAATATGATTATGTTCATGGGAATACCCCTTTAAGGATAACCTGTGGAAAGTTTTCAGTTCTTGCAGTTTAGGGAACGCATTAAGATATGTGTCCACTAGAAGTCTGCATATGTCTCCTCCTGTGCATGGGTGGCACATTCTGCTTGTCTGAATACAGAGGAAAGTCTCCAGAGTCAGGCTTGTCATGTATGTCACCTAATTACATCTCAGAAACATAGGGGTGAAGGCAACAAAATGTTTTTCTTTAACAAAATTGCTTATATATACAGTGTTCACACTTGGTTACTTTTTGAATTCACATTCACATATCAAGTAAAATAAAATCAATGTGAGATATCTGGAGCATTCTCTATCTGTTGGTTGTGTCTTGCAAAAATCCTGTGTTTTTCATCCACTAACTTTCGTCAAAACTGCACTGTGAAAACTTTTTGCTAAAATATAAAGTATGTATGTGTGTCTAAAATATGTATATATTTATTGCATAGCTCTTTGTTATACTATCACTACAGCTCCCTTTCTGGTGGCAGTTATTGGCAGTAAGATGTCTGTGCCTGTAATACAAGCTCTGGCAAAAAACCTGAGTGACGTTCCCCTTCTATGACTTTCATGTGCCTTTATTGGGGTTGTTGTATTTCTCCAGATGAGGATCTGATAGCTGCCACACAGTTTACCTGCAGTAGGACAAATGTGGTATGATATGTCGCTTGTAATGCATAGTTATATAGAGTCCTCCAGAGTGAGAGACAGGGGATCTCCCATCATATGCAGTACCTGGTGTGGTCCTGTAACATACTTGGTATCGCCTAACCTATATTCCCATATTATATCCAGATATTCTTCTGATTGAAAACACAGTCAGGATTGAAGATTATCCAACCCTGCCTGCGTTTTTAACTTGTGATATTTTTGGAAATAACACAGGTAGAGCTGTATTCTTGGTGTTATATAAAAGCTATTCTGGGTTTAAAATATCTGTGCCAAAATATATCTGTTTGAAGTGGACCCCTTGCCAACCACAGGTTCCTTGCCTTATACTTGAGCCCGCTTGTCGGTACTCCTAGTGAAAAGTATATTACAATGTTTATTGATGTCAGAAATGCAGCCAGAAAAGAAAAAGTTGTTTGAAAATGTAGTTATGCTTTAAGAAAAATTTTAACTAAGACATAATTCAAAGTTACTTCATTTCTCATTTTAGATGCAATGGTTAACAGAGATTGATGGTGGACGCCTTTAATCTTCTCATAGGAACATTTTTGGATGAAATCTAATTTTACTTTTGGCTTTGCAAAGTAAAACGATCAATAGGTTTGGTTTCAAACCAACACCCTCTGTAAAATTTACCTTTCTTTTTTTTTTTTAGGAAACATTTTAAAACTGTTAATCAAAGAATAATAGTACAAGATCTAAGTCATCGAATTGTGAAATAGCAATTCTAGTTGATTTCCTTCTTGAACCACCAATGTTTTGCAGCACTTTTCTCTCCGCTTGCTTCGTACGGAAACCACACGGACCACATTATAGTCTATGGGGTCCGCAGGTTTCCTTAGGTAAACTGCTTTTCTATGCGTATAGGCTTCCATTCGGGGGGGAATCCCCAAACGGATTCCCCAAACGGAAAACGAACGCAGATGTGAACCAGCCCCTTAGTACTGCAGTGAGTAGTATGAGCAATCAGACCCCCTAGGGTTCAAGGTCCCTAGGGGGTCTGAAAATAAAAGTAAAATAAAAAAAAAAAAGCTTTTAAAAGTATGAAAAAAAAAACACAAAAGATATAAAAGTTCAAATCCCTCCCCTCTCCCTAGATCACATATAAAAAATAATAAACATAAACACATTAGGTGTCCCTGCGCTCCAAAATGCCTGAACTATTAAAATATGAAAATATTTGTCCCATATGGTGAACGGCATAGCGGGAAAAAAAATTAAAATGGCCAAATGGCTTTTTTTTTTTCTTTCCCCCCCCAACACTTTGCCTTTTATTAAAAAAAAAAAAAAAAAAAAAAAAAAATGGAATAAAAAGTGATCAAAACAGAACTTCCCCAAAATGGTATCAATAAAAACACCATCTTGTCCCGCATAAAAAGACGCCATACCCTACTCCATACACATAAATATAAAAAAGTTACAGGTGTCACACTATGGCGACACAAAAATTTTTTTACATGTTTAAAAGGCATCAAAACATTACAAATACTATATAAATTTGGTATCGCCGTGATCATACCGACCCGCAGAATACAGGTAACATGTCATTTTTACCACATAATGAATGCCGTAAAAATTAAACCCATAAGAAATTGTTGCAAATGCGTTTTTCCATAACAACCCAGCCATTTTTCTTCACTGCTGTAGGTCACCTTTAAAGGTGCAGGGTGCTGTGAATTAAACTGTTACACAAGGTCACACAGCTTTACTCCAGGTTTTCCATAACAACCGATCGCAGGTTTTTCACTAATATCCAAACTGAGATGCACATGATCACACGACGCTTATGCACCAATGGAAAAAGTTCTTCAGTCTTGACATACACACAGCTTTACACCATAGCAACCAAGCTATTTATGACCTGTATTAGTCAATAGCAGTTCGCAGGTCCTTAAATATTCAGTCATATGACGTGTGTCAGCCAATAGAAGTTCATATTTCATTTACCAAGATTCCATAAAAGCACATCCATAAATAGACTGTACCTATACTGGACTGCCATACTGGATGTCAAGTGCAAAACTGGCCAATTCTTATGGGGTCACTACACAAACAAAAAATGAAATATACCCGTGCAAAGCCGGGTCCTTCTTCTAGTATCAAATAAAGTTAAAACCATGTAAAAGTCCTGGTGGAGAAGGTTCTAGTTTGCAGCCATTCTTCATTTGCTACGACCTTCAAATTTGTTATCAAAATGTGTTGACTCGCAGTATGAAACAGCAGGTGTTAGAACACAGCATATTTCCCATAATCTGTAGTTCTTATTTAGTTTTTTTAAAACTGTTTTGCCTAATTTGACACAGAACGTAGCTTTGCACGTGGGGCTGTCAAAAAGGGAGAGTGGCTTAAAGAAGCAGTCCAGCAAAAAAAAAATTTTCATCCCTGCACCCCTCAATTGATTGTGAATCACACTCTCCATTTCTTTTGTTGCACTATTTTCCTTGCTCTTCAGTCTCTTCTCTGCTCTAATCAGATACCATCTTCATTTTTAGCTTTCTTTGTCTGTTCTCTATCGATGCCAAGATACCTTAGCACAGCATCATGTGGACAGGTAGAAACAGTACCATCTCTGTCTGCTTGAGAAAGTGTTTTATTTATATATATTTTATGTGTTACACCATACATATATAGTCCATTATGCAGAAGACCAAGAGTATATAGTCAGGGAGGATGAACCTTCATTATAACATTAGCAGTAACTGTGATAGGTCTGTGTACCTGCTGCAGAAGGCCTGTGTGGAGTAGTTCATGCAGTTTCACAGAAAACTCTCACTTTTGGATAGAGCACAATGCCATATAAATTCCAGCAGGTCAGAATGAGAGCACATGACCCAACAGAAAAGAAAAAAAAAAGGAAAAATAAGGCAATGCCAGCTGATATATAGGGGGCTCGCAATGAAAAAAAACATACCATTGGCTGTAATGTTGGACAAAAGTTAGCAAAATTCTTGCGCAAAGTAAGCCAACTAATAAGTATAATGGTATAGACTAACACTAGGTTCACACCTGCATTCAGGTTTCCGTTTGGGTGGTCCGCTTTGGTACCTCCAAACGGAAACCTAAACTGCTTAAAAAAGCGGTTACTTGCAGAAATCCGGGGACTCCATAGACTATAATGGAGTCCCCCGGGTTTCGCCTGACTTTTCTCCGCATTTTTTAAGCGGATTCGGGGACTTTTTTAAGCGGATTCCCCGAACGTAGATGTGGCATAGTTGTGTACCTAGCCTTAGACTATACAGTGTATAAAGATGCAGCAAATGTATCATCCAGTATCAACTACTGAGATATATTTGGAACATTTTAAGAAGGTCTTGTCTAATTTGACGCTGTCTAAATTTAGGCAGGATTAGTAAATTCATGCATTTATTGAACCCTTTTCATGCATTTATTCTAATTGATCCTCTTTATTTTATTAAAAAAAAAAAGTTTGCTATGGACACTAGTATTTGGAGAAATTAAAGGATTTTTCCAGGGTTTAATTGATGACTAATTGACTAATAGCAGATCAGTGGGGTGCTGTATGTTGGACGAGCTCTGCAACCTTTTCGCTACTTATCAAGCTCAGAGTGATACACTATATAGCGGCTGTGCTTGGTATTGCAGCTCAGCACCATTCACATAGATATAGAGCAACCTGTACATTACAACTCTACTTGAGGAGTGTGGGAAGGAACACTTCTGCTGGAGTTGCATCTTTCTTTTCATTGACTTCGTAATACCATGCTGCTAGTGTCATTGGAAATGTCTGACAGTATTGATCCTGCATGCGCAAACTGCTACAGTGCACAAAGTGGCAATACACGATGCTTTTTTTGTAATAGTTTCTGGTGGTTTTTGTTTCTATGAATGGACCTAAATTACTACAAATGTAACAGACTTTCAATTTGCTCCACAGGAGGTAGGAGAGCCAACCAAAGATGAAAAGGCGATTGCTAAGTACCTGCGCTTTAACTGTCCATCAAAGTCTACCAACATGATGGGACATAGAGTTGATTACTTTGTTGGTAAGTTTTCATGAGTTAGGGTATGCCTTTTCTTTATATAAAAAAAAGAAAGAAAAAAAAAAAATACTGTGTTTTAGAAAATCATTCTAAAGCAAAACATTTGCATTAGACAAAAAAGGTCTCTCTCCTTAAGGCAGGGGCCCCATGCAGCGTTTTACAGTCACTGCAGGGTGGATGGGATTCTAGCGAATCCAGTCCACACCTTGCGGAAAAATATGTAGAGCGGACACACTGTGATTTCCAAAACCGTCACAGTTTTGGAAATCGCATAATGTCAATTATACCTACAGGGCCTTAGCCTAAAGGGAATCTTCAAATTCAGTATAGTCTGCAAACAGCTTGTAATAGAACATGAGAAGCTGAGCAGATTTATATATAGGTTATACTGAATCTTTTCACATAAAACTATCATTTATGCTCTTTCTGTGCTTCGAAACATCGACCCCGACTCATTTACTGTCAGTTATCTCAGTAGTCATAGAAGGGAGTCTGTCATTCTTTGATAAGATTGCCCCCTGACTCAACTACTGTATCTAAATATAGAGAAAGAAAGATAAATGACCAGTTAGGCAGGGTTCACACTACCGTTGGAGTCCGTTATGAAGGTGTCCATTAAAAAAAACAAAAAACGGACACCTATCATAACGGACACTAACTGATGTTAATGTGTCCGTTTTTTTAACTGATCCAATTAATGGTTCAGTTAAAAAAAGGACAGATTAGCATCAGTTAGTGTCCGTTTTTAACACTGTCCGTTTTTTTTTTTTTTTTTTTTGTTTCTCCTTTCTGAGCATGCGCAGGAAAAAAACGGACATAAAATAACAGACAGTAACTGATGGCTATCAGTTACTGTCTGTTATAAGTCCATTACCCATAGACTTCAATGTTAAAAAAATAACGGACACTTGCTGTCTGTCAAGAATCCGTTTTTTTCAAACGGACAAAAAGTCCTGCATGTAGGATTTTTTGTCCGCGAAAAAAACGGACTTCTAACGGATTTGGTGTAAACGGACACAATGTAAAAACCCATTGAAATGAATGGAAATTTTAACACATTTCTGACGGTTCAGCTAGTGTCCGATGCTAAAATCTTGTAACGGACAATAGGAACGGACACTACTGATGGTCACCAACGGTAGTGTGAACGCCCCCTTATACTAAACCTTTTCCAACAAGACTATATGTCATTCTGCTTGCTCTTTAACATCCAGCCTCCAGATTATACTGAATTTTTCATGTTGACCGGTTCTCTTTAAGGGATTATTTACACAGCAGAGTTTTTCTTTGCAGAAATGTATATGATACATCCAGAATATCCTGTTCACTTAAATGCAATTTTGCATCAAATCTAGCAAAAAGAAAAGACATTTGGATCATACAGGGATTGTCTCACCTTGACAATACCTGTATATGTCTTATACATTACAGTCATATGTATATTAATTTGTCTGGGAGTCAAAAAATACTAGATTTTCCCTGCAACACTCAGAAGGGCAGACTCACAAGAAAACAGTATAGTAAATAGAGCGCTATTCACACTTAGGCAACAAACATGGAGTAGGTGATGACTAAGAGGAAGTCCTCAGCACCCCTACAGTGCTGGCCAAAAGTATTGGCACCCCTGCAATTCTGTCAGATAATACTCAGTTTCTTCCAGAAAATGATTGCAATCACAAATGCTTTGGTAATAATATCTTCATTTAATTTGTCGTCAATGGAAAACCACAAAAAGAATTGTCAAAAAGCCAAATTGGATATAATTCCACACCAAACATAAAAAAAGGGGGTGGACAAAAGTATTGGCACCCTTTGAAAAATCAGGTGATGCTTCTCTAATTTGTGTAATTAACAGCACCTGTTACTTACCTGTGGCACATAACAGGTGGTGGCAATAACTAAATCACACTTGCAGCCAGTTGAAATGGATTAAAGTTGACTCAACCTCTGTCCTGTGTCCTTGTGTGTACCACATTGAGCATGGAGAAAAGAAAGAAGGCCAAAGAACTGTCTGAGGACTTGAGAAGCAAAATTGTGAGGAAGCATGAGCAATCTCAAGGCTACAAGTCCATCTCCAAAGACCTGAATGTTCCTGTGTCTACTGTGCGCAGTGTCATCAAGAAGTTTAAAGCCCATGGCACTGTGGCTAACCTCCCTAGAGATTTCAACGAAAGATTGTGCAGATGGTGGCTAAAGAACCTCGACTAACATCCAAACAAGTTCTAGCTGCCCTGCAGTCCGAGGGTACAACAGTGTCATCCCGTACTATCCGTCGGCGTCTGAATGAAAAGGGACTCTATGGTAGGATACCCAGGAAGACCCCACTTCTGACCCAGAGACATAAAAAAGCCAGGCTGGAGTTTGCCAAAACTTACCTGAGAAAGCCAAAAACTTTTTGGAAGAATGTTCTCTGGTCAGATGAGACAAAAGTAGAGCTTTTTGGGAAAAGGCATCAACATACAGTCATGGCCAAAAGTTTTGAGAATGATACAAATATTAATTTTTACAAAGTCTACTGCTTCAGTTTTTGTAATGGCAATTTGCATATACTCCAGAATGTTATAAAGAGTGATCAGCTTAACAGCAATTACTTGCAAAGTCAATATTTGCCTAGAAAATGAACTTTATCCCCCAAAACACATTTCAACATCATTGCAGCCCTGCCTTAAAAGGACCACCTAACATCGTTTCAGTGATTGCTCCATTAACACAGGTGTGGGTGTTGATGAGGACAGGGCTGGAGATCAATCTGTCATGATTAAGTAAGAATGACACCACTGGACACTTTAAAAGGAGGCTGGTGCTTGCCATCATTGTTTCTCTTCTGTTAACCATGGTTATCTCTAAAGAAACACGAGCAGTCATCATTGCACTGCACAAAAATGGCCTAACTGGGAAGAGTATTGCAGCTAGAAAGATTGCACCTCAGTCAACAATCTATCGCATCATCAAGAACTTTAAGGAGAGAGGTTCAATTGGTGCCAAAAAGGCTCCAGGGCGCCCAAGAAAGACCAGCAAGCGGCAGGACCGTCTCTTAAAAGTGTTTCAGCTGCGGGATCGGGCTACCAGCAGTGCAGAGCTTGCTGAGGAATGGCAGCAGGCAGGTGTGAGTGCATCTGCACGCACTGTGAGGCGGAGACTCTTGGAGCAAGGACTGGTCTCAAGGAGGGCAGCAAAGAAGCCACTTCTCTCCAGAAAAAACATCAGGGACAGACTGATATTCTGCAAAAGGTACAGGGAGTGGACTGCTGAGGACTGGGGTAAAGTCATTTTCTCTGATGAATCCCCTTTTCGATTGTTTGGAACATCTGGAAAACAGCTTATTCGGAGAAGAAGAGGTGAGCGCTACCACCAGTCTTGTCTCATGCCAACTGTAAAGCATCCTGAAACCATTCATGTGTGGGGTTGCTTCTCAGTCAAGGGAATCGGCTCTCTCACAGTCTTGCCTAAAAACACAGCCATGAATAAAGAATGGTACCAGAATGTCCTCCAAGAGCAACTTCTCCCAACCGTCCAAGAGCAGTTTGGCGCTCAACAATGCCTTTTCCAGCATGATGGAGCACCTTGCCATAAAGCAAAGGTGATAACTAAATGGCTCAGGGAACAAAACATAGAGATTTTGGGTCCATGGCCTGGAAACTCCCCAGATCTTAAACCCATTGAGAACTTGTGGTCAATCATCAAGAGACGGGTGGACAAACAAAAACCAACAAATTCAGACAAAATTAAAGCATTGATTCTGCAAGAATGGACTTCTATCAGTCAGGATTTGGTCCAGAAGTTGATTGAGAGCATGCCAGGGAGAATTGCAGAGGTCCTGAAGAAGAAGGGTCAACACTGCAAATATTGACTTGCTGCATTAACTCATTCTAACTGTCAATATAAGCTTCTGTTACTCATAATATGAATGCAATTATATTTCTGTATGTGATAAAAACATCTGACAAACACACATAAAAACCAGAGGGCAGCAGATCATGTGAAAATATAATATTTGTGTCATTCTCAAAACTTTTGGCCATGACTGTAGAGTTTACAGGAAAAAAAAAGAGGCCTTCAAAGAAAAGAACACGGTCCCTACAGTCAAACATGGCGGAGGTTCCCTGATGTTTTGGGGTTGCTTTGCTGCCTCTGGCACTGGACTGCTTGACCGTGTGCATGGCATTATGAAGTCTGAAGACTACCAACAAATTTTGCAGCATAATGTAGGGCCCAGTGTGAGAAAGCTGGGTCTCCCTCAGAGGTCATGGGTCTTCCAGCAGGACAATGACCCAAAACACACTTCAAAAAGCACTAGAAAATGGTTTGAGAGAAAGCACTGGAGACTTCTAAAGTGGCCAGCAATGAGTCCAGACCTGAATCCCATAGAACACCTGTGGAGAGATCTCAAAATGGCAGTTTGGAGAAGGCACCCTTCAAATCTCAGGGACCTGGAGAAATTTGCCAAAGAAGAATGGTCTAAAATTCCAGCAGAGCATTGTAAGAAACTCATAGATGGTTACCGGAAGCGGTTGTTCGCAGTTATTTTGTCTAAAGGTTGTGCTACCAAGTATTAGGCTGAGGGTGCCAATACTTTTGTCCGGCCCATTTTTGGAGTTGTGTGTAAAATGATCAATGATTTCACTTTTTTTTCATTCTCTTTTGTGTTTTTTCATTGCAAGCAAAATAAATGAAGATATTATTACCAAAGCATTTGTGATTGCAATCATTTTCTGGAAGAAATTGAGTATTATCTGACAGAATTGCAGGGGTGCCAATACTTTTGGCCAGCACTGTATAAGACTCTCTTATATTACAAATGACCTCAACATGAAAAAAGTGTCCAGGCACAGAATGCAAATATAGCAAAAAGTCCTAAAACCTATCTCCTGCATAGCCATGCTTCTGCTTACTTTGATGTGAATGTAGCTTGAAATAATCCATCTCTTCACTGAGAGACTTGGTCAGTTTCACTTTAGGTCTTGTGAAGGAAAGGATATTTATTGTCCTCACAAGCTAAAGCCATAAAAAGGCATTAAACAACACAGCAGCATGCTCTGCAGAATGTCAGATCCTCTGTCTCACATCAACTGGCATCTTCTGGGATGTGCAGGCATGCTTCACAATCGAGTGTAAATAGCAGCTATATTCACAACTCATAAATTATCACGCATGTGGGACCCCGCTGCAGAATTCATAACCACCCCTGTGAAAGGGACAGCGTGTGAGCACTTCAGCTCCAGGTATGTAAACAATACAGGGCCTGCAGTCACATAAAAACAATTGACCCTCTACCTACCTTGTGCCATTTAGAATAGTAGTATATTTTATGTCGTAGTGACCATTGGGGCTCCCTCAGTTTCCAGGGCCTAGTAGAGACTGAAAATTGAAAACATCAATATAAAGATCTTTAAGGTTATGCCGGAAAACATGCTGATTGGTGGAGGAATGCAGCCGCAAGAAAAGTGACTAAACCCTCTGGTGGAAGCAGACGCGCCAAAGCTCCCATGCATTTCAGTACCAGTGCCAAGATGGCGTCTGAGTCCACCATGGTGTTTGACAGCTTTTCCCTCAGCTGCATTAATAGTGGGTGCAAATCGCCCCAATCCTTCAAATTCCCACCAGTCAGCATTTAATCCTCTTTCCTATACATAGAGGATAAATGTGTTTTGTGGCGTAATCCCTTTAAAATTAAGAACAGGCCATCAATTTTATAAAGGTGGATTACTGGATCACTGTAAATGCAAGTACAATATATGTACACCTTGTGCTACAATTTGAGATATTTCTTTTCCTCACGCAGCTTCGAAAGCAGTGGATTGTCTGCTGGATTCAAAATGGGCAAAAGCGAAAAAAAGGAGAAGAAGCCTTGTTTACAAACCGGGAGTCGGTAGTTGACTTTTGCAACAAGTATGTGCTGCCTTCAGAAATCAAGGGATAGTGCATAAAGGGAATCTGTCAGTAGGTTTATGGTGCCCTTTCTAAAGGAAGGGCAGTATAAAGTAGAGGAAGAGACTTAGATTCCAGTGCTGAGTCACTTACCTTATTTTGCAGCTAAGCTTTTTCATAAAATTGCTGTTAATGTGCTGCAGTGGGAGCCAAGTGTCAAATCCTCGCATTCATGAGCAGCAGGCACCCCTTTTCCCTCATCACTGATTGACAGCATTCTCCCTATACTGTACGTAGAAGGAAAGGTGAGTCATTGGTAGGGTTGCTGGCAGCTCATGAATATCAAGGATTCCACTTCACGTGAACAGCATTACCTGGACTCCATGCTTTGCTCTCCCTGAGCAGAAAAACACTGATTTTGTAAAAGGTATGCCAAGAAAAAAGTGAATCGCCACTAAACTAGGGTCTATCTTATTCTGCCCTTGGTATAGAGACCGGGTCCTTATATAGTAGCACCAATAGCATTTTTACTAGGGATAGGTGGTGGCATAGGTAGTATATTTTACTATTACTATCGCAGCACTGGCTCAGTGTTCTATATATGTGAGATTGAAGCAGAGCAACAGTACCCATCATGTCCCAGCAACATTGAACCCTCCTGCATTTATAAATTAATTTTCTACTTCAGGATCTTTTGTAAAGGTTGATATAAATGCAGTGGTCACTGTTGTCTAGCCCTTGAAAAGTTGAAAGTGTGAGTTATAGGCGTTAATATAACATTTGTCTTTTCTAAGGCTTCTTAAGAAGCAATTCTTTCACCGTGCGTTAAAAGTGATGAAGATGAAGCCAGAGAGAGACCCAAAGAAGGAGAAAGAGAAGGGCAAAAGTGATAGTGCTAAGGAAGAGGAGAAAAAGAGCAAAAAAGATACTACTAAGGAGGATAAAGCCAAGAAAGATAAAGAGAAGAAAAAGGAAGCAGAGAAGGAAGAAAGCAAAAAAGTAAGTTTACTGCAATCCTTTCTCAGTTTAGACTGTAAGAATACCAGAGCTTGTATCATTTAGGGCAGGGCAACACACAGACTTTTTGTGACACTACATAAGCGGTGTTTTGAGACATATTTTAATTATTTCATATTGCTGCCAGTGGCCTAATAAACATTACAAATGCCTCTCCCTGGGCCTCCATCTCCAGCAGTGCAGGTCTGCTTCTTTGTATACAGGTCTTGTGCTTTTTGTTTCTGGAGACCACCTCAGCCACAAGCCTCAGCAGTCACCTCTTCAAAAACTGCCCATCATAGAAATCGCGTTCCATTTGTGAAGAGGTTAATGCTGCTGCCTTTGATTCTCTGCAGTGGACCCTCGCACAAATGGAACGTCACTGGTGACTTCAGCCAGGGGACCTGTATACAGAAGAACCGAGCTCCCACTGCTGGAAACCCGAGGCTTAAGAGACAGGTGTGTACTTGTGTATTATATATTGTCCTACTAGCAGCAGTATTATATATTTAAAAAATAACAACAGAACACCTCTTTAACTATTGTGTGGCATTACAGTGCAATTGTTTTGGGGTATATATGAAACATCTTTGGCACATGATCCTTTTTTGCACCAAAGATGTGGCACTTTGTTGGTTCTGCGCTCCACTCACCGTGTTTTACACAAGTCTGAAATCTAGAGAATATTTACTATAACTCTGTCAATTCCTGACGGATTTAGTTTCTGGCGTTTGGACCTTCCACTGTGCCTCTGAATTATTAAGAGGCTGGAGCCTCTTAATAATTCAGGTGCATCTTGCGCCAGCTGGTAATTGATTAAGGCTCGCATAGGAAACGCCAATTTTAATAAATTCCCCCTGATGTATTCATTTAATCTGCAGCTGTAGCTCAAAATCAATGAGTAGCTCTAGAAATAGTCGTGGTGTAGACTTGGTCTGAATATTGAAGCAACTGTCCAATGCAAAATGTTATTACTAATCTTATTGGTATAAGTTGGTAAAAAAATGTAACTGCTGATAGGGCTTATGCATGCATCTGGTTTTCAAGAATGTGTGTTGTGCGTGTGTGTGTATGTATATATATATATATATGTGTGTGTGTGTGTGTATATATATATATATATGGGGTGATATATATATATATATATATGTGTGTGTGTGTGTGTGTGTGTATATATATATATATATATATATATATAAAATTGCTTTACCTTACTATGTCTAGGATCTGTGAAAATCTGGATGGCTGTCTGTGATTTTCACAGACACATAGACTTTGATGGGTGTTATTGCAGAGCATGTCTCGGTCTTATTTCCACAAACCATTTAAACTCAGTAGGAGAGGTGCTGTCAATGAAATATGGACTTGTAAATAAGCCCTTAGGCTGGATTCACCCAGCTGTAATGTTTGCATTCTATGAACTGTATTACAGTTGCAAATTCTGGTTTGGTCTAATGACCCAAACTAACAAGTGAATGGGGTGAGGATGTAATTACATTGCATGGCTGCTGTGAAACAGTGTCAGAAGTGAAGAGATCACTACACTTGTGCGAGTGCTAGAGCCCCTTCAAATGTCTGATCAGGGGGTGTCCTGAGTGTTGGATCACCACTGATCTCTAACTGGTGACTTGGTCCTGTGGATAGGACATTATTAAAAATGAATTGTACAACCCCTTTAAATTCAAGAAACCTTTCAGTTTGTTTACCCAATGAAAGTGTGACTTCCAATTTTATATCTTTAATAGGATGAGACTCCTGGAACTCCAAAGAAAAAAGAAACTAAGAGAAAGTTTAAGCTTGAGCCACATGAAGATCAGGTTTTCCTGGATGGTAATGAGGTAAGGTGGGAATGGGAGTAAGGAGAGAGGGAGATCCCAGCATTCAGACTCTGTAAACTGGGATGACATAGTGCTTTTTAATGAGAACTACGTGTTTTATTAATTTCAGTACAAAGTAACACATTTTAGTATGAATTTCAGCTACTGTGCTTTTTTTTTTTTTTTTTTTTTTTTTTTTGAGGGCAGAGCATACCCTCCATAAAGATACAATTTATCAATAATAGATAACCACCTTCAAATTGAATTTTGGGCATAAAATAATTTTTAATCCCTAAACCTAACTAATCTGATAATGTTGTCAGATGGGTGTAACACAGGTACGTAACTGCTTCAGAATTATTGATCTAAGAACTGAACTCCCTGTGGTTCATCAGAATTGGATATAAAGCGCCATAACTCCAGTTTTGATGAACTGCACGTGGTTCAGGTGTGGTCTCCGATATGGTTGAAAAAAGCTATTTTTTTGCCCCATCTCACAGGGGCACAATACTGAATTACCGCTATAGTCTGTCAGCTGCCCCCATTAACTTCTCTCCATACCACCTGGAGGTGTTGGCACTTAAAATGACTTTATCTCACCTAGAATGCTGATTCTGGTGTCTCTGCATTTATATGTGTCTTTGCTATTTATAATCTTTTTTATGTGGATTTTTCCATGTCCATGTCCTGATTAGACCCATATCATTAAAAACCTGGACCATAATGTGTTAAAAAGCACATCAGTTTTTTACCTGCAAAGAAAAAACACTGTGTGAACAAACTCTTAAAGGGGTTTTCCTTCTCCCACAGTGGTATATTTTTTTTTTATATATTTTTTAAATAATGACGACCTATCCACAGGATAGGCCTTCAGTATCAGCTGCTTCAGGGCAGTGGAGGCTTCTTCTGTGGACAGGGCTGGAAGCAGCTCTGCTCCTTTTCAAGTAATAGGCACAGAACTGCAGTTATGCCAGCGCCACTGCTGTGGAGTGGATGGGCTATGGTTTGCACCTGTTACTTGAATGGGATCAGCTATTTCTGGAGGCAGCTTAAACAGCTGATCTGTGCAGGTCCCAGTGTTGGACCTACATCAATCAGATACTGATTTAGAAATTATGTGACTTGTGTGAATAAGCCCATATGGTCATTACTGTTTAATCTGTACCTTTTCACTGTCCATTTACCATATATGTGTCTGTTTAATTTTGGAATCTAATTTCTCAATTCTTGAACTGTAGGTGTATGTGTGGATATATGACCCAGTCCATTTTAAAACTTTTGCTATGGGCCTCATCCTTGGTAAGTAATATCCGTAAATTCATTAAGTTAATCTTATGGATGACTTTACCACAGCTTGGTGTTTCTCTTTGATTCTTGTCATAAACTCAGTTTTTTATTGATGGGATTATCAATATGTCACAATATATTAGGGTCTTTATCCCTTTTGCTGCCAGGGGTTTCGAAATGTAGCAAGTACAACTTTTAAAATTTTGACATCCATTTAAAAAAAATATTTATTATTATTATTATTATTATTCTTAATTATTTTTTTTATGGTCTATACAGTAAGTCAGTGGGGTGCCACAGGGGTCAGTACTAGATTTTTTTTTTTTTAAATATTTAATACTTGGTAAAAGGTTTACATAGTAGAAACTCAATATTTGCAGATAATAGTAAACTCTGTAAAGTAGTCAACACAGAGGAGAATAGTAGAATATTACAGAGGAAGAGAAATGGCAGATAAGTTTTGTGGCTAAATGTAACGCTATGTACTTGTGCCTTGGAAACAACGGTTACAATTATATAATAAATAATAAAACACTGGGATGGGTGGATTAAACTATAGAGGCAGATTATCAAACTTGGGGTTGTTCAGTTTGGTAAAGAGACTGCTTACATTAACGATAGTGTGCGATAGTTTTTCCCCCGAAATAAGACAAAAACCATCAAAAGCTGCTTCAATAACATGACAGTTTTTTTTTCTGTATGCCAAAAATCTCAATGTGAACAAATCCTTAAATATCCATTCTTTACTGATAACTCTCTCAGCACCCACTCATTTATTGTTATCTTATAGACTCTCCTGTCTCATAACATTGGGGCTTTAAAGCGATTTTCCAGGCTCCCCAAAAAACAAGATGAGGACAGGGAAAGTATTAAAGTAAAATTACTCACCTATTTGTACCGTCGTTCCAGCCATGTGCAGTAGTTGGGTACATCATCGCTGCAACACTGGAATCTCTGCAGCAATGATATACCAGACTACCACATGTGACTGCTGAAGCTAGTGTTTGGCTGCAGTAGCCATGTGGGTGAGTCACTGACTTCATTGTGCAGGTTGGTACAACGAGCTGATAAGTGGGGGTGCTAGGTGTTGGACCCCCACTGATTACATATTAATGATTTGTCCTAAGGATTGGTCTTCAATAAGTATATCCCAAAAAAACGCTTTGCCCTATAAATTTGTTAAAAAATACAAAGATAAAGGTTAATGTTGTAGAACTTCTGATTGGGTCAATCCTTCGTAAAACAGTGAGTAGCGTCTGTTTTTACCTACAAATTGTTTCATGGAGGATATGTTTTAAGCTATGTAAGCTATTGCTGTTTGGCTCAGTTTTTTGTCACAAGCTCAATGCTGTAGTCTGGTCACTCTGGACAGGGGTACATTATCCAGCGTTTATTGCACCTGTTTACACTAGTAACCGTGTGTATCTTACCTTGTTGCAGTAATTGCTGTCATCGCTGCCACCCTCTTTCCTCTATGGCCAGCAGAAATGCGCGTTGGAGTTTATTATCTCAGTGTGGGAGCAGGTTGTTTTGTGGCCAGTATTCTACTTCTTGCTGTCGGTAAGTCTATCATATTAAACGAATATCTAGTAGTGCTTTACCACCGGCAACCACTGGATGTCCTCAGTGTACCTGTTTTCTGTGGTCAAAAGTAACAGGATATTTGAATATCTGAATATACTGAACTTTTATTCCTACTCCTGTTGTTGCAAACAAGTCATCTGCCACCTTGTTTTCTGTGTATTGTGATAACACTGTAGAGCTTTTTGTATTATCTGTTCTGTTTCTTATTTGAGCAAGGGTGTATTCACACATAACCCTTTGGTTTTACAAAAGCCACCAGGTGTGACTGCACCATTAAACTAACACATTATGGCACCTATAGTAGCACGTCAGCTGCGCCTCTATTACTACTTTGAGTTTCCTTAGACTTTACGGCTTCAGTGCAGAAAATAAACTAATGATCCTGAAGAAGGAGCGTACAGAGGCCACCATTCTATCTCATGTGCATGAGACCTTTTACCATTGGTTTCCCTGAAGGACATTGTCTGATTCCCAGGGATCTGATGAATGGCAGATATGCATAGTTTAAATGGATTTCCAACGTTCATGGGAACTAGGTCCCCTGTATGAATGTAGCAGTAGTGTATATGTGACCCCTCCATATACTGTATGTGTATGAAACTGACGGAGCACTGTACTCTGCTGTCTTAGTCAAACCCATAGAAGTGAATGAAATAATGATCACATATGCACTTTCATTCACATAGGTTACTCCAATCCCCACTCTTGTGATTAGATATAATTGTTGTTAGAAGGAAAACCACTTTCGGCAATTTTTACCTGATTGGAAACGAGAATTTACTTTGTGGTTTAGTCAAATAGACATGATCTTGTGGACACCATAAGTCAACTAAAATGTACAGAATAGAAAAGCTTCATCCTGTTAATTTTTCTTTGCTGTTATTTCAGCTCGATGCATTTTATTCCTTATCATATGGCTCTTGACTGGAGGAAGACACCACTTCTGGTTCCTGCCTAACCTGACTGCTGATGTTGGCTTCATCGACTCCTTCCGACCACTATATACTCATGAGTACAAGGGACCAAAGGCGGAACAGAAGAAAGGTGAAAAACAAGAGTCCAAAAAGCCTGTAAAATCTGACAGTGAAGATAAATCAGACAGTGAGAAAAAGGAAGAGGAGGAGAGTAAGGTAGCAGAAGCAGGAGAGGGATCAGGCACAGAAGGCTCGGGTCCAGAAAGGCAGTCGGACACGGACAGTGACAGGCGAGAGGATGAAGGCTCACAGCATAGTAGCGGCAATGGCAATGATTTTGAAATGATCACCAAGGAGGAACTTGAGCAGCAGACAGATGAAGGAGACTGCGAGGAGGAAGACCAGGAAGTAACAGCAGAGACAGAGCCTCTGTGTGAAAAATCTTAATGCAGTGGCTGGGCTGTAGGACTGATTTATGTGCATACGAAAGGATTTTCTGTGGAGTGATCACCAAAACATTCACACATCTCTTCTGTCTTCTATCAGATATGCAGGATGGATAGGGATCATCAAATTCTCTACACCTATAGTGTTCCAGCTTCAGATATCATGAAAAGGTTCTTTTCAAATTTCCTTTATCAATTGAAAGAGCAAACTGCATAGGTCTTCAGCTCCTGCCTGCTCTTAGTGCACTTTTATATATGAGCCACTGGGTTAGATGATGCTTTTTTTGGCCTCTGCATGCCGCTCTAACGCATAGTGGTCGGTCTAGTGCATGCAATGCAATATGGTCTCTTCATTTCAGGAAGTGTTAGAAAGAAAAAAAACCTCAGCAGCTCTCTATTGTAGCAAAGTATTTAATGATTAATATATTTTTAAGAGATACTCTCTTTTATATATGCTTGATCGGGTCAGCGTGTCCTGAACACCTGGCATTAAAGTGCTATTCCATCATCATTGCCAACTGGAGTTCTTTTTTTTTTTTTTCTTTGGAATTTGATGATCCCTATTTAGATATTCATAATCCGTCTGTCCCTTTATGTATATTAAAGTTTAGATTTTTTTAATACAACATTTAACTATTGTTGACAACCCCTCCTATGTAACAGTTGAGCTCACCATCTTTGCATTTGTTTTAAAGCGCAAAAAAAAAAAAAAAAAATATACTGTCTCTCACTTTTGATAGTAGTACTTCTTGCAGTCAGTATACAGGTGACTATATACAAGAACTGTCCAACAGAATGGTTGGTGCATTCAGATGGTTAAGGCTTCTTTCACATACTGTAGGTAATGCAGGTGGTTAGCATGGTCAAGCAGTACTGTAACTGGAGTGTTAGGGATATTGAAGTATAATATTGTCTATAATGTAAGTTACCAACCTTCAGGATCTCTGACTATATAAATATACAGTTTCATTGCACAATGCAGGACCAAACCACAGTAGAGCCCAATTGTATGTAAAGGAGTCTTAAGACTGACTGCAATGAAAGGCACGTTCTGAAATAATCGAGTTTCATCATACAAAGGAAGTTTCTTTTGATGATTGAGTTAGTCACTAGCAGTTTCACGTTCCCATATAAAAGAAAAAAAAAATCATGTTTTTATGATACATCCCTCTTTTAAAGGGGTTATCCACTCTGTAAAATACAGGTCAAAATGGCTTAAAAAAATCACCTTTATCTCACTAGTCCCCTTCATTCTAGTTCTGATGCTTCCTGGGTCTGTAATTTTTAGACCCTCTTGACTCGGAAGTATCTGGTCACTGGATAATGTCATCTGCCTCAGCCATTGATTTGGCTGAGAATTCACATTTCCGTGTCTAGCCGGGCCAGGAAATGGATACCAGCAGGAGACATGAGAACTTTTGGAAACTTGATCAGCGAGGTGTGACTACTTTTTTATTTTCTGGGCTGTTCTAACTTATTAAAAAAAAAATTACTGGCCAAACCACCTCTTTAAGTGTCTCCCATCATGCTACCCTCTTGAGTCATGTGAAAGCAGATTATTTGAAAAGATCTTCCACCTAACTTTATTCTTTTTTGGTGTCAGTCCAGCTTTGAGTCATATGAAACCAAACTAGTTGCTAGAGATAAACTGCTGAACTACTACAGTATGGGGTGTTGTTAGGCAGCACTTGCCTAGCATCCAGTCTGTTTCAGATTATGCTTCAGTTCAAGGCAAAATTACAGATTTAAAGAGGTTGCCCGGGAAGTTGTAATTACATACCTGGTCCCAGAGATTGCTAATAATGAACCCTGGGGTGCCGGCTACGTCATGACTCCCAGAGTCATATGGTCAGGGGGAAAAAGGAGGGGATCATTCCAGGGATGGAGGGGGTAAACGCTGCATCGGAACACATGACTTTGCCAGAACTCCCTGATCCATCATCAGCATTTCCCCGGGACCAGGTAAGTAAATTATTAATCCACGGGCAACCCCCTTTAAGTCTGAGGCCAAATGTTGTGGATAAATTGTGTTTTTGTTGCAGATGTTGCTGCAGTATGTTGAGCCAAAGCCAGGAGAGACTTTAGCAGAAAGCAAAAGCTTCATTTTCAAGCCTCTCTTGGCTTTTTATCAATAAACTGCAGCAAAATCTGCAACAAAAAAAACAGCTTTTGCCACAACAAGTTTCTTCAGCTTAATTGAAGACCAAGAACGAACAGTAGAGCAGGATTAACCATACATTTCCTCCATTTTTGTCATGTTTAATCTGTTTTTACTCTAGTAAAATTAAATTTAGGTGGAGAACTCTGTGACCGATGTTCCCACTGACAATTCATGGCTTTTTAACCATATGTGATACAGATCAGTTTTTTTTAAATAAAATATGACATCATGTTATGTAAATTCAACCTTTAAAAAGCAGATGAAATTTATCTATCCACAGATCGGTCATCTGTATGTGATCTATGGGGTCTGACACCTGGACCCTGCACCTATCAGCTTTTCTGGCAGCATCCTGGTGCCGGAAGCTGTTGCAGTAGATGTGTGGGGCGCTTGCAGATTGTTCCTATTCATGTACTAGATGCAGAGCTGTATCTCCCTGGAACCACCACTATACAGTGGACAGGGCTTATAGCTCTGGTCCTATTACGTGAGGAGGAGCAGACTATACATGCTCCCTGTCCACTGCAGCAGCTTCCAGTGCTTGGAGGCTGTTGGAGCAGCTGCTATGTGCATGGTACAGATAGGCCATTAGTAGGAAAAATCCTTTTGGGGCTGGAAAACCTCTTAAATCTAGATGTCTAAAATGTCTTAGCATAACATATACATTATTTGTCTATACAATTGGAATAGTAAGTCTAGTTAGAAATGACTTTGTATTTTGAAGGTTTTCTTTGAGTGTGAAAATAAGTTGGACAGCCTTGGTATATAATATATACCGGTATGATCGCAGGTCTTTGTTGATCCTTATCTTTTACTTGACCAAACTAAATACTGTACTTTTTCTTCCCGCTGGCTCATGTTTTCTTGCACCTTTAGGGTGATAGGGGGTGCACTTACTGTTCTACACAAGTTAACTTTTTAGAAGAATGTGTTTCGACACCTTTTTTTCTTGTCTTCTATGTCAATCACTTGAGCAGATAATATGCATTTGCTGGAGAGTTAGACTTTGATTTGTGCTATATTCCCTACTCCTAATATACATGCCTATAATTTAGTATATGTAGCTCTTATTTGTGTAAATGAATGTCACCAAGCAGGCCCAGGTGGTGGAAAAAGGAACAGGTGGGGGATGTGGGGCTTCCTTTTTGAAACGTTAAGTGTAGACTATTAAAACAAAGTGAGAATTGTTATGATGTATATGTACAAGTCTGCGCACCTATCAAGGCACCGTTCTGAAATGTATAGTCCTGTAAAAGCAAAAATACAAAAAAAACTGCAGTGCAAACATTCAAGTTGGTTGTGATTCAATAAACTGTAATATTGGTGGTTGTTGCAAATGTTTGTTAACATCTATTGACCCATTTAACCTGCCTTGTGAAATGCTGCTAAGTGTATAGCATTGTTACTGGCTTCAGGAATGAAGAAATCTGCTATCTCTATGATGCACAAACATTGAGCTGTATGTATCGCCTCTTTCAGTTGATGCTTGGTGTTGCTTTATAACAGTTTACTTATTCTATAGAAACTGGATATCAAAGAAACAGGGCATTGCTCCAGTGACACTGGTAACCTATATGGCAGGGATATGTAGGTCTTGCATTTGTCTTGCCTGTATCTTTTTTTTTTTTTTTTTTTTTTTTTTCTTCTCTTTGTCCCTTACAAGATGTAGTGCACTTAAGTGTGTGAGTTTTAGAAGGAGCTTTATCTGGTCTCTATCACTTCACCTAGTGGCACTCATATGTGCAGACTGAATCTGCTTTACTAGCATTAGCTTTTTTTTATTATACCTTTAATGCCTTAAACTATATATTTCACAGGCTCACAATATGTCGGTGATACTTCCACAGTAAACTGTTTCTCTGCCATAAAGTACTATGTGATGTAATGGTTTACTGTCAGCCTGTGGTAAAGTGCATCCCTCTTATTCTTGGTGGGCTGAATAGAAAGAAATTGTCATTGGTGTCTAAATGATAACACAAAATGACTGTTCTGCTATGTGGACCTAAAGGATCCATTACAATGTTAGTCTGCTAACTTTTGTATGTAGTGTATTCTGAAAACACAGATGTAATCCTTTCCAGATTGTCTTACACTCATTTGTACAGTGTTCTGTGGTTTAAGATTTCTAAAGGATATGGACAGATTGCAGGCCCAATCACAATTGTAACTGGCTGTCAGGAATGAAGAAAAGAGGGTAGGCCTGGACCCGGCAAGAGGTTTATTAGGAAATAGATGTTTTCACAGCATAGGTTTGTGCCAACATTCCATGTATGTAAGTATAAGTCAAACTATGCTTATTAAAAGTAATGGTGACAACATCAAATGTATTTGTATTTTTAATGACAGCCATTTTGTTTTCAAGTAATGAAATAGGATGTTCATGATAAGCTTGTGGCTAATGCAACCATTCATACATGGCATTAAGGGTGGCCATAAACAAAATACAATATGAGTCAAGCCCCCACATTTCAGTGGAACACACTGACCAGCTAATGTGTATGGGGAGTCCCTCCAACAGCAGATGTTTGGTGAAGGACTCATTGGGCTGTTGGATTTCAGTATGGAAATAATCCACTGTCAATGGTGTCTCACAGCAGCATACTCCCTTCTCCCTGTTGAGAACATGTTTTGTCAAGCATGCATGTGTATGAAAGGGTCAAGAGGTATTGGAATAGCTTCCAATTGTGGCCATACACATAAGATAGCTGTCAACAGCCCACCTGATCCCTCCATACACTTAAATGATCAGGTCACCCCAGCAGAGCATGTGTATGGATAGTGGAGGAGGTCGATTTAACTCCCGAGAACAATAGGACTGGCCACTTCAAATCCTAATGGAGAGAGTAGGACCCCACTCACATTAGACTCAGTCAATCCTAATGAAAAAAGCAGGGTTGGCCAACAGTCATGTAATGTGTATGTTCAGCTTTATGTATATGGTTATTTTAAAGAGGACCTTTGACCACCTCCACCAACTCTAGCTATTTTCATCCGTCAATAGGTGCCACATCACTGATTCTAGCACAGTCTGAATTTTTCCTCTAACCTCCACTATTCCCAAAAATCAGTGTAGTTAGTTTTTGGTGCCTGATATGCTAGTTAGGCATGTACTGTCAAACAGAGCAGACAAGGGGACCTCTAATTCACGCCTTCTTGCCTGTTCCTGAAACTACCCACTTGAGAGCAGAGAGCCTAACTATCATATCAAGCGTCAAATCTGCACTGCAGAGATTAAATGGAGGCTAGAGGAAAAATGCCAAATGTGCTGAAATTGGTGGAGCCCCACCTATTAACAGATGCTAAGAACTTGAATTGGTGGTGGTGGTGAAAGATCTGCTTTAAGCGATCCCTATTGCACAGACAATGGGTATCGGTAATCCCCGTATAAGTTGATCCTACCTGTGTTACTGATAGACAAAGGTGCCCATACACAGACAAAATTTGGCCTAAACTGACAATTTCACCTTTTTGGGTGGCTACATAATGTTTATGTATGGGGCCACATGTTCCCACTAAAGATAGGCAATGACTCCTGTTCCCTCCTCTGAAATAAATGTGCACTTTTGACCTATAGTTATTTAATATGTATGCTCACATGCAGAAGATATGTTGCAGATATTTTTCCAAAATCCGTTCCGTGCATGCGGATGGAGTTGGTTTCTGCAACACCTATTCAGAGCTACAAGCTACAGAGACTGCGAGTGATGTTTGCAAGGATTAACAGAAGACCAGGTGACGGTGTGATGAGTGCTACTGGTGTATAGTTTGTCTACACTGTCAGTTTCTGTGTGATTTTAAAATTTTCTGCAAATGGTGAAAAAAGACAAATCACGGATTAAATTATTTCACCTATGACTTTATTTGATCCACAAAACACAGAGGTTGCAAGTGAGATTTGTAAATGTGTAATAAAGTGCAAGCTTGTGGATAAGTGCTTAGTTTAATAGAAGGCTGTAGTTTACATTAAGGACGTATGAAAAGGAGCACTTGGTCAACAGTGATCATAAGTTTTAAAAAGAAGCCACAAAAACCTGGAACTTTAGAAATAAGGCTGTATTCACATGGCTGTGCAAAAAAACAAACAAACTGAAAAATGAACAAAATGTCCTCCTTCCACCTGTTTTCAAGGATCTCTCCTAGATTTGAGGCTGAGGGATCCATGAAATATGGACAGAAATAGGACATGTCCTATTTTCTGATGGTCTGTTAAAATGGACCTTGAAAAAAAAATTAACGTGAATAGTTCAACTGCAATTTACAAAAGTATTTGTACTCATGCAACAACTTTTTCTAAAGCTACTGATGCAAGCACTGGGGGGGACCATATATGTACATAGTTAAAGATGACCTTTCACCACCTCCACCTATTCCAGTTTTTAGTATACACAAGTGGACAAAATTGTTGGTACCCCTCGTTTAATGAAAGAAAAACCCACAATGGTCACAGAAATAACTTGAATCTGACAAAAGTAATAATATATAAAAATTCTATGAAAATGAACAAATGAAAGTCAGACATTGCTTTTCTACCATGCTTCAACAGATTTAAAAAAAAAAAATAAAACTCATGAGACAGGCCTGGACAGAAATGATGGTTCCCTTAACTTAATATTTTGTTGCACAACCTTTTGGGGCAATCACTGCAATCAAACGATTCCTGTAACTGTCAATGAGACTTCTGCACCTCTCAACAGGTATTTTGGCCCACTCCTCATGAGAAAACTGCTCCAGTTGTCTCGGGTTTGAAGGGTGCCTTTTCCAGACGGCATATTTCAGCTTCTTCCAAAGATGCTCAATAGGATTTAGGTCAGGGCTCATAGAAGGCCACTTCAGAATAGTCTAATGTTTTCCTCTTAGGGTGGGTTCACACCTGCGCTTGAGTCCATCCGCTGCTAATCCGAGTGAAAATCTCGGGGAACGGGATCGGCATCGGATACCGACAGGTTAGCGACGCATTGGTTAAAAACCCATTAATTTCAATGGGTTTTTAAAGCAATGCGCGGGTGTCCGATTGCACCCTCTGCTCTGGGAATCCTTTTTTTTCGTCGGAAACAAAGTCGGACATGCAGGACTTCGTGTCCGACGAAAAAAAAAAAACGGAAGCTCAGCATTTAGGGGATACAAAGCCACAGTGAGGAGCAGTTGAATAGAGCAGGAACAAGCATGAGAAGTCTATGGGACTGATGGAAGCAGCTGAGCACAGCACTTGGATGTTTGTCAGCCCATAATGACATTAGTAAAGAATGGTTGGGTAACATAAGACACTTCAGAGATATACAGTCATGGCCAAAAGTTTTGAGAATGACACAAATATTATATTTTCACATGATCTGCTGCCCTCTGGTTTTTATGTGTGTTTGTCAGATGTTTTTATCACATACAGAAATAGAATTGCATTCATATTATGAGTAACAGAAGCTTATATTGACAGTTAGAATGAGTTAATGCAGCAAGTCAATATTTGCAGTGTTGACCCTTCTTCTTCAGGACCTCTGCAATTCTCCCTGGCATGCTCTCAATCAACTTCTGGACCAAATCCTGACTGATAGCAGTCCATTCTTGCAGAATCAATGCTTTAATTTTGTCTGAATTTGTTGGTTTTTGTTTGTCCACCCGTCTCTTGATGATTGACCACAAGTTCTCAATGGGATTAAGATCTGGGGAGTTTCCAGGCCATGGACCCAAAATCTCTATGTTTTGTACCCTGAGCCATTTAGTTATCACCTTTGCTTTATGGCAAGGTGCTCCATCATGCTGGAAAAGGCATTGTTGAGCGCCAAACTGCTCTTGGACGGTTGGGAGAAGTTGCTCTTGGAGGACATTCTGGTACCATTCTTTATTCATGGCTGCTGTGTTTTTAGGCAAGACTGTGAGAGAGCCGATTCCCTTGGCTGAGAAGCAACCCCACACATGAATGGTTTCAGGATGCTTTACAGTTGGCATGAGACAAGACTGGTGGTAGCGCTCACCTCTTCTTCTCCGAATAAGCTGTTTTCCAGATGTTCCAAACAATCGAAAAGGGGATTCATCAGAGAAAATGACTTTACCCAAGTCCTCAGCAGTCCACTCCCTGTACCTTTTGCAGAATATCAATCTGTCCCTGATGTTTTTTCTGGAGAGATGTGGCTTCTTTGCTGCCCTCCTTGAGACCAGGCCTTGCTCCAAGAGTCTCCGCCTCACAGTGCGTGCAGATGCACTCACACCTGCCTGCTGCCATTCCTCAGCAAGCTCTGCACTGCTGGTAGCCCGATCCCGCAGCTGAAACACTTTTAGGAGACAGTCCTGCCGCTTGCTGGTCTTTCTTGGGCGCCCTGGAGCCTTTTTGGCACCAATGGAACCTCTCTCCTTGAAGTTCTTGATGATGCGATAGATTGTTGACTGAGGTGCAATCTTTCTAGCTGCAATACTCTTCCCAGTTAGGCCATTTTTGTGCAGTGCAATGATGACTGCACGTGTTTCTTTAGAGATAACCATGGTTAACAGAAGGGAAACAATGATGGCAAGCACCAGCCTCCTTTTAAAGTATCCAGTGGTGTCATTCTTACTTAATCATGACAGATTGATCTCCAGCCCTGTCCTCATCAACACCCACACCTGTGTTAATGGAGCAATCACTGAAACGATGTTAGGTGGTCCTTTTAAGGCAGGGCTGCAATGATGTTGAAATGTGTTTTGGGGGATAAAGTTCATTTTCTAGGCAAATATTGACTTTGCAAGTAACTGCTGTTAAGCTGATCACTCTTTATAACATTCTGGAGTATATGCAAATTGCCATTAGAAAAACTGAAGCAGTAGACTTTGTAAAAATTAATATTTGTATCATTCTCAAAACTTTTGGCCATGACTGTAGAAACAACCACCATACACTTAAAGGGGTTTTCTCACGAAGAGAAGACTGCAGGACTTTTTTCCCACTCCACATTCAACCTGAACGCAGCCAGGCTAAATGTGGGCAGGATGAGACAGTTGGCATTCCCTTTCACTTCAATGGGCATGCCGAAGATAGCGGAGTACTGTACTATGTTTGCATCACTTTCGTATGGATTTTATTTTTACTACGTTCACTGTGTGGCCAAAATAACACCTATATTACCTAAATTCTGTGGGTCGGCACAATTGCAGTGATAACAAATTTATATAGTTTTGGTTATGTTTTAACACAAAAAAAAAAAAACTTTGAAGAAAATATTTTTCTTTCGTTGCCATATTCTGACCTTTTTTATATATATATATATATTTCATATATGGAACTGCATAAAGATTCTCTTGCGGGGCTAGATGTATTGTTTGTTTATACCATTTTGGGAAAATGGGGTCTTGAACTTCAGGGAGTCTGACCACTAATACAATACACTGCAATGCTAATTCATTGCAATGTTTTGTAAAATGCCTTCCTTTCTATTACAGGCTCCTGGATACCTAGGCAATGGATCACCGTCCCCGGATACACTGATTAGCCAAATGGTTAACAATGTTTTGAACGTTTGACTTTCAGGCTCCATATGTCACCATCCACTACAGCTTCGAACATGAGACTATCATCATTTTATAGACAATAATCTTGGCTATCTCATACACAAATTTGACTTAAAACTATGTAGCATACAGTGCCTTGCGAAAGTATTCGGCCTCTTGAACTTTTCAACCTTTTGCCACATTTCAGGCTTCAAACCTTCCGTTTAAATATGATCGCTTGCACAGTGCTCCTTGGGATGTTTAAAGTTTGGGAAATCTTTTTGTATCCAAATCCGGCTTTAAACTTCTCCACAACAGTATCACGGACCTGTCTGGTGTGTTCCTTGGTCTGCATGATGCTCTCTGCGCTTTAAACAGAACCCTGAGACTATCACAGAGCAGGTGCATTTATACGGAGACTTGATTACACACAGGTGGATTATATTTATCATCAGTCATTTAGGACATTGGATCATTCAGAGATCCTCACTGAACTTCTGGAGTGAGTTTGCTGCACTGAAAGTAAAGGGGCCGGATAATTTGTCACGCCCCACTTTTCAGTTTTTTATTTTTTACAAAAGTTTAAAATATCCAATAAATTTCGTTCCACTTCACGATTATGTCCCATTTGTTGCTGATTCTTAACCAAAAAATTAAAATTTTATATCCTTATGTTTGAAGCCTGAAATGTGGCAAAAGGTTGAAAAGTTCAAGGGGGCCCAATACTTTCGCAAGGCACTGTATGATTAGTTATGCAGATTCTTGTCATGTAACTGCATTGTTATTGTTTTGCTCCTGGTGGTGGAAAAATCTTTTCCTCCTTGTTTACTACAAATTACAACCTGTTTAGGTTGATTCCCAAGCGAAAGGTCACTGGTTCAATTCGAAGATCAGCCATGAAGAAGATTTACCAGGAAAAGGGAAACCGCATCATCCAGCTCATCGATAGCGGTCTCTGTAAGAGTAATTAAAATGTAAAAGGGAAAAAAATCAGAATGAATAAATGCAAAACAAATGAATAATCTGAAGAGAAGTGATAGGCCTTAAAATAATCCTTTATACAAAGGCCAGGGTGGGAGGGACATGTTTCACATTGATAGTATGTATCCTTACAGTTCCCTCTTTAGAAACATATGCTACATCTTTTTTTGAACCCCCATTATTTTTTTCTCTCATAGGCACCACTCAAAGAAAGTGTTGGCCTCTCACTAGATGCTTTGCTAGATGCTGTGTGGTGTTCTTCCTGGCTTTCAAATATTAATGTTTAATTATGCAGTTGTGCATTGCAACTTGGACAAGATGTATAACATTTTTTTTATATACCAAGTTCTGTTTTTTTTTCTTTGCCTGATGGGGCTCAATTATTTGGTCAGAATGGTCGATTCCCCCAAATATTTTATGTCTGAATACAAACAGGCTTTGGGATTTTAGCACATGTGCCAAACATTGTGTATAGTTTTTAACATATGTTATCTTTTTGGTCCCTATACTTGAAGAAGAGTACCCTATCACTGCACATTGTCCTGCCCTCACCAGTTTGCAGCCTTTTGCCTAGGAGGGTCTTTGTCTCAGATTTTTTACAAACGGGTCCTAATACTGTAACTAGTTCTTTTAACAGACATTTTTTAAAATGTAATGCTGCTGTAAAAACTGTCTAGGTTCAAGTGGTAACCTTTGCCAAGAAGTGTGTGCAGGAGATCGCAGAGTATAATAATTGTTCATGGGTGGTCCACAATGGGACATAATACTGTGTGCAGGGGCCACTATGGGGCAGAATACTGTGTGCAGGGGCCACTATGGGGAATAATACTGTGTGCAGGGGCCACTATGGGGCATAATACTGTGTGCAGGTGCCACTATGGCACATAATAGTGTGTGCAGGAATGTGGTTTTTTTTTTTGGGGGGGTGGAGGGGGTGGCTGGGGCAGCAGTTTGGGGTGGGGGGGCCCATGTCAAATGTTCTCCTTGGGGCCCAGCCATTCCTAGTTACGCCACTGTCTATGGGTGCATAGGTAGCAGTCATTATCAGTCCCTGGAGCCTTGGGGGGCCCAAAGGCCTCTCTCTACAATATTAGGAGAGAGCAGTATTTTAGATAGCACATGGTAAGTGGGGGCCCAGTACATATTTTGCATTTGGGACCAGGAGTTTTAAGTTCCACCCCTGCCTTTTACCTTAACTTCTTGGTATCTTGGGAATCACTTAGGGTGTGTTCACACGGAGGAATTGGGGGTGGATTTTGCCCCCAAATCCGGAGCAGATTCCTCCCAGAATCCGCATCCCATTGTTATTAATGGGAGGCAGAGATTGCAGCAGGATGCGGAAAAAAGAAGCCTCTTTCCTATTCTATAATAATTGCAATTATGAATCTATGTCAGGCTAAGTGGAGAGCATTTAAAGGGAGTCTATCATTGCAAAAAATGTTTTTTAACTAATCACACTGTATTGTAGCCTTTTTAATGGCTATTCCAACAGTACCTTTATTTTCAAGATGCAGTAGGTAGATTTTGAATAAAGTGACTTTTCCTCTTTAGCTCCAGCATTTTCAGAGAGCACAGGGGGCATTTTCTTTCTTCACAGAGCACAGCCGCATCATCGCTGGATCCCGCCTATTTATCATTAGGCGCCATCCTCATCTGATTGTAAAACCTTCCCCCTAGTCTTCATGCTAGTGGCATACGCTCCTTCGTTCGGAAATCCAAGATGGCGCACGGACCCGAAGTGGGTGAGCGTACTGCACAGGTGCGGAATCTCAAGAAAGGTAAAGTTTAGAGCGGTGCTGAAATGCTAGTGACGCCACTAGCATGAAAACTAGGGGGAAGGCTCTACAATCAGAAGAGGACTCTACCTAATGATAGGCGGGATCCAGCGATGACACGGCTGTGCTCTGTGAAAAAGAAAACGCACCCCTGAAGATGCTGCAGCTAAAGAGGAAATAGTCACTTTATTCAAAATCTACCTGCTGCATCTTGAAAATAAAGGTACTGCTGGAATAGCCATTATAAAGGCCACAATACAGTGTGAAAATGTTTTGCATTGATAGACTCCCTTTAACATTGTAAAATATAATATCACTCAGGCACTAAGTTGTTACTTGGCATTCTGTTCTTTTTTTATTTAGAAGTGTTTTGTTTTATGTTCTTCAAAATTTTATTTTGTATTATGTAACAACAGCTTATTTCTCTTTGTCATCCATGCCATGCCAGCCTTGGTACTCTGTCTTTTATATTGAAAAAATCCAACAAAAAGATGTAGAAAAAAAAAAAAAAATGCTGCAAGCAAGTACAGGGCAGCATACTCATAGTTTATCAAAAATTTTAAGTCCGTTCCAAGTGGCATATAAGTAGCACTACTGAACAATACATCTGGTGACATGAGCAAAGAAAAATAATTGATGTCAAAATCCTGCTGTGAAAAATTGCCTAATGTACTGATTCTAGTGTACAGTGTCACCCCAAGTTGTGTTTTGCCATGACTTTGTTTGGAGATATGTAAGGGGAAGATTTTACTTGGTATATGTAGAGCCTTTTTGGAGATTTATTATTTATTTACACCAGATAACGGAGTAATAACCCAGGTTTGCAACTTTTTAAATGCCAGTTGTGACAAAAACTGTTTTTGCGCACCAACACCGCTTTCACAAAAGTGGGAGTTGTGCACCTTATTATATACATCTGTTTACTAGATTTCTGCATTGCTTAGTAATACAATGTGCACTTTATGCAAGTCACAATTATAAACGAACAAAATCTACCTAAGGCTAGGTTCACACCTGCGCCCAGTCTCTGGGGATTCTGCCCCCGAATCCGCTTGAAAAATGCAGAGAGAAAAGTCCTACAAGCAGGACTTTTATTACTGCATTTTTCGGGCGGAAAGCCGTTGGACCCCATTATTGTCTTTGGGGTCCAAGGGTTTCTGCGGGGTAACCGCTTTTTAAGCGGATTGGGTTTCCAGTAAATCAAACACTCGTGTGAACCTAGCATAAACTAATCACACACAAATAGTTACTTTTAATTGTGGTGGACTTATGAAACTGTTGGAGACAGTCATTGTTGCCAATAGAAACCACTCACGGTGCAGCTTTAATTTTTTAAGAGCACTATAAAAACTGTGCTGTGAAAACTGTTTTTCTTCTAGACAGTCACATTAAATCTCCCCCAAAGAGTAAACATCCACACTGCAGTGAGAAAAAGGTAAGAAAACCTTGAACTTAATAATTTTTAGATCCTCATTTATCAGCGATCACGTCCAATTGCACATTAAGGCTAAGGCCCCATGTTATGGAAACAAAGGTTTTTTTTTTATATAAATTCTTTATTTATGTCAAAAATATAAACCAACAAAACGAACCAAACAAACAGGGAATGGCTGCCATCGAAATAGGAGCCGACGAACAAACTGTGTAAACTACAGAAATAAACAGCATAGTAAGGTAGATGACAATGCAATCAATAAAAGCAGAACGAGGTGGAGCATATACAGAGGGAGGGAGGGAGAGGGGGAAGAGCAGAGGGAAAGAAGGGGGGAAAGGGGAATGTTAAGTAGGGAATATCAGGACAAGAGGTACAGCTGTCCCAGCATCGGAAGCGACGGTCATGGAATCCAGTTCAACGCACGAGGTCTCTGTAATTGTGCGAGCCCTGGAAAAGGAACCATGACGTCCAGGTAGCAATGAAGGACTCATGCATGTCTTTGACCAAATGCTTTAAAGAGGAGTTGCGATAAGCACGGGGGAAGGGGGAAAAATCAGAGAGATGAAGCAGGTAGAAGGAAGGCGTCAAAAGCAAACGAAGCAGAGAGGACCTCTGCACAGGAGTATTGAGAACGTTGGTGTGAGTGGAGAAGAACACCAGAGCGTCCATGATGGGGGGGGGCAGAACCCTGTCAAGAGAACAGAAAGGGGGAGAGGGGGAGCAAAGGAGAGTAGGGGTGGAAAAGAGAGGTAAGTAAGAGGAAGAAAGGAGGGAGCTAGAGAAAGAAAAGGGAAGAGCAGGAAGGGGGAGAGGGTGGGGTACAAAGAAACAAATACAACAAGAATCTCTGATCAAAGCTAGTTGATGAGCGGAGTAACACTAACACTGAGTCAACTCACTAAAGTGGGTCTCGGGCACAATGCAGTGTACCCCCAGAGAGACGCAGAATAACTACTGGGGAGAGGTAGAACCACATGGAGGAGCTACCCATTCCCTGAGCGCCTCCAAACTAACAAAACAGGAGGGGGGGATCTCACTGGTGGAGACCTGTACACACCGAGATTCGCAGGGGGCTGCACTGGGGCACAGGACCTAGGGAAGACAGTCCCACCAGAGGGTACCGGAGCCAAATGAAACAGTAAAGAACAAACAAAGGGTTTATATTTTCAGGCCACTCCTAAAAAACGCAGGTATCATATGTCCTGAGATGTGGAAATGGAGTTCAGGGAGTTCAGCTGCTGATTCAACCAGCTGATCCACAGGGGTTGCGGATATTGGCCTCCCACAGATCTTCAAATGATGACATACCCTTAAAATAGGTCATCAATTTAAAAGTCCTGGAGAACCCCTTTAGGCTAAGGCTTTACATTGCTAAGAAGCTGCTTTTTTGTTGCAGATTTTGCAACAAAAAGCAACTTTTCCACAATGTGGGTTCAGGGGTGCACATCTAAGGGTGTGTTCACACTGCGGAAAATTTTCCGCCCCCGGAGTTTTCGCCGCGGTCTGCCACGACAGGATTCCGATGCAGTGCATCAGCATTCCGTCGCGGCATCCCACTCCTAATTAGGCCCGGATGAATAGGTCTAAACAGGAGTGCGTCTCGAGCCGCGGACACCGCGGGCGGAATCCGTGGCAAGATAGGTCATGTTGCTTTTTTTTTCCGCTAGCAGAAAAAAGCCGCTAGAGGAAAAAAAAACGCTACTGACTCCCATTGAAATGAATGGGAGGAGTTTTATCAGGCGGATTCCACGTCAAAATCCGCTGCCAAAAAACTCCGTGTGAACACAGCCTAATGAGGCAAAGTGAGGCGGCCTCAGGCGGCACTATCCGTGACTGCTAGGAAGAGCGGCATTTTCACTATTTATTTAACCTAAACCAGCCCAAGACAGGCCTGGCGCGGGTAAAGAAGAGGAGATGGCGGCTCCATCAACGGATTGCAGGTAGGTGAGTGTAACTTTTTTTTTTTTTTTAGCGCAGTTGAATTTTAATAGTATGAGGGGTGGTTAGGAAGGGGCATTTTATATAAGGGGGTTTATGAACTTGAGAGGTATTATTTATATAAGGGCATTATTAATACAAGGAGCGTTATTTATATAAGGGGGAATTAGGAAACATTTTGAACATAAGGGGGTGGTCATTTATATAAGGATTCATTAGGGGACATTACGAATAGCAGGGGGCATCATTTATATAAAGGGTCATTAAGGGAGCAGTATTTATGTCAGGGGGAATCAGGGGCATAATATAAGGGGGCAATTAATTAAAGGGGTTGTCCAGGATAACCACTTTTTTTATATGAGACCGGGGAAAGTGATAAAAAAAAAAAAAATCCCTACTCACCTGTCCCTTGTGCTCCGATGTCTCCCACCACCGTCTGGTTCTACTACTTCGGTGTTTTCTTCTGGCGGAAGTCCCCACCGCACATGACCGCTGAGGTCGCTGACATGGGACGTCACAGTGCTGTGGGGACTTCCGCTGGAAGAAAACACTGGAGCAGCAGGACTTGGACCGCACTGGGAGACGCCAGATGAACCTTTCACAGCCTCATATTAAAAAAGTGGATATCCTGGACAACCCCTTTAAGGTGACACTTGGGCTTTATTAAAGGAGCTTTCCAGCTCAATTTTTTTGATGATCTATCCTTAGGACAGATTATCAATAAGAGATCAGTGGACCCCTCCTCTGATCAGCTGTATGAAGGGGCTATGGTGCCTGTTTACTGTTTATCACACGCTGTCTGTTTATAGTGACCGTGTGATGTAATTACAGCCTTGTCACATAGACGTGTATAGGACGAGGCTGTAGTTACATGACATGGCCGCTATGAGATGAATGACACTATGTAAACAGAGAAGCGGTCACAGCTTCAAACAGCTGATCAGTAGGGGTCTTGGGTTTTTGAGCCCCACTGATTATTTTATTAATGACCTAGAAAACCTTTTAATTAGGAAACACCTGGGGCAATATTAATAATGGGCACTATTTATACAGGGTACACACAGACATTATTCATTTAAAGATGCACTTGGGAGTATTATTCATTATGGGGGGGTTATATCATATATTTTATAATTGGGCTAGCGGCAGGATGGGGGCTTTGTGTAGGTGAGGACAATGTGTGACAGGTGCCTGGAAAAGTGAGGAGCCAAAGATGTCTGTGTTGCAAACTTTACAGAGACAAGTCACAACTGGAAGAAGTGGTCATGGTGGGAAGAGGAAGGAAATGTCAACGATTAGTCAGAGATGTCAGCTGTAAGTCACAAAATGCTACTGCACTGTCGTCACCTAAATGATAGAGGAAACCTATGTGTATATGGGGCTATAGAAATGAAAGGGTCAGTGTGCTAGCCGTGAAAAATGGTCATGTGCATGAGGCCTAACTTAGTATATCATTATAAAATAGTGGCCTATTGCTAGCGTGCATAGTGCTAAGAATTGGAGAATGTGGTCTTTAGTGATTTTTATGTTTGTATTATTCATTTTTATGTTTCTATGTCTATGGGTCTCATTCTTGTATAGGCCTGGCACACCCACAAACTACAACAGGTAATTACAATATTTTGTATTAGAGAGGAGAGTGTCAGGGGAATCTGCAGGTTGAAACTAGCCTTGCCATCTGTCTACAGCTCAGATCAGGCATTCTCTAGATAATTATGCTCAGATATAATTACCACTTGATGTCAGAGTGACCTACTGATTAAGAGTAAGGTATCCAATTACATAACAAAGCATGTACGGAGCAATGAGATGCCCTGTTTACGGTATAGATTGACTTCCGATTTACTGTAAATGGGTTGTAGCGGTAAGCATAGACCAGCCTCAATAGCTATAATACAATGACAAGCCTGGGAGCCTTCATTAGGCTCCCAGCTGTTAAAGAAACAGGACCCGAGATCGCGGGAGCTGTCCTGCACGATCAAAGGTATCCAGTGGGGAAGGTTTGGACTTTGAGAGGCTACAGCGTATTGCAAATCTTGTGATTAGAGTGAAATAGTATTGTACAGCGGAGACCCTGTAGCTATGGCGGCCGCTCTGCAGCAGGCTGCCATAGGTCTTTTTCTTTTGAGGGGTCCGGTGTACTTTTTAGTTATACCATTTTGAGGAATGTCTGGTGTTTTGATTGCTTTTTATTCAAATTTTTATTATTTTTTTTTCCCCACTACACCGTATACCGTTTACCGTATGGGAAAAATGTTTATATGTTTGTAGACAGGGCATTTTCAGAGATGGGTATGTATAATTTGTTTGTTTTTGTTAATTTATCTTTATTTCACATATAGGGAAAGGGGGGTGGTTTGAATTTTTAGGTTATTAATTTTTTTATATTTTAAATGTTTTTTTTTTTTTGTTTTTTTATAACTGTTTTGTTATTTTGTACATTTCCCCTTGTGCGTTTCATATATGATGACCCTCTGTTAACTCCGGGGCTATGAAGATTGGTATTAGTAACGCCAGTCTTCATAAATCTGTCTCAGTATGTTTTACTCTAATTTTCATATTCACAACCAGCACTTGGTGATCATTATCTTCAGCATCACCATCTGCTTCTCCTCCTCCTCCTCCATCCCAATTTCAGGTATACATAAGAGAATTTGTGTCCAGGAAACTGCAATATGCATCCAGTCATCTGGCAGTTCTACAACTTAATTTGCACCTGGCTAAGTTACTGATGGTGCAGCCGCTGCTTTACCACTTAGTGTATATCACTACGTTTCACAAACTGATGGTTAGAGAATTTAAAATAAGATAAGATAATCCTTTAATAGTCCCACCATGGGAGAAATTCAGTGTGTTACAGCAGCAAAGATAATGCAATACAAATACAATATATACAAAAGCACCAAGGTAGGGGCATTACAGTGACAGTAGTAGAAGTGATACCACAACTTAAAGAGGACCTTTCATGTCCTCAGGCACATGCGGTTTTATATACCGCTAGAAAGCCAACAGTGCACTGTGTTTCTCACAGCTCAATGTCATCACTGGGCGGTAAGGAACGCCCTCCCTGACTTTACTCATCCATAGCCCTGTACTGTCAGAGGGGGCATTCCTTACAGCCCAGCGATGACGCTGAGTACAGTCAGGGAGGGCGTTCCTAACCGCCCAGTGATGACGCTGAGCTGTGAGGAACGCCCCCCCCAGTACAAGTCTATGGAGGAGTACAGTTAGGGAGGGCGTTCCTCACAGCCCAGCTAGATTGTCAAGAACGCCCTTCTGACGGTGGACAGTGAAACCAAGACCACCGATAGCTCCAGCCCCGGGGCACATAACGGGAAAGCTGAATTCAGCGTACTGTTGGCTTTCTAGCGGTATGTAAAACCACATGTACATGAGGACATGAAAGGTTCTCTTTAAAGATCTTTCAGTTATGGAATGATCTCCGCTTAGGTCGGTGTTAGTTGTACAGCCTAACTGCAGCGGGGAGGAAAGACTTCCGATAGCGCTCCTTTTCACACTTTGGGTGAAGTAGTCGGTCACTGACAGTGCTACCCAGTGCTATCATGGTCTCATGCATGGGATGGGAGTTATTCTCCCACATGGAGCACACCACGTACAGTATCCTTCTGTCACCCACCACCTGCACTGGGTCCAGGGGGCTCCCCAGGACAGAGCTGGCCCTTCTAATCAGCTTGTCGAGTCTATTCCTATCCCTGGTTGGGACTCTCCATGGATATGTCAGTGTGGGGAAAGAAGCCCACCACCGTCAACATCTGGAGCAGCAATTATAGGCAGGGACAATACCTGACTTTCACATCCCAGAAATGCAACATGCCCAGGTCCTAGTACCATACCATTTATACAGGTCCTGTTCCAACATCGGGGGGCCAATCCACCTCCTATGGTTCCCCTTCGCTAAATCAGGGCAAGCTGTTGCTTTCACTCACCCTCCCTCGTTTCATGGGTGTAAGGTCAAACTCTACCATGCAGTTTTTCAGCTAATGAGCCTGGATCAGAGATGCCACACGGCAGAGGAGGTGTTCCGCTGTATCCTACTAACCACCAACCACAACTGTAAAGTGTTGCCAGCGACAATGGGATCAATATTGTGGCTGCACTGCAGCTGAGAAGAAAAACACATTGGGGCATATTTATCTATCAATAGAAGTCCAACACTTTTCTGTCTACATTTGCGGCAAAATTTATGGTGCACGACATTTACGACATATTTCTAACCAGTGTACAACAGAAAAAACTGAAAACAGGCTGGACACTTTTGAAAAATGTGCACCATAATGGGCGCAGTTTAGAAGTTTCTAACTTTACAACACATTTATGTGCAAAGTAGAACAAATGGTGTAATAAATTTGTGACAATTTACTTCATGCGCCTTAAATTCCTGTTGTGCGTCATATGTTTGTCTCCTCAATAAGTGAGAGATGATTTGTGTCTTATAAATGAGAGATGTTATGTTGTGCCAAAAATTGTAGGGTTTTTGATGCGAGAGTCAAATATTTGTTTCTTACAGCATGCAAGTTAAGATTCTTGTCCACAGATTTTGTCTACATGTTTTGTGCCAAATATTTGTCTCATTGTCAGAATTCTGGATTTTCTAGAAAACCTCCATATTTATGAAGGTGTGTGCAAAGATCAACAGTATTGATAAATGTGCCCCATTGTCTCTGCATAGCACGTGTGCTCAATTTGGTAGTGCACAGTTTTATTAATGCATATAGTGGCATATAGGTGCTGTTCATGGCCAGAAAAATGTCTGTACATTTCAGCCATTCTCTTTTTTTTTTTTTTAAGTATTTATTTATTACTGTTTATTGAGAATTGCAGTGCAATTCAGCCTTTCTTATGTGGCTAAAAACACCCTGCTGGACTTACAGCAACAAAATGGCCTGCCCTTTCACGCCTCATCTGCGACTTTCCAACTCACTAGAATTCCACATCGCACAAACTGAGGTGCCTATGTGAGTTGCAGAAGGCAGTGAATGATTACTGTATTCAGCAGGTCACAGGGGCAATGTGTTATATTGAAATCCCCCATTGGAGGTTCATAAAGGAACTGTCAGTAGGGTCAACTACAGCATCACTGATGTCATCCCTTTAATATATATCTTACAGTAATCACTTACACTAATGCGACAAGGGATGGAAGAAGAAGAACAGCTTCTACCTCTTGATCACCATCATTGCCCTAGGGTGATGCAAGAGAAACTGGATGAGGATGAAGAGTTGGTCTGGGTCATTTTGGAGGATGACCTGGGCCTCCTAGAAAGGAGGAGGAGGAGGAAGACTTCCTTTTGGATGCAGAGGTGCATCTTTTACAGCCACGGTAGGCTGACTCTTATTTGTTTTAAGACGATAATGATAGAAACGAACATGCAGATCAAGAAGACCAATCATGGGAGGCCCCTGGGTCCGTGCACACACTCACAAGCATGGCAGGCAACATGATTATCTGCTTACTTAGTGACAAGTGTATTATTAGCATGAAGCAAAGGGATGAGTACTGGACTGCCAAGTTTTTAGATCCTCGCTATGAGGCCAAAATGGGGAAATTCGTCCCTGCCTCCCAAAGGGAGGCAAAATTGGCATAGTATCAGGATCGGCTCTATACCCAGCATGAGGCAGCTGTTAGGGAGCCCAGGGCAAGTGCCAGTTGCATGTCTACCCAGGAAGCCTCTGACTGCTCCCACACCTCCTCATTCAGTGCTCCACTGCCTCTGCTAGTGCCACAGCTACAAGTCGCAGCAGGAAAACCAGGAGCAACCAGTATATTATCTGAAACATGATGAACCAGGAGAATTTTCACTTTTCAGCGTGAACCACACACACAACAGGTAACTAACAACCATCAATTTTCCCTGCTCTGTCATAGGCTTCAACTGTATACAGTTGTGAGTGGAGCTGTCCTGGGCAGAAAGTCTTGTGCACCGTTTGCCCCATGGTTAAAGTGGCCCTGGCACTGAGTGTTAAAAAAAAGTGTCAGTGTAATACAGTGCCTTGCAAAAGTATTCATACCCCTTGAACTTTTTCACATTTTGTCACCTTACAACCATAAACTTAAATGTATTTTCTTGAGATTTTAAGTGATAGACCAACACAAAGTAGCAGATAATCGAAGTGGAACAAAAATGATACATGATTTTCAAAATTTTAATCAAACAAAAATCTGAAAAGTGTGACGTGCAAAAGTATTCAGCCCCCTGTACTCTGATACCCCTAAATAAAATCCAGTGCAATCAATTGCCTTCAGAAGTCACTTAGTTAATCAACAGAGTCCAGCTGTGTGTAATTTAGTCCCAGTATAAATACACCTGTTCTGTGAAGGCCTCAGTGGTTTGTTAGAGAACACTAGTGAACAAACAGCATGATAAAGACCAAGGAACCCACCAGAAAGGTCAGAGATAAAGTTGTGGAGAAGTTTAAAGCAGGGTTAGATTAAAAAAAAAAATATCCCAAGCTTTGAGCATCCCAAGAAGTACTGTTCAATCCATCAGCCAAAAATGGAAAAAGTATTATACAACTGCAAACTTAACCAAGACATGACCGTCCATCTAAACTGACAGATCAAGCAAGGAGAACACTGGTCAGAGAAGCAGCCAAGAGGCCCATGGTCACTCTGGAGGAGCTGCAGAAATATACAGCTCAGGTGGGAGAATCTGTCCACAGGACAACTATAAGTCGTGCACTCTACAAATCTGGCCTTTATGGAAGAGTGGCAAGAAGAAAACCATTGTTGAAAGAAAGACCTAAGAAGTGCCGTTTGCAGTTTGCCACAAGCCATATAGGGGACACAGCAAACATGTGGAAGAAGGTGCAATGGTCAGATGAGTCCAAAGTTGAACTTTTTGGCCTAAATGCAAAGGGCTATGTGTGGCGGAAAAGTAACACTGCTCATCACCCTGAACACACCATCCCACTGTGAAACATGGTGGTGGCAGCATCATGCTGTGGGGAGGCTTTTCTTCAGTAGGAACAGGGAAGCTTATCAGATTTGATGGGAAGATGGATGGAGCTAAATACAGGGCAATCCTGGAAGAAAACCTGTTGGAGGCTGCAAAAGACTTGAGACTGGGAAGGAGATTCACCTTCCAGCAAGACAATGATCCTAAACATACAGCCAGAGCTACAGTGGAATGGTTTAGATCAAAGAATATTCATGTGTTAGAATGGCCCAGTCAAAGTCCAGACCTAAATTCCATTGTGCATCTGTGGCAAGACATGAAAATTGCTGATCACAGACGCTCTCCATCCAATCTGGCTGAGCTTAAGCTATTTTGCAATGAAGAATGAACAAAAATCTCAGTCTCTAGATGTGCAAATCTGGTAGAGACATACCCAAAAGACTTGCAGCTGTAATTGCAGCAAAAGGTGGCGCTACAAAGTATTGATAAAGGGGGGCTGAATACTTTTGCACGTAACACTTTTCAGGTTTTTATTTGATTAAAATTTTGAAAACCATGTATCATTTTCCTTCCACTTCACAATTATCTGCTATTTTGTGTTGGTCTACCACTTAAAATCTCAAGAAAATACATTTAAGTTTGTGGTTGTAAGGTGACAAATTGTGAAAACGTTCAAGGGGTATGATACTTTGCAAGGCACTGTATATGGATAAACTCGGAGTTTGTATCCACTACTTACCATCCATTTTCCAGTAGATATACATGTTATTGTCACTTTGACATAACTTTGGCTGTGTTTGCTTACAGAAAATCTGTGAATTTTCAGTTCTTGTATCACACCATGTCTGATGAAGGGAGCGAGTACTCCTGAAAGCTTACTTATAAATATACTCAGTTAGCCTCTAAAAGGTATCGCCTGATTTCTTCACTCTTCCACTACTTTCAATGGCTAACACGGTACAACATTATACTACTATCAACTTGAAAGATACCACAATGTACTGCAAAAGAATGGAACTGAAAAACCGGCTTAAGAAACTTGCACAACTCAACAGCGACATCTTCTTCTTAACAAAATGCAAAAAGGAGAGACTCATCCCAAAAGGCTTCAATTTACGTAACCCAACCCAGAACACCTACAACAGCTGATATGCAGAACAACTATGTATTCGGACATCTGAAAGGCTGCGGAACAATATGATAAAAATTTCCTATAACAACAAAAAAAGAACACAGGATGAGATACAGGCCCTGAAATCATCATTGGCTAATGACACAGAGGAAATGAAGGCCAAACTCCACACATACTACTGGGAACTTCAGGATATGCTTATTAACAACAAAAAGAAAAAGCTCCACAGACTGAGACAAAAAGGTCTCATTACTACAACCGCAAGTACTAGCCCAGCTCAGCAAAGCTGTGTTGTGAATCTTTCCTCTTATGAGCCAAACAAACACGAAATGTCAGTTCTCTCCAAAGGTCTCTCCTTCTGCCCCTCGGCACACACTGACCATATCCAACTCTGCAATGATATGGAGGAGTTTTTCAGAAAAAATGAAATTAAGGGAATATTTTTATGACAAAGACCTTCCATACAGCAGCGACTCTGAGATGGAACAGCCCATAAGGAATCCTACCAAAAAATCTACCTGGACCCCACGCCCTGGAGCTAGTGCAGCACTGGATAAATATATTGACTGTTTCAGAAGCAAAGTAAAATCAGAAATCCTGGAGAAACAAAAGAAACAAGCGCATAACCTAACCCTGCAGGAACAGAAGGCTATTACTTCACTGAAAGAAAATCAGGATATAATAATAAAACCAGCTGACAAAGGGGGCGCAATAGTCATAATGAACACCTCAGACTATATCCAGGAAGCAAACAGGCAACTGTCAAATCCCATCCATTACTCCAAACTTGGAAGTGATCCCACAGAGGCCTATATGAAAGAACTAAAGAGTATGATGAAGGAGTTTCCAGTCCAGATCCAGAATCAGGTAAAAGGACTTATCCCACAAGATCCCAGACCGGGCTGCTTCTATATGCTCCCAAAGATACACAAAGATGGCAACCCTGGGAGGCCTATCATTTCTGGCATTGGGACACTGACAGAAAACATCTCAGGTTGAGTGGAAAATCTCCTAAAACCCCTTGTCATGGATACTCCAAGCTATATCCAAGAAACCACTGACCTTCTTAACAAACTGAATGCCCTGGGCCCTCTACCTGAGGGTACCATTTTGGCCACCATGGATGTGGAATCCCTGTATACCAACAATCCCCACAAGGATGGAGTTGCAGCATGTCGGGTACACCTGGCAAAACAAAACCTCCCAACAGAACCAGTAACGCAGCTCATACAATTCATCCTTAGCCACAACCATTTTACCTTTGGAGAGGATCTATATCTACAGCGAATGGGAACTTCAATGGGGACCAGATGTGCACCCCAATATGCAAATCTCTTTATGGCAGAAATGGAAGGAACATATTTATCAACATGCACCACCAAACCTATGATTTACCTTCGTTATATCGATGATATCCTTGTCATCTGGACTGCAGGTGAGGAGGCCCTACTTCAATTCCATAATGACTTCAATGACTTTCACCCGACCATCAACCTTAAACTTAGCTATTCAGGGAGTGAAATTCACTTTCTGGATACCACAATATACATTAAAGACCACCGGCTACTCACATCGATATACCACAAACCCACAGACAGAACGGCCTACCTGAGAAACGACAGCTTCCACCCCAAGCACACAAGACAATCTATAATCTACAGCCAGGCTATACGATACAATCGTATTTGCTCCGACAAAACAGACCTGGACAAGCACCTCCTGGATCTGAGGATGAAATTTCTCAGATTGGGATACAAACCAAAAGTGACAGACAACCAATTAAACAAAGCAGCAGCCATTAACAGAGACAGTCTGCTCACATATAGAGAGACCCAGAAAGAAGCCCGAGTGCCCCTAGTCGTCACCTACAACCCACAGCTGGAGATCCTACGAAGGATTGCCAAGGAGCTCCAACCTGTGCTACATAGGGACAACAGACTCAAGGACATATTTCCAGTCCCCCCTCTCCTCTCCTTTCGACAACCACCAAACCTGAGGCGTATTATCGTCCGGAGTGCCCTGAAGGCCCCAACTGAAAATGGCACCTCACCTTGCCTACATAAAAGGTGCATGACCTGCAAGCACATCCACACCGCTGACAGTGTACCTATCCCACAGTCACAACAGGTGCACAGAATTAGGGGGACATTTTCCTGCAGATCTTCCAATGTGGTGTACCTCATAATGTGTGTGCAATGTCCCACCACAGGCCTCTATGTGGGGGAAACAGGGCAGAGACTCAGTCAACGAATGAACTCACACAGATCCACCATTAATAACAGCAGACCAGATCTGCCAGTGGCCGCACATTTCTCCGGAGAAAACCACTCTATTGAAGATTTGCGGGTTGTGGTTTTAATGGGACATTTTAAGACACAGGAGAAAAGGAAAGAAATGGAGTACAAATTTATGCAAAAATTTCAAACTCTGCAATTTGGACTTAATATTCATGCCAGCTTCATGTCACACTATGTTTGAACCATGAACTGAACTCAATATTCATGCCAGCTTCAAATCACACTATGTATGACCTGTGAGGGACACAAATCACCTCCTGATAGCAAACAGATAACAGCAAGAATTACTGATCCCTCGTCACGCACCACAAGTTTCCAGACTGTTTTTTTTGACCTGTTGTAAATAACTTCTCTACTTAGATTGCAATTTTTTTTAAGGACTCTAAAATGCTTTGAAAACCATGTGTATAAAAATCTGTGAATTTTCAGTTCTTGTATCACACCATGTCTGATGAAGGGAGCGAGTACTCCTGAAAGCTTACTTATAAATATACTCAGTTAGCCTCTAAAAGGTATCGCCTGATTTCTTCACTCTTCCACTACTTTCAATGGCTAACACGGTACAACATTATACTACTATTTGCCTTACAGAGACAGAAATGATCTAGATAGTCAAAGGAGCCCTGACATGTTTTAGGCTAAAGCCCCACGTGGCAGGCTGCAGCAAAAACGTGCTGCGGGAAAAACTGCGGTGGCAACGCATCGCGGTTTTTCCCGCAGCACTTTTAACAGAAGATCTTTTGGACTTTCTGCTTTCATTATACCTATAGGGAAACTGCCGGCGTTTCCATAGGTATAATTGACATCTTGCGATTTCCAAAACCGCAACGGTTTTGGAAATCGCAGCGTGTCCACAACACGTATTTTTTTCGCAAGGTGTGGAAGGGATTCGTTAGAATCTGAACCACCTTGCAAGTGACTATAAAATGCCACATTTTTTTCCGTTGCGTTTCTGCTAGGCCCCACATTGTGGAAAAGCAGATTTTTTTGTTGCAGAATTTGCTGTGTTTTTTCCAGCCATGGCTGTTGCCCTGTATTGGATTTGAACCCAGGACACCAACTCTGCAAACCACTGATGGGAAGGGGGTTGGTCAGTGAATTCTTAAAGGGATTTGTTGATTTGTTCCATTAGGACAACCTCTGTACATATTGCCCTAGTAGGACATGTGATGTCATATAGGCAAGAACAAAAGGTCAATAACAAGCAATTGACTTAGTCAATTTAGTCCTGCATCTGCCCCTGCTTCAGGAGAAATGAGCATCTGGCCACATGATCCTGTGCTGATCAGCTGATCGTAATAGCTCCAATACTCAAGGGTTCAGACAAACCCATATTACAAAGTTTATTATCTTTACATACACAATTAATTATAGAGAATAAATTATAGATCATATTGTGAATATGATAAATATCAGTTCTTAGTTTCACTACAACCATTCCAACTTCACTAGCAAACGTGTCCAATTCTATATACAAAAATAAAATAAGTGATCATACTGATTTTATTATTATTAGAATGTTTTAGCACTTTTGTGATGTTTTTTTTTTTTTTTTTTTTATAATGTTTAAATAAGGTGTGAGAAGGTGACAGGTAAGATTCTGGAAGGTCGCTATAAATCTCCCAGATTCCTTACTTATGTGTGGTAGATCAGGTAAAACCTTAAACTGGGAGAAAGCTGTCTTTTGTTAATCTCTTCCTCTCCTACCAGGGAGGAGCCTTCAACCACAGGTGGAAGCTGGGCCATATTAAAGGCTTATAAAAGGTTGGCCAGTTCTCACTACTGAGCAGTTCCTGGGGGGAGAAAGGAGGAGCTGGGTTCTGCCTTGGCACTGTGAAAATTGGTGAGACGCTGGTGTGAACTACTGCTATTTTGCCCTGTTTGTTGACTGTGTGGCTGGAGAAAGCCACACGTACAGTTAAGGTGTTCTTTGTATAGTTAGTTGCTCAGACAAGCAGGTTTTTTTGTTACTGTTTTACCTGACTGTTAAGGCTAATTTTGTTTTGCGATTTTTTTTTTTTTTTTTGTAAAATAAACGCACAGGGTAAAACCTGTTTACACCAGAATTTTTTGTGTCTGTCTCTGACTGTCTGGGTCCGCTGCTGCTACCACCGAGCCTATCCTCCCACATTGGCTACAAATTGTTCACACTTGCACTATGACATTTATTTGGGGTTTCTTTAACTTTTAATGGCATGAATAGTGCAGCTCCTTATTCTTCTTGCAAAATGAAGGAAAGTAATACATCCAGACCCCATTTTAAGTCAGTGGAATCCGTTGGTCATTCTCCTGATGATTCTGTCATCAGGCTCCTGATCCCGGGGGGCCCCTTTCGGGACAGGGGCTCTGGACAATTGCCAAGTCTACCCCCCCCCCCCCCCAACGCCAGCCTTGCCTAAAGGCACGGGGCTCATCGGGGGGATTCACCGGTTCCCCAGTGAGGATATGAGAAAGAGCCTTACCTCCAATTCCAGTCTATGATGCCTCTGCTCCCAGATTAGAGCATTCAGCCTGCAGCCTGAACTGCTCCTGGTTGAAGGGATTGCTCACTTTTGGTGATGCTGCATGGCTGGTGTTATCGGTGCAGTTTCTTCTTTAGAGTCCCTGCTTTGTACCAACCTGACACTGGGAGGGTCATGTGTCTCACCAGCCAGTGAGATAAACCTCACAGTTTGAGAAGCAGTGGTCTAGTGTATCCTCATGAGATGAGGATGAAACTATGTAATTACTGACATCTGATGTCATCTGTAACATACTTTTTTTTCTTAGTTATCCAATTGACGTCAATGCAATTATAAGGAATAAAAGGAAATCCACAGATGAGAACTCTTTCACAACAAAGCTATAAAAACTGATGGGATTTTTTTATTAAGAAGAGTAGAAACTTGTATGGATTTATCCTGTGAGAGGTGAAAGTACTAGGTTGTAAAGCAGCAGGATTATAATCTACTTCCATTAACCAAACATGTTTCTGAAACACAAATGGGGAAAAAATGATATGTACACAAAAATGACAAAGACTGGAGCGTGGGAGGGGAGAATATGGATTTAGGTCACATGCACATTGCAACCCCTGTACAGAATCCGGCAAGGTGATGGAGGTAAAAGATTAATTATATGTAGGAACTCAATGTAAAGATACAAACACAGAAGGTGTTGGCGTTACCAGGTACTATTGTGCCTGCATATGAATCATTGAGTTTATTTTGGGTGCAGCAAGCAGAGCACAACCTTCAGGGACTTGTAGGAACATTTTATAAAAAAAAAAAAAATAATAATAAAACAACAGCTATGATTATGTCAAAGCTAGGTTTAAAAACTGTACATAACAAGTATTTGCTGTCACCTCCTTGGCGAACCACTACAACGTTCTGTGAATAAGGCCTGTTGGGTTGAATAAACAAACTTGAAGATGTGTGCTAATAAAAGTGCTGCTTTAACCATTGGGCCAACAGTGCATGCGCACTGGGCCCTATGGTAGCAGGGGCCCTCTTAGTCGCCCCGGATCAAGTGGGCAAATCCCGCATTTTGGGTGCTGTCCCGCTGTTCTGGGCAGCAGGCAGTGATTTCAACTCCTTAGGACACAGACAGAGGTTGAATACAATAGCCTTCGGCTGATTATGTCTGCGGCAGGGAAGCAGTGAATGCAATGAGCATCGAGCCGCAGACATCATTACATCCACTTTTATTTTATATTAGGCCGGGGAAGGTGAAAAAAAAAAAAAAATCATACTCATTTGTCCCTGGTGCTCCGGTGCCTCCCAGTGCGGTCTGGTCCTGCTGCTCCCACCAGAAGTTCCTGCCACATGTGACTGCTGAGGCCAATCAGCAGCCTCAGTGAAGGACACAGGATGTCACTACCTGTGACATCCCCTGTCCTTTTCTTAGGCGGCTGAGTCACGTGACTGCTGAGTCTAATCAGTGGCCTAAGGAAAGGGACATAGGACGTCACAGTGCAGCAGGGAAAACAAGACAGCGGAGGAGCAGGACTGGACCACACTTGGAGACACCAAAGCAGTGGGACAGGCGAATGTTTTTTTTATGTTCACCTTCCCCGTCCTAATTTAAAAAAAAAAAAAAAAAAATCTTGGACAACCTCTTTAAACAAGTACTAGTTCCTACAATTTTTACTCAGGCCACTAAACCTTATAATAAACAATTTACATCACAGAAAAGATAGCGATAGAAGATAATACCTCTACAGATCCATCATTGCATCCACTATTGACAATAGATGATATCACAATTTATATACTCAATTTATCTATGTGTAGAAAACATATTCTTTTACTCTACCACATTTTCTGTGAGTTTCCTGTATGTGAGCACACCTTCCACATGCCAAACAATGCTGATACATCTGCCAAGGTTGTTGGAAGCTTCCTGTTGTGTACTTTATATGCTCCCACTGATTTTAATGGAAATTAGATAAATAAGTATGCAGTGAGCTCCCTGTAATACTGTGATAATGTGACCATCCAGCTTGTTGCCTTGAGGCACAAAGGAGGCTCAATGTCTGACATTACTGGTGAGTGAGACAAGTGAGAGTAAACTGCACTGAGAAGAACAGAGGCGTCCTCAGGACCAGCAAACCTGGGCAGATGCTGGCACCCACTACTCAGCTGAGAACTGAAAATATCAGTTTTATTAACAAAACTGTCTTATTGTCAGTGTCTTACCTTGCCAATCGTGCTATTGTCCATCCACAACCCCTTGTGTGCTAAAGTTTCCCCTCTCTGATCCCTCTGTATCTGCTGTGCAAGTTGCTGTCGAGTTTAATTTTTTATTTTTTTTTGCATTTATTAGACCCCCAGGAGGTCTGATCACTTATGCAATTCATTATAATGCTAATGCATTGCATTGCATGGCAAATTACCGGCTCTAAGCAGCCCACAATGGAAAGAAATTACAGTCAGGCCTGGAAGCCTTCAAAAGGCTCCCCGCTGTCATAGTAACGGGACGCCGACCCTGGAGTTTGCTCCAGTGCCACCGAACCCCAGGTTTGACCGAGGCGCCGAGGGGGTTAAAGCCCGCGAGCCTACGGGCACTGATTGTGGGCATTAGCGCCGGGTGTCTGCTGTATAATACAGAAGACACCCGGCGGCTATGGCATCCACACAGCATATTTAAATACCCAACAACCACCGTACTATCGGATATTGGGAAGGGGTTAATAAGGTGGTAAGGAAAGGACTCAGGATGTCACAGGTGACGAATGTGAGTGACATCTCGGGTCCTTTCCTTAGGCTGCTTTCCTTGGCTTCATCGGTTATGTGCAGTGTGGGCTTCTGCTGGAACAAGCCCCTGAGCGCCGAGAGCCTGGACAGTGGCCCTGGACACTGGAGCACTGGGAACATGTATGTTTTTTTTTTATTATTTTTCACCTTCCACCTTCACCAGGGAAAAAAACTGTTTATCCTGGACAACCCCTTTTAAAGAGGACCTTTCAAGTCCTCTTCAATGTGCGGTATTATATACCGCTAGAAAGCCGACAGTGCCCCCTCTGACAGTACAAGACTATGTTAGAGTACAGTCAGGGGGTGCATTCCTCACAGCCCAGAAATGATGCTGAGCTGTAAGGCCCACCCTTCTGACAACGGGGAGATATCGGTGCCGAAATTAATGGCACCAATATGTCCAGCAGCGGGGCACATACAGGGAAAACCGACAGCTTTCAGCACACTGTCAGCTTTCTAGTGGTATATAATACTGCACATTGATGAGGACATGAAAGGTCCTCTTTAAAAAGGTTGTCCAGGCACATTTTTTATATATTAAATAGGCTGGAAATAAGCAGTCTGGAGCACTGAAGGTGGCCCCATTACTCTAAACTGCTACGCACCACACTGCTCTAATTCACCCCACTTTCCTTCTTTGAGCAACAGGACCAGGGAGCTATACTGAAATCTTGCCTGGCCCTGTATTCTTGCATTAACACTGGTGTATTAGGGCAGTTAGAGGCGTAGCAGTTTGGTGTAATGGAGATACCCTCAGTGCTCCAGACTGCTCATTTGCATATTTTGAAAAATCTCCTCTATTGAGGCATGAATTTTCAAAAAAAAAGGGGAAAAAGGCATTACATTCAGGTGAGCCTGACCTATGTAACTGTGTTGCTAGTTTAATATGCTTCACCCTGGTGACAGACTCCATTTAAAGGGAGTCTATCATTAGAAAAACACATTTTTAGCTAATGGCATGTTGGAATAGACTTTAAAAAGGCCATTCTACTCCTACCTTCCATTCTAAGCTTCTCCCCACTGTTTATGATAAAATCGTTTTCTTCTGTTATGCAAATTAGGATCACGGTGCACCGGGGGCATCCCCCTGTGCCCCGAGCACCCTCCGTGTCATAACTCTCCACCGCCCCTTAGCTGCTTATCTTCACTCCCCTCCTCCTCTTCGCCGGAACTTCTGCCTTTCGCAGGCATCGGACTGCACATGTTGGGGCGGCCATTTTCTGGTGGTCTACTACACATTACGATCGTGTAGCAGACCACCGGAAAATGGCCCTCCGGACACGACAGCACCCAGACTGTGCATCAGCTAGAGATGCAGGATTCTCAGCTCAAGCCTAAAAACACAGCAACCATTAATAAACAGGCATCAGGAGACATATAAAGAAATGCAAGCGTGATGTCCATATAAGGGTGGGTTCACACCTGCGTTTGAGTCCGTCCGCTGCCAAGCCGAGTAAAAATCTCGGAAAACAGGATAGGCATCGGATACCGACAGGCTTCTGCGCTGCGAAGCCGTTTTTTTTTTCGTCGGACACGAAGTCCTGCATGTCCGACTTTGTTTCCGACGAAAAAAAAGGATTTGCAGCGCAGAGGGTGTAAGCGCACACCCACGCATTACTTTAAAAACCCATTCAAATGCATGGGTTTTTAACCAATGCGTCGCTAACCTGTCGGCATCCTATGCCTATCCTGTTTCCCGAGATTTTCACTCGGATTGGCAGCGGACGGACTCAAGCGCAGGTGTGAACCCAACCTAAACCAACACTACAAAAATGCACCATCTACAGTAAATGCTGAGCATTTGCTGCTATGCACAGTTTAAAAAAACAAGATACAAACATCCAAAGACAGAATGTCCAGGGCGGCCATTTTCCGATGGTCTGCTACACAGTACGATCGTGTAGCAGACCATCGGAAAATGGCTGCCCGGACAAGTGCAGTCCGATGCCTGTGAAAGGCAGAAGTTCCGGCAAAGAGGAGGAGGAGAGTGAACATAAGTAGCTAAGGAGCGGTGGTTGAGTTATGACGTGGAGGGTGCTCGGAGCGCAGGGGGGAACACCCCGGGTGCTCTGTGATCCTAAATTGCATAACAGAAGAAACCGATTTTATCAGAAACGGTGGGGAGAAGCTTAGAATGGAAAGTAGGAGTAGAATGGCCTTTTTAAAGTCTATTCCAACATGCCATTAGCTAAAAATGTGTTTTTCTAATGATAGACTCTCTTTAAATGCTGCTGTATTAGGGTATGTTCACATGGCAGAATCTAGAGAGGGAACTGAGATGGTCATCTGCCTCTCTAAAAAAAAAAAAAAAATTGGCCCTGTGGAACCTTTGATGGAAAACCGCTGCTTTGCTGATATACAATGGGGTTCATCCAGAGCGAGGCTTGTATCGCATGTTCCACAGTGATTCAGATGGAGCAGGTCAAAGTAGCGACCATCAATGCTTCACTGCAGATTCTGGACCATTTTTTTAGAGGTGTTTTTGTGGTGGAATCTGCCTCCAAATTCCTCTATGTGCACATACCCTAAGGTGGTGTTGACACGTAGGAATTTGACAATGAATTTGACACAAATTCCGCCTTACGCTAGCTTCACATGGACGGAGACGGAGAGCCTGTCTGCTTAAAAAGAGGTTACCCGCAGACCTCAGACTATAATGGGGTGCGGGGGTATAAAACCAGCGGAGAGAAAAGTCCTCCTTGCAGGACTTTTCTCTCTGCAGATTTTAGGCAGAATCTGTGGCGGAGCCTCCTACGGAGACTGCCATACAGAAGTGAATCTAGCCTGAAATCTTCCTACCATTCATTTCAAATGCAGGCAGTAGATGATTTTTTTTTCTACTAGATGAATTTTTCAGCTAGCGGAAAAAAATAAGCGTCCTGCTCATTCCTCAGATAGATTCCACCTGAAAACTCCTATAGAAATGAATGGCAAGCGGAAAAATACACCTCTTACTTTGGCGCAGAATTTGGCCCTATCCAATATAGGCAAAATACAGTGGCACTCTTCTCCAAATTCTGCTTCAAATTTAGCATCAAAATCCTTGTTTTTTGACAAGAAGAATAAATCGAAGCAGAAATTTTCTGCTTAACAAATTCAGCATCAAATTCCTGTGTGTGAACACCGCTTAAAAGAGCAGATTTTCCATGTCCACATAGCCTTAAACTAGGGTACAGCACTTGGTGGGGAGGCAGGAACTCCTATCACTATATTTTACTATAACGCCAGGTGTCCGTTTCCCCCCACAGCGTTCGGTCGTGTGAAAGTGGTCTTAACCTGAGTGAAAACCGCTCCATTCTTGCCTGGCCCTATTTCCATACATGAAGGCCTGAAGCAAACAGATTGTCATCTCTATGGCTCTCACTGCCTGCGGACAGCGCAGCAGGTAGAACGTGTCACACACCTGAGCACAGAGCCCGCCCTGCCGAGCACCGCTCACACCCACCGCTGGGCTCGGCCTCTCAGTGTACGGGGAGGAGCAACAGCAGCAGGAGGTCGTGTGTGGCCGGCAGAGAGCCCGGACAGCAGCAGTATGTGACCGCCCGAGACACGGCACTGTGCGGGGACAGGTGAGAGCAGCAGGCAGGGGATGGGGTATGTACATAGGTGTGGCACCGCTCGCCAGGTGAAGTCGCCAGCTGGTAGCTGCCTTGTAATCTGGAGCCGCGCAACACTGTGTTTAGCGCCAGTGGCGCATTCCCACCTACAGGTCATAGGAAAGTGATAGAGAATGTGTGTATGTACAGAGCATAGATCATGGGGGTCATACATGGCCCTACACATATGTGCTGTCTCCTCTGTTTATGGGGATAGGTTTTACACTATTATCATGGTGTAATGTAATAACCACAAAGTCTTCGATGCCAGCGGATTGTCTCCCATGGAAATGAGCACGCATGGTTCAGTTAGTGGGATGGTGGGCACATATTGAATGCCCCGTCGACAGCTATTTTGTTGGTAGCCATACACATTGGAGGAATATCAGACGCTTCCACCAGTTTCAACAGTACCAGTCCAAGCTTTATCCCAGTTGCACGTCCGCTTTTAGCAAAAGTGTGATGTTCATGTTAAATATGGACAGACACAATCCTACACGTTTTTTTTGGCTTATGTGCTGTCAGCGGATCATCCGTTTGTTGTGTCTGTGAAAAAAGAATAATGTTTTAAAAAATTTCCATACTTTGTAGTGTCTCCATGTGCTGTCAATGACCCATAGACTTTAATGGGTACTTGTGATCTGCAAAACAGACCAAAATAGAGCATGAGTGGGTGGAAAGGGAACAGTTTTCTCCATGCATCAATTAAAATCAGTGGGGCAGATTTATTAAAGGGGTTGTCCAGGATAAAAAAAAAAAATGTATAATTAGGCCAGAGGAGGTGAGGACCTTTCTGCAGTCTCAGTGGAAGGAACATGGGACATAACAGCTGGGGAGGACTTCCAGCAAAAGAAGACAGCAGGACTGGATGGCGCTGGGAGGATAACAGAGCATCGGGGATAATTGCGTATTGTTTTTTTCATTTTTTTTGCCTAATTAAATAAAAAAAAAAATTTAGGCTGGACTACCTCTTTAAGACCAGTGTTTTGTATGTGTGTGCTCCAGAATGGAGATCTATGCCAGTAAGGCCTTGGTGTAGATTTCCTATACAACTCATGCCAGAAAACTATTGGGCTGAGGGGGTGCCTGCCTCTTCCACATTTGCAGAAATGTGCGAGCAAGGCAAGAAAGGGCCTTGTGCTGAATATGTGCTTCAGTATTACCCATCTACACCAGAAAACTGGCATAGATAGGATAATAAACTCCCAGGGGGTGGGGGAGTACAATGTGGTTAAAAGCGGAGTTTGTACCTTGGTGACCTGCTTTCGCTGACAGCTGATGTGAGAGGAAAGAAGAAGCTGGCAGGGCGTGTGTGGTTTTTTTTTTTTTTTTGTGGTTAAAAAAAAAAATATTAAAAATTCCACAAATAAGGCTCCCTTCTGCTCCTCCTTCACAGCAGCTGCTACCGCCTAAAGTTGCCCATAGCTATCACATACCTTTCTGAGGATCTACCATATAGTGTGCCACATAAGACATGGGGCTGAGTTTGTCCATGTGTAAGGATGCATAGGTGCTGGGATTGCCAGTAAATAAACAGACTCTGTTTATCGAAATCAGGATTTTACTAGTGGCGGAAATTTCTTAGTTGACAGCAATAGATAACTATGAAAAGCATTTCTTTAGGCTAAGACCCCACATAGCAAATGCAGCAAAAAAAAAAAAAAAAAGCTCCGGAAAAAAAGCGGTGGAAACGCATTGCGGTTTTCATCACATTTTTGTAGAGTTTTCCTCTGTGGACTTTCTTCCCCTAGTATACCTATACGGAAAACGTATAGGTATAATAGGGGCAGGTTTTTTTTTTTCTAATGTGCGGATGGGATTAGCCAGAATCCCATCCACTTTGCAGGTGGGGCCCCAATCTTAGTCCCAGCAAAATGAGTTTTCATTTAATCTCATCAACACCTTGCGGATAAGCAGAGTTTTCAGAAACTCATGCAGAAACGCTGTGTCTTCCCCATAGAAGTATTTCAAGTAGCCCTACTGTGGTCTAATGAACACAGCTGGACTGGACCAGGCTGGCTGTAAGATCTACACCATGCCTGCTGTATCACACCCCTGTCTGACCGGGCAGAGCAGGATTATGGACTTCTGCTCTGTTAACTGGCTAGAGTATGAACTAAATAACTTTCAGATTCTGCCCATTGGGGGTGGGGCCTCTGTATGAAATTGAAGCCTTGGAGGTTATCGGGCTTGGGGGAGCATGAGCCCTAACTGGAGATCGTCAGAAATGGTGGTATGTTGTACTTCCTTATCATGACCACATTGGTCACCATCAGAGTATGGAGATACAGCTCATCTCTGACAGTTTGGGAGTGCAGGTGACAGAGATGACAATTCTTTTAAGACTTTTGTTCTACTTCTATCATCTTTGTGCAGGAAAAACAAATCTGTTAATTTTCTTTTAGATTAGTCGTATCATCAATATGAATCTTAAAGGGTTTTTTTTTCACAAACATAACCATATTTCAATTTGTAGGCAACTAAAAGCATTTATGCAAATACATATAATATGTATAAGTAATTAAAGAGGACCTTTCAGGTCCTCTGACATTAGCGGTGTTATATACCGCTAAAAAGCTGTCGGGTTCGCCGGGATGCCGTTAGTATCCCTGCGCTATCAGAGGGGCTGTCCTTACAGCTCAGCGTCTTCGTCTGCTCAGCAATAACTCTAGGGTGTAAGGCCCACTTTTGACAGTGCAGGGATATCTGTGTGAAACTAACGGCACCGATATCTCTGTTACCAGAGCAGATACCGGTGAACCTGACAGTGCACTAAATTCAGTGGACTGTTAACTTTCTATTGGCATATAATACTGCTACTGTCAGAGGACATGAATGGTCCTCTTTAAAAAATTTTGCAGAGTTTTAAAGATTTACGCCAACCATCTTAGTGGTGACAGTCTTTTGTCTTGATTGGTTGCCAATTGATTTGGCTTTTTGCTGTGGCCCACTATGTGGGGCTGTAGCCTAATTGTTTTTTTGGTTTTTTTTGTCTGTCCCCTGACCCCCACGTTACCTATTAGACTGAGCAGCAGGAACACATTAGTGTACAGGGATCAAAATTGTGTTCTGCTTCTTCTTAAAAAGGGTTTTGAAGAGTTGTATTACTTCACCCACTCCTGCCCTTGTGGCTAAGTAAATAGCCTGTTTTTCTTTTAAAACTTCCTTTACAGGCTACTTCTGTCCCTTCATGGGAACTGAAGCAAAACTTCCACATCACCACTATTTTCTGTATATGTGGAGGACAAACCAGGGTCAGAAGGAAAGAACCACCATTGTTATATATACACTTTACATTTATAAAATAAATAATTTTTGTAACTTATTTTTCAACTATGGATAGCTTCAACTTGTTGATAATAAACTGATCACAAAGTGTCCCTCTAGTAGGACCCCAGCTGTAATATGTAGAGAAATTTGTCAGTAAGTAGTGTTGAGCGAACCCGTCAAAGTGCCCTGCAAAAAATGGGGTAGAGAAAGTACTTAAAATAATAACATAAAATAAATAAATTAAAAATATATATTAAAAACAAATAAAATAAAACAATAATTTTGAAACAGGTGGTAGAGGTCCAGGGGGAGGAGGTGGCGTTGGCGGTGTAAGTGGATGATACAGAGAAGGAGGTAGCCAACACTTTAACCACTCACTCAGGCGCTGGCACAGCCAAGTCCTGTGGGATTCATGCCTGGTCTATTTTAATGAACGTAAGTATGTCCACGTTGGCTGTGGATAGGTGGATGTGATGACACCCGCTGCGGTGCTGAACACATGTTTTGATAGCACACTTGCCGCAGGGCAGACCAGCACCTCCAAGGCATAGAGGGCAATCTCTGGTCATGTGTCCAATTTACCAACCCAGGAAATGAACGGGGAGGACCCATTGCTCAGTACCAGGAGACGTGTCGAGAAATATTCATCCACCATGTGAGTCAAAGTATGCACTAGGAGACAGTCTGGGTACACATGCAGTTATTGTTACTGCACTAGGAGACAGTATGCATATATATACACGAATTTATTGTTCCTGCACTAGGAGACGGTATGGGTACACATGCAGTTATTGTTACTGCACTAGGAGACAGTATGCATATATATACACGAAGTTATTGTTCCTGCACTAGGAGACGGTATGGGTACACTCACAGTTATTGTTACTGCGCCAGGAGACTGTATGGGTACACTCGCAGTTAATTTGACTGCGCTAGGAGAGGGTATGGGTACACACGCAGTTTACTGTCACTATTATTAGTTATAGGGTAACTGTCTCTCACAATATCAGGCTCCTCTCCCTACCTCGCTGCACTGCCCTGAAAAGGACAATTATTAAATTTAGCTAAGACCCTGACTGTCCCTATCTCCAGCTGCAGCCTCTCCCTACCTAGCCTAACTAGCTGGAATGGTGACAAGCCTATGACCCTGCTTCTTATACAAAGGGGTCACATGTCCCACCTGGCCAATCACAGCCATGCCCATACTGGGCATGTCTGTGATGTCTGTGGGCTTAGAGATGGTTGGCTGCTCAGCAGTCAATCAACCAGCTTTAGTGATGAGCTGAACCCGAACTTTACAGCTGAAGTTCGGGTTTGGGTACCGGAACCCACGAAGTTCGGCATGGAGCCGAACTTTGCAGTTTGTAAGTAAGTGTTTAGTTTCTGTGCAGTGCCACCACAGGGAAAATTAAGCATTACAAAGTGCCCATTCAAATCAGTGGATAGCCTGTGTAAGGCCTCATACACACGAGCGAGTGTGCCATTTGTGGGGGGACTCTGTTGCTCCCTGAGGTTCCATTGATTATAGAGCAGGTAACATCAAGTTTCGTGACATTGGAAAGGAACCCGGACGGAAGGCACTCTGTTATCCAGGTGCATTCTACTATAAAATTGCACCCTCCGCTCGGCCTACACACTCGGTCATGTTCATGGAGCCTAACGCAGGATAGGTCCTCTTGAGTGAGTCACTTTGTAACTGTTCACCATAGACTCAGAATTTGTTAATAGAGTATATGAAAATGAGTTTCCTAAACAGGTCAAAGCTGTTGAAAGAGAAGACACCCCAAACATGACACACGCTGGTAAGGCAGAGTTCACACCTGTGCCTGATCTACGATCAGGGTTTTTGTCCCCGAATCCGCTTAAAAAACTCTGTTTTTCGGGCGGAAATCTGGTGGACCCCATTATAGTCTTTTAAAGCGGGGAAACTATGTATGTATGTATGCATGCAGAGAAGGTTTTTTATCACCAGACACATCCCAAGATGATGGAAGATGTTGCTCCGGTTTTCTTACCACACTGGTCAAATGGATAATCTGGGTGAATTAAATGTTATTAATTTTCACACAGAATGGGAATGAGAGACATTTTTTTAAGATCTGTGACTGTTTATTAAATCCACATTCTGCCCTCCTATTCCTCTTTTTGTGACCTGCTGTTTTAATAGAGACCTATTATCAGCACTTCTTGTAGCTGTATCTGTCGTGACAGTGGTGCGATCAAGAAGTGCTCCATTACCAGAAGATGGAACGAAGCCACTGATATAACACCGTCTACTGCAATATATAAAATACTCCTATGTTCCTGAATGCAATAGGGGTGCGAGTAAAAGTAAAACGCAAAAATGCAGCGTTTTGGTCGTGGTGGAAACGCTGTGGAAAAAAATGCTGCATTTTACATTACCTGTAAAGTGGATGGGATAATAGATAAGAGAAAACTCTGTGGACTTTCTGTGAAAAACTCTGCAGGAAAAAAAAAAAATGCAATACGTTTCTGCTGCGGCTCGCTACGTGGAACCTTAGCCTTAGTAAGTGTATGTAAGTGGACGCCTTGGCTGTTGTATGTGTAAACTAATTATTTCTAGTTATTCTGGTGTGCTGATGTTTATAAATGTGTCACTCGAGCTTCGCGTTGTTGAATTTACAAATAATTATTGGTGGCGAAATTAATCGACAGCAGTGTTGTAGTCACGTTGACCTTGCTGTACTTGTGTAACTTGGTGTGATAGGGATTGATGTCTCTCCGACGCTGGGGAACTTTGGCTACATGTTTTGAGATGGAGTAACATAAAGATAATTCTGGAATCAATGTACCTCTTTTCAGTGAAATTTTGCACAGTTGCGCCTTTTCAGTTGCAGGCGTGATTAACTAATCGGGCGCACGCTGTTGGTATATACCATGCACATGTCCTCACCATGTGTCTTGCACCTTATTTTGCGGCTACATAATAAATACGGCACAGACACAGAACAAAATGGTGTTTAAAGAAGCAGAAACACGTGATTTCTCTGTATCAAATCCATTCAGCTTGTCCAGTGAAGAGAGCTCCTCTAATTTTTCTGTCTCAGAGCAAACTTTGCGCACAAAATCCAAAAAGAGAGAGAAATTCTTAAAATAAGAGTGTGGCCAGGTCCGCCGCACCCTCTGCCCCCTGCTAGCTACGCCTCTGCTTTGCATTCTTGATGCAGCCTGCAGTCGTGCAATTATGTACTTGAGTTGGCAATGCATTTTAGGATTTGACACAAGTAATTGAATATGATTTATAAAATTTATATAAATGTTGTGTGCTAACTTTGCATAGTTTTGTGTGTTTCTTATGCTTGTGCAATTGTGTCCTATAGTCTGCACTGTTTTGTACGTGACTCCGAGTGTAGTGATTTTTTAAAAAGGCGCAAATAATAAATCCGGAGAACACATGTTCGCCTAAGGGGCCACACCATCTTTTCTTGCAGAAATCACAAAGTGGCGTGTAGGGGATGCTCACGTAGAAAAAAGGTGTAAACACTTCATAAATCTAGCGGCAAAAAAGGTGTTACGGGAAGAAAGGTGCAGCACACATCAAATTAAGGCGCAAACATGTTGATAAATATGCGCCAATGTCTGTGTTCAGTTAATCTATAGCAGCCTTCAGGGACAGTTGATTCTGTTTCTGCCCCTACACACGTCATGACCATAATTGTGGGCACCCTTGAAATATTTCCTGAAAATGAAGTATTTCTCCCATAAAATTATTGCAAAGGAAGAAAAGGAAATAAACGTGTATATTGGAACAACACAAAAAAAGGCAAATTGGACATCATTTCACACAAAACTCCAAAAACAGGCCGGACAAAATTGCCACCTTTTCAAAATTGTGGGTAAATAACTTTTTTTCCAGCATGTGATGCTCGTTCAAACTCACCTGTGGCAAGTAACAGGTGTGGGCAATATAAAAAAAAAAAAAAAATCAGACATGAAACCAGATAAAAAGGAGAGAAGTTGGCTCAATCTTTGCATTGTGTGTCCGTATGTGCCACAGTAAGCATGGAGAACAGAAAGAGGAGGAGAAGAGAACTGTCTGAGGACTTGAGAACCAAAATTGTGGAAAATATCAGCAATCTCAAGGTTACAAGTCCATCTCCAGAGATTCTGATGTTCCTGTGTCCACGGTGCGCAATATAATCAAGAAGTTTACAACCCATGGCACTGTAGATAATCTCCCTGGACGTGGACAGAAGAGAAAAATTGATGAAAGGTTGCAATAAAGGATAGTCCGGATGGTGGATGATATTAATAATATAGTGGGTAGATTATTTAAAGGGGTATTCCCACAAACATAACCATATTTAAATTTGAAGATTTTGCAATTACAAATAATTAAACATTTTGCAGAGTTTTACAGATTTTCTCTAACAATTTCAGTGGTGATAGTCTGTTGTCTTGATCGGTTGCCAATGGATATGACCATGAATGCAGGAACTTTCTGTTGTCTGGTATTTGTCAGAAACCCAGCTATGATTTCCTTATTGTGTCCATGTTATCAAGGAGAGACATTACATGCACAAGAAGATAATTCAACTACAATAAGGAAATCATGGCTGGATTTCAGAGTATAGAAAGTTCTTGCATTCATGGTCGTATCCATTGGCAACCGATCCAGACAACAGACTGTCACCGCTAAGATGGTTAGAGAAAATCTGTAAAACTCTGCAAAATTTTTAATTTGTAATTGCAAACTCTTCAAATTGAAATATGGTTATGTTTGTGGGAATACCCCTCTAAATAATCTACCCAGTGTATTATAACGATACATAGGCTGGTTGAGATGACTATTAGTATCTCTATGAAGTACAATAAGTGTACTGTGCCATGGCAGGCTGAGCTGAGGGTCCACCAGGAGATTCACCTGTGGGTCTGACTGAACCTGTTTACATTGCACCTTTATCACTAGGATTTAACCTAATCTATTGCTCTCAACTACGGAAAGGAATAAATTCTTGTACTGAGGCTTCCCCAATGCGATGTAACAATCTATACATTTTTGATCATTATCGTTTATATGTCCTGACTAATATAGGTGATTGTATGTATTTTTACTACTTGTGGTAGTACTACAGTAGGTGTTATAGATTAGATGTGTGTAGCGTGTGTTGGCCAGCTTTAGTATACTTACTTACATTTGAATAGAACTTACTGGGACGCAAATCTGTAAAACTGGCTAGGTAAGAAATTGATCATACGTGGTGCTTACACTGCAATGTGCTCATCCCTATATATCTTTTGTTTAGGTTCCTCCCTTTTAATGTGTGCATCCGTCCTAGGGCAACAGTGGTCTAAGCCACACGATCATTAGACTCAAGTAAGTATATATACAACATATTTTACACCATGAAATGTTAATTTTAGTTCTACACAAAGCTTGAAAACCTGAAACCGATAGATAGAATTCCTTAGCTCTAAATGTGAACCAAATCTCTTACCTGAGAACATAAAGACTAGTCCTGTCAGGCATCACAAGCTATTGTGTAGTGTGCACAGCTGCAGGCACGTAAGACTATTCCCAGGACTATACCATTGTCTCCATAGCCTGGAGAATTGATGATGGGTTATGTTTTCAGCCTCACTGATCATTACTGTCATTGGAAAATAGCAGGACCAATGACTGCTTACAATATACAGTCATATGAAAAAGTTTGGGCACCCCTATTAATCTTGATTGAATACACCTGGCTATGAAGTTCAAAGCTCAGTGAGGTTACAAAACCAATTTTGTGCTTCAGTAAGTCAGTAAAAAGTAGTTAGGAGTATTCAAATCAATAAAATGATAAGGGTACCCAAATTTTTGCACCGGTCAAATTTTGGTTTAATGCATATTGCACATTTTCTGTTAGTACAATAAACCTCACTTCAATCCTGAAATATTACTGTGTCCATCAGTTATTAGATATATCAAATTGAAACGGCTGTTGCAAACACCCAAATATTTAAAACTAAAAATGATTAAGATTAATTGGGGTGCCCAAACTTTTTCATATGACTGTATATCATGAAATATATATAAATTTTTTTTTTTTTTTGATACGAAGTGCAAAATAAAATCTGTTAAAATTTCATATCTTTTCTAAGGGCTTAGTTATACTGCATTTTGTCTGTGTGCTGCCAGTGTTACACTAACAGAACACAGACCCATTGATTTTTAGATGTCTATTCCAACAGATTTTATGGATGAACTATGGTTCTATAGGGGAGGAAAAAATGAAAGCGTGTTCTATTTTTATCTGTTATCAGACAAAACACATTCATGAAAGTCAAAGGGTCTGTGATGAACAATTGCTATGACATGCTTCACTCATATGACCTTTTTAGTGGGTTAGACCTCATTTCAATGATGTGAAAAATGGATGACATGTGACTCTGATGTGTGAATAAGGTCCCAGGCTGCAGCTATATTGAATCACACTACATTTCTGCAACTGCTGAAGTCCTTACACATGCTGCAGAAACCACCCCATTCAGATTTATGGAAATTTCTTTACTAAATTTTCTGCTTGTGAATTGCCCTTAGGCCCCATTCACACTGCAGTATTCTGTTCAGCATGTTGCATCAATATAAACACCGGAGTAGGTCCAAAACACAATAAACATAGAATACAAATCTTTCCATAATACTTTTTCTGGCATAAATGTACTGATACAGAATTCTGCCGCATGAACGTACCCTAATGAACATAGAAAGATTAACTAGCTACTCTCCCTTGTTTGTGACCAATGAACTACAGTTCCCAGCATGCTTTGCTTTCAAATAAATTCTGGACTAATGAGTATAAAACTGACACATCCCTGGTGGTAAAGAACCATTAGATCATTGATACTAGATCATATTTAACACTTTGCAAGTAGAAATGCCAACAAACCTGTTTCAGTGTGAGAGATAGGAGTGGCATGGTTGTTTAGATTATGGTTACATCTGTGTTGGAGACTGCTTTGCTGTTTCATCCACTAAAGTAACAGACACTGATGGAATCCTATGGGCATCATTGGTGTCGGTCATGTGATGGATCTGGCATTGTCATTATTTCCATTGACAATGCAGAACAATCACAATACAGGTGTGAACAGAGCCTTACAGATTTTAGTCTAGAAGTTAATGTCACATTTTTCATGTAAAGCTTATTTGTTTTCCCTTTGAAAGGAGTAAGAGGTTTTATGAATAGTTCCTTATGATATTATTTTAACTATTTTTTTTTTTTTTTCAGCAGGAGGAAGACCCCACATTTCCACCAGGTCTAATGATGTAGCCTTTTTCCGTGTTTCTGTGGCAAACATATCTGGCCTGGACACAATGGATGGACATGAGTTGCTGCTCACAGACTCGCAGAGTCTTGAACCCAGCTGTACATTGATCTTCATAATAACCGGCAAAGTAATCATGAACACACTTATATTTGGGGCAAGACACAGGAATGTGGGCGCCAGCTTAATGGGCTTTTGCTGCATCTCTCTTGCCATTGTTGACTTTCTGCTGTTGTTTGCCATCTCTGCTATCCACTACTTCCAGGATTTTACAATTTTGGGCGTCAGGTTCACAGATTACCACATTTGTCTGTTTACACAGATTATATCTCATACCTATGGTATCCTGCATTTGCCATTTTTCTTGGCATCTGGAATGGATTACTATTTGACTATCGTCAAGTCTATCCATATCCCATGTGGTTGCTCAGCACTGCTATATACAATTTGTGTTCTTCTTTTATGGACTGGCGCCTTTGCCTATGTTCTTATCTCTCCTATTGGACTTCCAGATGTGAACAATGTACATTCTACACATCAGTGCAATTTTTACATTAGCAGCCAAAGTTTTTTCTTAAGCATCTGTTTAGTCTGCACCATTTTCATTGTTCTTGGCCTCTGCTGTTTTGAAATGGTGGCTTTCTTAAAGTCACTGAAAGTGATAACCTATGCTGAGAACACTGTGGTCGTATTTTCATTCCCAGCAGGGGATAAATGGCCTGTCCAAGGAGTAAAACGTCTTATGGCTGCTCTCTTATTTTCCTTTTTGGGCACCTGGGTCCCATTTGTTGTTCTCCAGATAATCATATTGGTTTTGTGTGCACATATCCCGGGATACATGGACATGAATGTGCCCTGGTTGTATTTTATGAACAGTTTCCTACTAGGAGTTTCCTTTGGACTTAAATATCCAGATCTACAAGTGACAGAGAAGACTTTTTCCAGAGACCCATTTATTGCCTGGAAATACTGTGTTCTGCCATTTATGGATGCTGAACATAACATAATGCCATTTCTGAAAGAGTCACCAATGACAATTGTTTAATGCTTTTGTTGTATATTAAACTACTCAGGTTGTATATAATAAAGTTCTATTCTATTCTTAAAATGACATACATGGTCATCTTTTCGTCAATACATTCGACCATGGCACAGTGATGTATAATAAGTATTTAAGATGCTAGTTGTATCTTTATGATAGGTCATCAATAACAGATTTTTGGGGGGTGGGTTACCCTCACTATCAGCAGGTTACAGTGCCCAACAAGCATCGGAACCGGACACAGTGACCGTGCCTGGTTACTGAACTCTCTCTCCCATTGATTTCAGTGGGACTAAGTTGCAGTAAACAGACACGCTACTACACCGTGAACGGTAATGTGCTTCTGGTTGGTGCCTGGTTACTGCAGTTCTCACATTCACTTGAATAAGTCTGAGCTGCTGTAACCAGGCAGAGGCACTGCATGCTGATGTTATAGTTGCTATAATATGTACATTTATTTTGATCAGGATCACAGTCGGTTTAAACCTCTCTAACACCCAATAACACACATGATTTGGGGGGCAGAGTCCCTCAGGGCATCGTGGCAGTGTGGAGCTGCTTCCTTAGCTATATGATTGTGGAGCTATTAAAGAATGTAATGCATCAAATGTAACAGATTTGTATTATACAGGTGTTGAGGTGCTGTGAATATTACTCCTGACTCCTAATAAAAATGATGTATAACCTATTTTTTGGAATCATTGGGACAGATTTATTGTGCCTTGTATGTCAGTTTCTGGAGTACAAGGCTTAAAAAAATCATATTGTTTGCACAAATAGTTTTTGGCCAAAAAAATTTGCAGCTTTTTCTGTTTTGTGTTACCTTTGGATCTTTCCCGAAAAAGGGGGTGTAGCAGAAGCATGCAGGGAGTGGGGCCATCGGCCCAGCAATATTTATTATCATTTATGCCAGAAATCTAGCGTAACTTCCCTCCAGGCACACAGTCTGGTGGAGGGTGCTCCTCATTTATCAAGATGGGGTTATCTCTCTCCCCCATTGTGTGATTGACTGAATTGTAGTGTGATGGAGCTCTGAAGCAGGTGGCTATACAGCTCAGTGTAGTACAGCATTGCAGCCATTTCTGGTTATGTTGAATTTCCATGACCAATCCTTTTGTTTTCCTTAGAGGTAAGCAGTCTCTATGCCTCTATCTGCCTCATGATCTTCCCTTGAAAAATATTTCCTGTTAGAGGAACTAAAAATAGCAGTCTAGTCCCTACCTGGGGGCAAAAGCCCAGGGCTTGATGACTTCATGGCCCAGTTTTATAAATGTGTGTTTTCCCCTCTTGCTCCCCTGGTTTTTCAGGTTTTTAATGATGTCTCGACACTCATCCAACTCACAAACAATGGAGGTCCATGTCATGGTCCTCCATAAACTGGGTAAGGATCCACACCTGAGCTCAATCTATTGGCCTGTATCAGGGCTAATTTCTGATCCTAAACTCTACACTAAAATATTGGCTAATAGTTTACAACCTTGTTTCTCTCAACACAATCACTGTGACAACACCCTGAAAACCCTGGATGTTATCCATTGCGTTCAAAGAACATCTCTTTGCTGGTCCTATCTCTCTACGCCAATAAGGCATTTGACATCCCAGAGATAAATGGTACCTTGTCTCAATCCTTCTTTATTACCAATGGTATGAGAGAGGGTTGCCCCTCGTCCCCACTGCTGTATATAGTAGTAATGGAACACCTCCTTGCTTCCATCCAAGGTAGCCCTGACATTAAGGGGGTGTTCACATGTAGGAATTTTAAATTCCTAAAGTCCTAAAATCTTGGACTGTGGGTGAACTTTCCTGGTTTGGTCTTGTTTACATATTGAAAATGAAAATAGATCTCATGGCCCCTGTGTTTCCAGGCACATACATCCCTGATTTACACCTGGTACTATCAACTAACTGCTTTCTATACCGGATGACGTGCACTTCTTTACATTTCACCCATGACCTCTTGGGCCCCTCCTACAGTTTCTACCCCCAGCAGACTTAGACCTACCTAGGGACTCTTATGACTACACTCTACTTAAAACACATCTACCGATCCAATAAAGGGGATGTCCAGTTGCAGACAAATGTTTATATGATGAAAAGTTATATAGTTTTCCAATATCTTTTCTGTATCAATTCTTCACGGTTTTCTCTGCTTGCCGTGATTCATGCTGCTTATTTCAGGTGGATAAAAATCAGTCCATGGTCATGTGATGGACACACAGGTGCACTGCTCGTTATCGGGCAGATGTCTGATTACTGTGCTGTGACTAAACGAGCTGTGCACCTGTGTGTCCATCACATGACCATGGACTGATTTTTATCCACCTGAAATAAGCAGAATAAATGACGGCAAGCAGAGATCTAGAAAATCGTGAGAAATTGAGAAAGTATGTTTCATTATACAAATAACATTTGTCTGAAACTGAACAACTCCTTTAAAGCACAGACTAAGACTTGATCCACATATGCGCCAGAGTCTCTGTTGGAGACTGTTGCAATGTCTGCCTGAAATCGGTGGACGATAAAGTCCTGCACAGAGAACTTTTTCCTATGTTGGTTTCCGTTTTTAAACGATGGACACCTGACGGACCCCATTATAGTCAATGGAGTCTGCTGGGCTACTTGTGTAACCAGGGTCCTTTGACAGACCCGAACAACTGATAGGCCAAGCTAGTGTGAACCTAGCATAAGCTACATAGAACACGCTCTGCCTTTGATTATATTTAGCATGGTCCCCTTCCATACCATCTTAAGGCCGGGGCCCCACGTTGCGTTTCCGTAGGTATAATTGACGTGCTGCGATTTCCAAAATTGGAGGGTTTGGAAATCACAGCGTTTCTGTCACGCGTATTTCTCTGCAATTGTGATTGATACGGGACAGTATGTTGTTGGGAGGCAGGGACCCCTAGCATCATAGCTAACTACACTTCTAGGAGTCCCACTCCCAGCACGAAGTTCAAGCCAGTAAATCTGGCTAACACACGGACAAAGTTTCACGGGTGATACATTGTTGTGTGCTGCTACCCTTAAACCCACACCATGAGCAGGTGTCCTGGGAGCAAGAGACGCGATGTAGTGACGTCACTTACATCGCACCTGTTACTCCTTAAAGACTCCAAGACCAGAGATAGGACTGAACTGGGGGGGTAACCTGGAGGGGAACATGAAAAAGTTGCAGAAACCTGAAAGGGAACATTATGAGGGGCATTATATTGTATGGGGCAACTAGAGAGGCATTATACTGTCTGAGAGCCACTAAGGGGCATTATACTATGTGGGGGCCATTGAGGGGGCATTATAAGTTGTGCAGGTCAAGTATTTCTAAGTGGTGGTGATGGAGTGGGCCCACTTATGAAACCTTTGCACAGGGCCCACCAATGTGTTAAAGCGGCCCTGCGCCAGGCGGTTTGGTTCAGACCAAATAGGTCCGAACAAAACTGCTATTATCATACTCCGGGATCTCTTCAGACCCTGAAGTTTGATGATCAGAGGCCCAGGGGAGGTAAGCGAACATAATAAACAGTGATACTTACCTGTCCTGCACTCTGATGTGACTCCGTACTATCTTCAGCCGGGGGCAGAAAATAAAGAGGAATCCGGGGAAAATGTCTATCTACTTGTATGGAATGGATTGTATTAGCGGATGGGCTCTCCGTCATTTAGGTCTTCATGCAGACCCGAACGATGGAGAGACCAACACTAGTGTTAACCTAGCTTTAGTTGCTTTTTATAGCATGTAGGACCTTATTATACACACTCTGGAGCATCATGATTGAGTTCTAGTACTCTGATAGGTTCCAGGTGGTCTCTACCTTGACCAGACTGCCCCCTGAATTGCTGATCCAATCTCTTCCACCAGTCTCAAGCACTAAAATATTTGTCTCACTTGTTCTTTTGGTGCAACGCCATTAGTGATGCCACCCCTTAAGCTGATGAAGATATTTTCTGTTAAGTTGCAGGTACCTTGTACAGCACAGCTAGGGAACCGTACAAATTGTAGACTGTCCACATTTATAACAAACCGGAAAATCTGCTCTTTAAGAAATCTGTTGCCACAGCAGCACTAGAATGAGGAAGTGGTCTTCAAGATAAAACCTGAAGTTAGGTTAGGCAAAATGCTTCTTATATCTCCACCTAACAGATGTGAGTGCTGCATTAACCTCATAATGACATGCTACAAAAAAAACCTGCAACACAAACTGGACAACTCCAGCTTTTCCATAGGTATAATTAACAACCTGCAATTTTGCAAAAACGCAAGCGTTTTTCCACTGCAGATTTATTTCTGCAATGTGTGTATGGGATTAGTCAGCATCCCATCCACAGTGGCTTAAGTACTGGGGCAGCTGTGGTAGCTCACGGCTGCCTCCGCTTCCCCTTTTGCATCCCATCTCTTGTCGCTGGGGCCCCCTGGAGGGCAGAAGGGGAAGTGGATGCGGCTGTGAGCAGGAGCGGGGATCAGAAAGTGAGGCTGCAGGTTTGCGGTAAGAATATTTGTTGGACGAACCCCAACAAATACTGCTATTATACTCTGGGGTCTTTTCATACCCTGGAGCAGGGTCAGACAGGGTTCACCGGTGGGCCCCGAGCCCCGACCATTAGTCCTCATGATGCCAATGCAGATGCATTGGTCAGGGGCCCGATCGGGATCTTAACCATCCCGATCGGGCCCCTGACCAGTGGCATAACGATCGTGGTTGCAGGGGGTGCGACCGTGATCGGACCCGGCGGGGGTACGGGGCCCGTGGCCAGCTGGAGATGGCCGGGCCCCGGACCACTATGATAGAGGTCGGAGAAAGCCTGGTTCCCCGACCGCTATACATACTGTTATTGGAAAGGGGCCCTGGCATATTGCAGGCCCCTTTTCAGTAGATGGCAGGGCACCCAGGGGAGGTGACAGAAAACAATAGATATTCTCACCTCTCCTGGGCACAGCGTTCTCTCCGGCGCTCTCCCTTCATGTGACTGAGGCCTGTGATTAGGCCCCAGCGGTCACATGGGGCACGGCCGCATAATGACATCAGTGCGCCCCCATGTGACCGCTGAGGCCCAATCACAGACCTCAGCAGCGACGTCTGAAGAGGGCCTGAAGACGCTGAAGACGGCAGGATGGACCGAGGATGCCAAGGAAAGGTAAGGCATGTGAAGCATGGGATTTTCCAACAAACAATCAGACCTTGATTGAAAAGAAATCCAAAGGAGTTTATTCTAATTATTTCATCAGAACATATCCAAAATGTGTACTATGAAATCCTTGTGTCAACTCCACCAAAAACTACCGAGCTTGCTGGGTAACGGAGTCCTTTTATAGCATAGACATTTCCCATAATCCTATGCAGTTTTCTCTATAAAAACACTGGAGTTGATGCAGACTTGCCTCTTATAAGGCCAGGGCAGACACACCCTACTACAGCTCCACTACTGCAGGTAAGTAAATGAAAACACTTCTTTATGAAACACAAATTGTGAGTATTTCCTTAGTTTTGGTACATTGTTTCCAGATGGCAAGACCAGAAAGAGTAGAAAATAGAGCATTAGGTGGCCAGCCTAATGAGGAAAGAAAGAAATAAGAAGCAGTAATAACATTCACACAGAGGCTTTACCAGACCTGGCATCCCATGTACCAAAACTAAGGTTACAAAACAGGAAATCAATTATAAACATAAAACAAAACATTTTACCTCTTCACAAGGCAAGGTGAGTATGAATGTTTGTTATTTTTTAATCACCTTCCCTGGGCCAACGATTATTATACTCTGGGGTCTGAGGAGACCCCACAGTATAATAATAGCACCGGTGCGGAGGGGGGCTGTTGGGAGCTTATAATACTGTGTGGGGGCCACTGTGGAGCTTATAATACTGGGTCGGGCCCACTGTGGGGAGCATATAATACTAGCCCCCAAGTCTTTCAGTTTCACTGACCACTCTGATAACTACAACCCCCAGCAGCTCCAGATTCTCTGGGTCTGTAGAGAGTTGTAATCCCCCCCCCCCCCATATCGGCATACAGTGGCCCCTTCACTGGTACCTTATACTGTATGGGGACCATTGATGGGACTATTATATTGTGGGGGGGGGGCAGTGATGGAGGCCAATAGCCTGGGGTACATTAAAGGGGTTGTGCAGGATAACATTTTTTTTTTTTAAATTATGCAGGGGCAGGCGAAAAAAAACAAAAACAAAAAAACCCCCAAACTTTCTCTCCTGTCCCCAGTGTCTTCCAGCATGTGACCCCTGAGGCCAATCAGCGGCCTAAGGGAAGGGACCTGGGATGTCACAGCCAGTGAGGACTTCCAGCAAAAAGAAGACAGCGGAGCTGCAGGACCGGACCATGCTGGGAGGACACCGGGGACAGGTGAGTATGTTTACTATGTTGTTTTTTTTGGGGGGGGGGGGGGGGATTCACCTCCCCCAGACTAATTATAAAAAAGAAAAAAATTATACTGGACAACCTCTTTAAAGTGTGGCGCATTAGGGGGGCCCTGGGGGTATATTAAAGGTGTTGTCCAGGCATAATTTGTTATGGTTTATCCTCAGGATAGGCTATAAATACCTGATCTGTAGGGGGCCGACCTGTACAGAGCCACTTCTGGCGCCCGTCCTGTACACAATACCGGGCCAGAAGCAGAAAGCTCTGTCCACTGTGTATTAGCCGGGCACCTTCACTGCATCTCAGCACTTATAGAAGTCAGTAGGAGCTGAGCTGCAGTGAAGGCATCTGACTGCTATACAGCGGATGGAGCTTTCTGCTTCCGGACATGTGTTGTGTACAGAACAGGCGCCGGAAGTGACTCCGCACAGCTGATGGGGCCGTGTGTCAGCCCCCTTCTGATCAGGTCTTTATGGCCTATCCTGAGTATAGGCCTTAAAAAAGATTAACCCTGGACAACCCCTTTAATATGCATCACAGTTTAATGTCCCTCCCCCCACAGGATGTTAGCCCCCATCACTGCTCCCACACAATATAATGGCCCCATCACTGTTCCCCATACAGTATGGGGGACCAGTGAAGAGGCCACCGTATGGGGGGACCAGTGAAGTGACCATAGAAAAATTTGGCCCAGACAACCCCTTAAAAGAGGTTGTCCATAAATTAGAGCGACCGCTGTGGCTGCTGCCAGGGAGGTGTAAAAATAAGAAAATTTTAAAAAAAGCATACTCACCTGTCCCCAACAGCCCGTTGTCCCCTGCCTGTGTCTGTTCGGTCTCATGGCGGCGCTTAATTTCTGAAAATCCTGTATCTAATTGGTCTTAGCGGTCACATGAGGTGCAGGACTCCCAGCAAGGAGTTGCCGGCATAAGACTGAATTGATACTGGCAGCGGACAACGGAGCACCGGGGACAGGTGAGTATGCGTTTTAATTTATTTTTTACTTTACACCTCCCGCCAGCCACATAGGTTGCCCCAATTCCTGGACAACCTCTTTAAAGGATTTATCCATCTTTCTAATATTGATGGCCTGTCTTTAGGATAGGCCATCAATATTACATCTGTGATGATATAACAGCCAGGACCTCTGTAGATCAGCTTTTCCAGGACTGTGCGGCTACAGGTAAAGGTAACAATTTTAGGAGCCATGCTGTTCACTTGCCATACAGGGTGTAGCAGTAGGTTTAGGTAGTGTAGTGGTGCACATCGTATGGCAGGTGAGCAGCATGGCTCCTGACGTATTATAACCTTTAGCCGCCCTGTCTTGGTACCGCTGATCTGTAGGGGTCCTGATGGTGGGCCCCTAGAAACAATTCCACTGGTGGGCCCTAGACGTCCCAGTCCGACACTGCCCTGGAGTATAATGAGCAGAGGTCCAGAGGAGGTGAGCGAACATAAAAACCAGTGTCACGCACCTCTCCTGTGCTGCCGACATGACTCCCTGCAATCTCAACGCCAGCATGGCTCAGGAGTGCACAGGAAAGGTGAGTAACATTGGTTTTTATGTTTCTCACCTCCCCTGGCCCTTCAATCATTATACTCTGGGGTCTATGACACATTATTGTGTGTGTAAACGGGGCGTTATACTGTGGGGGGGGGGGGAAACAGAAGTTTGCAGGGGGGCCCAGTCTTTGCTAGTTACGACCCTGCCTATCCACTTTGCAGGTAATATAGAATGCAGCATTTTTTTGTTGCGGCATTTCCACTGTGGCCAAAATGCTGCTTTTTTTGCAACGTGGGGCCTTAAAGGGAGTCTGTCATCAGAACCCAGCCCTGCTGATAGGTTAAGGACACCTGAATGAAAAGGCAGTTTCCTCTTGTGAATCAGTGCCTCCATATCACTTTTTTATTAATGGATTTTGACTCCTTTCTGTGAAATCCTGCACTGAAATCAATTTCTGTCCCTTCTATATTCTTTACCTTTTTTTTCAAACTGGCTTCTCACTAGACTACGGTTGTGCAGGCTGTAATAAAACAGGAAGTCGGGGGGGGGGGGGTCACTTTAACCCCTTCCTGCCGGTGGCATTTTTTTATTTTCGTTTTTGACTCCCCCCTTCCTTCCAAACCCCCATAACTTTTTTATTTTTCCGTTCACAGAGCCATATAAGGGGTTAATGTTTGCAGGACGTATTTTTCTTCATAATGGTACCATTTATTGTTCTGTACAAGGTACTGGGAAGCTGGAAAAAAATTCAGAATGGAATGGAATTGGAGAAAAAGTGCATTTGTGCAACTTTCTTACAGGCTTCATTTTTATGGTGTTCTATGTTTTGGTACGATTCCAAGGATACCAAATTTAAATATGTTTATTTACATTTTAACCCCATATTCTGACAACCGTAACTTTTTTTTTATATTTATATGTACGGGGATGTATAGTGCGTTTTTTTTTTTTTTTTGCAGGGCCAGGTGTACTCTTTAGTTATAGCATTGTTTTCGGAATGTGTATTGCTTTGATCACTTTTTATTCAATTTTTTATCAGAGGCGAAACATCGGTTAGGCACTTTCAATTTTTTTTTCCCCCACTACGGCGTTCACCGTATGGGAAAAATATTTTTAGAACTTTGTTTTCACAGTAAATTATTACTTTTATATGTATTCTAAGGAAAGGGGATGATTTTAACTTTTAATTCTTTTTTTTAATTTTTTTATATTTTTTTCATATTAATTTATTAGATGCTCTAGTGGTCTTGAAACCTCCCCCTTCCCCAGGGGGTCTGATCACTAATGCAATGGATTACAATGCTAATACATTGCAATGCATAGCAATATACCGGCATTTGTAGGACAGGCTGCATAAAGGAAAATGGCACCTTCGTCAGCTTCAACTGAGGCGCCGGGGGCACTATCGCCAGGTCTCGCTGTATTATACAGTAGAGACCCCGTGCTAATGCCCCCGGCCGCCATATTTAAGTACCCGGCATCTGCCGCACTATTACGGTGGATGTCAGGAAGGGGTTAAAGGGAACCTGTCACCATTAGAGATGAGCGAATTGATTCTGCAGAAGTGAAATTCGATCCGAATTTCAGGAAATCTTCGATTCACCACGATTCTGGATTTCCTGATGCTTCGCTGTAACGAATATTTAGTAAGGACCTTTGTGACATCAGACGGTCAAATGATGTTCTCTAGTGATGTGACTGGGTAGACGTGTCTTTGCTTGTTAGCAGATCCTTCCACATGAATAAAACTTGTCCGTGCTGGAGAGAGAGAGATAGAGACATGACCGTTTCATCCAAGGGTTTCCGCCATTTTGAGGCCCACCCCGAATCTCTGAAGGCCGGAAATAGCTGTTTATTCGCCGCAAAGTAATTCCGATCGAAGTGAATTTTTTGGGAACTTCGAATCGAACTGCCAAATTGAACTTTTGAGAAATTATTCAGTATAACCTGACATTTATTTCCGTTTTCCTCTGTGGACTTTCTGATTTAATTTTACCTATAGGGAAACCGCCAGCGTTTCCGTAGGTATAATTGACATACAGTGATTTCCAAAAATGGGTCTGTTTTGGAATTTGCAGCATTTCCGCTGCGCGTATTTTTCTGCAATGTGTGGATTGGATTCGCTAGAATTCCATCAACTTTACAGGCATTGTAAAATGGTTTCTGCCACGTGGGGCCCAGCCTTATAGATGTTTTACTTAAATCTAAATATCCATAGATCTATTTAGATATTTTCATTTTGCCACAATAAAATGTTAGATTTGATTTTGTTGTAACATTCAGGTACTGGGATTCTTTTTCTATTAAAATGGTTGTCCAGGAATTGGGTGAGGTTAGGGGAGGTGTAACATAAAAAAATATATATCATACTTACCTGTCATAAGCGCTCCGTTGTCCACTGCTGCTGTCCGTTCGGAATTGATGATGTATGTGAATGATGTAACTTGTTCCTTTCGAGCAACCAATGAGGCCAACAACTGGTCTCTGCAGTCACGTGGAGCCCAGGGCTTCGGATGACAAGGGCATGTCACAAAACCAGAGCACTGGGAGTATGATTTTTTTTTTTTTTTGTGATACCTTCTCTGGCTTCCTCGAATTCCTGGAAAACCCCTTTTATCATTCTATTGGCAACTAGATTCCTACTCATCTAAGCATACACGTTTTGGTGCCGTTGCGCCTGGTACTGCAGCTCAGCTTACTGCTGTTTAGTCCCATCAATCAGCTGATAGGTTGGGGTTCTGGGAGTCTGATATTGATGACCTATGTGAAGCAAATTATTCTATCTATACAGTGGGTACGGAAAGTATTCAGACCCCTTTAAATTTTTCACTCTTTGTTTCATTGTAGCCATTTGCTAAAAGCAAAAAAGTTCATTTTATTTCTCATTAATGTACACTCAGCACCCCATCTTGACAGAAAAAACCCAGAAATGTAGATATATTTGCAAATGTATTAAAAAAGAAAAACTGAAATATCACATGGTCATAAGTATTCAGACCCTTTGCTCAGTATTGAGTAGAAGCACTCTTTTGAGCTAGTACAGCCATGAGTCTACTTGGGAATGATGCAACAAGTGTTTCACATCTGGATTTGGGGATCCTCTGCCATTCTTCCTTGAAGATCCTCTCCAGTTCCGTCAGGTTGGATGGTGAACGTTGGTGGACAGCCATTTTCAAGTCTCTCCAGAGATGCTCAATTGGGTTGAGGTCAGGGCTCTGGCTGGGCCAGTCAAGAATGGTCACAGAGTTGTTCAGAAGCCACTCCTTTGTTATTTTAGCTGTGTGCTTAGGGTCATTGTCTTGTTGCAAGGTGAACCTTTGGCCCAGTCTGAGGTCCAGAGCGCTCTGGAAGAGGTTTTCTTCCAGGATATCTCTGTACTTGTCCGCATTCATCTTTCCTTCAATTGCAACCAGTCGTCCTGTCCCTGCAGCTGAAAAACACCCCCATAGCATGATGCTGCCACCACCATGTTTTACTGTTGGGATTGTATTGGGCAGGTGATGAGCAGTGCCTGGTTTTCTCCACACATACCGCTTAGAATTAACGCCAAAAAGTTCAATCTTCGTCTCATCAGACCACAGAATCTTATTTGTCATAGTCTAGGAGTCCTTTATGTGTTTTTTTTGGCAAACTCTATGTGGGCTTTCATATGTCTTGCACTGAGGAGAGCCTTCCTTCAGGCCACTCTGCCATAAAGCCCCGACTGGTGGAGGGCTGCAGTGATAGTTGACTTTGTGGAACTTTCTCCCATCTCCCTACTGTATCTCTGGAGCTCAGCCACAGTGATCTTTGGGTTCTTCTTTACCTCTCTCACCAAGGCTCTTCTCCCACGATTGCTCAGTTTGGCTGGACGGCCAGGTCTAGGAAAAGTTCTGGTCGTCCCAAACTTCTTCCATTTAAGGATTATGGAGGCCACTGTGCTCTTAGGAACCTTGAGTGCTGCAGAAATTCTTTTGTAAACTTGGCAAGATCAGCCACCATTCTGTCGCTGAGCTCCTTGGGCAGTTCCTTTGACCTCATGATTCTCATTTGTTCTAACATGCGCTGTGAGATCTTATATAGACAGGTGTGTGCCTTTCCTAATCAAGTCCAATCAGTTTAAACACAGCTGGACTCCAATGAAGGAGTAGAACAATCTCAAGGAGGATCAGAAGGAAATGGACAGCATGTGAGTTAAATATGAGTGTAACAGCAAAGGGTCTGAACACTTATGTCCATGTGATATTTCAGTTTTTCTTTTTTAATAAATTTGCAAAAATCTCTACATTTCTGTTTTTTTTCTGTCAAGATGGGGTGCTGAGTGTACATTAATGAGAAATAAAATGAACTTTTTTGCTTTTAGCAAATGGCTGCAGTGAAACAAAGGTCTGAATACTTTCCGTACCCACTGTATATCACTGCTCTATTTCCACTGTCTGCTAGGAATGAGCCAGCTGTTGCAAAAACTTGCTATCAAGAAATGGTTTAGTGCCTTGTTTCCAGTCAAGTACCTCAAACAGGTCATGTTTTTACAATTTCCTTAGGTGATAAAATTACTAACAGTACTTCAAAAATTGTCATTGTTGTTCCCTCTAAAGGATATCTTCATATTGTAACTTGTTTCACCCTTGTAGGTGACTGGAATTGGGAAACACAGGTGATCTGTAACTTGTAGGGTGGTTTGTACTCATTACAAAATTGGCACTTCACTTTATAATGCACCAAGTTTTGTCCTCCTGGCACTGTCCTCTGCAGTTTGCATGCAGATACTGAAATAGACATCACAAACCTCTGGCCAAACCTGTGTCATTGTCTACTAGTATACTTTAGGAGAGAGTGCCTCTGTAATATGGCATCAATGGGACAATTATATTTACCCCTATGGCCATTGCAAGCAAGCAGTACTCTAAAGAAATAGAACAGTTTTTAGCCACTTGTAAAATTTGTAAAGCAATAAGATATCAGAATAGACATTTTATAAAAATTGCCCTCTGAATGGAAGGTCACTTTAAAGTTGGAATCGGCATGTGAAATAATAATTGCTTGTGAAAACTTTCAGTAATATTATATAGCTTTATATATTTACACACAGTGTTATTATATTTATATTCGCTACAATTTTAATAAGTAGTCAAATGATTTATATACCCTGCAAGACCACACTGATCTCCTGACATTTACATTTAACATCAGCAGAAAAGATTAAGGCTGGGTTTACACAGTACTTTTGTTACTGAAGAACTGCGTGAAAGTTTTATTTGTAGTAATGACTAGCACGTTACTATATATGTCACCTGTATGCTAAGAACCAGTAAACCAGAGATTTTGGTGACATGTATAATAACATGTGTTCCTATAGATAAATAAAAAGAGAAACGGTGGACTTTTTTGTTATATATACACCGGTATACATTGAAACATATCAAATCAGACAGGAGTTGCGTAATAATTATAACGCCCAAGTAGGTGGTGCTCACACCCCGTAGAAAAAGCATATGAAAAAATCTAAAGAAATAAAGGGGGTACTTGAGGCTTGAAAAAGCGCGCCCTGTGCGAAACAGACGTTGCCTAGCCATTCTATGTGCAGTTCCTCTCTCCCTATCTAATCCTATGGATATGTTTTTATCTAGGACTAAATAAAATTATGTTTTTATGAAAAAAATCCACGCCTGGATGAGGGTCCCCTTTATTTCTTCTCTAGATTTTTTTCATAATAACATGTGCTATTCCTTACTGCAATTATAAACTGCATGGAGTTCTTCAGTAAAAAGATGCTGTGTAAACCTAGCCATAAGAGGACCCATCACCACCCCCTTATGTGTTTGTTTTGGTAAATTCTTGTGTAATATAACAATTCCCATCTTTCCTTAGGAATCTGGGGCAGAAAAACTAATAATGCACTAGATTTCTGGCATAATTTGTACTAAAAACTGGCTTAGACCGGGGCCCCACATTGCGAAAACTCAAAAAACGCTGCGTTTTACAGCGCCTGCAAAGTGGATGGGATTCTGCAGCGGAAAAGCTGCGTTTTAAATAAAAGCTGAAAAGCTGTGTCAAAAATATACCAGATTTTCAAACAGCATTAGACACTTCGTAAAATCTGGTGCTGTTTAACACTGTCTAGTTTAAAGTGCAACTCCAATTTTTTACCATTTTTTTGCTATTGTGTCGGGGGGGGGGGGTTATTTGTCACCATTTTTTTAATATACTTTATTACCCTATCTAAATTTCTTTTTATTATAAAACATACTGTAACATCCTCCTTAGCAACCCTCTATCTGAGCTGCTGTTAGTGAAAGTCTGTACACAGTTGTATTGTGAATATGCAGAGCTGAAGCATTTACCAAAGGGGACATGGTCACTTCAAATGGCTGTATCTTCAGTTTTATATCACCTATTAAAAAAAAAAAGGCTCTGGTATCATAAGAAAGCTGAGATTCGGAAATGTGATTGTATATGCAGCATAAAGGAACTGCTGTATATTATGTTATAGCTAGCTTAAATATTGGCATCATATGAAAGCTGAGAATGTCAGATACCAGAACCATTTTTCTAGGTGATATAAAACCGAAGATACAGCCATTTGGAGGGAACCCACCTCCCCCTTTGGTAAATGCTTCAGCTCTACATACTACATTGAGTACATGTGTAAGGACAGATTCTCTGGCATTGCTTATAGGAACTTTAGAGCCTGTTTTCTATTAAAAGGAAGTTTGACAGATTAATAAAGTATATTACAAAAATGTTCAAACCCCTCCCCGACACAATAGCAAAAAAAAATAAAAAAATACCCATGTTTTTCACAGCTGACACACTAATCCATTTCTCTATATGGCCCCATACGCATGCCCATGTATTATCACTGCCCTGCATATGAGGCAATGAGCCCAGGCAAAACTCATGACAGGTCCTATAATTGTCTGTTTTGGGGGGCCATGGAGGTATGGGTGGCACACATCATCCATGTGTTGTTTAACTATGATCCTAGCACGTACACATGGTCCTGTGTATGTAGCCCTAGACAGTATTAGTATATCTGCCCCTCTATGTTGTGCTATTTCTGTGTTACTAGTTGGGTTGTGCCCTTACACAGACTGACACTGCTCCATCAGCCCTGTCTGTGCAGGGACACACCACCTTGATAAGGGTAAGACTGTCTTTAACTGATTCATACATTTCTAGGAGGAATAACAGAGGAACAGCTTAACACAGTTATGTATTCATGGGGAATACAAATATCTACTAAATCAGACATGCAAGAAGTGATGACCGATCCTCTTTAATTCTCTATTTGGTTATCTTTCATGCCTTTGACAAAAAAGATTGCCACAATTCAATTTCTGAACAGTCCATGTTAACATATAGTGAGAAATAAAAACCTAAAACAGAATGACATTTAAAGTTTGTCATTTACAGCTGAAATGTTTATATATGTACATAACCTCCATTGCATATATGCAAATTACCCAATGTGTTACAAAAGCCATACTGCTTGAAACCACATTCATTCTGTGTATACTGTATATATGCAGTGGTGTGAACAGAACAATATGGGCAGTTTATAGGGTTTCTCAGAATTAGAAAAACATGGCTGCCTTCTTCCTGAAACAGTGCCACACTGGTCTACAGGCTGTGTCTAATATTATATCTGTGGACAGGTGTGGCACTGTTTCGGAAAGCAAGCAGCTGTGTTTTTAGACGTCCCTCTTAAACTGGGCCTGTAACCACCTCCACAAACTGCAACTCTTTGCATTCATTAATAGGTGTCGCTCCACTGATTCTGGCACAACCACTGCTGTTAATTTCAGCACCCAATATGCTGCTTAGGCTCTCTACTGTGGGTGGTCCTGGACTGGAGCAGATAGTCTGAGACCACCCACCTTGCAGTACAGAGCTTAATTATCATATTGGGTTCAGAAACTAACAGAAGTGATTGCATGGGAACAGTGGGAGTAAAGAAAAAAAAAAACCCCAACTGCACTGAAGTCAAATAATGCAAAGTGAGGGAGATGGTGAAAAGTCCTCTTTAAATTGGACTTACCGTAACCGTTGCTTTGTATAATTTGAAAGGTTGAACATATCTTTTATCAAGATCAATGCAACTTAATTTAATTTTTTGCTGCATACTTGCATCATGACAAAGACACCTTAATACACTGGAGATCACTGATATATTATATAATGATACATTGGATGAAGTAATCCTGGTTAGTGAATCACACATACAGAGCTTTCATATTACATAGGTTGTACATTATAAAGAACACTGGCAATCTGTGCAATACTTGAGTCACTTTCAGTAAAATAGAAAAATACAAGTGGTAGAAAACATACACTGGCAGCTTGTGTATGTAGAGAAATGTGTATAACTATACTTTCTTCATAGAATCTCAGTTACATAACAGGTTCCAGGTTATAGAAATTGAAATGAAATATAAACATGATGATCGTACAGAGGACCAACCTGCAAAGTAGATGAGCAGTTGTTCCTTGTGTTTTCTATATAACCATCAAGTGGCAAAGCTTTAACAACCTCTATATACTGGCAAGTAATGTAACAGGTTTACACTGATTCAAGGAACAAATGACCAGAAAATTATCCAAGTGCTGACTGTCTACCTGCAAAGATCATTATTTCTTCAGATATTACAGATAGTCAATGCTACTATGCCGTATACTAGGTTTCCTTTAGTGAGTTAATGCGAGCACAGATCTTAAGGGCTGGTCCTAACTTAATATTCATGGTGCTCATCAGATGATCTTCCTTCAGTAAAAGAAGCGCCTGTCCATCAATCTCCTGTGTTCTGAATTCATCAGCGATCTCATGGCAGCCTGGACAAATATAAGACATGGTAAGCTATGGGTTCCAATAAGTCATAAAAGAAGAAATGGACGGTGAAGAAGTACATTTACAGTGAAGAAGTAATTCCTTTATTACTTGAATCGATCCTCTTATGAGGATGATGCAGTAGCTAGAACCCTCACAGCACTCTCGCAGTCATTATTTTATACACTGATACAACACAGTCTAATGGAAGGCTCTTGTGGATTATTATTGGATTCATCATAAGATCCATTTCCCAAATAGGTGGAAACAGCACTTGTTCTGCCTGTTTGTTTCAGTCATAAGTTACAAAAAAAATAAGGCATGCCCCTAATTTTTTTTTTATTTTTTTTTTATTATTGTGTAGCTATTGATTTTCCCCTACAGTGCCACTGCCCCACAAGACTTCCAATTCACGCTGTGTATTTCAGTGAACCAGATGAGACTTGCAGTGTAGTCCTATTTGAGCCTTGATCTGACTATTGGAATGCATTTAGAATCCTGACAGCAATACTGTATGATCAGAGAGGGGGTTACGTGGTGTAGTGGCACTCTGGAAGGATGCCAAACCACAAAATATAGAGAACTGTAATTTCATTATTTCTTTATTTATTTTAATACACAAGACAAAAACAAATACACCCATTTAAAAATGAGGGGGGGGGGGGGGGAATGGGCCAAAAAAAGTGAGGGTTTAACTGCTTTCCCCCACTGTATTGTCCCACTGAGTAATTTCAGCAACAGTAAGTAAGAAGGCATTGTATCCGTTGTAGAAACACAGCAGCGGGAAGCAAGTGGGTAGAGGAGAAAGATCTGGCGGCATTAACCATTTAGATACCACGGTCAATAGTGATAGTTATAGTGGCGGTCATAGCCGATACACGTACTTCACCCTAATAGAATTCCTGCCAATCGGACACAATAATACATACTGTAATATGGAAGAGTTCAAATGATTGCATGTGGGTTTTGGAAAGCAGTGATGATTTTTTTTTTTTTGTATAAGAAAGTTCTATTGTGCGAAAGTATAAAATATATAAAAGTTCGGTATCACTGTAATCGTATTGACCCAGAGAGTAAATTTATCATATTATTTGAACTGCTATTGATGCGGACATGCTGTCAGAGTGTACTGCATTTCATCTATCGATTTAGCTTTTGAATCATTATCAGACCCCTGATGATGTAGGAAACGCGTAGGTTATTTATTTTTTTTTTTTAACTAGGGCTTATAGTCAGTCTTATTGCTGTACAATAGTAGTCCTTAAGAGCTCTCCCCTGGCTTGACGTTTAAAGCATTGGGAACTGGCTTGGACACTGGTAGCAGCATTCAATATTATGGGCTGACAGCAAGTATTGCCCTTATATATCACAGACAGGCTTGGCTCTTATGAATTATCTTGAACCAAGCTTGGTGTGTTTTTCTATTTTAAGATTACACTGTTTTGAGTACTTACTTACACCCTTAATTGCTTTACCTTTTTTATCGGCTTATTTAATAAAAGTTAGATCAGTGAAGTCTCTAGCTACAAGTCTCATTATCTTTATTCAGTGAACTGCATGGTGAACAGCAAAATTTATAGCGTAAAAAGGTGGAATAGTTTTTGGTTTTTTTATTAATCCCTCCTAGAAATAATTAAGTTATTAAGATGTTTGTACAAGTACTGGCGCTGCAGTATACACTTCTCATTGTCTGGTGCTACTATAGTATATGGTCACAGTAGACCACATGCTAAATGTTCTGCTAGACCTCAGGCTATAGTAGTACCAAAAATAAAAATCTTGCAACTGTCAAAAATAATTCCATACCAGGAAACTGACTGATGGGTGAGGATTTCTACAGCTAACAGAAACCATGCCTAAACCCTTTGTCTTTGAGATTTCTCATGAAAGAAATGACATACAGCTAGCCACAACCAAAAAGCGCTGCTTGAAAAAAACCGCGACGAAAGCGCATTGTGGTTTTTACTGCAGCGCTTTTCACAGAAAGTCCGCAGAGGTTTCCTCTGGTGAATTTCTGCTTCTGATATACATATACAGAAAATGACAGCATTTCCATAGTTATAATTGACATGCTGCGATTTACAAAAACGCAAGTGTTTTTGAAATCGCTCCATTTCCACTGTGCATTTTTTTCTGGAATGTGTGGATGGGATTATCTAAAATCACAGCATTTTACAGTCCCTCACTTTGAAGGTTTCAATATTTTTGAAACGTTCATTCATTTCCGTAATTCAATTCATAATCAGCGTCTTCCATGATTGTGTGTCCTACTGAACCAGACTGAGGGACCATGTAAAGGCTTAGGAAACCTTGGCAGGGGACACACTGAATTTACAATACTGAACTTTTTTACAATATTCAAATTTTCTTAGATTTTGGTTTTCATTACCTGTAATCCATAATCAACATTTACAGAAATAAAACACTTGAAATAGAACACTCTGTGTGTAAAGAATCTAGAAAATATAGGTCACTTTTTTAATTCAATTACTGAAAGAAAAAATTGTTTCACAGATATTCTAATTTATTGAGATGCACCTGTACAAGGGGCCTGGCCTTAAAAGGCAAAGCTTCAATGAGGTTCTCTGTTTCTTTCAATATATATCACTCCATAATGTTACTGGTTATTTTGCATGGAACCTGAGAAAAAACATCTGCAAATACCTGGTAAAGAATGTATGAACGCCCATACATCTTCAACACTCCATAGCGAAGGTTCAGTCTGTGTATCAGTTGGTGACTCAGATGGTAAGGATGTCTTCCTTAACTGAATGCGACGCAACTCCTGTTCTCTCTCACTCTGCCGTCGTAGGCGAGTGGTCATAGGCCCAGGGATGGGATCCTCTAAAGCTTCAGTACATGAATATGAAGTGGGGAGCTGAGAGGTACACATTTACACATAATATTGAATGCAAATAGATCATGTGAAGAATCAACGAACTTTATTCTACAAACCTGTCTTAAGTAGTGATCTCGTAATGACCCTCCATAGCTCTGTGAACGCCTCCCACGTCGACCTTCAGACTTTTTACTCCATCTGTTGCTTTTTTCAACCTTGTAAAGCCCAAGACGCTTTGTACCGCTTATGTTATACCTTAAATAATTTGTTTTGTTCAGTCAAGAGAGTCATGAAAATTATATAATTCAAGAACAATACTAAGGTTTCCTTTTTTCTGAGCAGAATGCAGACTGTCAATAAAATACCATGGGATCCAGCAGTATAATCTTGAACAAAATAAGAGACTAGAGTTCCCCACGGTTTGCTTTCCAACTTTAGTTTACAAATGCTGGACCCATTACACTTGACCATGACAAAAATCACAGATGAAAAAGACTTTTTTGTTCAGCAAAATGATTGACATCACAACAGATACCAGATAAACCCCATTATAGTCAATAGGGTCCTTTGTGATCTATCCCCACTGGGATTTCAGTTTTTCTGCTTCTACACTCTTAAACATTGAAATAAGTATATGCAAATCAAGTAAGTAGCAGGTGTCAATAAAGTGCAAATTATAAAATTTTTAAGCACCTAGCTCTAATCTGTAGCATGTAGGAGGGGCATAAAACTCAAACTGAAAGCAAAGTTTTCTAGTCACATGAAACTGCAAAAGTCAGATCAAGTGGTGTGGTATGATCGTGTTAAACCTCCAGTTTGTCGACATGTCAGTTATCGCCACTTGTTGAATTGAAAGGGACAGAATCTAACTAACTGAGAGACCTTAGTTTATCACTCTGGCATATCGCTACTTGCCTGGGCTGATATATCAGCACTGTTCAACGCTGTGTGGTTGGGAGAACAACCAAAAACTGGAATGACAGCAAGAGGTGTGTAAGATGGGGAAACAGCCCTCATGTTATGAATGTAACTGTTTCTATAAATAAGTTTATTTTTTTTTTTATAAACTGACATTTGTTTGTTTGACCACAAGAGGCCACTGTTACCTCAGAAATGGGAAGGACTGTAATTCTGTAATTCCCTGGAGTAGTGACGTGGAGACCCTGTTCTGCAGAGGTGGAACTAGAAGGAGGAGTAGAGTGTGTGTGGCAGCCATCTTAGGAGTGTGCTTTGAGCTTTTAGAAGTAGAAGGACTGAAGTGAGAGAAGAAGGATTCCTAAGGGATCGGAAATATAGCAAGGTGGAGCTGAAGCAGAGACTGTTCCAGGGTTTGTTCAGACAGCATCCTAAGTTGAAGATTGCTATCAAGGACCCGGCTGACAAGTAGCCCTGTCAGTGAGATCGCATGTTTTTCTGGATGAGCCCTGCTTCCAGCTGTTCCAGACAAAGGCTAAAGGTACACAACAGACCTAGATCAGTAAGAGAAGTAATCGTGCACGCACCGCATTACATTTTTGGCGCAAATTGCTTGGGACTGAGTAAGGGCCTGTAGTTAGACTAGTTAGGCATACTCATCTCCACAGGCCACACTACTGGTGAATTATCTACGGTAGTAAGGACTAAGACTCAGAGAATTCTATTGAGTTATAACTCCCAGAGAGGAGCTTCTGAGGAAGTCTAGAAGCGACATTTTATACACGGTCACATTTCTTAGGCTTGCAAGCTGACCTACGATTATATTTACTTGGTTGTACTTTGTTTGGGGGGAATAGGGGTATGTTGATAAGTTTGTAAGCTCTTGTGTTATACCGCCGGTGCCCCTATCACACTCATTGAATTGTTCCTGTGACTAGGGTGATAAAAAGGTAACAAGCGGCTGGTTAGTTGCAGTCTGCAGATAGGTAAAAGCTTGGAGTGTATTGGAGGCACACATTGGAGGGCACCGCGCTGTACAACACCAGGGTCTCAGCTTACTGGCTGAGCTTATGTAAATAGTTGGGAGTTTTTTTTTTGGTAAAGGGGTGTTACTACACAAAGTAAAATCTTGTTTTTACTAAATTGATTTTGAGTCGCTTCCTTTATTTGTGACTTTGCTGTATCCTGGGGAGTCCACCCTGGTACATGGCTTACAGGTGTGCGGAGGTGAACCTCTCCAGAGATAAATCCCTTGACTGGAAGAATGGCACAAAGTGATCCATTGTGTACTGCAAGTGAAACTTTACGTAACATCCTTAATCTTGGATGGCACACGATGCCAACACAAACTGTCAGAAGGCACGACATTAGGCTACAAGCCAGATGTCAAGCTACAGGAGTTCCAATGAACTCACACCAAGGATATCATGGTGTACCTTGATAAGGCTGTGTTTTACAGTGCCAGCAAAGTGAATGAGATTCTAGCTAATCCCATCCACAGGCTGCGGAAAACATCTCAGAATATTTTAACATTAGGAAACAGGCAGCCTTGGGGTTCCTCAATAGACAGGGGTTGTCTACCAATATAAGTATGTGTCACATAGTATCCCTGTGATGAAATTATATGGAATGCTCCTCTGCTTTTTGCCTTTGCATGGAGAAATCAGTTGTGCATCATACAAGGGATTCAACAGTGAAGATTAGAGCTTTCTCTGAGCTTTGCTATTTGACCAGGACTGAGAAGTGCAATTCATATTGTGTTTAATTTTTCCTAATATTACTGTATTGTATTGTCTATAAAAATTGTTAACTGTCCATGGATTGGAGCCCTCTGTACATACTTCCAGTGAACTTAAAGTCACTGATCCAAGTTAGCAGAGTTTCCGCAGGATAACAAAAAGTCTTCAAGAGTAGTACACAAGTTGTAAATCACTGCCTAGAGACTTGCAGACTTTCTCATAATTTGTCAAGCTTTTCCACCAAGTTTCGCATGTTCATTTATTCTAACCAGTTACAGATTATTGTAAATATTTAATTACAATACTTTCCTAATTTTCCCCAGAACACTCCTTCAGTGAAGATCATGGCTACCTAACTATTGCATACCAAACTTTTCACATTACCTTTTTGCACATGACTGTGAACAAAATCTTTTTGATCTCAGAAACTTGTTTGGATAGCCAGTCTTTCCACAAAATTCACATTCCAGGATTTCACATTCAAGCTCGTCGGCACCTTCTGAAAAAAAAAACAAACAAAAAACAAAACAATGTTGTACATTTCACCTTCCAAAAATATATACTTCATTAAATTGAGAAGCAAGAAACTTTGTGATGCAAACACAGATGGAGGAATGAATTAAACGATGTACACCTTTTCTGCCCTTGCCACCATCGGTTCAAGCAGTAGCTCATTCACTGATTCGCCATAAGCCCTGTCACTTCACCAGACCACCAGGGATACAAATATCGACTCCTTTACTGCCATAAACCAGCAAGGATTTACACCTTATCTACCTTAAATGGACAAAAGGGCTTGCAATAATCCTTTTTTATGCCCTAAAATACTGGAGATTCAAGCATTAACTACTTTACTAATATAGACCACTGTGTACAGCATGCTGCCATTGAAGCAGTGGAAAGTGTTCTATGGAGCAGTCTAATGGACAAATTAAAGCATGATGGATGTCCGGAGAATGCTACCCACTGGATTGCATACTGCCTACTGTAAAATTAGATAGAGGAGGAAAAATAGTATGGTACTGTTTTCCAGAGTCTGGGCAAAGCCCCGTATTTCCGGTGATTGGCATGCTAAAGCTATAGGAAGACGTTGTCTTTTCCTGTTCCAACATAAGGTCCATAAAGACAGAATTTGAGGAGTCTGGTGTGAAGAAGCTTTAGTGGCGTGTACAAAGCCCTCACCTCTGCCCTATTGAAGATACTTGGGATAAATTAGTACACGGATTGTGAGTCAGATCTATTCATCCAGCATTACTGCCTGATCTTAGAAATGCTCTTCTGGCTAAATGAAAACAAATTTGCTCTGACACTTTCCAAAAACTTGTGGAAAGCCTTCTTAAAAAAAGTAGAGGATTTTATACCCGCAAAAAGGGTGCCCAACTCTATATTCCTGTCCGTGTTTTGGGATGAGATGTCTAAGCAGCTCATATAGATGTGATGGTCATGTTCCCACATACATACTGAATTATTCTCTGTTTAAGCTTTAAAGTTTATAAGTCATCCAAATCTGGCGATTTAATATTTTCTGGGTTCTTCTCGACTTTCCACCAACAGCAGATTTCTTGCCATTTCTTTGCAAAAGAGAGGAGTCACTATGAGTCTGGGTTAGGAGAAGGGCTAACAATAAAAAAATGGCAGCACAAACGTTTCTTCCACTTGCCAGGATGAGGTCCCTGTGGTATTCATTCTCTGTCCTGTTCCTGCAAGTTGCTTCCTTTTACACTTTTAAGTCACAGCCTGTTCCAGACATATTTCCTTTATACACACCTTCTTTATATGTTACATATGAAACAATAAAAAACATCCACTGTCAAAACATGTATTTCCTATACTCATTTACTAAGGTCAGCAATGGTCTAGCATGAGATTGTGTGTGTGTGTGTGTGTGTGTAGCAAATTTTACAAACATTCACACAAAAATGTTTGTACAGCCGAAGGCTAGGGAACATACAGCCAAAGATAGGTTCACTCCAAGAATAGGTTGTTACTTGGCTATTTCCAGCAGCCCATAGAACTGAATGGAGTAGCAGGAGCCCCCAATCCCGTGCACAGTAGAGGTCCCAGTCATCTGACCCCCACAATTTACAACTTATCCCCTTACCTGGGATAAGTTGTATTCAGGGAAAAAAAAAACCTTTAAATTCCTTCTTTAGATCACTCTGGTTTTCTCCTTGACTGGTCAGAAGGTAAATTAAGGTAAATGAAAAGAAATTCTGACATAGCACTACACAATGTTTCTTTCACCCAGTTATTTTGGAGCTCATTTATCCACTAGGTATCCACTTAAGCATGAAAGGTGTATTGGTATGCTTTCTTATCAAAACACCACCATCTGGCATGTGAACATGATAACCATTAAAGCGCCTCTGAGTTGATTCTCCCCCTACTCTGTAAGAACACATCAAAACTGCTGCATAGTTATGTTCATTAGAGGGAGTCTGACCCATCAAATCCTACTGACAGCACTAGACAGATCATGCCCGTGGTGATGCTCATAGGAGCTGCATAAACCTAAAACAGAAGTTTTAATATGCCGTATGCTGTAAGTGCAAGCGCCCTCTGGACAGTCTGAGTCTGAGTGCGCAGACGCTCTGCACTGAAAGCTCACGTATCTTTCCTCTCAGTTGGAGTGACAGCACTATACTGTCCAATCAGGAAGCTGCTAGAACCATCACTGAAGAGAAATAAAAGAGGTTCGAGAGCCTTCACTTAAAGGGGTTGTCCAGTTTCAGACCAATATTAAGAGACAAATGTTATTGCTTGTATTATAAAAAGTTCTACAATTTTCCAGTACACTTTCTCAATCAATTCCTTACGTTTTCTAGATCTCTGCTTGCTGTCATTCATTCTGCTTACTTGCAGTGGATAAAACTCAGTCCATGGTCATGTGACATACAGTCCATGGTCAAATGATGGGCACACAGGTGCATTGCTTGTTAAAGTCACAGCACAGTAGTCACACATCTGCCTGGTAATGAGCTGTGCACCTGTGTCATGATCACAATCACATGACCATGGACTGATTTTTATCCACTGGAAGTAAGCAATATAAATGACAGCAGAAGTCTAGAAAACCAAGAGAATTTGATACACTTGTTTCCCAATACTGGTCTTAAAGTGGACAACCACTTTTAGAGAGCCCAGGGCACTGCACATGAAGGGACTGCCCAGCAGGCAAAGATGACACTTTCTTCATTTTCAACTTCTATTTGTGGCTTATGCAGCTAGTATGAGTATCACCACAGGCTCTCCTTTTCACCTATCTAGAGCTGTCAACAATTTTAGAGTATCAAAACTGCTGTCAGACTCCCTTTAAATTGTTATTGCAATTAATTTTACACATTAAACACATGCTAGAGGAAAATACTTACCACTGGATCAATGTAACTAGATACTTAAAGAGGACTTTTCACCACCTCCACTAATTCAAGTTCTTACCATCTGGATAGGTGCCACTCAACTGATTCCAGTACAGTTGGAATTTTTTCAGTGTCAGGCAGGGGGCGTGATTCAGAGTTCCAATCAGAGGCCTCCAGTGTCAGAGCTCAGAATCACACCCCTTGCCTGCTCCTGCCTGACACCGCCCTCCTGACAGTATAGAACCTAAATAAATCAGGCACCAAAATTAACCGCAGTGATTGCTCGGGAACAGTGGGGGCTAGAGAAAAAACTCCAACTGTGCCAGAATCAGTCGAGCAGCAACTATTAACTGATGTAAAGAGCTGGACTTGATGAGGGGGTAAAAGGTCCTCTTTATAAAAGATATAGACATGGAAAATTATGTCCTGCTTTCCTAGCAATAAACAGGGGTCCTGATGGAACCACCTGTCAGCTCACAACACAGCATTACCTGCCTGCACCTCACCTGCTAAATTCCACTGTAAGATCTTCATGGCAGAAGCGCTTTTTCCTGGGCCTTGATTTTGAGACTTCTGTTTGGGGGTACACCATTAAGACTGGGATTAGGGAGAATATCTCATAAAATTAAGAAAGAAACAAACACTGCCCCAAATAATTACACTTTAATTGAAAGAAAAATATCTACTTGCAAGTAGACTCATTGAATGCATAAACACTATGGGGATATTCTGGACAAAAGGAGCAGTTCTTTGCATTATTAACTGTGAATATACATTGAGTTTTTAAGGACAGACTCTACAGGCTATGCCACAACGGACAGCTTGTTTAGTCAACATTTCTATTAACCGCTGTTTAGGAGAATTCTGGTTGTTGGAATGACAGCTTTGAGAAAAGTAAAATTTTGCAGATATTTAGCATGCTATAATTAAAGGATATTGCTTATTTTTTGATTTTTTGCTTTAAGAATCATATGTAGGAAATGGATATACAAAACACCACAAATATGTATTAAGTAATAAAACTATAAAAGCAAAGCACCGACAAAGGTGGATGTGGAAAAACATGAAGGTTGGTTCTCGGTTTTCATTTTAATGATGTAATGATGTCAGCCAGTCAAACCAAACTGTAGATCTTTCATAACCCAGATGGTACACAACAAAAGGGACAGTGTGATCATAGGTGTCATTTGAAATTCCTAGATTGTGATGTAAAACTACTAGGGCCTCCCATCTACAATGCACCATATATAATACTGGTATCTATGGGGTAGAAGGGCCTATGGGATAAGTGGAAATAGGTGTATGCCATGTTACTACCCAATGGTGAAATCAAGCAGTAAGCCTTATAGCAGAAACAAGCAGATTATTACCTTAGCAATGTTTTTTTAGTTCAAAAAGTAATGGATGTCTACATGATTTATCAATAAGTCAATTTCACAGAGCAATTAAGAATACTAGACTCTAATAAAGCTGCTAAAAGTACTGCCAATATAAAACGTTATGTGACACAGTCTGTAAAGAACAGTCGTAATTCATTTTAATCACATTGCTCACTTGGCCTTTATCCACAGAAAATGTACAATAAACTGATAATCTTCCCAGTAGTAACAGGAAAACTATTTACAGTAAATCTGATATCCCACATAGTAGTATTTTATATTATATAATTAATATAATGACATATAAACTTTTTGAATGGGGCAAATAAAACGCAACTAGGTAGTAACATTTATTGTTGTGGTCTTGTTTCTAAGTGAGGGGAAACAAGGTGAATAAATTCTAAGGAAGTATAACCACAAACAGAAAAGTATCCTCTATACACTAAGAACTCCAGAGCACTGAGCTTTGTCTAGTTCACCCTTATATACCATAGAATAAGGTAGAAATTGGTAAACGCCTGGTAACTCTATTAGTTGGAAAGCACCTTATGACAATGAATAAAAGTAAAAAAAGAATGAAACAATAACTGACCTTCAGCCGTTAGATCATCTACATCCGTGTCAGAGGAGTTGTCAGGAAGCTTGGCTGTGCTCTGAATATCCGACTCCATGTCAGTAATGTTCATAATCTGGTCATCAAGTGGCAAATGCCCTTTGGCAGGTTCATCTACCATCAGGGAAGATCGATTTACCTAGAATATAAAATTGGGTGTTTTTATTAATTAGCGGTGAGAGCACAGTTATTACAAGTTCCAGGAACTATTGGTGCACAGGAACCTGTGGTTAACTAGTGGATTCTGACTAAACAGTTTACTTTGTAGTCAGGTTCAGCAGAAGCTTCCATAAAAAAACTTAAAAATAAATACAAAAAAATCAGTGTACCTGCCCTGAAACCTACCTGCATCCTCTAAATAAGATGCATGAGCTTGTTTTGCCTCTAGGACAGACATGTCCAATGTCTGATCCACAGGCCAAAAGCAGCCCGTGTTCAAATTTCACCCGGCCCACCATCACTGTTGTCTTCAGGGGGCCCTACTGGATGCCCACTGCTTTTTTTAATAGGCAGTGGAGGTCCGGTAACGGCTCCTATTAACGTATCTATTCTCGCTCCTGCTCGCAGTCCCCTCTTCCCTCTTCAGCCACCAGGGAACCCCCATGCGCTGCACATTACGTCATCGCGACTTGATGTGGGGCGCACAGATCCCATTGAAGGCTGAAGAGGGAAGAGGAGGCCATGAGCAGGAGCGGTGAGCGGTAAGTGAATGCAGTCTGGTTCTCCTCAGTTCTGCTGATCCCTTTGTTAAAACCAGTTCGGCAAAACCAGGGAGAAGTGGCGCCACCGACCCGGTCCTATTGCTCGTACAGCTTGTAAGCCACAGGCCACATTGAGCCTGTGGCCTACAAGATAAGTACCAATAGTTCCCTGTGTGGTCTCTGGCGCCTCCTGCTTCTTCCTCATCTGGGCACACGACATCACAACAGTGTAGTCTGTAGCCTGTAGTGTATCTGTACTGTAGTGATAGATCCTGCAGCTGCATCCTCTCTTCGATGTCACACAGCAGGGCGCAGTAACTAAGAAGAACCATCTGACCTGTGCCAGGGAGAGGAGTGAGGACTTAGGCTGGGTTCACATCTGCGTTCGCCTCTCCGCACGAAATCAGTTTTTGAAACAGTCTCAAAATCCTCAAAAGCTGATTTCAAACGGTTCGTTTTAAAACCCATTGGTTTCAATGGGTGGTAAAAACCATCTGCAGGTGTGCGTTTGGAGCATTTCCATCTGGCATCCGCTCTTTTGAACAGAGAAAAAAGTCAGACTTGCAGTGTTTTTTCTCCGTTCAAAAAATAAGGATTCCAGACGGAAAGGAACCAATCCGTCTTTTTTTTTTTTTTTTTTTTTTTTTTTTAACATTGAGGTCTAGTAAAAGCAGATTACAAACGGATAGCAATCAGTTTGTGTCCGTTTTGCAATCGTTTTTCCCTCTGCACATGCTCAGAATGAAGAAGGGGGAAGAAAAAAACGGACTGGTCAAAAGCAGACACAAACGGATCACAAACTGACACAAACGGTCAGTTTTTTTGAACGGATGCCCATTGACTAAACGTCTAAAAAAACGGATTCGGGTATCTGCTGTGTAACCGTTTGGAATCCTTTTTGTACCAAACCATTTTTTTCTTAAAGCGGTTTGCAAGTGGACGGATACCAGACACAGGTGTGAACCTAACGTAAGATGTGTTGAGAGGGGTATGATGTGCGGTTTCAGTATAGCAGTGGTGAGCTTGAGAGAGTATGGTATGTCACATTGTGATCTACAACCCTGTAAAAGAATGTGCACATTGAGGTAAAGGTGTTTTAAATATTATCAGGAAATCAATGTGCTACACAAGATCAAGGCACTGTCACAATAGCAATAATGAAAAATGATATGTAATAGAAATAAAATTTCCAAGAAATAGTAACTTCTTTTTTAACTCATGAGTACAATGGTGAAGATAATTATACTTACAGGAAATGGCTCTAGGCCTTCTTGAATGACAAATCCCTCAATGACGTGGGTCAAAATCTGTGGTTTCACTATGGCTTGAGGAAGTTTGCTATCCAGGCCTGGAATGCTGTTAGGCTTCTGTGTATTATTGCTTCTGGTAGTAGCAGCAGGTAGAAGCAGTGGTGGTGCAGGAATAGAGACATATGAGTTGTCAGATGGGAACTTAATAACTGAGGCACTAACTGAAGACACTGCTGTTGGGAGACCTAGAATTCATAAAAAACATAATTTCACTGTCATCATATTATATTACACCAGCCACATCTGTCTTATAACAAGCAACTCTACATTAGTAGTACATTTCTTCAACCCCTTCTATCACCACCAAAATCACTTCTAAACCACTTATATGCTGTTTTAGGAACTTTTAGTGACATAGTGAATATACCTTTCAATGGTATCATGTCGGAGTACATTATTTTTTTATAATTTTTTTTTATTGCTGTAGGTTAGCCAGTGACAATTCCACTGTGCCCAACCCACTGCAAATTAGCACCCCTTTGGTCTTAACCGTAAGCATATTTCCCAGTTAATCTAGCACCAGCCTGGAAATACCATTATTATATTTACTACAGTAATCCTTACTTCCCACATAGGGTATGTTCACATGGAGTTTTTTGCAGGCTGAAAAAATCTGCTTCAGGAATTAGGAAACGTTTTTTTATACATTTTTTTATGCCTAAACAGCAGTGGATACTGCTATAACCAACAACTGTAACCTGCTGTATATACATGCACCTCCCACGGATGTGGGCTATTTTTTTTTTTTCTATTAAGCTTACTTGTATAGCGCTATCATATTCTATCACACAGGACTTTCGTGCTGCTGAATTCTTGCTAATTTCTGCACTTCTACTTGTTTATTACTGATGGATTTCAGACTTTTGCAGCCTTAGAGTCTGATGAAGGCTATGGAAAACGTTTGCTCTGTATGGATCTACTGTATGTCTAAATCACTGGTTACAATTAAAAAAAAAAAATTGAAAATTCTCTCTTGGAGTGCTTGAATTCATTACCATAATCATAACTACGGTTTGGGACCCTATTCAAGCACCCGCATCTACCTGAATAAACCTCCCGAGTGCCGCATACAAAGATTACATTGTGACCCCTTGATTCTATAATATTTCTAAGAATAGAAAGGATAAATATATAAAATTAATAAATTACAAATCATTCTGAATCTTCTCCCACAAGAACTATATATCAATCTACCCAGTTCTTCCTGTTTCATAGCATGCTCCCAGCAGAATACACTGCATTTTATGTGACAATTCTCCTTTAAATTGCCCCGCTAAGAATCTTTCACTGTTGGTAAAGCCTTGGTTGTCAGAAACAGATCTCTGGCCTTTACCATCCCTGTATGCAAATGACATACCTCTTAGGGTATGTCCACATGGAGGAATTTTCTGCGGATTTGGGGGTGGATTTCACCCCTGAATCTAGGGCAGATTCCTCCAGGAATCCGCCTCCCATTGTTTTCAATGGGAGGCAGGGATTGCAGCAGGACGCAGAAAAAGAAGCGTCTTGCTCGATCTTGCCGTGGATTCTGCAGCTGATTCAGCCATGGAGTCCACGGCTCATGGCTCCCTGCTGATTAGGCCCATTCATCTGGGCCTAATCAGCAGCGGGAAGGCATGACGGAATGCCAGTGCACTGCATCAGCATCCTGTCGCGGCTAGACCGCAGGCAAAAATACTGGAGGCAGAAAATGAAGAGGAATACCTCTTCATTTTCTGCTGTGTGAACATACCCTTAAAGGGACACTATACTGAGAAGTGAACCATAAAATTTGCTGTCACAGCGCCCATTATGTGTTCTACCATCTTACTTGCTGCAGTCAAGTGATGAAGCACAGCACAGAGCTGTGTCCATATTAGTCTAACAGTGCATGAAAGTCCAATATATGGTCTTTTCAAAGGGGTTCCCAAGGGGGTGGTCTGCTTATTGAGTATAACGGGATAGGTCATCAATATATAAGTAAATATATAACCGCTTTAATTTGTGTGATGAAAGGACCTTAATGTATTCTGCAATAAGTGCACAGCAATGACAAATGGAGCCAGCGCCGATACAGCTGATTTGCAGGGGTCCTGGGTGTCGGACCCAGCAGACCTTATATTGATGGCCTATCCTAAGGCAGAAACTGGATAACCCCTCTAAAGAGTAACTGAATTTTCACACAACTTTTTATTTTCTTGCTGCATTTGTGTTATTAACCCTTTCGCGCATAATCACATAAATATTTGTGATTATGCATGAAGGGATGTATGGAGAGAGCTCAGGAGCTGAGCCCTGTCCATACACGGCGGATTCTGGCTGTATAATACAGCCAGAGCCTGCCGCTAACAACTGCAATCAGTGTGGACACCGATCACAGCTGTTAACACTTTAGATGCCACTGTTAAACGCGACCGCAGCATCTAAAGTGCGCAGGTGCCATAGGCAGCATGTAATAGAAGTGAATGGATTTTACTATATATTAGTATTTCAGTTAATAGTATCAGTGTTCAGAACCCCTAGGGTTCAAGGTCCCTAGGGGGTCTGAAAATAAAAGTAAAAGAAAATATGTAAGTTTTTAAAAGTATAAAAAAACCCACAAAAAATATAAAAGTTCAAATCCCCCCCTTTCCCTAGATCACATATAAAAATAAATAATAATAAACATAAACAATTTAGGTGTCCCTGCGCTCAAAAATGTCCGAACTATTAAAATATAAAAATATTTCTCCCATACAGTGAACAGCGTAGCGGGAAAAAAAAATCTAAATGGCCAAATGACTATTTTTTCAACACTTTACCTCCTATAAAAAATGGAATAAAAAGAGATCAAACCATCAGAACTTCCCCAAGATGGTATCAATAAAAACGCCATGTTGTCCCGCATAAAGAGATGCCATACTCAGCTCCATACACATAAATATGAAAAAGTCCCAGGTGTCACAACATGGCAACACAATTTTTTTTTTCGATTTTGCAAAGTTTTAAATTTTTAAAAAGGTATAAAAACATTATAAATACTATATAAAGTTGGTATCGCCATTTTGTACTGACACACAGAAAAATCAAACCCATAAGAAATTGGCGCAAATGCATTCCACCTTATTCAGAATTTTTTCCCAGCTTCCCAGTACATTGCACAGGATATTGAATTGTGTCATTACAAAGTACAATTTGTCCCGCATACAATAACCCATCACGTGACTCTGTAAACTGAAAAATGAAAAAATGATGGCTCTTGGAATGGAGAGAGGGAAAAAAGGAAATGCAAAAACAAAAATTGGCTGAGGCATGAAAGGGTTAATAAAGGTAGTGAGATACTTTATAATGAATTTTGGATCCTTTCTGTGAAATCCTGAACTGAAAATACACTTCTGTCCCTCATTTATTCTTTCCTCTGCTTCACTATTGCTAGCTGAAACTAGATTTATACCTGCATTCTGGTTTCCGTTCGGGTAGGGGGTCCTGAACGGAAACCTAATCCGCTTAAAGAAGCGGCTACCTTTGGAAAGGGCAGAAAATGCGGAAAGAAAAGCGTTGTATGCAGGACTTTTGTCTGATGGTTTTGCCACCTTCTCGAGACAAGAGCACTGAAACTGTGACAAGAATGAAAATGCCACTAAAAGGTGTATGGACTCACGGGACAGGGATGTAATATTACCACTTTAGAAGTCATTGGTGGGTCCCCATCTGGATTATGGTTCAGTTCTGGGTACCAGTACATAATAAAAATGCCCTACAGTTGGAAAAGGTTCAACGGAGGGCCACAAAACTGATAGGAGCATGGCGGACCTCAGTTATGAGGAGAGACTGAAGCCCCACGTTGCAGAAACGTAGCTTTTTTGTTGCAGATTCTGCTGTGTTTTATTGAGCCAAAGCCAAGAGTGGCTATAAAAAATACATAGGAAGCTCTCATACTTTTCCCTTCTGCTCAATCCACTACTGACTATGGCTCAAAAAAAGGCATCAAAATCTGCAACAAAAAAGCTGCGTTTCCGCAATGTGGGGCCTCAGACTAAAAGGAGTTAAATATGTTTAGTGTGGAGATGAGGCGTTTAAGGGGAGATATGATAAACCTGTATAAATATATAAATGGTCCACACAAGAAATATGGGGACAAGCTGTTCCATGTAAAATCCCCTCAAAAGACAAGGGGCACTCCCTCCGTCTGGAGACAAAAAGGTTTACTCTCTAGAGGCGAAGAGGCTTTTTCACTGTAAGGACTGTGAATCTGTGGAATAGCCTACCGCAGGAGCTGGTCACAGCAGCAACAGCTGACAGCTTCAAAAAAAGATGCCTTTTTAGAGCAAAATAGCATTCATTGTTATGGAAATGTGTAGAATGTCATGACATTTCCAATCTCCTGTTTGAACTTGATGGACATATGTCTTTTTTCAACCATACTGACTATGTAACTTTTTTTTTTCCAGGTTGTCCAGGCTAAACAATATTTTCTAATTAGGCCGAGCGAGGTGGAAAAAACAAAAAACAGAAAAAAAACAAAACCCCACACTCACCTGTCCTCACAGGGCGATCCGGTCAGCTGCCTTCTTGCTGTTGAATTTCTCACTGGCCGTGATGTCCCGGTTCCGTTCTTGAGGACACTGATTGGCCTCAGTGGTCACGTGACTGCAGAGGCCAATCAGAGGCCTCAGGAAGGGAACCGGGGGCCTCAGCTGTCACGTGCGGTGGGTACTTCCGCCGGAGACAACAACAGAGCTGCAGGACCAGACCATGCGGGGAGGTGCCGGAGCACCGGGGACAGGTGAGTATGGTTTTCTTTTATTTTTTTTCACCTCCCCCAGCCTAATTAATACATAAAATTTTAGCCTGGACAACCCCTTTATTGTCTGCAGGACAAATTGTACTTTGTAATAGTACCATTTAATATTCTGTACCATGTACTACGTAACTGCAGAAAAATTCAGGATGTGGTGGAACTGGAGAAAAACTGCATTTGAGCGACTTTCTTACGGGCTTTGTATTTTTTGCCGTTCACTGTGCAAATGACATGTCACCTGTATTCTATGAGTTGGTATGATTCCAGGGATACCATATTTATATAGTCTTTTTTTACGTTTAAAAAAAAATCGAAAGCTTAGCAAAAAAAAAAAAATGAATAAAATTTATTGGAGTCGCCATATCCTGACACCCATAACTTTTTTATATTTTCGGGTATGGGGATGCATAAGGCGTTTTTTTTTTTTTATTTTACCAGTTGTGACATATATTGTCGTTTCTGACATTTTTGAGCTGCCCATGCCACTTTCCACCACCAAAATGAGGTCATGCTGGGTGCAGATACATCAACCAAGCCACATTTAACACCATAAAACTGGCGTAAATGATGCTGGAAATTTACACCAGCTTGCACAGGGGATATGAAGACTGGTGTTGAATACTCCAGTCTTTATAAATTCCCCCCCCCCTCCCCATGTCATGGTATAGGACAGAGGTGTAGTATTGTGTGGACAGGCAATGGAAGGCTGTCCTCAGAAGCAGTTTCCAGTACTACAGGGACACCTAAAGAAGACATCACCATGCCAGTCCTAGAATATCCCAGAATATCTTAAATTTTCCTTATGGTTTATTCATGTCTCTCCATTCAACTGCTCAGGCATGTAATGCGGTCTGTACTTTCATAAATCTGTGCATCAGGAACAATAATCTGGTCAGGTTATGAAATAAACACTGTCTTGATCCAGTGATGCAGCTGTAGGACACCATGTCTATAATGACAAACTCCTTAAGCCATACTGTATGGCAGCAGCCAAGGGTGCGCTGACATGGTGCAACTGGGTAACTGCAGGACATATATGATAATCACACCAGAAGCACAGGTCTCCTAAATTCTCTCCCCTGCTTAGTCCAGCAATTTCCAAACGTAAGCACAATCTGCAACAAAAAAAGCTGTGTTACCGCAACGTTGGACCTCAGCCCTAATCTCCTCAGGTTTCCTGTTCTGGGTTGGGCAGTCTCCTCCTATGGGAATTGTCATGAGCACTGGGAAAAGTATGTTCAGTCAAAAGGATGACAGCAAATGCTGAACAGTATGGTTTGGCTACCTCAGAATACCGATTGCAATCTAGTTGAACTCTTTTGGGATCATCTGGACAGATGTGTTTGAGATCTGCCGATCATGAGCCAAAAATCACGGTTGTGAGTTGCTATATGAGAAATAGGCTGCAATCGAGCCAAAACTTAAACACGTTGACAAAGGGAATTCCCCGTGTTCGTGTTCCTGTGTTCACTGCCAAGGTTGGATACTTTGATAAGAGAAACATGTAAGGAATTAAGTTTCAATCCATATATAAACAGTGTTCATGACTACAAAACATTTTTATTTGCCTAAATACAGTAAATCAATATTCATCACAAACCAGCTTTTGTTGCTTCCTCTTCCATCTTTTTAACATATGTAAATCATGAACAAGCGAAATCAGGCAAAATGCATAAATGACACAAGTAATACCCTTAAGTATGGTTATTTTTACCTTGAATGATATGATCTACAGGAAGCTCCTCTCCACTCCCTAATGGAAGTGCAGGCGGGGATAGCGTTGGAGGTGTGGGGGTCTGTGTAATTACTCGTACACATTCTTGTTGCTCCATTGGCACATCTTCTGGACACAAGTTTTCTACTTGGTAAACCTAGACAGGAGAAAACGTTAGCTAGAATGACACGGGCTGCATTAATAGCGGAGGTCATGTACATTTGTCACTGAGCTCATTGTAGCTAATCAAAACAAACCCTGCCAATGTTAACTATCGAAAAGGACAAGAAAGCACTAAAACATTCAGTTAAGCATAAAAGAGCTTTCATGATGGTTAAAATAATAAACAGTGTATACCTACCTGTACATTCGGTCGGGGATCCGGTGGAGAGTCTTCGTTTAGATCCGTTGGTCCTCCTGACCTGAACATGAGCCTGCCAGCCATCAGTGATGTGTTCAAACTGAGCATCAAAACTCAGCCACTGATTGGCTGACACACTTGTGCACAGGCAAATAGTAAAGAAAGACCGGGAACCTGAACGGAGACTCTCTGGTGGATCCCCGGCTGAACGCACAGGTGAGTATGCACTATTTATTATACTGAGCCTCCCAAGGGATTAAAAGAAAAAAAAACCTGGAATATCCCTTTAAAGTACAAATAGCATAATTACATACAGTTATTATTCCAGCATATCAACCCATCCCTGCCAATAGATAGGTTAGGGTTACCTGAATCAAACAGTGTTTTCCCCTTGTGAACCAGTGCTTCCTTTGCTGAGATATTGCTGTTTGTGTCACTGTGCAAATTAGCTATTTGGAGCATTTGCATAATGACAAAAACAGGGATATTTTGGCAACGGAGACAACACTGATAGGTTAGGTTCACCGAAATCAATCTATCTGCAGAGCTGGATTGGTATGCTGCAAGAAACACATGATGTACATGTGTGGTAAGTCTATATGTCTGCAGAGACAGTGGTCTCCAATCTGTGTTGCCTGCAATAACGACTAAAATGGCATATGCTGTGATTTTTTTTATATACAAACTATGTAAATTGCAGCAGGTTTGTGTTTCCTAAAATTGATATCTGTTGGATGTCTTATATTATTGAGCATTTTTCAGCCAATTTAATAGGAGAAATTACAACGGAAAAAATGAATCTGTAGTCATACTATTGCTGACAAGCATTTGACAAATTAGCAAGAAGTACAAGAAAGTATGACAGCAGGATCTGACTACGCAGAGCTTGTTTTTAGTCTGTAACCATGGAGACACACAGATATGCACACAAAGCCCAAAGATACTTTTAATTAAGTCACTAGGTTTTTTTTTTGTTTTTTTTTTTACTTTAGGCGCATTGGTGCAATAAAATTGGTAGCAAAGCTGGACATCCCAAATATTCCAATATATGGATATTGACAGCTTACCACTGGTGACTCCACTTGTGCTGAGGGTATGTGCAGGTTTACTGCCACGGTCTGAGGTGGTGGAAGTGTCTGGAAAGGCAGCTGAACAAGCGCTTCTGCAGCAGGAAGTTCTTCTTCTGTTAGTAATGCATTTTGCACCAGAACCTGGCCTGGTGTTAGAATTTCTGGCTGTACCGATATGGTCTGCATGGACTGTAGAGGCAATGACTGCAGCTGGGAAGGTGGAGATGCAGGCAAATTTGGTTGGGAAGCCATTTGTGGTGGCAAGGATTGGAGTGATGATTGCACTTGGTCTATATGAGGCAATAAGTGTTGTGCAGTAGATGCTATGGTCTGTTGATGTGATGATCTAATGTGGGTTTCTGGTGACACTGTAGATGAAGGATGTGTTGGAATAACCACCTGTGATGATGGATGCAAGGTGCTTTGCAGCTGTGTATTTTCTCTGGAAGAAAGTGGTGACTGCACAAGCAAAGGTGGCTGAGAATGTAGAAGGGTTTGTGGGTGAATAATTATAGTTGGAGACTGACATGGGGACTGTGCTGGTGAAGGTGACACAACTACAGACTGCTGAGCAGAGTGTGTGAGAGTTGGAGATGGAGGAGGAGGAGTGGGGGCTGGGGTACTGTGGTGTGAATGAGCGCTGCTGGGAAGAGACAGGAACGCCGGGCTATGAATTGGCACACACTGCTGGGCAGATGGAGATTCCAAGGATGGGTTATGTAAAGTAATGGTTTGAATCTGATGTCGATGCTGTATCTGCTGCTGCTGCTGTAGTATCATTGGATGATGTGGCAACTTGGGTGGATCTGGATGGATTTGGATTGTTGGGTGTTTAACCAAAGAATGGGGCTGAACTGGTGAATATGATACTGCAAAAAAAAAAAAAAAAAGTACACTAAGCAACTTGAACATTATAAAGAAAAAAAAAGATACAACAATAATATTACAGTGTCACATCTTTAAAGGGGCTGTCTGATTAATTTGGGATGGACACGGGGCAAAAAAATAAAAAATTACTTGCCTATCCCAGCGTTGACCTCTCCACAAATGGCACTACAGAAGCTAGGCAGTCATGTGCAGTTTGTGAATAGGTCACCTGACACAAACTGGACTTTAGCCAGGGGAAACCTGTAAGACGAAGCACAGGGCTTCCAACACTGAAAACAAAAAACCTAGGAGAGTACTTTTTTTAAAATTATTTTATTGCCCCCACGTTCAGAACAATTTAATTGCTTGAAAAAAAATCCTCTTTAATTAATAAAAAAAAAAAAAATCTAATCCCTCCCCCATCCCAGACCACAGACCATTCTCTGTAAGAATGAGGCCCCACGTTATGGAAACGCAGCTTTTTTTTGTTGCAGATTTAGTGCAGGTTTTTTTTGTTGCAGATTTAGTTGCAGTTTTTTGAGCCAAAGCCAAGAATGGTTACAAAAGGAATGGGAAATATATAGGAAGTTCTTATACTTCTACCTTTACTTAATCCACTCCTGGCTTTGGCTCAAAAAACTGCAACAAAATCTGCAACAAAAAAAGCTGCGTTTCCACAACATGGGGCCTCAGCCTAAAACACATTTTACAGGGACATTAAAGGACCCATTCAATAATGGGTTCATATGACAATGTATGCTATATCAAATCTCCACTAGTTTTTGTTTCCCATCTCTATCTGCTCCTACACCTTCAATAAAAGTTCCTGTTTCTTTACATATTCAACATACAACCTAAAGGCAGAAAGCATACTTGAGAAAAATAGTGACTTTTCTTTATGGGCATTATAGTATGGTGTAGGTAGGGCCAAAGTGTACATATCTGGTAATGATGAAACCACAGGGAAAAGCAAAAGACCTAAAACTAGATCATATCTTTCATCTGACTACTGATCAGTCAACTTATTGTGTGTCAACTTCTTTTAATGGAAAATATCTACACTCTTAAAAGGGTTGACCATTCAATTTTTTATGGTCTATCCTCAGGATAAGCCATAAATATCTGATGGGTTCAGGGTCGACAGCCTCCCCCTTGGATCAGCTGTTCCAGGCTGCACCTGATCCTTGTACTATACAGTGTATGGAGCCAGAATTCGATAGCTACACTGTATAGTGGCTGGGTGGCACTACTGCAGTCAATGGGAGCCATTTATTTCTGGCTCCTTACACTGCATAGTAGGGGTCTGCTGCTAGCGCCCTCCCAAATCAGATATTTATGGCCTATCCGTATAATAAGCCAATAAAAACAACAACAACAAAAAAACCCCACAAACAACCCCTTTAAAGTAAAGCCTTCCAGAAGGTTTGGGACCTAGAGCATGAGCGCTATAAAGCAAGGTGTAGGGACCTCAGCTTCACCAGGCACCATGCACATGCACCGGAGGGCAGAAGCAAACTCCAGTAAGCAGACCCCCCAGCCACTTGTAACTTTTTTTTCCTGATTCTGGTAAAGGGCGGTAGTAAAAGTTTGTGACCCTAAACTCATCTGTATAATAACATGCTTATAGTTTAGTAGTCCCAAATCACCTGACATGTTCCCTTTAAAATGATTTTTCCAATGAATAACAGGACAAAAAATGATAACACTAAAACATGCCTGGTGCAAGCAGCTGATGTAAACTTGCTGTACGTGTTACGGCAGTAGTGCAGCGGGATTCTGATCCAGGACTCTCTCCTTTACGACTTGCCTCATAGGAGTCCGTGTGTATGGTTTTGGAACTTGTCACAGTTGTCTTGTGACACATAGCAAGGGGCTGGTCAAGGTTATTTATTTTTGGAGGACTGTTTTGAGGGCATGATATTTCCAATATTGGTGGGCTCCGCAGTGTTAAATTCTGAACCTAAATAAAATCATGAGGTAAATATACTTATCAGACAATCTTTTGTCAAAGCAATTAATAAAAATAAATGCAAAATAAAAACACGTTGATAAAAGTAATTTTTTTTTATCTAGATTTTCTTTAGACAATATCAGGTCCACTAAGCATTTTATCCATCTTTTTAAAATGAAAGGGGTATCCGATCTTCTTATGTTATGGTAAACTACTAGGTATCTCCACATAAACACAGCCCATTCAGATAAGTGGGGCTATAGTGAAGTTCCTTCTGTAAATGGCCAGGAGCATTGTTGTGCAGGATTTCACTGTGGAAAAGCAGATGGGGACGCTTCATTCTGAAGATCATGGGGGTCCTGTCAGTAAGACCCTTCATCATTATGAAGTGGTGGCATATTCTATTGATTAGGGAGGCTAAACAAACAGGACTCCCACTGATAGGCCATCACTTACTATGGTGGGAAAAACATCCCTATTGTTATTCATTATTCTACATTATATTAATTCACATACATTAGAAGGTGTCAGTCTATTACCATATTTTCTATTTGATGAAGACACAAAACCTAGAATTTTACAGATCAAAGTAGGAAGGAGCTATATGCTACTGACAGCACCTTGAGCAGGAACCATTGAACCATCACAGAACAGCAGGACACTAATGTCACGTTTTCTAAATATATGAGAGTGTGTGGCTGTATTGTTTAGGTAGTGAATGGTGGCATTAATAGAGTACTGTACTGAGTAATGCATAAGAATGTATGTTGCTGCCATGGAGACACTTTATTGTGGAAATACGTTGGGCCCTATATAGGTGTCATATTTGGTGGTTTATTCTGGTTCTGGTGGTATTAGAAGTAGTTGAACAGTCTTAATACTAGAGATGTCACAGTAGAGAATAACAATGACAATAGGGGTAAGTTTGTGATGGCAGACCTAGTTCTACAGTAACTGTGGTAGAGATAAATATATATACCACGTCTATAAGCCAGCGCTCAACTTCACAGAACAAGAAATATCATGAGATCACCATACCACAACAGCTCAGCAGAGGAGAAGCTGCACAGTCTTTACTTACTGGACTTAATGGTAGTGCTTTTACATAAATAAAGCAAGGCCCATAACTTTGACCAGTAAAGGACCTTTATCTAGTAAAATACAGTTTAAATAAAAACATGGTCATACATTTTGGTCTATGCTTGTACAGCATTTAAAAGAGATCCAAAAGACAACTTCATTATAGGGAGCTGCAGCACAGCTATAGGTGCAGCCACAGCCACTTCCTCCCCTGGTGAACCAACACACCCTGCTCTGTAAAATCCTATTTCATCTTCCCCGAAGATGATGATATAGTATTTTACAATGCAGTAGGACACTTACCTGGTGGAAGCACACGTGGACACAAAAGATACAATATTAATATTGTGAGGGGCACAAAGGGGAAGCGACAACTTTGTGTGGCACAACAGGGGTATTATTATTGTTGAGGGTTCCTCAGCGGCATAGATTTCAATTTTGGTGATCGGACCCTCTGTGGTGTGCCACTTGATAATTCTAGTGCACCCACTGTCAGCACTCTCAATACTAAAGCTGCCATCTTAATAAAATCTCCCCATTATGTCACTAGGTTCTACTCACTATGGCAAAAAGTGTACTCCATGCATCAGCCAAACTTACATTTGTCCATGAGACTGATAGTAAATTGTGATTCATCACAACACAATTTCAATGGTCCAAAGTACACAAGCACCATGTCAGCTTACACAAGCAATTCATATGATTTTTGACTTGCTACACCTTAGCAGTTTTTTGTTCTGAAGTTGCTTCTGTGGCCACTTGGGAGCTGGGGAGTTGGGTACTGGATGATGCTGGAGTAGAGACCAGACAATCTGTAGGCATTCTGCACTTACTAATATTGCTACTATTTAGGATGTTTTATTAAGGATGCATTATATCTGCTTACCTGAGTAGCAGATGACTGACTGGAGGTTGAAGATGCAGATGATGAAATCATTGGAATGTCAGACTGCACAGCTGCAACAGTGGCGGCCGGAGTGAAAATCAGCTATTCACAGACAAAAGAGAATGTCACAATTAATCTACCTGTTTACAATTATGTTTTTGCACATTTGTACATTTATGTGATTTCTTAATGACACTAATAAAATATTATGTCTATTAACCAGGTTTATAAAATATATGAAATGATAGCCCAACTCATTTTAAGTGTACTTCTAATGTTGATGTTCTTGACTTCCATAACAACTTAAAATTTGACAAGAGAGATGCAACTGGCAGACAGGGCAAGTAGTGTTGCCAAAGTAACTGTGTGTCCCTTGCCATGGTCCTGCTCCAGCCTTCCTCGTTCTTCTCTTCTTCAATTTTCTGTTGTGACCACCCTTTGCCTTTGACCAGGTGCATAATAAATTTGGAGTCAGTCAGACTCCTCTCTGATGGTATTGTGTGATGGATAAGTATCTGCCTGTATTTCTCATCATTGAGGACACCATTAATCCTGATCAAATCCCCATATCCATTTGCTGCAATGCAGCCCCGACTTGCCTGTAACCTCCACCCTGCTTCACTATTGCCCACAGATACTCATAAGTGTACTGTTCTCCAGCCCTTCTGTTACAGCCACATACTTCAAATTCTGACAGATCAGTCCAGAACACCTGCTGCCATTGTTCTGCACCCTAGATCCTATCTTTTCATGCATAATTAAGTTACTTGGCCTTGTTTCCACGTCAAAGGTATGGCTTTTTGGCCACAATTCTTCCATAAAGACCACTTCTGGCTAGACTTCTCCAAACAGTAGAAGGGTGTACCTGAGTCCCGCTGGTTTCTGCCAGGTCTGAGCTGATGGCGCTGTTGTACATCTTCCAATTTCAAAAGGGAAGGAAGCATGGTGTTTCTTTCATCTGCTGTACTAAGTTTCCTTGGCCAGCTGCCGTCTATGGTCCTTAAAATTGCTACTTTAGCTCAGTCTTGCCATGGTGTATGACCTACAGCATGAAACTGTCTTGTGCAGAGTGTGACTGTTCCTCACACACACTTTCTGCTTCCGTTAATATCAAAGTGATAACCATTAATACCTGTTTGGTAGAATTATACAATTATACACCCAACTGTAATCCTACAAATCCCTGACTCTGTGCTACATAGAACAACTGTTGTTATTAAGAAGAGAAAGGGTGGTCACAGCAAATATTGATCTCGATTTCTCTCCAATATTTCTCTTCACATTGCAGGTTGTTGATTGTCAAAAAATAAAACCATTAACACTTTACTGCCTGCATCTTTTCCATATATGCCTAAAACTTTTGCACATCACTGTATATGCCACATATGGAAGGCAGTCAAACACTCATAGGACCACCCCCATGACTAGATGAATGTTTTTAAGCACATATACAATAAATAATAATTGAGAGGTTATATTTAGTCCTCCAGCTCTGTATGTAACATGCTGCACTGCATTTTCATGGTGACAGGCCCCCTTTTAGTTCTAGATATTGTGATCACACAAGGATGGGGGGAAGGAAATCTAGCTACAGGTTTGTGGGAATGGCAGCAACATTGGAGCAACCATTTAACGTCCTTTACAAGATGATAGTAGTATAATGTTGTACCGTGTTAGCCATTGAAAGTAGTGGAAGAGTGAAGAAATCAGGCGAAAAGGTATCGCCTGATTTCTTCACTTTACAAGATGAGGCAGATATAAGGTCCTCTAGCCTGGGCAGAAGGCCAGCACAGGTTATAAGATGTTGCAATTTGGCACCATGGCACAAAGCACCAGGGATCCAATTCATTCATGAAAACATATGTAGTCAGAGGTGCATTTGATGCAGTTTTTTGAGCCGAAGACGGAAATGGATTAGTCAGCTATGGGTCTGATACGTGTAATTGGTGTACATGGACTGTGTTTTTAATGGATGAATAATTAATAGAATGGTTTTAAACGGATCATCCATTCCTGCCAATAATTAGATAATGCTGGGAAATGTGAAAAATAGTTTTATTAATAAATGAACTCACTTTTTACAAGTTACTGGCGGGCTGTGTACAGGACACCACTGAGGCCAGTGATTCGCTACCGCGGTCACCTGAATACAAACAAACATCACCATTTGCCGGACTGATAATGGTGGGGACTGGGTTGTCAGCGCTGGAAGAACTGTAAAAGATGAGTTGGCTTCACTTTTTTCATTCTGGCAATTTTCCCAGCATTATTTAACTTCCAGTGCAGCTTTGGGTGAACCAAGGAAGGGAACATAGTAGTTATAAAAAGGGAGTTATTATGTACAAGAAGCTTTACCCCAACTACATGATGAGAAGACTTATAAGAGATTAGATTATGATCCTACATTCTGCACTCAACAGATGTGCTTCTTAGAATGGGTTTTGAGTTGAATACTCTGTCAAAGCAGTTAGTAGAGAAATTATTTTCAGAGAAACCTTAGAAAACGAATAGGCATTTTAATTTTTTTGAATGAAGATCCATAAGACCTTAGCTGGCCCAATATGCAGACGGATCATAGTGGGCCGTGGATCCATTACAGAGTGGATTGCTATCTGCTTGCCACTATGCTTTGCTGACAAATCTTACTAGTTTAAGTGAGCAGAATTATTGGCATGGTCAGTCTGTAGAGTTCACCATATAGGTGGGCTAGCGGACATTAGTATGTATGTGCAGCACGTAAGAATGAATCTTGTGCCAATTTCCTATGTGAAGCTCTTGATTTTGTTTTGTCCCATAATTTTTTTTTCATTTTGTTGAGCACTGGTACGCCCAATTCACATTCAACACAACAGTCATTCTAGTGGCACCAAATTTTGCTAGTTTTTATTTTCAGCATTATGGAAGGAGCAATCTATTTATAATTGTAAAAAACATTTTCTTTGCTTCATATAGTACTAGACAAGATTCAATGACAACGCCCTTATAGTGTGGTCAAGGACCAAGGTGAAATTCTGAGGTAAGTTTGTTTATTTATTATGCCAGCAATTTGAATATGGAATTTACTGTCAATTTGGGGGGTAAAGGGTTTATTTTTATTTTTTTTCCCGCAAAAAGTTGACTCACCATGAATTACAGGAAATCCACATCAACAAATGCCCAGTTTCATTATCAAAGCTATCATATCCCCTCTATATTAAAGGCTTCCGCCTATTGTGTCCTTTAGAAAGTGTAGGAACTTGAGAGATGAGCTGGTTAGGGAATGTTATTGAATCCAGAATAATTGGTTACATTATTCCATTCCAGCAAGTAAACGTAAGTGTGGCAATTGCTCATTTTGTAGCTTATGTGGACTAGTAAATATGTGCATGTTAATGTGATACAAGTAATGTTTACTACTTGTAGGTTAGATTTTGTTGTTTATGTCATTTTTGTTTACTTTTACTACATAGGTGAAATGATTAGAAGAGTATTTCAACGTTTTTGTGGGCATGTACAGTACAGACCAAAAGTTTGGACACACCTTCTCATTCCAAGAGTTTTCTGTATTTTCATGACTATAAAAATTGTAGATTCACACTGAAGGCATCAAAACTATGAATTAACACATGTGGAATTATATACTTAACAAAAAAGTGTGAAACAACTGAAAATATGTCTTATATTCTAGGTTCTTCAAAGCAGCCACCTTTTGCTTTGATTACTGCTTTGCACACTCTTGATGAGCTTCAAGAGGTAGTCACCTGAAATGGTTTTCACTTCACAGGTGTGCCCTGTCAGGTTTAATAAGTGGTATTTCTTGCCTTATAAATGGGGTTGGGACCATCAGTTGTGTTGTTCAGAAGTCAGGTGGATACACAGCTGATAGTCCTACTAAATGGAGTGTTAGAATTTGTATTATGGCAAGAAAAAAGCAGCTAAGTAAAGAAAAACGAGTGGCCATCATTACTTTAAGAAATGAAGGTCAGTCAGTCCGAAAAAATTGGGAAAACTTTGAAAGTGTCCCCAAGTGCAGTGGCCAAAACCATCAAGCGCTACAAAGAAACTGGCTCACATGAGGACCGCCCCAGGAAAGGAAGACCAAGAGTCACCTCTGCTGCGGAGGATAAGTTCATCCGAGTCACCAGCCTCAGAAATCGCAGGTTAACGGCAGCTCAGATTAGAGACCAGGTCAATGCCACACAGAGTTCTAGCAGCAGACACATCTCTACAACAACTGTTAAGAGGAGACTGTGTGCAGCAGGCCTTCATGGTAAAATAGCTGCTAGGAAATCACTGCTAAGGACAGGCAACAAGCAGAAGAGACTTGTTTAGGCTAAAGAACACAAGGAATGGACATTAGACCTGTGGAAATCTGTGCTTTGGTCTGATGAATCCAAATTTGAGATCTTTGGTTCCAACCACCGTGTCTTTGTGCGACTCAGAAAAGGTGAACGAATGGACTCTACATGCCTGGTTCCCACCGTGAAGCATGGAGGAGGAGGTGTGATGGTGTGGGGGTGCTTTGCTGGTGACACTGTTGGGGATTTATTCAAAATTGAAGGAATACTGAACCAACATGGTTACCACAGCATCTTGCAGCGGCATGCTATTCCATCCGGTTTGCATTTAGTTGGACCATCATTTATTTTTCAACAGGACAATGATCCCAAACACACCTCCAGACTGTGTAAGGGCTATTTGACCAAGAAGGAGAGTGATGGGGTGTTACGCCAGATGACCTGGCCTCCACAGTCACCAGACCTGAACCCAATCGAGATGGTTTAGGGTGAGCTGAACCGCAGAGTGAAGGCAAAAGGGCCAACAAGTGCTAAGCATCTCTGGGAACTCCTTCAAGACTGTTGGAAGACCATTTCAGGTGACTACCTCTTGAAGCTCATCAAGAGAATGCCAAGAGTGTGCAAAGCAGTAATCAAAGCAAAAGGTGGCTACTTTGAAGAACCTAGAATATAAAGACATATTTTCAGTTGTTTCACACTTTTTTGTTAAGTATATAATTCCACATGTGTTAATTCATAGTTTTGATGCCTTCAGTGTGAATCTACAATTTTTATAGTCATGAAAATACAGAAAACTCTTGGAATGAGAAGGTGTGTCCAAACTTTTGGTCTGTACTGTATATTGAATACTATTAGGGGTGCAATAGATTAATTAGTTGTGTGAAGACTAAATAGAAGAAGGATCCCTTAAGGCCATGGCCACACTTCGCGAAAAACGCAGCGTTTTGGCCTGCAATGGAAACACTGTGGCAAAAAACACTGCGTTTTACATTACCGGCCAAGTGGATGGCATTCTGGCTAATCCCATCCACACATCACAGAAAAAAAATCTGCAGCAGAAAAGCTGCGTTTTCAAAAGCACTTGCGTTTTTGAAAATCGCAACATGTCAATTATACCTATGGAAACGCTGGTGTTTTTCATATAGATACAGTTGAGAAAAAAGGATTTAGTCAGCCACTAATTTTGCAAGTTCTCCCACTTAAAAAGATGAGAGAGGCCTGTAATTGTCATCATAGGTAGACCTCAACTATGAGAGACAAAATGAGAAAACATATCTACAAAATCACATTGTCTAATTTTTTAAGAATATATTTGCAAATTATGGCGGAAAATAAGTATTTGGTCACCTACAAACAAGCAAGATTTCTGGCTCTCACAGACCTGTAACTTCTTCTTTAAGAGGCTCCTCTGTCCTCCACTCATTACCTGTAGTAATGGCTCCTGTTTGACATTGTTATCAGTATAAAAGACAGCTGTCCACAACCTCAAACAGTCACATTCCAAACTCCACTATGGTGAAGACCAAAGAGCTGTGGAAGGACACCAGAAACAAAATTGTAGACCTGCACCAGGCTGGGAAGACTGAATCTGCAATAGGCAAGCAGCTTGGTGTGAAGAAATCAACTGTGGGAGCAATAATTAGAAAATGGAAGACATACAAGACCACTGATAATCTCCCTCGATTAGGGGCTCCACGCAAGATCTCACCCCGTGGGGTCAAAATGATCACAAGAACGGTGAGAAAAAAAATCCCACAACCACATGGGGGGGGGGGACCTAGGGAATGACCTGCAGAAGGCTGGGACTAACGTAACAAAGGCTACCATCAGTAACACACTACGCCGCCAGGGACTCAGATCCTGCCAGACGTGTCCTTCTGCTTAAGCCAGTACATATCCAGGCCCGTCTGAAGTTTGCTAGAGAGCATTTGGATGTTCCAGAAGAGTATTGGGAGAATGTCATATGGTCAGATGAAACCAAAGTAGAACTGTTTGGTAGAAACACAACTCGTCGTGTTTGGAGGAGAGTGAATGCTGAGTTGCATCCAAAGAACACCATACCTACTGTGAAGCATGGGGGTGGCAACATCATGCTTTGGGTCTGTTTCTCTGCAAAGGGACCAGGAGGACTGATCCGTGTACATGAAAGAATGGACGGGGCCATGTATTGTGAGATTTTGAGTGCAATCCTCCTTCCATCAGCAAGGGCATTGAAGATGAAACGTGGCTGGGTCTTTCAGCATGACAATGATCCCAAGCACACCGACAGGGCAACGAAGGAGTGGCTACGTAAGAAGCATTTCAAGGTCCTGGAGTGGCCTAGCCAGTCTCCAGATCTAAACCCCTTAGAAAACCTTTGGAGGGAGTCGAAAGTCCGTGTTGCCCAGCGACAGCCCCAAAACATCACTGCTCTAGAGGAGATCTGCATGGAGGAATGGGCCAACATACCAGCAACAGTGTGTGCCAACCTTGTGAAGACTTACAGAAAACATTTGACCTCTGTCATTGCCAACAAGGGATATATAACAAAGTATTGAGATGAACTTTTGTTATTGACCAAATACTTATTTTCCACCATGATTTGCAAATAAATTCTTTAAAAATCAGACAATGTGATTTTCTGGATTTGTTTTCTCATTTTGTCTCTCATAGTTGAGGTCTACCTATGATGACAATTACAGGCCGGCCTCATCTTTTTAAGTGGGAGAACTTGCACAATTGGTGGCTGACTAAATACTTTTTTTCCCCACTGTATAATGGGGCAGAAAGTCTAACGCTTACTTTTATGGCACTGCAACAAAATTTTAATGGCATTGACAGACAAATACACCTACTACGGTGTGAGGCAGAATGGATTAAAGAGGTTGCGCAGAATTACAAAAGCTGGCCGCTTTCTTCTTCTCAGGAAGTAACTTTACGTCAGTTGCTGACATGTTAATGCTACAGCTCAGTCCGATTAAAATGAACGGGACTGAACTGGAGAATGGCCATTTGATCAACAGATGTGATGTCACTTCCTGAGAAGAAGAAATAAGCCATGTTTTCTAATAAGAGGAATGTATGTCCAATTTTAGTTTTGGATACATGTATATAGAATTTGTGTAGCCAATTTTTTAAAGGATATTTGCTATAATAAATGTAATATAGGTGTTACTATGCTTTTACATTTTGACTGACTGCTATTTTTATCCTGTTTCTGCCTGTACATGGTTTTTAATAAAGCATGGCTGGTGAGAGGTGAGTTGCCACAATTCTTCTGTTTTGTTGACTACTTGTAAATATTTACCTTGGAAGCCAGTAAGGCATTGCGTGCACTCCAATCGCTATGTCAGGATTGACTAAATGAGAGGCACGGAGTGGTGTCAAGCACCATTTTAATCTATTTCTACATATTCCAAAGCATTATGGCCTGTTAGTGACACAATGGCATGGCATAATAGGTAATACAGTGCTTATGGCAAACTAATGTGTTAGGCCCCAACTGCCATGGTATCCCATCAGTACCTTGTGATCACACAGGGCGCAAATAGAGTGATGAAAAAGGGGGCTCCTTTTGTCAAACACCTATGGTGCTGAGGTCGCTCTTTAAAGTGTACCTCCAGTTATAGACAACTTTTCACAAATGAATAGTACAAGTGACTATAAAAAATATTGTAATATATTTTATTAAATATATTTGTTTCTTTCAGCACTTATTAAGCTGTTCTTCTGCTCCTTTTCGTCAGTCTCATTGCTTGTTTTCATTACATCTGTCTCTGTATTCAGCCTCACAAACAGAGTTCTATGGAGAAGGGAGTGGTGGAGGGGGAGGATTCTCCTACCAGCAGGTTATTTGAGTTATTGCCTCATTCTGTGCACTCATAGCCTCTTATCTGCAAATCTAGAAGTGTTAAAAGCGTATATAGTAGCAGAGTGTAGGAGCAAGAATTATTTGAATATATTCTTATTCTCCTTCCCTTCTTCACAGGGTAATATGTAGAAATCAACTCTGCCTGAAAAGTGGAGAAAAAAAACTATTTCTTTAATAAGATAAATTACATATATTAAGTTTCATATATTAACCTGTACTTTTCATTTATGAAAAGTTGTTTATAACTGAAGGTATAGAGCTTTAAAAGCGGATTATTTTGTCTTTGAATCTCAATGTGACTAAATAAAATAGCAGCTAACATCTTCAGGGAATGATATGTGTTGAACGTATATGTACATTTACTGAAAGTTCTGATAGAATATTGTCATTTTTTATGCAATGATATACAGTGCCTTGCGAAAGTATTCGGCCCCCTTGAACTTTTCAACCTTTTGCCACATTTCAGGCTTCAAACATAAGGATATAAAATTTAAATTTTTTGGTGAAGAATCAACAACAAGTGGGACACAATCGTGAAGTGGAACGAAATTTATTGTATATTTTAAACTTTTGTAAAAAAAATAAAAACCTGAAAAGTGGGGCGTGCCAAATTATTCGGCCCCCTTAAGTTAATACTTTGTAGCGCCACCTTTTGCTGCGATTACAGCTGCAAGTCGCTTGGGGTATGTCTCTATCAGTTTTGCACATCGAGAGACTGAAATTCTTGCCCATTCTTCCTTGGAAAACAGCTCGGAGCTCAGTGAGCTTGGATGGAGAGCGTTTGTGAACAGCAGTTTTCAGCTCTTTCCACAGATTCTCGATTGAATTCAGGTCTGGACTTTGACTTGGCCATTCTAACACCTGGATATGTTTATTTGTGAACCATTCCATTGTAGATTTTGCTTTATGTTTGGGATCATTGTCTTGTTGGAAGATAAATCTCCGTCCCAGGTTTTCTTCCAGAATGGTCCTGTATTTGGCTCCATCCATCTTCCCATCAATTTTAACCATCTTCCCTGTCCCTGCTGAAGAAAAGCAGGCCCAAACCATGATGCTGCCAATACCATGTTTGACAGTGGGGGTGGTGTGTTCAGGGTGATGAGCTGTGTTGCTTTTACGCCAAACATATCGTTTTACATTGTGGCCAAAAAGTTCGATTTTGGTTTCATCTGACCAGAGCACCTTCTTCCACATGTTTGGTGTGTCTCCCAGGTGGCTTGTGGCAAACTTTAAACGAGACTTTTTATGGATATCTTTGAGAAATGGCTTTCTTCTTGCCACTCTTCCATAAAGGCCAGATTTGTGCAGTGTACGACTGATTGTTGTCCTATGGACAGACTCTCCCACCTCAGCTGTAGATCTCTGCAGCTCATCCAGAGTGATCATGGGCCTCTTGGCTGCATCTCTGATCAGTCTTCTCCTTGTTTGAGATGAAAGTTTAGAGGGACGGCTGGGTCTTGGTAGATTTGCAGTGGTCTGATACTCCTTCCATTTCAATATGATCGCTTGCACAGTGCTCCTTGGGATGTTTTAAAGTTTGGGAAATCTTTTTGTATCTAAATCCGGCTTTAAACTTCTCCACAACAGTATCACGGACCTGCCTGGTGTGTTCCTTGGTCTTCATGATGCTCTCTGCGCTTTAAACAGAACCCTGAGACTATCACAGAGCAGGTGCATTTATACGGAGACTTGATTACACACAGGTGGGTTATATTTATCATCATCAGTCATTTAGGACAACATTGGATCATTCAGAGATCCTCACTGAACTTCTGGAGTGAGTTTGCTGCACTGAAAGTAAAGGGGCCGAATAATATTGCACGCCCCACTTTTCAGTTTTTTATTTTTTACAAAAGTTTAAAATAACCAATAAATTTCATTCCACTTCACAATTGTGTCCCACTTGTTGATTCTTCACCAAAAAATTAAAATTTTATATCTTTATGTTTGAAGCCTGAAATATGGCAAAAGGTTGAAAAGTTCAAGGGGGCCGAATACTTTCGCAAGGCACTATATGGAATAGAGCAAATACAAAATTAAGATGCAAATCTTTTTGCATTGATGTACATGTTCAACATCAGCTGATCATAACGAACACAGAGTAGCTTCTTCTGGCTATATTCAAGGACTTATTTTATGTATAATAGCAAGGTGTATAATACTTCTAGGGGCATATACACTCTATTCAAAAGTAATCAGGATTATCATCATTCTGTATAAGACACAAAATGTGTTACAAAGACGAACACATGAAAACCTGTCACGTCAAAATAAACCAATAAAAAAAAAAATAAAATCAAAATAACCAAATAAAATATTAACTACAAAACTGTACAAAAAAACACCATCACACCATCTCACCATCTGGGCTCGTAGATACATCTGAGCCTGGCTTGCACTAAGAGATGGAGAAGTGCTTCCGAGTAACATTGTTTTCTGTGTAATACTGCTGCTTGTTGTACTGGATGTTTGTGATCGACTTACAATTTGCGTAGGAGGAGGTGAAGAGGAGAGGTTAAGCTTGAGGGGAAAAACAAGAAAAGTAAAAGGTATAAATCTATGACAACAATAATAGAACAAAATAGAATTGTGGTGGGATTCATCAAGACCTATTTTGCGCCACTTTTGTGGCGTAACCACAATGACGAATACCCCATTGTGGCAAATATATGATAATGTAACAAATAATTAAAATTTTAAAGGGGTTATCCAGCTTCCAAATCAGTTTTTGCAAATACATCCACAGCAGTGCTAAATCCTCAATGTTGCCTTGTGCACCCTTTGCTTGGCTTTATTTTACTTGCTGCTCCTTGTATCACTGTTATGTACATGCAGTGAATCTGTGGACAAACTACATTTCCCATAATTCATCTGACTGTTCTCACTCTCTGTGTTTGCCGCTAACAGGGGCTGATCTTGCAAACCAAACATCACAGCAACACATGACCTCAGATGTGGCAGTGATTTATTATCTGTGATTTCATTGCAGGGAAGAGTGGAGAAGGGAGGGGTACACAAAGACAGAGAGCAGGCAGATGAATCATGGGAAATGTAGTTTGTCTACATATTGCTTCACTATGATTCTGAACGGTATATAATAATCACTTACTTGGGGAACAGACCCTGATGTGATGTTCACGAGAGCTGCTGTGGCACACAGCCTGTGTACACTGTCTATTCTTCTGGCTCCCTACTCCTGTGGTATCATAGAGTAGGAGCCGGGAAGCCCCCTAGTCATGTGCACAATGTATAAGGCTTCGTTGTCCAGGTAGATTATATACAGTTCAGAGATCAGTCTGTGGGTGGGGCATTATACAGCAAAGGTTTCCGCCATAAGGGGGGGTGTAAGGAGCCGGACCAGAGCCTCCACGGCGGCACGCGGGGTTGCCGGTCCTCTCCTTTACATGCGCCTTCCGACCCCTAGGGAGGTAGGCCGGAACCTCCACGATGATATGCGGGGGTTGCCGATCCTTCCACGCTCGGGCCACGGGATTCCTTTCCAGAGCAGGGGCTCGGTCGGAACCTTATTTGGGACTTCCGCTCCAGGTAATCGCTGGCTATTCAGTTTTCTCTGGTAGTAAGCGTTGCATATTTCCTGTCCTGTTACCTCCTGCTTAGACCTCCTGCTTCTGTTGTTTGACTATCCTTCTGGCCTCCCGATTTTGTACCTTGTTCTCCTCTCCTATTAATGACCCCGGCTTGCCTTCAGACTTCATCCTCCTGAACTGCGATTTGGTGCTGCTCTGCTCTCCTGCTATCGACCCAGTTTGTTTGACACATCTATTTGGACTTCCCTTTTGTACTTCGCTAACCTCACTCTGACAACTCGGACCGTACGACTACTCTTTGGAACTCTGCTGCCATTTACTGCCTGCCGCCATCCACTGCTTACTAGTCTGCAGATTGCCATCCCCATTCCTGCTACTCCTGGCAAGTGATTCCGGTTTCTTTTCTGCTGTGTCTGGTGGTGTGCTCTGCGTCCGGCGCTCTCTGACCCGTGCCGCTCTGCCCGTCAGTAGCTTCAAGTCCATCCCCACCATCAGGGGCCCTGGTGAACATCTCTGGGGGGTGGGGTACGGTGCGGTTGGGAGAGCGTGGGACATTAAGAAAGGTTTTTACCAGTTTGACTTGTGCTGGGACTCACTGCTAAGCTCAACGCTGCATCCGTTTCCTAACAAGGGGCTATTATGGCACTATTATAGTAATAGAGCCCCACCACAGGTAATAGTCTCCCCACATAAGTAATAGTGTTACATATGTGCGAGGACTATTACCGTTGTGGGAGGGCACCATTACTATAATAGTTCCCTAATAGTGCACAGCGTGGCAGGAGAGGTGCCTGCTGTCGCCTTAATGGCAGGTGCGCCCCTAAGGCCACTAAGCCCCCTCCCCTTTTACTTTCAATTTTACTGCTACTGGGCGCGGCAGAAGAGTAGATATGGAAGTACACGGCTTCTCTATTACAGCACCGGACCTCTGAGGTAGCCGGGATTCCAGTAAAGATCAGGTACAAAAACAGAAGCACCTTGCACAAGAACAAATCCAATAGAAACTATTGGGTCTGTTCTAGCATCAGTTTCCCACTGGCTTGTGTGCATCATGCCAGAGGGAAAATGATGCTAACAAATGACACATGTGAGCGCACCCTTACTGAAAAGGGGCACTATTTATAAGCATGGACTATTATTTATAAGGGGGCACTAATATTTATAAGAATGGATTATTATTTACAGGGGGATGTTTTTATTTATGAACAAGGATTATTATTTACATGGGGCATTATTATTTATAAGCATGTATTATTTATAAGGTGGTATTATTTATGAGCAGGGATCTATGGTGGCATTATGCATCTGGGGGAATTATCTGCATCTATGGGGACACTAGTTGGATCTATGGCTCCATTATTTGGAACCATGAGGGCTTCATTTGAATCTGGCTATATTTGGCTATAAGGGCACTGCACTATTTGGCTATGGGGACATTATTTGGTTATAGGGAGCACTGTTTGGCATTATGGGGCACTATTTAGCTACAGATGACAGCTCCAGGAGATGGATCTGCTCTAGCTCTTACTCTGTCATGGGGAAATATTTTCGCTACAGCTGATTACTTTTAGTTGACAGGTAGCAGAGTTATATGACAGAGAATTATTTTTCCTCGTATAATTACCAGGATATGCTCACTTTTACTCTGTTACGGGGAAACATTTTTCCCTCTGGAGGATTACTTTTAGTTGACAGGTACACCAAATCATAGCACAGCTAATGGATGTAAAGAATAAAAAAAAAATATATCCTCAGAGCCACGCCTTTCTGTGTACGCAAGCACCAAACTATTACGATGCAACAAACTGACCAACAAATGGAGCAACACACAAAATCATAAAATCTATATTTTTATTAGAAAACATCTAAAAAAAAAAAAATAGGAAACCATGAAAGAGATCAATAGTACAAAAACAGGGGTGTCAGATACCATGGAGACAAAATAACCAGGGGCGCACCTCTAATGAGGCGAAGTGAGACGGCATTGTCTGGAAGGGCGGCATTTTTACTACTTATTTAACGTAAACCAGTCCAAGACGGGCCGCTTTATAAAAAAAAACAAAAACCCAAAGTTGAGCTGTCCTGGGCTGGCTTACGAGACATCTGCATAATCGGAGGCCCAGGGGAGGTAAGGGAACATAAAAACCAATGTAACTCACCTCTCCTGCGGTGTTACTTCTAGCAGGCTTCGGCCCTCTTTGGCGATGTCCCAGATGTTACGTCAGCCAGGCCGCCGTCATTACGTTGCGACGCCGGTCTGGCCCATGTGACGTCTGTGCGCAATTAAAGAGGGCCGAAAGCTGCAGGGAGTGCACCAGAGCCCAGGATAGGTAAGCAACACTGGTTTTTATGTTTGTCACCACCTGTGTTTCAAATCATTATACTATGGGGTCTGAAAAGACCCCAGAGTATAATAATAATTCATGGGTGGGCCACTATGGGGCATAATACCGTGTGCGGAGGACACTATGAAGAATAATACCATGTGCAGGGGCCGCTGCGGGGCACAATACCATGTGCAGGGGCCGCTGCGGGGTACAATACCGTGTGCAGAGGCCTCTATGAAGCATAATACTGTGTGCAGGGGCTGCTGTGGGGCATAATACCGTGTGCAGGGGCTGCTGCGGGCCATAATACTGTGTGCAGGGGCCGCTGTGGGCCATAATATCATGTAATACTGTGTAAATGGGGTCTCTGGGGGCCAAAATACCATGTAATACTGTGTGCAGGGGCTGCTGTGGAACATTTTAGTGTGTATAAATGGGGCATTATACTGTGTGGGGACCAGGAAAGGGGGTGCTATGCTGTGGATGGGGGCGGGGCCCAAGTCAAAGTTTGCTGGGGGGACCCAGTCCTTGCTAGTTACTCCCCTGATAAGGGTTCGTTAGGAAGGGACATTTTATATTAGGGAGCTTTATGAACTTAAGAGGTGTTATTTATATAAGGGCATTATTAATACAATGGGGGTTATTTATATAAGGGGTCATTAGGGAGCATTTATAAGGGGGTGGTCATTTATATAAGCGTTCATTAGGGACTTCAATTATATAAGGGGACATTACGAATAGCAGGGGGCATCATTTATATAAAGGGTCATTAGGGGAGCAGAATTTATATCAGGGGAATCAGGGGCATAATATCAGGGGGCAATTAATTAAAGGGGTTGTCCAGGATAACCACTTTCTTAATATAAGACTAGGAAAAGTGATTTAAAAAACAAAAACCAAAAAAAAAAAAAAAAACACACACACACACACACACACACACACACACACACACACACACACACTCTGGACTAAGTCCCCACCGCACATAACCGCTGAAGTCGCTGACATGGGACATCACAGTGCTGTGGGGACTTCTGCTGGAAGAAAACACCGGAGCAGCAGGACTGGAACGCGTTCGAAGACACTGGAGAACCTTCCCAGCCTCATATTAAAAAAGTGGTTATCCTGGACAACCCCTTTAAGGTGGCCCTTGGGCTTTATTAAAGGGTCTTTCCAGCTCATTTTTATTGATGTTCTATCCTTAGGACAGATTATCAATAAGAGATCAGTGGACCCCTCCTCTGATCAGCTGTATGAAGGGGCTATGGTGCCTGTTTATATCACACGCTGTCTGTTTATAGTGACCATGTGATGTAATTACAGCCTTGTCGCATAGACGTGTACAGGACGAGGCTGTAGTTACATTACACGGCCACTATGAGATGAATGACACTATATAAAGCTGTTCATTCAAACAGCTGATCAGTGGGGTTCTTGGGTTTTTGAGCCCCACTGATTTTTTTTGATTTTTTTATTAATGACCTGAAAAACCTTTTAATTAGGAAACACCTGGGGCAAAATTAATAAGGGGCACTATTTATACAGGGTATACACAGACATTATTAATATAAAGATGTACTTGGGAGTATTATTCATTATAGGGGGGGTTATATCATATATTTTATTATTGGGGTAGCAGCAGGATGGGTGTGCAGGTGAGGACAATGTGGGTCGGATGCCTGGAAAAGTGAGGAGCCAAAGATGTCGGTGTTGCAAACTTTACAGAGACAAGTCACAGCTGGAAGAAGTGGTCATGGCAGTCCAAAGGGAATAGAAGGGAAATGTGAAGGATTAGTCAGAGATGTCACCTGTAAGTCACAAAATGTTACTGCCCTGTATTCACCTAAATGATAGAAGATAAATATTTGATTGATGAGGGTCTGTCTGCTGAGACCCCCACTGAACCTGTGAACCCCCCCCCCCGGGTTGCCATCAGGCAGTGCCACCATCTAGCTCAATCGGTGTTTCGGGCCCTGAGGGGGCTGTGAGAGGAGACCACTTCAGTGAGCACCGCACGGGTGGTCATTTTGAGAGAAAGCTGTGGCTCCACGTGGCAGACATTTTTGCTTTGCAGCTGTTGAAACTCCTTTGCTGTGCTGCCAGGGCTTCTACTACCTCCTGTGGCGTACACTAGCCACTCTACATCACTTCCACACTTTATTATCTGTATATTTAGACCTGATCAGGTCTGGGCTGAACCTCAGCTTTTACTATCTGTGTGCTAAGTTGAGCTGCCTGCTAAACCCTTGTGTGGCTGCTTTCTCCTGGTTCCTGCCGGTGTAGCCCACTGTGGATTACAACTCTGTGTTCAACATGCTCTTCAGAGCTGCACTGATACTACCACAGTTACCGCACTGCTAAGCCACCATCTTGCCTGTGACTTTGCATTATTGCTGCTGGTCCTCCACCAGACGCTACCTCATTTATTGTACCTTGACTGACTTTAATGGATGGGATGACGCACAGCAAAATCTGTAGCTGACGGCTTGAGTCAGACAGATGAAGATCCCCCAGATGATACGGAGTCTGTAAATACTCCTGCACTAGATAAGATAATGTCAGCGATTGCGGACTGTCAGGCAGCTCTTACAATTAAAATTGATCACCTCCAATATGATCTTCATCGCCTTCGACATGACACTGACAAAATTCAAGACTGCACCACGGGGGCCGTAACGTAGACTTGGGTGAGATGGAGGACTCTGCTTATTCTACTGTGGACTCCGTCCGTAATTTGCAGCCCTTCAGGCAAGAGTAGAGGATGCTGAAAACTGTAACATACGCAATATCAGGATCTTGGGACTCCCTGAAAAGGTGGAGGGGGACAAACCTGAAGCCTTTGCTGAATGTCTTATTACAGACCTCCTCGCTCCGATTGGAGGATTAATCCAGGCTTGTCTGCCCCTCTGGTTAAGTGTACTCGCTTAGACTTGCATGGGAAGCTAGCCGCAACAGGGTCCGACTATGAAGCTGACCCTAAAGAGTATAAGAGGGTTTCCTGGCTTAGAGCTAAGAGTCAGCTGCCGTTACATCTCACAGAATACACACAAATGTGGCTTTTGTCACATCAGACTATATTTGCTGAGCGAAACAAAAATGGGAGGGCTCTTGCCTTCCTAGCTTGAACTGAACGCCCACAGATGGTAGTGGCAAGTATTAAGACTGAAGGGGGATTGTGGGTGACAGAGCCCAAGGCCATTTGTGACCAGTTTATCTTATTACTGTAACTTGTATGCATCTAGAGCTAGACACTCAGGATCATCTGGATGCCACATCCCTCCCAACTTTGTTTGCGGCTTCTAGGCAGGAACTGCCTATTGAGGAGTTTGAAATACAAAGGGCCATCACCTCTTTGGCCGTAGGCAAAACCCCAGGTCCAAATGGCTTCCCGGCAGAGTGGTAAAAGTTATATATGGAAATTCATAGTCAACACCTTTCTGAGGTGTTTCAACGTGCAGCTGACTCCTCTGCATTACCTTCTTCCTTCTATGACACTACCATAGTGGTGATTCATAAAGCGGGGAAGCAGCTAGATATAGGCCAATTTCCCTTATTAATCTAGATGCCAAGATTTTGGCGAAAATACTTGCTGTGAGACTATAGTCCATCATCCTTTCGATTATGGGGCCTGATCAGTCTGGGTTTATGCCCGGGAAAACCATCACTCTTAGGCGACTATACACTAATATCCAGATACGGCATGATAATATGAGCAGCCGCGCTATTGCCTTGCTCAATAATGAGAAAGCTTTTGATTCTGTAGAGTGGAATTTTATGCAATTTGTTTTGCAGCGTTTTGGAATTCATGGGAATTTTTTTAAATGGATTTGCCTGTTGTACCTTGGGCCGATAGCGAGAGTTAGCGTCAGTGGTTCCACTTCTGACTCCTTCCCGCTCGAAAGGAGGACCAAGCAGGGGTGCCTGTTGTCTCCCCTCCTGTTTACCCTTGTGAAGTAACCTCTGGCCTCCAATATAAATGGCAACCCTCATATTGCTGGCTGGGATGTGGCAGGCATAACGGAGAAGCTTTCTCTCTATGCAGACAACATGCTGAAATACTTGGCGGACCCAGGTTCCTCCTTGGGAGCTTTGTTAGACGTGGCTAATGAACACGGCGGTTATTCGGGACCAAGGGTAAATTGGGGCAAATCTGCATTATGCCTAATTGATGCCTAAGACTCGATTCTTCCCTCTTGGGCCCTTCAGGTGGTGGACCAATTGACTTACTTGGGCAATGTGATACATAGAGACGTCAGTAAATTCACAGCTCTTAACATCAACCCCACAATTTATTATGTAACCTGTAAGATGAGGGCATGGATGGATCTCCCCTTGTCGCTGGTTGGGCAGATTACCGTCTTTAAAATGGTCTAACTTCCTAAGCTGTTGTATTTATACAGGGCAAACGCCTTACCCCTTTTTATGGCATAATCAGTCTTCTAGATTAGCCAGGGTTATTCTGAAAGGGGTGGTCTGGCTCTCCCTGTACTATATGGCCATGCAGCTTTCTTATGTAGCGTGGTGGATCTTAGCGGATGCCAATAACCCTGCAGTAGTGTTAGAGGTGGCTCTTTTGGGCTCCTATGAGGCCCTGGTCAACCTGGTATACAGGGGGGGTTCCTATCCTGCCACGTGTTATACTTCTAATATGTCTGTGACAGTTTCACCCGGGAAATTCTTTGTGCGTATACTGGTCAACAAGGGGAATGATGTACAAAGGTCACCCTTCCAGCCCTTATGGCGGAACAATCTGCTGCCAAAGCTGCGGAGTCTTCCTGACTTTGAGTTTTGGCCGAGGAAGGGACTTACAGTGCTGGCCAAAAGTATTGGCACCCCTGCAATTCTGTCAAATAATACTCAATTTCTTCCAGAAAATGATTGCAATCACAAATGCTTTGGTAATAATATCTTCATTTATTTTGCTTGCAATGAAAAAACACAAAAGAGAATGAAAAAAAAAGTCAAATCATTGATCATTTTACACAAAACTCCAAAAATGGGCCGGGCAAAAGTATTGGCACCCTCAGCCTAATACTTGGTAGCACAACCTTTAGACAAAATAACTGCGAACAACCGCTTCCGGTAACCATCAATGAGTTTCTTACAATGCTCTGCTGGAATTTTAGACCATTCTTCTTTGGCAAATTTCTCCAGGTCCCTGAGATTTGAAGGTTGCCTTCTCCAAACTGCCATTTTGAGATCTCTCCACAGGTGTTCTATGGGATTCAGGTCTGGACTCATTGATGGCCACTTTAGAAGTCTCCAGTGCTTTCTCTCAAACCATTTTCTAGTGCTTTTTGAAGTGTGTTTTGGGTCATTGTCCTGCTGGAAGACCCATGACCTCTGAGGGAGACCCAGCTTTCTCACACTGGGCCCTACATTATGCTGCAAAATTTGTTGATAGTCTTCAGACTTCATAATGCCATGCACACGGTCAAGCAGTCCAGTGCCAGAGGCAGCAAAGCAACCCCAAAACATCAGGGAACCTCCGCCATGTTTGACTGTAGGGACCGTGTTCTTTTCTTTGAAGGCCTCTTTTTTTTTCCTGTAAACTCTATGTTGATGCCTTTTCCCAAAAAGCTCTACTTTTGTCTCATCTGACCAGAGAACATTCTTCCAAAAAGTTTTTGGCTTTCTCAGGTAAGTTTTGGCAAACTCCAGCCTGGCTTTTTTATGTCTCTGGGTCAGAAGTGGAGTCTTCCTGAGTATCCTACCATAGAGTCCCTTTTCATTCAGACGCCGACGGATAGTACGGGTTGACACTGTTGTACCCTCGGACTGCAGGGCAGCTAGAACTTGTTTGGATGTTAGTCGAGGTTCTTTAGCCACCATCCGCACAATCTTTCGTTGAAATCTCTCGTCAATTTTTCTTTTGCGTCCACATCTAGGGAGGTTAGCCACAGTGCCATGGGCTTTAAACTTCTTGATGACACTGCGCACGGTAGACACAGGAACATTCAGGTCTTTGGAGATGGACTTGTAGCCTTGAGATTGCTCATGCTTCCTCACAATTTTGCTTCTCAAGTCCTCAGACAGTTCTTTGGCCTTCTTTCTTTTCTCCATGCTCAATGTGGTACACACAAGGACACAGGACAGAGGTTGAGTCAACTTTAATCCATTTCAAGTGGCTGCAAGTGTGATTTAGTTATTGCCACCACCTGTTATGTGCCACAGGTAAGTAACAGGTGCTGTTAATTACACAAATTAGAGAAGCATCACATGATTTTTCAAAGGGTGCCAATACTTTTGTCCACCCCCTTTTTTATGTTTGGTGTGGAATTATATCCAATTTGGCTTTTTGACAATTCTTTTTGTGGTTTTCCATTGACGACAAATTAAATGAAGATATTATTACCAAAGCATTTGTGATTGCAATCATTTTCTGGAAGAAATTGAGTATTATCTGACAGAATTGCAGGGGTGCCAATACTTTTGGCCAGCACTGTAAATACCTCACCCAACTGTATGTTGGGTGTTTCTTTCGCTCCTTTTAAAGTCTTTGGAGGGACTTCCACCTTCAACATACCCATCTATATCGTTACCTCAAGCTACACCCTGCGTGTAGGGATCAGTTTGGGGGAAATCCGGTGTCTCTGGAAGGTGATCCATTGGAGTCAGTAGTGAGAAGGGAGGAACCCTATAAACTAATTTCTTCTTTTTACGTAATATTGATTTCTGGACAGAATTCCACATGAGACAGGTCCTTTTCACTCTGGCCGAGAGACATCCCAACACTTCATCCTAGCTGTAAAGAGGAGCTGGACATGACTTGGAAAACATCAGTGATTAGTGCCAAGTATCAGCTTATTCAGGTCAAGTGGCTCCACAGGGTTTATTTGACACCGATTTGACTGATCCAAACGCGTAGGTTGACCATTGATATCTGTACTAAGTGTGGAGATCACTGGGGATCCTTCATACATAAGGTATGGGAATCTTTCACCTCCTTATGCACTGTTAACTCACTGGCTTTTGGTTACACCATACACCAGGATATATGTTATTTTATATCTAGTACATCTACTGAGAGGAGAATTATCAGTTCCCCATTTTCCTGGCTCAGATAGTGTTTGGAGATGGTATACACAATCCTATTTTTGATACTCATCATCTCACTATTTGGATGCATGAGTTTTTCATCAGTTTATATATTTCTGTCTTATCTATCTGGGGTTAGGGATTAGGGGCCTTTTTTATAGGGAAATCCATTTTTTATCTTTGGGATAGATGAGACATTCCCTATACTATATGTTTAGTTGACGTCTGTCCTATGTTTTTATTGTGTGTTAATAGAAGTTATATTTTAATTTATTGAGAGTATTGTAGGAACCTACTTCTGTGATCCTAATATTTCCCTTTGGGTATTCCTTTCACCATCTGTGACCAATATTAAATGTAGCATTATTGCATATACCCATAGAAACGTAGCCCCAAGTCTCCTGGTCTTTTTGAGGTTCCCCTAACATTGTTATTTTGTCTCCATGGTGTTTGACACCCCTGTTTTTGTACCATTTGTCTCATCCATTATTTCCTATTTTTTTATATGCTATCTAATAAAAGTATAGATTTTATGACATTGTGTATTACTCCATTTGTTTGTCAGTTAGTTGACAAATTACATTTTAGTCAACAGATAGCAAAGTTATATGATAGAGAATTTATTTTTCCTGTATAATTCCCAGGTGACGCTCAGGTTTACTCTGCTACGTGGAAATTTTTTTCCCTTTGATGGATTACATTATGTGTGACAGGTAGTTGACAGTCATCACAAAATGGTTTTGCACAGAGGAAGGTAATTAGTAGACATCCATGCCCTTTCACAGAGCCAGGAAATGTGAGTGGTGTTGAGTGTGATCACTTGTATGGACAGTGTCCCTCCCATTTACAACAAAAGTGAGTCAGGTTGTTTTACCTGGTTCACCTTGCTGCAGCTATGGGATGTGCTCCCCTTGATGGCCAAACTAGGGAAATATTAAAAATTATTTAATTTTGAATATTTCTGTCTTTGTAAAAAAAAAAAAAAAAATAAAATGTATATATATATATATATATATACACACACATACACATACACATATATACACACACACACACACATATACATATATACCCCAACTGGGCATTCTACTGTGTGGGGATATACTGTGTCAGAAGAGGGCCGTATACAATGTGTGGGGCCACAAGAGGGCATTATATTGTGGCATAAAGGTGGAACAGTATAGGGGCGATGCCTGGCCTGCAAAAAATTTTACAGCACGCAAACCATGCACATTTTCTTTCTGCACTGAGGTCATATTTCATAAGTTTACAACCTTTGATGGGAACTTGCCCAGATCCCTGAGGCTTAGAGGGAACGCTGGCAGTGGCCTCATAGAAATAAATGGAGCAGAGGCACACCCTTTCAACTGCTGACCCCCACTGATCTGCAGCTTATCCCCTATTCATTGGATAAGTTGCTTTGGAGCAACCCCTTTAAGAAAGTAAATAACTGCACCAAATAAAATAAAAACATTTATTTTTATACCATTATTCAAATAGTTAGGAAATGCCATCTAGCAGGAGAACAAGTTTACGAGTTAAGGGAAGATGGAAAGTGGAGCATAATAGTCAAGGCAATAGACAGACAGAGATGCACAAGATGTAGCCAGCAGTGATCCAAGCAGGAAGTCAGGCATCACATGTGTTAGCTAACTAAACCTGTTACAACAGAAAGCTGTTGCTTTTTCCCACTAACACAGAATAAGGAATAAATATCTATTGGTTGGGGATCTAACCATTCTGAACCCCAGCTATTACAAGAACAAGGGTTTTCGAGTCCCCGTATGAACAGAGAGCTAGTGCACATGCTTGACTGCCAATCCTTCACTTCTGTGGGACTGATGGTGCATTGTACTGGGCCAAATTGAATGCAGCAGTGGTCATGCATACAAATTTGGAGATTCCCGTTTTCATGATTTATGAGGGTCCCAGAGGTAAGACCCCCAGCTATCAAACATTAATCCCAGTCTACTAAATACTTGCAATCCTCATAAAATAGTGTTGGAGCATATTTTCTTAGACCTCTATGTTGGCTGTTCTGTTATTCTTCCTGGGTATGTATGAAGAAATTAACAACTGGGTGTTACTATGGTATTCACCTTGTCAATGTGGTATAATCCTATGCATTCTTTTAGTGTCCAATCAGAGCTGATAGTGTTAACTGGTGTAAGGACATACACCTTAGGGCCTATTCATATGACTGTGTTCCATCCGTGAAATATGGTCTGTGATGAGTTGGCCAGACCGATCACAGTTGTGTGAATGTAACTCCCTGCATCATTGTGAGTTATGATGCAGTGATCTTCTGAATAGCCACAGCGATATTGCAGTAAACTGACATAAAACTGTCAGTTCAGTAAAGTAGCATTTCAGCCCTTCAGGAGCTCATAACTCACTATGAAGCACTGAGTTGCATTTGCATGTGCATGGTCAGGGGTATTCCAGAAAACATGCATACCAATTTCTAAATGTACAACATAGTGTTCTTATCATACTTCTGCTTTACATGCAGATTACAAAGGAGTTATGTTTATAAAAACTTACATTAAATACTAACATATTTAGGAATAAGGAAATAATTTGGTGCAAAATCTATCCTTCCTGCAGTTCACTTTATTAGCTTTGTTTGAACTGTATTTTTTTTTTCAGGGTGATGAATTCACCGCCAAGAGTTGCATGGTAGAAGTAATACATTTCCCTGAATCGATTCTGATCTTAGATTACTGATAAAAGTGACCATTACTTTGTTTTTAATACTGTATGTTGCAAGGCAAAGAACCACAAAGGTCAATTTGACTGTAAAACTTAAACAATGAAACTTACAGATGACTGAGGAACAGCAGACTGTTGGCTAACAGCACAAGGGGAAGCAGACCGCCTGTCGCCAGACACACCTGCCTAGAGACAAGTACAAGAAATAAAATGAACATTCCTGATGAAATATATGAAACAGAGCCAAAGTGGCCCTGAAATTGCGTGACATTAAGGGGGACGTTGCCACTAACGTTGTGCATGTCCGTTGATCCCATCCGTCACAGAAAGAGAGCAACGGACTTTTACAGCGATAGAGAAACAGACACATACAGAGCCCCCCTGCGTCTTTTTCCATTCCCTTTGACTTTAATGTAAAACATGACGGAAGCTTTCTTCCTTCAAGTTTGTTTAGTTTTGTACTGGAAGAAAAAGTCCTGCATACATCCATTATACAGGCATACCTACATTTGTGTTTGGTTTTTAGTAAAAGCTTTGCTATGTTTGGACTCTGCAGCTTCAGTGTTTTACACTACATAGCATGCTGCAGAATGTCATTCTGTGTCTGAACTAGCTGACTGGCTGTGTGATGTGGCTCAGTCTCTGGCCCATCTCCTGAATGATCTTCTAAGTCGATTTATGACAAAATCAAAGTTTAGCTGGAACATCTCTTGTTATTCCTTCTGAAATGTATGAATAAACTGAAAAGTGGGTATTACCCTTCCTCTTGTCAGTGAGGAGTATCCTTATACTCTGTGACGCTACACAATCACTGTTGACAGTGTGCTGTTATACCCCCCACCCCACCTGACAAGAAGTATAGTAACAACCAGCTTTCAATTTATACATACACTTAGAAGAGGAATGACGCAATGTATAGTGCACACACTTTCCTCTATGCTTGTTATTACTATTGAATCCAATCCTGGCTACAGCTCAAAAAAACTACATAAAAAAGACAAAAATTCCCACAGAAACTGTATGTGTGTTTTCAGCCCTAGACTTTATTCACATGTCCATTTTTAACCACATGGCCATCATGACCACGACAATTCATTCGGAGGTCTATTTTTTCTCAAGGACTGTGAGTGACAGAGACCAGACCTATTTTGTTCTGTTTAGCAGACCAATCACCCCCATGTCAGACTATGGGTCCATGAAAAGCACAGACAGCATATGAACGCCATCCATGTGTTGCTCATTTTCAAACATTCTAAATAATGAATTTTTACCACAAAAAAAAACAAAAAAAAAAAAAAACACGATCATCAAAGCACAAACACATCCATCATAGAATCTTGTGCTGTCCCTGGTGATGATGGACAACATATGTCCGTGAAAAATAATGTATGAATAAGCCCTTCAGAAGAGTTCTCCACTTGAGCTTCTGTTTCTTCCTCCCCAAATTCCAAAAATGTTATATTTTTCTGCCCAGAGAGGGGTTATTTTTTGCTGGACAAATTGTACTTCATAATGACATCATTTATTATTCAGTACCACGTACTAGGAAGCTGGACAAAATTCAGAATGGTCCGGAATTGGAAAAAAACTACAATGGAGCCATTTTCCTACAATTTTGTTTTTACAGTGTTCACTGTGAGGCAAAAATAAAAAAAGTTACCTATAATCTTTACCATCACAGTGATGCCAAATTTATATAGTTTTTTTTATGTTTTAATACCATAAAAAAAAAATTTAACTTTGACCAAAAAAAAAAAAATATTTGCATCACCATAATGCAACACCGTTTTTAATATTTTTGTGTACAGAACAGTGTAAGGCATCTTTTTTGTGGGACAACATGTAATTTCTATTGATACCATTTTGGGGTATGTCTGACATTCTGAACACGTTTGAATACATTTTTCTTAGGAGAAGAAGTGGTGACAAACACTGATTTGGCCATTTTGATTTTGTTTACCTGCTACAGCATTCGCAATTTTGGGAATTTTCAACGTGGAGATACCTAATGTGTATATTTTTTTAAAATTATTTTTATATCTAATCTAGTGAAAGTGGGGGAAGGGTTGAACTTTTATACAGTACCGCAGTATACTGCAAAACCTCTATTACACGCTGAGGTTCAGTAATGACATGCCAGCTGTCATAGAAGCCGCTTACTGTCCCCTGATGACGCACAGGGAGGACACATTCGGTGGCAATATGGAGGCACACATTTGCTGCTGCCGTATGGATGCCAAGGTCACAACTGACTGTCATCTTAGTTAACAACCACAATCGGCAGGCACCGTTTAGAGCTTAACAGTAGTGTTTGGAGAAGGCTCTACAGCTAAACCCTCTCCATACTGCCCTTCCCACAAAAGGCGTACACTTATGTCCTTTTGAAGGAAAGGTTAAATCCCTCCCTCCCTGTTATAAGTGTCCCTTGAGCATAAACTGATCACAACACAATTCATTATAATCTGTGGGGAAATGCATAGCTATCACAGTGGAATTAAAACATTACACAGCGCCTATTTAAATCAATGGTTTGTCCATTTTACAATGCAGGACTGGTCTGAGAGAGAGACAGAGAGAGAAAAAGAGAGTGACAGTGAGCAATGGCAAGATATTCTCTTTGTAACTAGTCTCCACTGCTGGTCAAGAGATGAGGATCCTAAACAGAGCACCCCACTTTCTAACTCTGAATTCCCTAATAGGGTATATGAAACAGGTTTTATAAACCACTTTAGCCCATTCCCATCCCATGGCATATATGCAGACATAGCAAGAAGGCATTTAGTGCTGCAAATGGACATGATCACCAACCTCATCCCCTTCCTCACAAACACTATTATCATGGAGGCACAAATGTGCTGTCATGGCATGGTTGATCAGATCCACGGGTCCTCCTAGTGTTATGACATCAAAGTCATATGTACCCCAGAATGGTACCCATAAAAAGTATAGCTCATCTCACAAAAGCAGGCTATCAACTAGCTTTACTAAAGGAAAAATAAAGTTATGGCCTTTGGAAGATGGCAGTGCAAAAGCCATTTTTTTCTTTCCCAAAAAGTTGTTTTTATAGTGCACTGTACTGTGCATGCACACCTCATGTAACCTACACCACCTGGATGAACTGCACCTTCAGCTGACTTACACTGGATCACAGCATAATGCAGGTAAAAGGCTGCTCTCACTGCCGTACATTGTCTACTATTACATTGCCTATTGCTGTGATTTTAGGCAATGTAATATAGTGGGAACTGTCTGAAAAAGCTGCTCTGCATCATTCTGGCTGGGCGGGGGAATGAGTGAGGGGAAGTGCTAGTGATGATGCTCAGCCGCGCTACAACACGGTCCTAATGTACTCTTGGATCATTTCCATGAGAATAAAAACCTGATTTTCATCAAAATGAAGCAGCGATACTGCAATCAAACTAAAGCACTGTGCTCAGGGCACGAAGCACTATAAGGTACTGTGGCTAGTTTAATACCAATTTTCCTGATGACAGACTCCCTTTAAAAGAAGATCAGTAGGAGGCTGAAACCTGGCACCCCTACTGATCTGCTGTTTGAAGAGGCAGCAGCAGACGCCGCTTCCCCTTCTCAAGCCAGTAAAGTCATGTTAATTAATCATGTGGCCTTTAGCAGCTCAGTTCCATTGAAATTAAAGGAACTGTGCTGCAACACCATGCACAGCCACTATACAATGCTGTTCTCCGTATGCCTAGAGGAGGCAGCAGCACACATCCAAACACCATGGCCCTTCACACAGCTGATCACTGGCGATTCTAGGTGTCAACCCCCTCCCCCATCTTTCTGAACTGGATAACCAATCCTAAGGATAGGTCATCAATACCATATTCTTGGAAAAAAAAACATTCAGTGGTTAAAGAGGATTTTAACCCTATATTTAAAAATTGCCATAAATTATTAAATGAGAAGTTAAAGGGGTTATCCACTTTCTAATACGGATGGCCTATCCTTAGGACCCCTGCATATGACGTGTAGCAGCAGCTTTAGGTACTGTAGCACATTCCATTAAACTTTAATGGGACTACACTGCAGTACCTAAACCACTGCCACACTTTGGACACTGAGTGAACAACGCAGCTCCCAAGATGCAAAACTTACCAGGAGCCATGCTGTCCTGGAACTGATCTGCAGGGGTCTCTGCTGTTGGATCCTCACAGATATAATATTAATGACTTATCCTCAGGATAGGCCACCAATATTAGAAAATGGATAACCCATTTAAATCAGTGGTCAGTTTTAGGTAACTATAGTTGTTTTGCATACAGAGATACTGGAATTAGAGGAGTAAAACTTGTAAAATTCCATTGCACCAAAGGAAAAAAATTATAGAGCTTTATTTCGATATTTCAGCCTCCACTGACTTAGTTTCATTAATCATCTTTTTGCTTCCCCTAGGAAACTTGGAGCTGCAGTCATTTCATTGCAGATATAATACTTTAGAACATTTCGGAATACTTATCTTGGCACCATTCAGGTCATGTTTTTACTTTCGTTTAGATCTGTTTAACAGATGCAAACAGAGGGCAATCCGTTTACATAGAGTTCAATGTAAACGTAGAGTGTAAATGTAGAGTTCAGTGTCCGCCATGCAATGAAATCACTAGCTCACGCCAATCACATGCGGCACAGCACTTCCAGCATCAATTTCATGGCATGCGCTGGAATGGACAACGACAGTGAATACCAGAGCACTGGGGACAGGTGGTATGTTTTTTAAACCCTTCCCTCCGCAAAACTGCATTTGTACGAGTTTCTTATAGGATTTCTTTTTACGGTGTTCACTGTGCAGCCAAAATGACATGTCACCTGTATTCTGTGGGTCAGTATAATTATGGGAATCATAATCTCAGCTCCTGAGCGGCTACCATACTTACATACCCAACATCTGCTGTAATAGTAAGGTGGATGTCAGGACAGGGTTAAACAGATCTCCTAAATGATGCAAAAGCATGATCTGAATGGAGCCTAACAGTGACAGGTAACCTATCAGGCATGGCCTAATAGGTTAATACCCACTGCGGACCTTTGGGTGACAGATAAACAACTTGTAAAGTTAAGGGGCTCTGTTAAAGATTTAGCACAAAGCCCCAAAAAGGTCAATTGATATCTCTGGATATCTAGTACCTGTTGAACAGAGGCTAAACTCTGAAGCTGAGTGCTGCTTAAATGCTGCTGTTGCAGTGCCGCTGTCTGCAGCATTAGGTGTTGCTGTTGAGCTGCATACATTTGCTGAAGGTACTGGGCCGCAGAGCTTGGAGGACGATTTAGTGTCTGTTGAATAACCTGCAAGGAAACAAATATTACACAGTTAAAAAGGAAAAAAAAATATTAGTGTTCAGAGTAGCTAGAAGGGTGCTTTCACACTTGGCAGATTTTATCTCAGAGATTTTTGTGACTGAAAATCGGTCCCATTTGTCTGAATGTGGTTACTTTGGTGGCAAACACATGGATCTCTGCAAACTCCATTCAGATGAGTGGAATTGGTTTTATTTGCAGTCAACAAAATGGGCTTTGTATTAATTCACCCTTAAAGTGTCAGATTGTAATTTGATGCCTTAGACCATTGGACCATTGACATCTTTTATAATCAAGACTGAGTAAGATAGTAACACAAGGAGACAGAAGAAGGGGGCAATGTCAAAGTTCTGAATGCGGCGGCCAGGCTCATGTATCAGTCCAGACGCTACAGCGATGCCTCCAGTCTGTGCCGGTCACTACATTGGCTGCCTATTCAATACAGAATACAATATAAACTTATCACCCTCATCCACAAGGCTCTCCATAATGCTGCACCTCCCTACATTTCCTCCCTCATCTCTGTCTATTGCCCAACCTGTACTCTCTGTTCACTCAATGACCTAAGACTAACATCCTCTATTATCAGAACCTCCCACGCTCGTATACAAGACTTCTCCCGAGTTGCACCACTTCTCTGGAATGCTCTATCCCGGACTATCAGATTAACCCCCAATTTCCACAGCTTCAAGCGTAAACTAAAGACATATCTTTTCAGACAGGCCTATCACAACTCCTAATGTAAACCCTTCCGTAGTTAGAATCCCTAAAATGTACCCTCCTCTGTTTATGCTTCAATATTACCCCACAGGATATGAGGCCGTATCAGACTAGCTTTATATGTCCAGGCACCATCTGCATGCTAAAGGACACGACTGGTGACGGCTCATACAGCTTTATATATGTGTAATGACAGTAACCTCTATTACAAAATTGTCTGACCATTGTATAAGCAATTCTACATCTGTTGCCGTCCCTGCTACCTCCTGTGTCACCCCCTCACCTCATAGATTGTAAGCTCTTGCGAGCAGGGCCCACAGTCCCAGTGTGCGAACTGACTATTTCTTTGTAATGTATCTTTTTTGTCAGCAATTGAACCCTACAAATTGTACAGTGCTGCGGAATATGTTGGCACTATATAAATAAAATTTTTTATTATTATTATTATGTTTGAATGTGGAAATTAAAACTCAAAATAGATCATGTATTCCACTAATAAACTTCTTACTGTATACATGAGCATATACATACTGTATAGTATATATTATGGTCATAAGGTTGCTTTCACATAGTGCCGAAGCACCAAGTGGCAATACTACCTGAACACATGATACGCAGAAAATAAGTAATGCTAGTGTATGTGGGTTTTGCCATAATATGCCATGCAGAACCACACCTCTGTACTGCACTATGGGATAGGTTTAGCTAAAGCTAGCCACACAAAAGTTGATATATCTGTTGCTCATACAACTGAGCCAATAAATGGGCACTTCTGTAAATAGCATTTTTTTTTATATTAAATAGTATCAACACCCTGCCATGCTTCTTTCATTAAAGGTCAGAGGTATGATGATCTCTCACCAGCAGTCACATCTGGAGGAGAGTAGACAGCTTGAGGCCAGGTTCAGATGGCTTTATAATATGACAGATATTAGCAGCTATATTGCAGCTGCATCAGCCACACATTCTTCTGATCCAACATACATGAGAGCTAGCCATTCTTTCTAAACCAGCAAAAGAGTCATACCTTATCTACAAGATTACCAGAACAAATAAGTCAAGGACCTAGTCCCTTTTCCTTTTGAAATCATTTTGTTCTTTTGTACGGTATGTGTATCTTTTTCTGGCAACACAGTTTGCTATATTTATTATTTGCATATAAAAAAAATGTACAGTATAATATTTTCAGTTTGAAAAGCTCTCACTCTACCCCATCTTATTTTCTATCGCCATCTAGTGGTGATATTTATAAATAACACAGATAACAAGTAATGAACATAATTTATAAAATAAAAAAAAAATTCTCTTTTCTCTTTCTGACTATTTTCAAAATGATTTATATATAGTGGCGTTCAGATTGCTCAAACCTGTCCAGCAGGCGGTGCTGTATCCAAATTAAAGCATGAAGGTAACTTTCACCAGTTCTGGGAGAATTTGATGAAAGTAAAATCAGCATGCCTTATCACTTTCTGAATTATGGAGGAACCATTCCCTTGAACCATCGCTTTGAGGAGAATACAGTGACTAACTGAGGCACAATACACATTTGTAGGGACCCAAGAGGCCTATACTGTCAGCAGGGGCTAGCTACTGTCCAATTGGAGCAGAAAACTTAAGACTTTTCATGCTGCATTCAATGCATTGACTGCAAACATCTCATATCACTCTAAAGTGATTTACACAAAAACACACACTCAGAGACATCATAGCCTATAAGCAGGAATACTATGAAACTATTTCTGTCATAGATTTTCTCACTAAGACTTGAGTTAACTACCTACCGGAGCCCAGCATCAGGGATTCGGGAACTGCAGTTTTTACTGCACTACTATTTTTTATTTTGACCTGCATTTAAAAATACCCTCCTGATGATCCAGTGACTCTGGGGAAACGCGTTGAGGGACAGTTTACATACATTCTAAAAGGGACGGTGATTAGGAATGAGGGCATGCATACATCTTTGGCTCGCTAACTGATGTCAGTCACGCTGTAGCTGCACATAGCGATCTGGTATATAGTTTGGCAGATCTGCTAAGCTTGAACTCATGTGATGATAGGCTCATATTTTTATGTGCACCTACTTTTGTACATGTTTGTGGGTCATTATTATTTGGTGATGGTGGCAATTATATATCTACATCACCACTGACCCATTACATGTATTAACACCTATAGTCATATAGAGAAAATAAAATCTAAAGTCAGAAAGTAAAAACTGATTAGAACAAAAGGGATACCATTCACAATCTGGCTTTAAATAAGGAAAAAAAAATTATGTATGAAAAAAGTCCTGCATGCATTTTTTCACTTGCCGATTTCAGTTTAGAAACAATGGACACCCGACAGATCCCATTATAGTCAATGGGTTCTGTGAAGCTCTGTATGCAAACACTATTGTATAGGTCCGCTGGCACAGATGTTAACTTAGTCTAAGACCTTATGCACACGACCGAGTGCGCAACCAAAGTAGGGCCGAGTTTGCAGCAGAATGCAGTTGAATGACACTCAAGTGACATCTGAGTGTATTCCATGATGGACTTACCTCTACAGGGCTACCAAAGCTTTCTGTTCCGATGAAACAAAGCAGGACGGGACCTGCTCTATTTTCATAGGAATGGGCCATTGGACGCCCCCTCAGATGTGTGCATGGAGCCTTACTGCATTGCTGGTTTAATATGCTTCACCCTGTTGACAGACTCTAAGTAAATAAATAAATAAATTGCCTCACTTAAACACCATAGCAATAAAAACTCTTGACACACCGTAAACTTATAAAAACTGGTACTTTCTATGCCACTCACCTGTTGTTATAGTTCTTAAAAAAAAAAAAAAAAAAATATATATATATATATATATATATATATATATATATATATATATATACACACACACACACACACACACACACACACACGCTTGGCGGATTGTGCATGAATATGGAAGAGTTGGTGGAGACAAGCACATGCAGGATAAGTAACGTAATGCATTTACAGTTACCGTGCATAGATGATATCTTTACAACATTTGCTTTAACATCACTGTGGGCAGAAAACATTTCTAATTTTGCTCCCATCATGCCTGTACCAAATTTCAGAATTCTTTTTAAAGCTGCGTTTACATTTATGGCAAGATGATGCTGTAATATGTGTGCATTTGTCCACAAATCCTCATCTAGCCACAGCTCTAATGACCAGATCTGTCATGCTGTCAGTCTGGATCATTAGACTCTCAGATAGCTCAAAGACTTGTGGCCATAAGACGGGAGTACAAATGCACCTGTACTGCACTGCCTATGAGATCGGCCTAAAACTGGTTTAGTAATAAGATCATCATCTTGGTTACTTGAATGCTACTTATCACTGCTCTTCAGGACTTTTCTCTTCATATTTTTCAAGCGGATTCGGGGACAGAACGCTGGTGTGAATCCAGCCTTAAGTTGCTTTCCTCCTCCTTATCTTCACTCAGTCTGTGGGGCAGATTTATTAAGACTGACTTATCATAGGCCAGTCATAGTAAAGGCCCCACTTGTAACAGCTGTAGGAACTGGAGTAGATTTCCTTTATAAGTCACACCAGAACTCTGGCTTCATTTATAATAAATATGTCGGGGAGACGTGTCCTTGCCCCAGCCTGCTCACATTTGCACAATGTGGTGAGCGAGGTGCGAAACGGGAGTTGTGGTGCACATTTTTGCACAAAAAAGGGCCTTGAAAAACTGGCATAAAGGAACTGTCAAATCTCCCTCTGTGTGTTTACTTAAGACTCCATCACCAAATCTAGCCTTACACACAGAACTCTATGGAGGGAAGGGGAGGGGAGGAGGAGGAGGCTGCTTCCGGCTAGTTAATTATTTAATGCATTATTCTATGCAGTGAAAAAGTCGTATCTTGAAAATTCAGCAAAGCGAAAAAAATTTCCTGACTCACAATGTAGCAGAGTGTATCAGCAGCAGTAATTCATATGTCTTTTCCAGCAGCCTCTTTCCCCCCTCCCCTCTCCATAGATTAATATGTAAAAAGTAACAGTTTGATAAATGGAGAAGGAAACCTATTTCAATTAAATATACAGTGAAACCTCTTAGAGCTGACCACCCAAATTTGCACAGAAAAATGGTCTTTTATAAGACTGGTCCTCTCAAAGAAAAAAAAATGCAGAATGCAGATAAAAGTGTCTAATGGAGTCAGCAAGCATGCAAATCCTCCAAAGACCCAAATAATGATGAAAAACAAAGTTCATGTACAGTGCCTTGCGAAAGTATTCGGCCCCCTTGAACTTTTCAACCTTTTGCCACATTTCAACAAGTGGGACACAATTGTGAAGTGGAACGAAATTTATTGGTTATTTTAAACTTTTGTAAAAAATAAAAAACTGAAAAGTGGGGCGTGCAATATTATTCGGCCCCTTTACTTTCAGTGCAGCAAACTCACTCCAGAAGTTCAGTGAGGATCTCTGAATGATCCAATGTTGTCCTAAATGACTGATGATGATAAATATAATCCACCTGTGTGTAATCAAGTCTCCGTATAAATGCACCTGCTCTGTGATAGTCTCAGGGTTCTGTTTAAAGCGCAGAGAGCATCATGAAGACCAAGGAACACACCAGGCAGGCCCGTGATACTGTTGTGGAGCAGTTTAAAGCCGGATTTGGATACAAAAAGATTTCCCAAACTTTAAACATCCCAAGGAGCACTGTGCAAGTGATCATATTGAAATGGAAGGAGTATCAGACCACTGCAAATCTACCAAGACCCGGCCGTCCCTCTAAACTTTCATCTCAAACAAGGAGAAGACTGATCAGAGATGCAGCCAAGAGGCCCATGATCACTCTGGATGAACTGCAGAGATCTACAGCTGAGGTGGGAGAGTCTGTCCATAGGACAACAATCAGTCGTACACTGCACAAATCTGGCCTTTATGGAAGAGTGGCAAGAAGAAAACCATTTCTCAAAGATATCCATAAAAAGTCTTGTTTAAAGTTTGCCACAAGCCACCTGGGAGACACACCAAACATGTGGAAGAAGGTGCTCTGGTCAGATGAAACCAAAATCGAACTTTTTGGCCACAATTCAAAACGATATGTTTGGCGTAAAAGCAACACAGCTCATCACCCTGAACACACCATCCCCACTGTAAAACATGGTGGTGGCAGCATCATGGTTTGGGCCTGCTTTTCTTCAGCAGGGACAGGGAAGATGGTTAAAATTGATGGGAAGATGGATGGAGCCAAATACAGGACCATTCTGGAAGAAAACCTGTTGGAGTCTGCAAAAGACCAGAGACTGGGACGGAGATTTATCTTCCAACAAGACAATGATTCCAAAAATAAAGCAAAATCTACAATGGAATGGTTCACAAATAAACGAATCCAGGTGTTAGAATGGCCAAGTCAAAGTCCAGACCTGAATCCAATCGAGAATCTGTGGAAAGAGCTGAAAACTGCTGTTCACAAACGCTCTCCATCCAACCTCACTGAGCTCGAGCTGTTTTCCAAGGAAGAATGGGCAAGAATTTCAGTCTCTCGATGTGCAAAACTGATAGAGACATACCCCAAGCGACTTGTAGCTGTAATCGCAGCAAAAGGTGGCACTACAAAGTATTAACTTAAGGGGGCCGAATAATTTGGCACGACCCACTTTTCAGTTTTTTATTTTTTACAAAAGTTTAAAATATACAATAAATTTCGTTCCACTTCACAATTGTGTACCACATGTTGTTGATTCTTCACCAAAAAATTAAAATTTTATATCCTTATGTTTGAAGCCTGAAATGTGGCAAAAGATTGAAAAGTTCAAGGGGGCCAAATACTTTCGCAAGGCACTGTATCTTGTACTTCAGCAGATTAGACAGAACCAGGTAAAACATTAGCATATTACAATGAACCAGGCCTAGACTGGGGCTAATAAAACAGCCATGGTACTGTACACAAGATGCTACAACCCACAAATATATAATAGGGGGCCCCCAACTCTTTCTGACTCCAGTGGTGACCTGCACATCTCCTAGTTCAAGATGACCCCACTATACTAGGTCATGCATTGCATGTTTCAAAATCTTAGTCCCTAGCATGGCTCCCCTCTCATTTCTGGTCTTCAAAGTATCCCTATAAATTGTGGTCCTCAGCATGGTTCTCCTCTCATTCCTAGTCCTCAGCATGATATTCCTTTAAATCTTGGTTTTCAGCATGGTCCTCTTCTGGATCTCAGCACAGTTACCCATCTTGTTTCTGATTTGTTGCATGGCTCCCCTCTCAATTTTAGGCCCCAATATGGCTCCTCTTTCCATTTCGCCCCTTTAGTGCTAACCTCGACAATATCTGCTGACATTTCATTGGCCAAAACCCAACTTTAGAGCCCTCCTGGGAACACCCCAAAAATACCCTTTTGGTGTGGGGTATACTTAAAACCAGTCCCTTTTGTGGCCCAATTTCTGAGATTGTCCTTGCAAATTGGGACTGTTGGCATGTATGCTGGGCACCTCAGTGGCAGATTGACTATGACTTTGGTTCTTTGCATAAATTTGATTCTGAAGACTTTTCTCCCTTGATGTCCCTTGCTCTTGCTTGCTGGAGTCCAGTGATAAGTGGCAGCATAGAGCTGCATCCATATTGGTCTCACAATACATGTACGTCCATTCTGTTGTCTTTCCAAACGGGTTCCCACTGAAAAAGTTGCTAAAAACGTGATCTTTGGTTGGGCGCAGTCTAAATATAGAGAAGTAGATTCCATAGAATACAATGGGAGAAAATTCTGTCACTGAAAACAATCTGTCTTTAAAGGGAATCTGTCAGGGCAATTTGGGACACTAAACCACCCACGCGTCCATATGGGCCTGGAGTTTAGTGTCCCAAATCACCCTGTTATAAGGCAATCCATGGCCGCATTAAAAATAAAAAAGCTTTATACTCACCCTGCCGCTGTACTCCCCGCGCCTGCGCAGTTCTTCAATGAAGCCAGAGGAGTACACTTCGGCTTCAGTGCGCATGTCCCGTAATTACGTAGTGAAGCCGGGGTGTCCATTTTCAGTTTTCACTGAAGAACAGTGCAGGCGCCAGGAGGTGTGCCAACAAAGAAGCTCATGAATAAGTCGGCCTGTTCTCGGCCGAACAGCGATCATCGGACCCTTCTCTAGGTAAGTATAAAGGTTTTTTATTTTTAATGCGCCTGCGGATTACATTACAACAGGGCAATTTGGGACACTAAATCTCAGGTCTATAAGGACCTGACAGATTCCCTTTAAGGAAGGGGGCTCCTAAAATAAGTGGTTTTCTTGGGAAGTTCCACAGTATTACAAAGTTTATTATATTCACATGTACTATTCATTTATGAAATGCTGTTTATAACTGGATATACGCTTTAAATGTATCACTTTAACAAAAGTCTGTGGCAATACTTTTACATACCTGCACAGCATGGCGGTCTGAACTGTACACAGAGATAGGCGGTGGATGGGAAGAAGAAGTGGTCGTAGTTGTCGGAGATGGCGACGATGTGGTTACAGTGTGTTCATTCTCCATGGTTTCTGGTTAATATTTCATTCTGTCATGCAATAAACAGATGCCATGATATGTTATTTAGTATACAGGAATAGTGGATATTAAAGGTGAGCACGTGACAGCATGATATTTGGAGTCATATGCCACTAAAACTAGGGTATTTCAAACATGGAGGAAGCCACATTTAGGTTAAAATATAAGAGTGTGTGCTCACAAAGGTTTTTTTGCAGGCAGATTTTGAGGTTCATTTCACCTTAAAAAAAGCCTCTCAAGTATCCCATTCTTTACAATGGGAGTCAGGAGAAGATTTTTTTCCTCTAGCAGATATATCAGATAGAATAAAAAAGTCATGACCTAGCTTCAGGTGGATTCCGCCTTGCAAACCCCATTGAAATGAATGGGAGGCAGAAAAAAAAACCTCCTGATGCTCTTTATTCCCATTCTAGCTGGAAAAAAATCAACTAGAGGAAAAAAAATCTGCGTGACTCGCACTGAAATGAATGGGAGAGATGGGAGGCATTTTTTGAGGTAGATTATGAAACCAGGGTATTCATGAGGGGTGCACTAACCTCCTACCTATCAGCAGTGATTGATGAATCTGTATATACGATGACAGGGGTAGAAGTAGGGGGAGCGCTCCCATCATGAAAACACTGAATTCACAACTAATACGCCTGTCTATTCTTTGATAGATTCTGTAAACCAGTTGGCATAACATATTTGTACAATTTAATATATAGTAAGCTGATCTATGCCCGTACCATGTTGAAAGTGGTTTACTGGCTAGTAAAATATTTCTACAGCATTAGAAATATTATAAAAAAAATAAAAATATGTGCTTCCTGGGCAACTGCTTTAGACTGAAGCCATTTGTTGAGGAAAGCTGTGCTTTACCGATTTTTTTTTTTTTTTAACTATTCCCAGACCGTCTGTTAACTATATACGTATCAGTCCACACTTAACCCTGCAAAGGACGGATATATACATGCTCGCATGGTTAAGCAGCTGCATGGAAGTAAGGGAGATGGCAAACTATGTATAAAAAAATTTAAGTAGCACTTTGTGCTATTAAAAAAAAATAAAAAAAAAATATGAACAACTGACACATTCCCCTTCTTTTTTTACTTTTTCTCAGATATTATAATAAAGAAAAAACATGCAAAAATAAAAACAACATAAAAATAAAGCCCTATGTATTACCAAAAAAAAAAAATGCAAAAATTATTTTAATAACAAAAAAAGAAAAAAATTATAGCCCTCTAAACCTCATGTACGAAGAAAAAAAATGTATCTGGTCCTGACTCAGGAAAAATAGCCCTGTCCTGAAGTGGTTAAAGACAAAACCAAGAGTGTCTTCAATAAGAAAGGGAAACATAAAGGAAGCACTTATACCTTTCTGCTAAATTCACTCCTGTTTTTGTTTCAAAAAAATGTCTGCAAAATCTGCTACAGAAAAAAAAATGCAGCTTTTCCGCAACGTGTTGCCTCAGCCTAATGTACTCAGGTTTTCAGATACAGTTCTTAAGGAGACATCTAGGACTCAGAACAAGTGATGAGGCACAACATGGTCACCAATGCAGCTAATATTTAGCAAAAGGCACCAAGATGCATTGTACTGAGTAGGAGGTGCTGGGGAAAGCATTATACAGTGTTGGGGGCCACTGGGGGAGCATTATGCTATGTGGTGGGAGCACATTATACTGTGTGGTGGAGACTCTGTGAGACAGCGTTGTACTGTATGTGTGGGGCAATGGAGGAGAGCATTATATTGCGGGGGCAGCATTATACTGTGTGGGGGCACTGGGGAGAGAATTATACTGTGTGGGAGGAGCACTGGGTGGAAAGCATTATATTGTGTGGAAGATCCACTGGGAGAAAGCATTATATTGTGAGACGGAGAATTACACTGTCTGAGGGAGCCACTAAGGGGCAGCATTATAATGTGCAGGTGGCCAAAGGAAGAGCATTATACTGTGTATGGGGAGGCCACTAAGGGGAGAGCATTATACTGTGTGGGTGAGCCACTGGGGGAAAGCATGATGCTATGAGGGTGAAGTCACCAGGCAAAACATTATACTGTGTGGGGGACCACTGCCAGAGAGAATTATATTGTGAGGTGGTCACTGGGGAGCATTATACAGTTTGGTAACTAAAATTTTGTTTTGGCTTCAAAAACTGCATCTGAAAACTTGAACGTGTAAACACACACTTAAAGGGATACAAAACCACCTACAAACTACTGGGGGAGAGTTAAAGTTCTACCTACACTGGGTAAAAAAACAAACAAAAAAAAAACGACTTTTCTAATAAGTGGTTTTAGCTAATGAAGGAAAAGTATTCAGGCTGGATGTGTGAACGCTGAGTGATCTTCACGGTTTACATTGCACACTGTTTCATAGAGGCCAATCAATGTAATTACTGCCTTGTACGAACCTTCAAACAGCTGATCAGCGAGGGTCCTGGGTGACAAACCCCCAACCAATCTTTTATTTATGACCTATCCATATCACAATAAAATGGAGATGAAAAACCCCTGTAAAGAGGACTTGTCACCTCTCCTGCCATATATGTTGTTGTAAAACACTTGTATTCCCCATGCAATAACAATTCTGGAGCCTATTTTCTGTTATTCCTCCTAGAAATTTGGGAAGAAGACAGCTGGATATTACCATACCCCTTGTCAAAGATGTGTGACCTTTCACTATCTGACACGGTCTGCACTGACTGGACAATGTCAGACTGTTTACAGATACACCCCCTACTGGTAACACCCACTTGTGAATTTATTAATAAATATTTAAGGGGAACCACAAAACAGAGATATGAGCAAATATTAGCTACAATTATTATTTTTATAGAGAAGTATTTACTAAAACAGACATTTAAAGGGAGACGACAGGTCCTTTTAAAAGTGGTGTCCCAAATGGCCATCCCCACCCATGTGAACAGGGTGGCACATGCTATACTGGGGAAGACACTGGAGCTCTGATATTGGTGAATTCTAAGTTTACAATATTAACGTGACATATTGTAGAATTGCAGTTCTCAGATCCCACATGTCAGGGGCCTAATATAATACAGATGCCCGATCTTTGGCTTCCATGTAGCAGTGTATGACAGCAGGCAGTGCCCGCCTCATGGCATGTGCTTCTCCATGTCCTAGACCTCAGTAGCTCCTGGTATAAGAAGTCTGGTTGTGCACTGTGTACATACATCAGCCTGTATGATGCTGCTCGCCATCTGACCACACACTCGCATCATACAGTTATTGTTACAGCTATCACACATCCGCAGCCCTCGTCCTTACATCACCTCACAGTCCTTTTGCGCCCCCATACTGCTGCCCATGTCACCTGTCCTTATGACAGCCCTTCACTCCACTGAGGGGTCATGTTTGTACCCTCCCTCTCTTAGTCCTATGTTGTCTCTGCTTCATTACTGTGCACTGCCCCCCTCCCCGCTCAGTACAGCGGTGTATGACTTCCCCCGGGTTATCTGCTCCCACTCCCGCCCACCAGCATCTCCATACTCCCCACTGAACGCTCACACTCACTTACTCACTGAGTTTCCGCCATTTTCTATCTCCGTCACTAGGTGTCGCTGCGCATGCGTCATGCAAGCCGTGTGACTATCAGCTGGTGAGGGCATTTAACCCCACACACGTCCGCTGCGGGAGCTGCCAGCTCCTCCGAGTAGTCCAGGGCATCACCAATATCTCTCCAATACGTCAATTACACATGTGCTTTTGTAGTAAAGATGCCAGCCTGTTGTAGGAACAGAGATGAATCGAATTGTGGGCGAATGCTGCATAAAATGTATTCACATGGCATATGAAAGCGTAGTATGCATGCGGTTTTATGGGCGAAAAAAAACAAGGTTAGGCACGCATCGCTTTGCACCTTATAGGGGTCTATTGAAATCATGTGTAATATTAATACTCCTGCATTTATCGGATATTGTAATGTGATCTTAATATTTTACCTTCAATAGCCCTAAATAGCAAACTTTTGCTTCTAATATTGTATGTCACTTACACTAGGTTCACACTTGCATCGCTCTGGTCTTTTGGAGGACCATAAAAATGGATCAGGGGGCTACTGTAATAGCGGTTACACGGAGCCGGCGGACCCCATTGATTATAATTTAGCCTGTCAGGTGTCCGTCGCTTTAAAACTGAAACCAGAGGAAAAAAAATCCTCCATGCAGGACTTTTTCATCCGCCAATTATACACAGACATTGTAATGGAGACTCTGACGCAGATGTGAACTAAACCTTTGTGTGATATCTCATGAAATGACAATACACAAGTGTGCAACATTGTACCACAAGACATGACATAGTACTATTGTGTGCATGTAGATGGCTCATTCACACAAGGCGTTCTCTTGGTGTTGAAAATGCAGTTAAAAGGATTGTCGAGAATGGCTAGGGTACATTCAAACGTAGGAATTGGCCACGGATTTGGGGGCAGATTCCGCCCCCGAATCCGTGGCAGATTATTCCCTGAATATGCCTCCCATTGCTTTCAGTGGGAGGCAGAGATCACAGCAGTATGCTGAAAAAAAATCATAATCTTGCTCAGTGGTGAACCTAGCCTCTTTGCTGCCTGAGGCGGACTATCGAAAGACGCCCCCCCAAACAAAAAAAAAAAAAATATATAAAATTGAATTTACATGCTGTTAGCGTCACACACTGTTATTGTCGTACAGTAAACATACACAAACTTATGAAACAGTTTTTAAGAATTCTTCTTCCTGTATGTCTTCAGTATCAGATCAACAACACGGCATTAACAATGACAATAACTTCACGCATCTTCTGCTTGGTGGATGGACGAGCCCACGTGGCCCCCATTCTCTATAATAGGAGCCCCGCAGATAGCTGAGTACTGGACTTCAGGTATCTTTGTCACTCCCATCGAAGTGAAGCAGGTTCGTCCATCCACCAAGCAACACACCTATATACAGTCATATGAAAAAGTTTGGGCACCCCTATTAATCTTAATCATTTTTAGTTCTAAATATTTGGGTGTTTGCAACAGCCATTTCAATTTGATATATCTAATAACTGATGGACACAGTAATATTTCAGGATTGAAATGAGGTTTATTGTGCTAACAGAAAATGTGCAATATGCATTAAACCAAAATTTGACCGGTGCAAAAATTTGGGTACCCTTATCATTTTATTGATTTGAATACTCCTAACTACTTTTTACTGACTTACTGAAGCACAAAATTGGTTTTGTAACCTCACTGAGCTTTGAACTTCATAGCCAGGTGTATCCAATCATGAGAAAAGGTATTTAAGGTGGCCAATTGCAAGTTGTTCTCCTATTTGAATCTCCTCTGAAGAGTGGCATCATGGGCTCCTCAAAACAACTCTCAAATGATCTGAAAACAAAGATTGTTCAACATAGTTGTTCAGGGGAAGGATACAAAAAGTTGTCTCAGAGATTTAACCTGTCAGTTTCCACTGTGAGGAACATAGTAAGGAAATGGAAGACCACAGGGACAGTTCTTGTTAAGCCCAGAAGTGGCAGGCCAAGAAAAATATCAGAAAGGCAGAGAAGAAGAATGGTGAGAACAGTCAAGGACAATCCACAGACCACCTCCAAAGAGCTGCAGCATCATCTTGCTGCAGATGGTGTCACTCTGCATCGGTCAACAATACAGCACACTTTGCACAAGGAGAAGCTGTATGGGAGAGTGATGCGAAAGAAGCCGTTTCTGAAAGCACGCCACAAACAGAGTCGCCTGAGGTATGCAAAAGCACATTTGGACAAGCCAGCTTCATTTTGGAAGAAGGTCCTGTGGACTGATGAAACAAAGATTGAGTTGTTTGGTCATACAAAAAGGCGTTATGCATGGCGTCCAAAAAACACAGCATTCCAAGAAAAACACTTGCTACCCACTGTAAAATTTGGTGGAGGTTCCATCATGCTTTGGGGCTGTGTGGCCAATGCCGGCACCGGGAATCTTGTTAAAGTTGAGGGTCGCATGGATTCAACTCAGTATCAGCAGATTCTTGAGAATAATGTACAAGAATAAGTGACGAATTTGAAGTTACGCCGGGGATGGATATTTCAGCAAGACAATGATCCAAAACACAGCTCCAAATCTACTCAGGCATTCATGCAGAGGAACAATTACAATGTTCTGGAATGGCCATCCCAGTCCCCAGACCTGAATATCATTGAACATCTGTGGGATAATTTGAAGCGGGCTGTCCATGCTCGGCGACCATCAAACTTAACTGAACTGGAATTGTTTTGTAAAGAGGAATGGTCAAAAATACCTTCATCCAGGATCCAGGAACTGATTAAAAGCTACAGGAAGCGACTAGAGGCTGTTATTTTTGCAAAAGGAGGATCTACTAAATATTAATGTCACTTTTCTGTTGAGGTGCCCATACTTTTGCACCGGTCAAATTTTGGTTTAATGCATATTGCACATTTTCTGTTAGTACAATACACCTCATCTCAATCCTGAAATATTACTGTGTCAATCAGTTATTAGATATATCAAATTGAAATGGCTGTTGTAAACACCCAAATATTTAGAACTAAAAATGATTAAGATTAATAGGGGTGCCCAAACTTTTTCATATGACTGTATATGGCTGTGACCAGGCTGAATTCCCACCCAGTGGGTGGGGAAAAAAAAACAATTCTCAGGCTCAGTGGGGGTCTCAGCAGACAGACCCCCATCAATCAGGTATTTATCTTCTATCATTTAGGTGAATACAGGGCAGTAACATTTTGTGACTTACAGGTGACGTCTCTGACTAATCCTTCACATTTCCTTTCTCTTCCCTTTGGACCGCCATGACCACTTTTTCCAGCTGTGACTTGTCTCTGTAAAGTTTGCAACACAGATATCTTTGGCTCCTCACTTTTCCAGACATCCAACCCACATTGTCCTCACCTGCACACCCATCCTGCCTCTACCCCCAATTATAAAATATATGATATAACCCCCCATAATGAATAATACCCCCAAGTGCATCTTTATATTAATAATGTTCGTGTGTACCCTATATAACTAGTGCCCCTTATTAATAATGCCCCAAGTGCTAACTAATTAAAAGGTTTTCCAGGTCATTAATAAACTAATCAGTGGGGCTCAAAAACCCAGGACCCCTATTGATAAGCTATTTGAATGAACCGTGGTACCTGTGTAAGCGCTGTGACTGCTTCTCTGTTTACATAGTGTCATTCATCTCATAGCGGCCATGTAATGTAACTACAGCCTCGTCCTATACACATCTATGTGACAAGGCTGTAATTACATCACACGGTCACTATAAACAGACAGCGTGTGATATAAACAGGCACCATAGCCCCTTCATACAACTGATCAGAAGGGGGGGGTCCACTGATCTCTTATTGATAATCTGTCCTAAGGATAGAACATCAATAAAAATGAGCTGGAAAGACCCTTTAATAAAGCCCAAGGGCCACCTTAAAGGGGTTGTCCAGGATAACCACTTTTTTAATATGAGGCTGGGGAAGGTACTCCGGTGTCTCCCAGCGTGTTCCAGTCCTGCTGCTCCGGTGTTTTCTTCCCCACACAGCACTGTGACATCCCGTGTCAGCGACCTCAGCGATCATGTGCAGTGGGGACTTCCGCCAGAAGAAAACACCAGAGCAGCAGAACCAGACTGCGGTGGGAGACATTGGAGCACAAGGGACAGGTGAGTAGGAGTTTTTTTTTTTTAATACAGTATTACACGGTATTATGGCCCACAGCGGCCCCTGCATACAGTATTACATGGTATTATGCCTTGCAGCGGCCCCTGCACATGGTATTATGCCCTGCAGTGGCCCCTGCACACGGTATTATGCTCCGCAGCGGCCCCTGCACATGGTATTATGCCCTGCAGCGACCCCTGCACACGGTATTATGCTCCATAGTGGCCCCTGCACACAGTATTATGCCCCGCAGCAGCCCCTGCACACGGTATTATGCTCCATAGTGGCCCCTGCACTCAGTATTATGCTTCATAGTGGCCCCTGCACATAGTATTATGCCCCACAGCGGTCCCTGCACACAGTATTATGCTCCATAGTGGCCCCTGCACTCGGTATTATACTCCATAGTGGCCCCTGCACACGTAATTATGCCGCATAGTGGCCCCTGCACACACTATTCTGCTCCATAGTAACCCACCCATGAACTATTATTATATTTATTTATCTAAAAGACCCCAGAGTATAATGATCGGAGACCCAAGTGGTGACAAACATAAAAACCAGTGTTACCTGTGCTCCGGTGCACTCCCTGCTTTCGGCCCTCTTCAATGTCGCACAGACCGGAGTCGCAACATAATGACGTCGGCCTGGCTCACGTGACACCTGGGACGTCACTAAAGGCCAAAGCCTGCTGGGAGTAACATCGGATCGCTGGAGAGGTAAGTAACACTAGTTTTTATGTTTATCACCTCCCCTTGGTCTCCGATTATTATATTCCGGGGTCTGCATCCCATAGCAGAAGGGAAAGTGGAGACAGCCACAGTAGGCGCGGGGAACGATAAGTAAATAGGCCGTTACCTGCTGGATATACTCCAACAGGTTATGGCCTATTCATATATATATATATATATATATATATATATAAATTCTCACTTACCTGCGATGCCTTGATGGAGCCACCACGTCCTCTTCTTCACCCGCGTCCGCGTCTCAGCGTAGGAGGCGCGATGACGTCATTGTATCGCCACCTGCGCTGAGATGCGGAGATCTCGTAAACCAGCCCAGGACAGGTATGGGCTGGTTTACGGTAAATAGAATGTAAAAAATGCCACCCCCCCAGACAGTGACTGACAGTGCCGCCTGAGGCAGCCGCCTCACTTCGCCTCGTTAGCAGTGCGCCCCTGATCCTGCTCAATCTTTCCGCGGATTCCGGACTCCCTTCTAATTAGACCCATTCATCTAGGCTTAATCAGCAGCGGAAAGCCGCCACTGAATACAGCAGCGGAAAATGAAGAGGAATTTCTCTTCGTTTTCCATTGTGTTAACGTAGTCTTAAGGTGCTTTTAGACAGTGTCCCAGAATGTGCTAATTGCTGAAAATAAAAAATGACCACTCAGCCAATCTTTGGCGCATCAGTGACCCACCCTAAACCAGTGATTAGCTGAGCCACACTGCAACAGAAGTAGCAGAGATCACTGAGGTAAGATTGGAAGTGTTGAGCTCTTTGCTGCTGTAACATAAGGCTAGGTTCAGACCATGTTTACTCCTCCTCTAGGTTTTCTGTTGAAGGTACATTGAAATATGGTATTCAAATATGATAGATCCATTCACTTTAATGGAGCAAACTGAGTTTAACCCCTTCCTGCCACGGCCATGTTTCAGTTATGTAAGTCGGTACGTTTATGGCGATACCAAATTGATATTGGTTTTTTTTTATGGCCCCTTCACTGGTCCCCCCCATTCAGTGGCCACTTCAATGGTCCCCTATACTAAATAATAATAACTTTATTTATATAGCGCCAACATATTCAGCAGTACTTTACAAATCAGCAGATATTTGAACAGACAATATGAGACATTACAATGTGACAAAGAAATAAACATATCAAACAATAGGAGTGAGGGCCCTGCTCGCAAGAGCTTACATTCTATGAGGAAATAAGGAGACACAAGAGGTCAGAGGGCTTGTTTACTACAATGGTCCAGCCATCTTTTAATAGGAAAGGTTGTGTAACTGAAGCTGTATGAGCCCGTCACCAGCCGGTATCTGTGAATAAACAGATACTAAGTGCAAGGAGCGCATTGTAACTTCTAGATGGAGAGGATGGGATCTGAGGAGCAGAGTAGGAAGGATAAAAAATGTTATTGTTCTACACATCTGCACACTACACTGTGATCAGGTCATGTGATAAGCCTGCCTAAACAGATGTGATTTTAGGGCAGTTTTGAAGCTGCTGTAGTTGGGGATTAATTGGATTGTCTGGGGTAAAGTATTCCAGAGCACTGGTGCAGCTCAAGAAAAGTCTTGGAGACGGGAGTGGGATGTTTGGATAAAAGAGGATACAAGTCTAAGGTCATTGGCAGAACGGAGAAGACAGTTAGGGCGGTAGACAGTGATGAGGGAGGAGATATAGGGGGGCGTAACGCTATGGATGTATTTGTGGGTGAGTGATAATTTTATATTGTATTCTGTGATGGATGGGAAACCAGAACATCAACTGATACAAGGTATACATCTGTGTACCGGTTTGACAGAAAGATGAGTCTGGCGGCTGCATTCAAGACAGATTGTAGTGGGGAGAGTTTAGTAAGAAGAAGCTCAATTAGAAGAGAATTGCAATAGTGAAGGCGAGAGAGAATTAGAGCGACAATGAGGGGTTTTGATATTTCCACGGTGAGAAAAGGGCGAATACTAGAGATGTTTTTGAGGTGCAGGTGGCAAGAACGTGCAAGTGTCTGAATATACTGTATGGGGACCAGTGATGGGGTCACTATAGTGTGTGGGGCCAGTGTTGGGGGCTAATATCCTGTCGGGGAGACATTAAAATGTGTGAGACATTAGATGGTGATATAAAAGGTGTTGTCCGGGTATAATTTTTATGGTCTATGGCCATAAATACCTGATCGGTCGACAGCCGGACCCTGGACCAATCAGCTTCTGGCGCCTGTCCAGTACACAATACGGGGCCGAAAGAAGAGAGCTCTGCCCGCTGTATAGCGACTGGGCACCTTCACTGCATCTCAGGACTTATTGAAGTCAATGGGAGCTGAGATGCTTTCTGCTTTTGTCCCTGAATTGTGTAGAGGACAGGCGCTGGAAGCAGCTCCATACAGCTGATGGGGCCGTGTGTCAGCCCCTTACTGATCAGGTATGTATGGCCTATCCTGACAACCTCTTTAATATTGCAGCCTAATTCCCTAAACACTTTAATGTTCCCACCACAGGATGTTAGCCCCATCACTGCCCCCACAGAATATAATGACCCCATCACTGGTCCCCCATACAGTATGGGGGACCAGTGAAGGGGCCACTGTATGGTGGAACCAGTGAAGTAGTCATTAAAAAATTAGGCCGAGACAAGTCGTTTAAAGAGGTTGTACATAAATTGGAACAACCCCTGTGGCGGCCAGGAAGGTGTTGTCTCCCGCCAATGTCTGCTCGGTGTCATGATGGTACCTCATTTCTGAAAATCCTGTACCTTCTGTACCTAATTGGTGTCAGCAGTCACATGAGGTGCAGGACTCCCAGCAAAAAGATGGCAGCACAGTGCAGTGGCGGACAGTGCAGTGCTGGCGACAGGTGAGTATGCTTTTTTTAATTTTATTTATTTTGAATTTTACAACTCCCGTCCACCACATGGGTTGCTCCAGTGCCTGGACAACCTCTTTAAAGGGTTTATCCATCTTTCTAATATTGATGGCATCTCCTTAGGATATGCCACCAATAATACATCTGCAGGGGTCCCAACAGCCAGGACCTCTGCAGATCAGATTTTCCAGGACAGTTCAGCAACAGATAATGTTAAAAATTCCAGGAGCCATGCTGCTCGTGTGCAATGCAGAGTGTAGCAGTGGGTTTAGGTAGTGCAGTGGGGCACATCATATGGCTGGAGAGCATTATTATTACCTGTAGCTGCACTGTATCGGTACAGCTAATCTGCAGGGGTCCGGGCCATGGGCCCCTAGAAACAATTCCACTGGTGGACCCTAGACATTCCAGTCCGACACTGCCTCCCATAATCCAAAGACATACAGATGTTGTAATTATGGATAATATACAGAAAAAAAAACATATGGTTGTGTGCATAAAGCACACATTGATCAGCAGTGAGGATAGACAATGGGAATCCCAAAGGTTGGACCCACACTGATTATGAAATTATGGCATATCCTAGCTAAATGCTGTTACCTTATAAGATATTTATACCCCTTAAATTAATTTTGTTAAAGGCCTTCCGTATTATATGACACAGTATTTATATGTAATCCGCCTACAGTATTTGCTTTGTTGAACTTCCTTTCACAAAATAGGGTTGTAATTATTTCTGTAACTCTCATAGACTAGAGTGGAAAGAATTGATAGTAGTGTCATCATCTCTACATTGAATTTCCCCATAGATGCAATGTCTCACCAGGTATCAGAGATCACATTATTGCAGATCAGACAACTCATAACAACAACATAACATTTACAGTAGGTTAAAGGGGTTGTCCATCTTCCAAAAATTATCTGGGAATACATCCACAGCAGTACTAAATACTCACTGCTTCCTTGTGTAGCCTTTGCTTGGCTTTATTTTACTTGCTCCTTGTATCATTGTTATTTACATGTAGTGAATCTGTGGACAAACTACATTTCCCATGATTCATCTGCTCTCACTCTTTATGTACCCCTCCCTTCTCCGCTCTTCACTGCAGTGAAATCACAGATAACAAATCACTCCCACATCCAAAGTCAAATGCTGCTCTGATGTTTCCTTTGCAAGATCACTCCCCCCCTCCCCTCTGTGAGCAGCGAACACAGAGAGTGAGAGCAGGCAGATGAATCATGGGAAATGTAGTTTGTCCACAGATTCACTGCATGTAAATAACAGCAAGTAAAATAAAGCCAAGTAAAATAAAACCAAGCAAAGGCTGCACAAGGGAACAGTGAGTATTTAGCACTGCTGCGGATGTATTTGCAGATCATTTTTGGAAGCTGGATAAACCCTTTCAGCAATTTAATGAAGAAATTACTGTGACTGTCACATGATCATTCAACTGAATGGATCCAGATATATACAGTGGGGAAAAAAAGTGTTTAGTCAGCCACCAATTGTGCAAGTTCTCGCACTTAAAAAGTTGAGAGAGGCCTGTAATTGACATCATAGGTAGACCTCAACTATGAGAGACAAAATGAGAAAACAAATCCAGAAAATCACATTGTCTGATTTTTAAAGAATTTATTTGCAAATTATGGTGGAAAATAAGTATTTGGTCACCTACAAACAAGCAAGATTTCTGGCTCTCACAGACCTGTAACTTCTTCTTTAAGAGGCTCCTCTGTCCTCCATTCATTACCTGTAGTAATGGCACCTGTTTGAAATTGTTATCAGTATAAAAGACACCTGTCCACAACCTCAAACAGTCACACTCCAAACTCCACTATGGTGAAGACCAAAGAGCTGTGGAAGGACACCAGAAACAAAATTGTAGACCTGCACCAGGCTGGGAAGACTGAATCTGCAATAGGCAAGCAGCTTGGTGTGAAGAAATCAACTGTGGGAGCAATAATTAGAAAATGGAAGACATACAAGACCACTGATAATCTCCCTCGATCAGGGGCTCCACGCAAGATCTCACCCCGTGGGGTCAAAATGATCACAAGAACAGTGAGCAAAAATCCCAGAACCACACGGGGGGACCTAGTGAATGACCTGCAGAAAGCTGGGACTAACGTAACAAAGGTTACCGTCAGTAACACACTACACCGCCAGGGACTCAGATCCTGCAGTGCCAGGCATGTCCCCCTGCTTAAGCCAGTACATATCTGGGCCCATCTGAAGTTTTCTAGAGAGCATTTGTATGTTCCAGAAGAGTATTGGGAGAATGTCATATGGTCAGATGAAACCAAAGTGTAACTGGTAGAAACACAACTCGTCGTGTTTGAAGGAGAGTGACTGCTGAGTTGCGTCCAAAGAACACCATACCTACTGTGAAGCATGGGGGTGGCAACATCATGCTTTGGGGCTGTTTCTCTGCAAAGGGAGCAGGACGACTGATCCGTGTACATGAAAGAATGAATGGGGCCATGTATCGTGAGATTTTGAGTGCAAACCTCCTTCCATCAGCATGGGCATTGAAGATGAAACGTGGCTGGGTCTTTTAGCATGACAATGATCCCAAGCATACCGCCAGGGCAATGAAGGAGTGGCTTCATAAGAAGCATTTCAAGGTCCTGAAGTGGCCTAGCCAGTCTCCAGACCTCAACCCCATAGAAAACCTTTGGAGGGAGTTGAAAGTCCGCGTTGCCCATCACTGCTCTAGAGGAGATCTGCATTGAGGAATGGACCAATATACCAGCAACAGTGTGTGCCAACCTTGTGAAGACTTACAGAAAACTTTTGACCTCTGTCACTGCCAACAAAGGATATATAACAAAGTATTGAGATGAACTTTTCTTATTGACCAAATACTTATTTTCCACCATAATTTGCAAATAAATTCTTTAAAAATCAGACAATGTGATTTTCTGGATTTGTTTTCTCATTTTGTCTCTCATAGTTGAGGTCCACCTATGATGACAATTACAGGCCTCTCTCATCTTTTTAAGTGGGAGAACTTGCACAATTGGTGGCTGACTAAATACTTTTTTTCCCCACTGTATGGACATGTTGCAAAAACAACCCCCTTTCAGATGAATGGAACTGATTTTTAGATGCAGAAATATCTGTAACAAATATCTGCCGAGTGTTTATGTTTTCCTTTAGCAGAAGCATACTGAAAAGATACATTTATAACTCCAATTGAAACTTAATTTTTTATATAATGGGGTTGCCTAAGAATCAAGATTGTTGACCTAGCCTTAGAATAGGCCATCTACATTAGATAGGTGAGATCTGTTGGATCTGCACAGTATACAGAATTGGGTGCAATTGGAGAAAAAGTGCATTTTTTTTTTTTTTAAATCGCCATATTCTTACACCCATAACTTTTTTATATTTCTGTGTACAGGGATGCATAGGATGTCTTTTTTTGTGGATCCAGGTGTACTTTTTAGATATACCATTTTGGGGAACATCTATTGCTTTGATCACTTTTTATTCAAATTTTTATCAAAGGCAAAATAACGAAAAAACTGTGTTTCGGCACTTTTGATTTTTTTTTTCCGCTACGGTGCTCCCTGTGTGGAAAAATATTTTTATAAGTTTGTAGACTGGGCATTGTGGACACCTAATGTTTATATGTTTCACAGTATTGAAGTACTTTTATATGTGTTTTAGGGAAAGGGATGTGATTTAAATTTTTAATTTTTTTTTTTTTTTAATTGCACTTATTAGACCCCATAGGGTACAATGGTACAATGGTAATGCATTGCAAAATATCAGCACTTCTATTACAGGCTGCATAGAGCAGCCTGCAATAGAAAGTAATGCCAGACAAGCCTGGGAGCCTTCAATAGGGGCAGTGTGGGCACTGATCGTGGATATTAGAGCCAGGTCTCTGCTTTATAATACAGCAGAGAGCCGGCGGCTATGGCGGCCGCTCAGCCCCTGAGCATCCGCCATACTTAAATACCCAACATCCGCCGTACAATGTGTATGGCAGATGTCGGGAAGGGGTTAATGGTCCAGTTTTACTTAAAGACTATGTGTATCTTCACAGTCTTCTTTTTTATTCTTTATTTGTGTATCAAATTTAAAAACATGAAGCAACTTTGCAATAGACTTTAAATGGGTTTTTCAGGAAAATGATATCGATGACTTATTCTTGCCTGAATTTCCACCAGATGGCAGCATTACTGGCTAGTTAACTGAAAAGTCACTGAGGAAATATTCTGAGCTGGATTGGATTTCCATCAATCAGAAATGGGCAGCACCCAGAAACAAATAGAACCTAACATGATGAGGTAATAGCCGTTATGAGCTGTCAGCTGACTTGCCTTTCCACCAATCAGAAAAGGTCACTCCCAGATTTCCACCAATCAGAGACCTGCATTGGGTATAAGCAGAAGCTGTACTGTATTCTACTGGGCATGTATGTCTAATAGAGCCTCACTAAAATAACATGCATAGACTTATAAATTTTGAACACCAGTCTGTGAGAATATTTTTTACACTTTACAAAGTTACTCTATAATGTATATTCTATTTAATTATTGCAAGCTGTATTGATGGAACAACATCTTTTATTCAGATATTTCAGTTCAGTTTCAGTGTCTTGGATATCTTCCATTTTGCAGTACGGTGTAGGAGCAAAGGGAGGTGGCGGACTTCCAAAGAGCGGGAATGCAAGCCCTGGCCACATTGACTACTTGAGGGATGACTTGCGGTAGGCGCGAAGGGGGTGATCAGAAAGGTGGTGGAAATAAAAGGCCGATGTCCGAGAGAGACTGGTCTGGAATACCTTACAACTCACTCAGTGGACCCAATCCCAAATGTCCCTCAAACCGGCATACTCCCAGAAAATGTGTAAGAGTCTTCCCTCCTCCATGCCACAATGCCAACATCTCAGAGAAGTAGACAGAAAAATTTTGTGGCGTTTAGATGGCACATGGTACCATCTAGTTAACAAATTGTATCCCGCTTCTTGGTATTTGTTCACAATGGAGCCCTAATGGGAAAACTCCAGAATTCTGGAACACTGCGAGTCAGACAAGACAAGATTCAAATCAGCTTCCCACTTGGTCAAGAAAGCAGGTCTGTAACCAGCAGAGAGTAGAAGTCCCATAGGGAGTGGAAAACTGGGCCGGTTCCAGTGCAGGACCTCTCGAATGGAGAGAGCGGCTTGTCAAACCCCACTGAGGAAGGCAGCGAGGATAGAAAATGTGTGAGCTGAAGAACTCTCCATGGACCCAGTGGGGGCAGGTCAGAGGCAGTGAGTAGGTCTTTGTGAGAGGACCATCGGCCTTCCAAACGGAAATGTATGGCCCGCCTCTTGCCAAGCTTTGAAGGGGCCAGGGGACAAGCCTGAAGGGAAGTTAGGATTACTTTTCCATCTGTTGATTTCACTTGACAGACTCTTTTGTAGTCAATGGGGTCCCTCGAGCTGAGTTTCTGTCCGTCTAAGCTGGTAATCATAGAACTGCTTATTCACCTTAATAACCAACTAGAGGAGCTCAGTTAGTAGAAATCAAGAATGACATCAATCCCAGTTTTTACACTGGTGGATAGTCACATGAAAACTCCCTTGATAGTAAACAAGAAGAGCATACAGAGCGTCATTTCATTATGTTATCTTCTGCCTGCAGAAACAACCAGAAAATACATCATGGCTTTGAAGCGTTATTATCAATTAACCTCTGCTAATACCACTGCCTACTAAGCTGTGCAAAATTGCTGTTATACTATTATTTTTTATCATCTTTTATTTGTATAGCACCTGCATATAATGCAGCACATAAAAGTGGAGGATTTACAACACATTTAGAAAATGCAAAGCAAAGAAAAAGAAATGGAGACAGTAATAGGGGTCCTTGCCCGAAACAAGGTCATACTCTAAGACATATCTATGATATTGGTTTTTCCTATGTTGCGCTTCATATGTAGCCATAACATTTTTGACAGATTCTCTCTTCTTCATCTCCTCCACCCCGAGTATTGCTTTAATTCGGGGGTTTTTTTTGTTTTTTTTTTTCAATTACATTCTGTGAGATTTGCTCAAAACAATCTTAGTAACACAGAGAATTATTTGGTGATGCTTGGTAATAGCAGAGGTAGATGCCTTGATAACAGCATTATTTCCCAGGGTCACACTAGCATATCTGGGCTAATGCAGTGAAGGCTAGATTATTTAACTAATGACTCCTTCTCGCTGCGTGGCTTGTACTGTAATTAATCAAATACATCCAGCAATGCCGAGAGTCAGGTGTAAAATTGCTGAATATATCCGTTTTCTATAATTAGCCCAAGGATGGCTGCAACAGGACAGCTCACTGACTGTACAAGATAGTCAATTGCTTGTTGGCAAGTGTATCAAAGACGCATCAATGACAAAGTGGCCTGTCATATGAAATGTCTAGAGGACTCTGAAAGGTGAACTTGTAATTCTACAGTTGCCAAGTGCCTTAAATATTAAAGGATAACTTCAAAATTTGAAGAATTGTCCATGGATACTTAGGTCAGACAGGATACTATGTCTCATTAAGGAGACATCACCTTAAGGTGCACAGAGACTTATTAAACCATGCATTTCCTGCTAAGAATGCTGTAAAAATAATATGCAAATACGTCCGCCTTGGTAGAAAGGGGAATCTTGCTCTAGTGCCACCTTTTAGAAGGTAGCTCCCTACAGATCAATTCTTTAAATGTAGTGGTAGGAGTTATTATTTTTCCATGCATTCGTATACATTACTATGTAGTAATAGTTCAGTTAGTCTGGGAATTTAATTCAAGCGATTTCAAGCGGAGCCAACTAAATGGGAAAAAAAGTGTCATTGTTGGAAGCACAGAACAACAGATTAATAGACTAGACAAGACCTGCAGATGGAGGAATTAATCTTATTTTATCATCCACGCCTCTCTCCCCCAATGATACTTCCTATTCTAGCACCAGGCCAATAGCCTATAACTATTGTTGAGAAATTCTAAAGCAGAAGTGCTGGTTGTGGTCACATTGCATGCTGATTTACACAAGAGCCTGCAGATCCAGCACCGTCACTTCCTACTAAAGTCATTTGGGTACTGCCTAGCAAGATAAGCACTGGCCCTTGCAGAGTGTAGGACTCTAAAATGCTTTGAAGACCATGTGTATAAAAATCTGTGAATTTTCAGTTATTGTATCACACCATGTCTGATGAAGAGAGCTAGTACTCCTGAAAGCTTACTTATAAATATATTCAGTTAGCCTCTAAAAGGTATCGCCTGATTTCTTCACTCTTCCACTACTCTCAATGGCTAACACGGTACAACATTATACTACTTGCAGAGTGTAGTCATACAGTATAGCTTTAAAGAATATGTTCAATATATATATTTTTATTATTATTGAATTGTATGTATTTTTGGATAAAAATAATTTTGTAATTGGGTTTAGTTAAAATGTTTTCCTTTGTTTGACTTCTATAGCTGTAGAATGCCATTTATTAGCTAATCTGTCAGACAAGCTGCCTAACAGCGCCTTCTCGTGATACTTTTTCTAACCTTCTGAACAAACCTTTAGGTTAATTTATGACCAGATCAAAGTTCATGCTGCGTTTTTTGTTGCAGATTTTGCTCCGTTTTTTTTAACCAAACAAAGGAGTAGCAACAAAAAAAAAAAAAATCGAAAATATAAAGGAAACACTTATACATATCCCTTTTACTCAATCCACTCCTAGCTTTGGCTCAAAAATAACATAGCAAAATATCATGGTGCAGTACGCTTGTGTAAGAAGAATTCAAAGATAGCGCACGGAGCCTAAAAGATGTTTCAAGAGATTTCAGAGAAGGGTTGGAGAAGAAACTGTCTCTAGTTGCCTGACAGATTAGCTAATAAATAGCACTCTACAGCTTGCATTGTACTGCTTACACTAGATTCACACTAGTGTCATCTTTCCGTTGTTCTGATCTTCCAGAGGACCAAAACAGAGAGGTGGACCGCTAAAATAGTGATAACACACAAGAGTCTAACAGACCCCATTGACTATAAACGTGTCAATTGTTATAAAACAAACTGGCCAAGGAAAAAGTCCTCTGTGCAGGACTTTTTTTCTCCAACGATTTTCAGGGGGACATTGTGAACGTAGCCTTATATAGCTGTAGAAGCCAAAGAAAGCAAAACTTTTAATCAAACCCAAATACAAAAATATTTTTTTAGCCCAAAATACACACAATTCAAGAATAAATAAATACTGCAAATGTGCACATAACCTTTAACACAACTGAAAAGGTCATTCTATACCACCATTCATGCCAACTATCTTTGAATTTTTAATGACACAAATGTGAGCGTGACCCTTTCACACAAGCAGACACAAGCACAATCTGTCAGACTGCAATACTAAGGATCATGTGCGTACATGATAATCTCTTTATGTAAGTGGGTAGACTTAGAGTTAATAATTTGTGATAACCTTTATTGATAATGTCAATTAATGTTTATGCGAATGTACAAAAAACTGATGACTGATGCTAAGTTCACACTAGCATGTTAAATAATCACATCATTCTATAGCCTTTAGAAAGGCTATTCTAGGCATACCAAACACAGGGGTACCAACAAAAAAAATTTAAAATAGAAAGGAAGCACTTATACATATCCTTTGTGCTCAATCCACTCCTAGCTTTGGCTCAAAAATAACGTAGCTGTAAGGGAATTGCTAGAGGAGCGATTCCCCAGTAGCTGCTGGTTAACCCTGGGAGGAGGGGCCCAACAAGACAGTGAAACCTAAGCTGAACCCCTCTACTGTCCCTGGCTACTTGCCTGATCTGTTCTAGGCGACAGCCAGCAACTGGTCGATGGTCCCTTCTTAATATAAGTGACAACATAGAACGCAGACAGGACAAACGACAAGAAAGGGAGGTCAGCTAGCCAAGGGGTCGGTAACAGTCGAGCAATGCAGTACAGAATCAAAAATCCAAGAGAATAGTCAAAGGTAAGCCAGAGGTCAGGAATAAGAATACAGGTAACAAAACAGCAAGGAGTAATAGCCAGTACACACGAGGCAATAGCAAGCGCCAATGTGAATGTGAGAAAACAATAAATAGGAAGGAAGAACCCGTCCAGACTTGATAAGATTAACTATTTGAGGAGCAGAAAGAAACAAGGTGCATGAGATGGGTGTGGCTGAAATTCAATTACATAGTAGTAGTTCTAGGACAGTGTTCAGACTGAGCAACAAGAACCTTAAGCAAAGAATCAAACTGAACACGCCTCCTAAGCTGCATCGTGCGAGCCGGAGGGTGGCGCAGAGACCCGAACAGACAGATGTTTCAGTAGCAAAATATCATGGCGCAGTACGCTTGTGTAAGAAGAAATCAAAGATGGCATGTGGGGCATGCGCTGTATGCTTGGCCAGAAGGCGAAGTGGCCAAGCGTACAGCGCATGCGAAAAATTTCATTCGCGCCGACAGGAAAGGCTGCTGATGAAAGCAGTGAAGAGGAGAAGGAAGTGTCCAGATTTAAAGAAGGGGGCAGTGAACAACACTCCTAGGTGATGATGCGGGTGTGCTCGGATCACAGGGGTAATGCCCACTGTGCTCCAAGAACATTAATTAGCATATGAGAAAAAGCAATTTTTGGACAAAACAGACAAATGGATTTCATCAGCAAAGGTATGCCTAGAATAGCCTTTCTAAAGGCTATAGAATGATGTGTTTATTTAAAAATGTAAAATACCAATGATAGACACCCTTTAAATTTTTAGGTTTTTAACATTTTTCCACATTATTATTTATATTAAAATAAATTCTTTTGCAGCAGCCCCCTCGCTTATCAGCACATTGATGATCACAGATATTATGTATATGTAGATAAGACACACAATCCACCAGTCACAATAAAGGATTTTACTGCTTATCTACTCCCCTCTCTACACAATGATCTCTGCAGAGGTCTCAAAGCGTGTCTAGAAAACTCTCCCATACAAGTGAATAGGTTCTGCTCCAGATCATTGTGTCTATGGCCCATGGTCCTTCTATAAGAAACAGGAAGTCACAGAGTGTTTTAGGCTGAGTGGCAAAAGTTGGAATTGCAAGATTTATAGGACTTTTCTAAATATAGCTATTAATATATAAAATTAAAAACAACATCTCCAAAAATATGTTAATCATAAAAATGAGATTTAAAATATACGTAATTTCCTGGTAACACATTCCCTTTCAGTCACTTAGGATGGAACCACACATGCCGTTTTTGGTATTTTTTATTTATTTTTTTTAATCCAAAATCAAAGATTGATTCCAAACGAATGGGAAATCATAAAGGATAGTCTAAACTTCAGTTCCTGCTAAATCCACTTCTGGCTTAAAAAACTGAATCAAAAATTGAACCACAAGCTCCATCAAAAATAGCAAGTTTCCAGCCTAATGGCAATCGCTAATGCAACTATCTGCCCATGTAAATGAGAATGCAGATATTGCTTCCTTCGCAAATAGTTATTTGGTGGTGTTTTTTTAGGTGTGTGGATGGCTTTTTTTTCTGTATTTAGCCATTTTTTACATACATGTTTTTAAAGTCCTTTAAAAAAGAGTGGGGAAATTAATTATTAATGCCACTTCTATAGCTTGTTGTGTTATGAAAAGTGCTACTGACTCCCCCCCACCCAAAAAATTAAAAAAATAAAAGTGCCTTGTGCATTTCATATTTCCCTATTTGATTTGCACATAGGATCTAAACAGCAATGTCGGCAAAAAATGTTGTGGTTTTTCTAAAAAACATGTATGTTTGAATCCATGGTTTCTGTGGAAAAAATAATTTCAATGAATTTTACTTTAAATAAATTATGTAAGAATATGTAGGATGATCTGTTAATATGTAAAGTTACTTACTCATTTTCCCACCTCATTTTAAATATGTGAGTATTACCAGCCATATATACTGTATGACAAATTCTTATCTCAATTCTCCTTATTCCTTAAATTAATGTAGAAGAATGTGCACAGGCATCTTCTCTAAGGGATGAGGGAAGTGGTGGTGGTGTGATGTACAGTTTATGAGAAGACATTTTGCTGTCTGGAAGACATACCATAAAAGTGTGACTGTAATTCATGCATTTAATTAACTCCGCTTTCCAGCACTATTATTAACTTATCTACTCATGTGAGGATATTTTTGTAGCACACACTGGTATAGTGAAGGTTCTCACAGGACTCTCTCAGCAACACTTAAGGAGACACTGACTCACAGGGCTCTCCTCTCCTTTTTCTTTAGGGCTGTGGACATAGGTTACAACACCCCTGGACCCTCGTTCAAGGCAGTATGGTGGGTGTTTGTGGGTAGGACTTACATTGATTACTGGAGATATGGGGGCCAGAGAAGTCCTGTTGTGATTGCTTGTTGAAGAAAAGGGTTGAAATTCTTGCTGTGATTACCAAAAGAAGGAGGGCCTTCTGTGCATACTGGGAAAGTGAGGAAGGAGCCTCCTGTGACTTTCAGGAAAGTGGCAGCTATGACTACTGGGAAAGAAATAGACTGTTCTGTCTACTGAGGATGCAGGACTGTCTAGAGGATTAGTTACAATCATAGCCTAGTATACAATGCCTTAACAAATGACATGCTTTTTAAAACAAGTTTTTATGTTAAACAATTTTTTAAAGAATTGTTGATATTTTAATTTTCCATGTTCCTATGTGTATTTAAAAAAAAGGTCTCCTGTCCTGCAATTTTAACTCTGGCCACTAAGCCTAAAAATAAACTGATAATTGCCAATTATGTAGGAATTTTCTTTGCAGCAGTCACCTACTTTGCATCACAGATAAAATAGACAGGACTACACTACAAGTTGACACCTGTATAGATAACATCACATAACACCAATCATTACATCCACTACAACCAATAGATGATGTCATAGCTTATTTATTCCTCTTGCCTGCACAGAGCTTGCCTACAAAACTCTCCCATAGACAATAAGTTGACTCCAGTCTACGGTTGTCTATGGCTATGACTATGCTGTAAAGCATATCAGTAAATGCTTTTAACAGAGCAGAGGAGAAGCTCAAGCAAGATGGCAGCCCCATAATAATGTACAGATAACAGAAAAAAAAATTACAATCTGAAAATAAAAAGAGATTAGAAAAAAGTGGCATGCACTCACTGCTAACAAAGATGATAGAAGTGGCTTGATTAGACACTTGATCTTGCTACAAGAGGGTGTCTGCCTTATAAAAAGGTTCTCAGAGGTCACTTTTGGGTAGTGTACCTCTTGGTAAGAGATTGGTGACTTCTAGAGAAGTATCTATGAAGTATTCAAATACATTTTGTCCAGTTGACAGACATTGAGACTGAGGGACGCAGGATGGTCGTTTTGATGAATTGCCCACCATCTAGGCTGTATTGACCTGTTAGAAGGTATAATGCTCCTTCGTGCCCCCACGTGCAGTATAATGCTCCTTAGTCCGCCCACAGACAGTATAAAGCTTCTTAGTGCCCACACGCACAGTACAATGCTCCTTAGTGCCCCACACACAGTATAATGCCATATTAGGAAATATTTTTTCCTAATTTTTCTTGTGCGTCTTATAGTCAGACGTATCTTTTTATCCATAAATTATTATAAATACTGGACTTGTTCAGCTGCTATTCACCTCAGACCTTTATTTGATGGCAGATCCCAATCAACGGAACTTTACTAAAAGCAGTTGAGTACCCCTGTACTAGACCCTACTTTCAATTGTACAATTTTCCCCAATGAACGTATCCTTTCAGTCTAGTATTGTAACCACTTATGTACTACATCATTACATTCACACATACAGTCATATGAAAAAGTTTGGGCACCCCTATTAATCTTAATCATTTTTAGTTCTAAATATTTGGGTGTTTGCAACAGCCATTTCAATTTGATATATCTAATAACTGATGGACACAGTAATATTTCAGGATTGAAATGAGGTTTATTGTACTAACAGAAAATGTGCAATATGCATTAAACCAAAATTTGACCGGTGCAAAAATTTGGGTACCCTTATCATTTTATTGATTTGAATACTCCTAACTACTTTTTACTGACTTACTGAAGCACAAAATTGGTTTTGTAACCTCACTGAGCTTTGAACTTCATAGCCAGGTGTATCCAATCATGAGAAAAGGTATTTAAGGTGGCCAATTGCAAGTTGTTCTCCTATTTGAATCTCCTCTGAAGAGTGGCATCATGGGCGCCTCAAAACAACTCTCAAATGATCTGAAAACAAAGATTGTTCAACATAGTTGTTCAGGGGAAGGATACAAAAAGTTGTCTCAGAGATTTAACCTGTCAGTTTCCACTGTGAGGAACATAGTAAGGAAATGGAAGACCACAGGGACAGTTCTTGTTAAGCCCAGAAGTGGCAGGCCAAGAAAAATATCAGAAAGGCAGAGAAGAAGAATGGTGAGAACAGTCAAGGACAATCCACAGACCACCTCCAAAGAGCTGCAGCATCATCTTGCTGCAGATGGTGTCACTGTGCATCGGTCAACAATACAGCACACTTTGCACAAGGAGAAGCTGTATGGGAGAGTGATGCGAAAGAAGCCGTTTCTGAAAGCACGCCACAAACAGAGTCGCCTGAGGTATGCAAAAGCACATTTGGACAAGCCAGCTTCATTTTGGAAGAAGGTCCTGTGGACTGATGAAACAAAGATTGAGTTGTTTGGTCATACAAAAAGGCGTTATGCATGGCGTCAAAAAACACAGCATTCCAAGAAAAACACTTGCTACCCACTGTAAAATTTGGTGGAGGTTCCATCATGCTTTGGGGCTGTGTGGCCAATGCCGGCACCGGGAATCTTGTTAAAGTTGAGGGTCGCATGGATTCAACTCAGTATCAGCAGATTCTTGAGAATAATGTACAAGAATCAGTGACGAATTTGAAGTTACGCCGGGGATGGATATTTCAGCAAGACAATGATCCAAAACACAGCTCCAAATCTACTCAGGCATTCATGCAGAGGAACAATTACAATGTTCTGGAATGGCCATCCCAGTCCCCAGACCTGAATATCATTGAACATCTGTGGGATAATTTGAAGCGGGCTGTCCATGGTCGGCGACCATCAAACTTAACTGAACTGGAATTGTTTTGTAAAGAGGAATGGTCAAAAATACTTTCATCCAGGATCCAGGAACTGATTAAAAGCTACAGGAAGCAACTAGAGGCTGTTATTTTTGCAAAAGGGGGATCTACTAAATATTAATGTCACTTTTCTGTTGAGGTGCCCATACTTTTGCACCGGTCAAATGTTGGTTTAATGCATATTGCACATTTTCTGTTAGTACAATAAACCTCATTTCAATCCTGAAATATTACTGTGTTCATCAGTTATTAGATATATCAAATTGAAATGGCTGTTGTAAACACCCAAATATTTAGAACTAAAAATGATTAAGATTAATAGGGGTGCCCAAACTTTTTCATATGACTTTATATAGTTTCATTCCATTCCAACAACTCTTTCTTGATGTGTTATTTTTTTGGTCCGGTTTTAACCCCTTAGCGACATATGATGTAATAGTACGGACTGACCGCCAGTGCCTTAACGACAATGGACGTACTATTACATCCTGTGTTGCTTGCCCACTCACATAGTGATGCTGAGCTCTGATACGGGGTTTTAAACCCTTAGATGCCATGTTCAAACCTGATTGTGGCATCTAAGCGGTTTCCGCTACTTTAATGCCCCCTGTTGGTTCCCAGTGACCCGAGCTGCCAGGATCCCGTATACCTGGATGATAATGCCAAGTTCAACGGAAGTCAGCCTATGCATCTGCATAAAATAAATCTGAAACAGTAGTTAACCTACACAGTGAACATCGCTAAAAAAACCCGAAAAAACACCGGAAGTAATGATTTTTCACCATCAAAATATGCTATAAAAAGTGATCAAAAAGTCATATATTCCCCAAAACATACCAATAAAAAGCGCAGCTCGTCCTGCCAAAAACAAGCCTTCATCCAACTCTGTCCATTGCAAAATAAAAATGTTACGCATCTCAAAAGAAGACAAACAATTGATTTATGTCCCCATATGGGTTTTTGTTTTGCAAAATTAGTGACGCATAAAAAAAATATATAAATTAGGTATCGTTGTAATCCTACGAACCCACAGAATAAAGGTAACATGTTACTTATACTAAAAATTTAAAAGGTAAAAATCAATCCACCATGAAAGAGTTAATAAACTATATAAAAAAATTAATATAAATATATATGTATATATATAGCTTGTACAATGTGAAAACAAAAACCTCAAAAATCGTCAAATCATTAGGACAAAACTGGCTGCGGGCTCAAAAAACCACAGCAAAATCTGCAACAAAAAAGCTGCGTTTCTGCAACGTGGGGCCTTGGCCTTAATCCTGTAAAGATCACGTGTTTGGGGTAAACAATTGTTCGTTGTTCTCTTTGTGTTTTTGCATTAAAAGTTTTATTGAAGTTTTTTTTTTCATATGAACAGAAAAGAACAAGTCAAAGAAAAAGTCAAACAGGTACAATACAGGGAAGGGGGAAGAGGGAAAATGGGGGTAACAGACAAAGTCCGGGGGGACCAAGCAGGCTCTATTGCAGCAGAGTCAAACAGTACATATAATAACAAAAACCAGGTAAATATACATAACATTAATGTAACAGAATGTGAAGAAGGGGAGAAGAGAAAGAAAGGGGGAGGGAAGGTTAGGAAGACATAGAAGGGAAAGCAGACTGAAACTCAGCAGAGTAATAGAAGTGGTTCCACAGGAGCCACGTTTGTTGGTGGGCTCCATCATCCTGTTTAAGTTCCGCAATCAAGGTTTCCATTCTTCATATGCTTAGGATCTCCTTAAGCCAAGAAAATAGCGAGGGGGGAGTCAGAGATTTCCATAGCCGAGGGATAACGGATCTAGCTGCCACCAATAAGAAGCCTAGCAATTTACGGGTGTGCCTCCTAAATTTACGTGGAAAAATAGAGTGGAGCTGGGTCATCAGCTAGAGCGATGCCAGTGACCGTCTGGATAATACATTGGACATCTGACCAGAAGGCCAGTAGGAGCGTATATCCCCACCAGATGTGTGACATCGTGTCCCGGTCAGCATTACAGCTCCAGCAGCGATCCGACACGGAGGGGTAAATCTCATGAAGGACAGAGGGCACTCTGTACCAGTGAGAGAGGATTTTATAGTTCGTTTCCTGTGCCTTACAAGATATAGAAAATTTATGGCATGCCTGAAAGTCTGAGGACCACACGTCTGGTGAGAACGAGGCCCCCAATTTCCTCTCTCAAGCACCCATCCACCGGAGGGCCCCGAACCCTGACTATTAGTCTTCATGTCATAGGGGCCCGATCGGGATCCTGACCATCCCGATCGGGCCCCTGACCAGTGGTGTAACGATCGCGGTCGCAGGGGGTGCGACTGGGCTCGGTGGAGTATGGTGCCCGTGGCCAGCTGGAGATGGCCGCGCCCCGGACCACTATGATAGTGGTCGGGGAAAGCCTGATTCCCCGACCGCTATACATACTGTTATTGAAAAGGGACCCTGGCATATTGCAGGTCCCTTTCCAATAGATGGCAGGGCAGGGGAGGTGACTGAAAATAATAAATACATATTCTCACCTCTCCGGGGCACAGCGTTCTCTCTGGCGCTCTTCCGTCATGTGACTGAGGCCTGTGATAAGGCCCCACCGGTCACATGGGGCGCGGCCGCGTAATGACGTCAGTGCGCCCCCACGTGACCGTTGAGGCCCAATCACAGGCCTCAGCAGCGACGTCGGAAAAGGGCCTGAAGACGACAGGATGGAGCGAGGATGCCAAGGAAAGGTAAGGCAAGGTGAGTATGAGTGTTTGTTATTTTTAATCACCTTCCCTGGGCCCCCGATTATTATACTCTGGGGTCTGAGGAGACCCCAAAGTATAATAATAGCACTGACGCGGAGGGGGCTGTTGGGAGCTTATAATACTGGGTGGGGGCCACTGTGGAGCTTATACTACTGGGTGGGGGCCACTGTGGAGCTTATAATACTGAGTGGGGGCCACTGTGGGCATATACTACTGGGTGGGGGCCACTGAGGAGCTTATAATACTGAGTGGGGGCCACTGTGGAGCATATATTACTGGGTGGGGGCCACTGTGGAGCTTATAATAGTGGATGGGGGCCACTGTAGAGCTTATACTCCATACAGTGGTTCCTTCATTTTTTTTTAAATTACGCCAGGGCAGGTGAAAAAAACAAAACAAAAAACCCAAACTTTCTCTCCTGTCCCCAGTGTCTCCCAGTGCAGTTCGGTCCTGCAGTTCTGTTGTTTTCTTCCAGCTGAAGTTCCCCCTGCACATGACTACCTGTGATGTCACGTGACCCCTGAGGCAAATCAGCAGCCTAAGGGAAGAGACCTGGGACATCACAGGCAGTGAGGGATTCTGGCAAAAAGAAGACAGCGGAGCTGCAGGACCGGACCGTGCTGGGAGGACACCGAAGCACCGGAGATAGGTGAGTATGTTTAGTATGTTTTTTTTTTGGGGGGGGGGGGGGTTAGGGGGGATTCACCTCCCCCAGACTAATTATAAAAAAGAAAAAAATTATACTGGACAACCTCTTTAAAGTGTGGCGCATTAGGTGGGCCCTGGGGGGTATATTAAAGGGATTGTCCAGGCATAATTTGTTATGGTTTATCCTCAGGATAGGCCATAGATACCTGATCTGTTGGGGGCTGACCCCGGACCGATCAGCTGTACGGAGCCACTTCTGATGCCCGTACTGTACACAATACAAAGCTCTGTCCACTGTATAGGGTCTGGGCACCTTCACTGTATCTCAGCACTTATTGAAGTCAGTAGGAGCTGAGCTGCAGTGAAGGCGCCGGGCTGCTATACAGCGGATGGAGCTTTCTGCTTCCGGCCCTGTGTTGTGTACAGAACGGGCTCCGAACAGCTGATGGGGCCGTGTGTCAGCCCTCTACCGATCAGGTATTTATGGCCTATCCTGAGCATAGGCCATAAAAAAGATTAATTCTGGACAACCCATTTAATATGCCCCACACAGTTTAATGTCCCCCCCACAGGATGTTAGCCCCCATCACTGCTCCCACACAATATAATGACCCCATCACTGTTCTCCATACAGTATGGGAGACCAGTGAAGAGGCCACTATGTGGGGGGACCAGTGAAGTGACCATAGAAAAATTTGGTCCAGACAACCCCTTAAAAGAGGTTGTCCATAAACTGGAGCGACCATTGTGTCGGCCGCCAGGGAGGTGTAAAAATAAGAAAATTTTAAAAAAAAATCATACTCACCTGTCCCCAGCACCCTGTTGTCCCCTGCCTGTGTCTGTTCGGTCTCATGGCGGCGCCTCATTTCTGGAAATCCTGTACCTAATTGGTCTTAGCGATCACATGAGGTGCAGGACTCCCAGCAAGGAGTAGCTGGCATGAGACTGAATGGACACTGGCAGCGGACAACAGAGTGCCGGGAACAGGTGAGTATGCTTTTTAATTTACTTATTTTTTACTTTACACCACCCACCAGCTACATGGGTTGCTCCAATTCCTGGACAACCTCTTTAAAGAATTTATCCATCCTTCTAATATTGATGGCCTGTCCTTAGGATAGGCCATCAATATTACATCTGCGATGATACAACAGCCAGGACCGCTGCAGATCAGCTTTTCCAGGACAGTGCGGCTACAGGTAAAGGTAACAATTCTTGGAGCCACGCTGTTCACTTGCCATACAAGGTGTAGCAGTAGGTTTAGGTAGCGCAGTGGTGCACATGGTATAGTGGGTGAGCAGCATGGCTCCCGGCATGTTATTACCTTTAGCCGCCCTGTCTCGGTACCGCTGATCTGCAGGGGTCCTGATGGTGGGCCCCTAGAAACAATTCTACTGGTTGGCCCTAGACATCCCAGTCCGACACTGCAAACAGTCAGTGGAGTCCTCCATCAGCATGCTGTAGATGAGCGAGACAGCGTGGGCTGGAGCACTAGGTGAGAGGCAGAAGCGCTCAAAGAGCAACAATGCCCTGTGTAGGGCATGTGATTTTTTTAAGAGTGGCATAAAAGTGAGAGAGGTGGGCATACTGCCAATGGGAGGAAATGGAGTCAGGGTCCGCCTGTGGAGAGACTAACTCAGAGCGAGGGAGGAGGGAAGAAGCAGTGGTAACCTGATGGAATCTAAGGGGTGGCTGGTCTATGGTATGAGAGAGGAAAGAAGAGCGAAGTCCGGTGGGGAAGTCTGGGTTGCCCAAGACGGGAGTCATAGGACCATCATTATGAAACAGTTTCCGCACAGCACCATAGAGCCGGCAAGATCCGAGCACTTGGCGCGTGACATATTGGAGCATATGAGTCACACTGACTGACCAGTAACGCTTATCAAGCCACGGAAGGGCAGTGAGGGGGAGCGGGCTCAGAGACCCCTCCAGGGCAACCCAGAGCTTAGAACACGCAGAGTGATGCCAGTCGAGGATGCGTGCAGTGACCGCAGCTAGGAAATAACTAGAGCAATCCGGGACAGCTAAGCCCCCATACCTCTTAGGTCTGATGAGAGTGCTCCAAGCGATTCTTAGGGACCTGGATGCCCAGATAAACTTAGTAAAAGCTTTCCGGACCACTGTAAAGAAATGCTTGGGCAGTATGATAAGGATGGTTTGAAAAAGATAGAGAAGCCTAGGGAGTATATTCATTTTCAGTAGGTTAATGCGACCAAGCCATGAAAAGCCTTTGATGTCCCACAGAGCAAGGTCTGCCTGTAGGGCGTGTAAAATTGGAAGGAAGTTTAGTGAGTATGTGTCAGATAGATTATTAGGAAGCTGTACACCCAAATATTTAATTGCTTTTGGGGACTATGTGAAGGGAAAGGAAGAGCGGAGGTTATGAAGTAATGGCAAAGGCAGGGAGACGTTGAGGGCAGTGCTTTTAGACAGATTAATTTTGTAGTTACTGTAGTAACTATAAGTACTAATTTCATGGAGGAGAGATGGAAGAGTAGTAGTTGGTTGGGTGACAAAGAGCAGGACATCATCCGCGAATGCCGAGATTTTCAAATGCAGGTTGCGGACACGTAGGCACTAGATGTTCGGGTTGTCCCGAATTGCAACCAGCAGGTGTTCCATCACCAAGGCATAGAGTATCGGGGAGAGGGGGCAGCCTTGCTGGGTACCATTATGAATAGTGAGAGGGGAGGAAAGTGTGCCTCTTTGTGTTTTTAACAGTCATTTTTATGAAAGGTCAACAAATGTTTGTTCCAGGCAAACGACAGCAGTCTATAATTTAATGTGCATGGCCAGATTCAAGCCTGATATCTATAGCCAGCTTCACGGGTTATAGCCACAATGCGTTAGCAAATCTACAATGTATAGTACCAAACAAGTGGATGACATTTTACCACATCTCATCCACATGCTGTGACAATATACAGCGCTCAAATTGACCTGCACTGCAGGTTTTCATGTAAATTTATGCTGCAGGTTTTCCCCACAGCTTCCAACCTCCGCAATGCAAAGGCTGAAGGCTGTAGAAGTCCCACTGTAATTCCAGCAGGAATGCCACTGCAACAAACACCCCAATTTAGACATTCTTCATGGACAGACCCTAAAACATTTTCATTTGCAGTCCCCTTGATAGTATGGAGATTGCAGAGATCAGGCTGTTATTGCTAAGTAACGCTCTATGGGGCAATCTTAAGAAAAAACCCAGACAGGTGCAGGGCACGGCTGATTTATGAAGAAGCTATGGCCTCTTAGATTTCCATTATACAGTAAGGCTAAGGCCCCATGCAGCGGGCTGCAGCCAAAAAACGTTGTGGGAAAAGCCACAGTGGAAATGCATCAGCCTAACTCACACCAGAAAACTGACTTTAGTTATGAATATGTCGTTATTTGGTATATTTAGTATTCAGCAGTCCATATTACTGAAATACCTGGTGTATTACCCATATTTTAGAGCCCTGAATGGGAGATCCTGGCAAGCTATGGTATGATTATAGCGCAAGGAGATACAGTAGATTTATTTAGGTAAATATTGTATTCAGTATTTCCTATTATAGCTCCACAAACTATGTTACCCAGCTTTACCAGAATTCTGAAAGAAGTCTGGCAAGCTCTGGAGCAAGGAGGGAGATTTATTTTAAATTACTTTATTTATTATTCAGTATTCTCTATTACAGCATTACCTGGTACTCTACCCAGCTTTCCCAGAACCCTGAAGAGCAAATCTGGCATCCTATGTCTTCATTCAGATCACATTTTCTTACATCTGCTTAGCACATCACTCAAAAAAAATATAGAAATGGATCTGTTTTTTTTTAACATTAATGTCTATGTAAACAGATGGCTATCAGTTTGTGTCCGGTTTTTGCATCCATTAAATTGATGTAAAAAATGTTCTCTGAATGGGGCCCATGTCATACTATTCAGGACATTTACATATGGCAACAGTGCAATAGTGAGGTCTAGTATTCAGACTACCCATCCATTGGTTGTACTCATCTTTCCAAAGCCCCTGAAAGATAAATCTACATGATATTGGAGGAATATAATAAAAGGGGGAACTATCAAAGCATAGTAAATGGGGTCCATCGGTCTCCATATGAAACCGCAATTGTATCAGTCCGCTTGTCCGTTGTTCTAGTCCTCTGGCCGACCAGAACAACGGACAGCCAGATGCAAGTATGATCTGAGCATTAACCCTCCGTCTCCTCCTCCTAAATTTCCTGAGTCAAGTGCACTAGCATTAAAGGGTGAGAAAACATGGCTGCCCCCTGGGGGGTCATGGGAAGACTGCCAGGGGGTCAAGAGCCATCAGTAGTAATTATTTGGTGCAGCGCTGTGCTACAGTGCCGATAGGGCTATTGATAAAGATCTGCAGCCATATCGGTAGCAGAGAACTGCACAGCATTTAGCAGTGGGACCAGGGAGCCGTGAATAAAAATGACAAACATTTGTCTTTTTGGTGTCACAACATCTGCCGGAGGGGACATTCAAAAGCTTTGAACAACTCCAGTTGGAATTTTCCCTGTCTCAAATATTTTTCTATCAATACTTACAAATACAACATGTATATTATGCGCAAATGAGGCCTCTGATGTGTCAATAGATGCTAATTTTGCTCTTGATTTTCTTGTGACTACAGAGACAACAAAGGGTCTAAGGTCTCTGTTATATAAACAATTATTCAAATGTAACTTTTTATTGAAAGTTTTATGAAAAATAACATAAATGAGCACACAAATACAGGATCACAATAAGCAATAGTGAAAACAGAATAATCAAAACAAAACACGTGAAGGCAGCCGGCACTGTCCATGGAGCCTGCATATAAACGTAACAGCTGCAAGATAAAAAGGCGAAATTATACAATAAAGGCAGACGGCATGTAAATACTGATGTCTACGTCAAAAGGAACATGTGTATCATCAAAGGTGATGGAAAGCATTAGACAAATGGGGTGAAAAGGGGGAAACAGAGGTTCCAAAACGGGGAACAGGAAACCATAAATAGCCCAAGGTCACATCAAACAATAATTTGTACAGTCCGACCAAAAGAGAAAAAGGGGAGAGGAAGGAGAGGGCAGTCAAGAATGATTAGTGGTGGAGACCTGCAGCAACCCCTTAACATCATGCCACAGAGCCCATTTGGAACAGAAGTCGGGGAGACAATTGTTCCTATACGCTAGCATTCTCTCCATGGTATAGGCCAGGTTTACATGCTGTATAAGTTCCGCTACACATTTCCACTGACGTGCAATTATGGCTCTGGCAGCCAAAACAATTTGACCCAACACAACCACCATACCGTGGCTAGTAAACAGAGTGCTAGGCCAGGGGACATCGGACAGTAACCCCAGCCAAAGAGGATATAAACTGAAACGTGGCAGTCCAAAATGCTAGGACTAGGGGACAATCCCATCACATGTGTAATAAGGTACTCCCCTGACCACAACCTCTCCAACAAAGATTGGAGCCCACCTGTGCTAATTGGGTAGGAGTGCGGTACCACCTTAAAGAAATCTTACAGGCTGTCTCCATCGGCCCCCATCGAGACATACTTAACGTATCCTTTAGCCTTATACCACTCCTGGAGAGGAATGGATCTAGTCAAATTGGTCTCCTAACAGGTAAGAAAAAGGGGTTTATCCTGTCCGCAAGAGCCTCCTTTAGATGGAGATTTTGGTATAAATCTAAAGAAAACCCTAGGGAAGACAGGGGCCAAGACACCATAGGATTGAAAAAAGTGTCTAATTTGCAGATATTTATAGAATTCCTTATGAGAAATCTGGAATTCCTCATAGAGTAGCAGGAATGTCTTAATGCGGCCATCTAGAAACAAGTGTCGGATATGTGTTAGGCCGGTCTCCACCCATCCCTCCAGGCATACGTGCGGTAAAAACTTAGCTAGCTGATTGGCATGTCCATCATAGGGACCACGTCAACCCGAGAAAGGCGTAAGGAAAGATATTTGCGAGCCTATATGGAAATCTGTATGCTCAGGAGAGGAATCGGGGCATTTGGTCTTCAACGCATGTCAGGGTGTAATAAACTCAACTGTGGGTATCCTAGCATGGTCTCCTCTACAGCAACCCAGCGGCAACTCGCACAAGAGCCCCACCAGGACCTTATTTGGTCCACCACCGTTGCAACATAGTATTTTTTTGCGTCTGGGGTGCCTGTGCCCCCCCTCCCCCTGGACCAAGGCCTATACATAGTATGAAAATATGAAAATGAACTCTCGAACGTCTCCCTTCCCATATAAAATTCAAGAGTACCTTCTGCAGCTTGGTTAGATATGAATCGGGACAGGGAATTACTACTGTCCTGAAGAGGTATAAGATAATGAGGAGGACCATCATTATTACAATAGCGATCCTACTCGTCCAGGAAATCAAGGGCTTTGAGAATTGGACTAGAAACGAAGACACTTTAGCAAGCAATGGATATAGTTTAGGGAAAACAAATCCGAGCTAGGGACCGTCAGGGAGATGCCCAAGTATGTAATATATCTAAGGTCCCAATTAAATGGGAAATGCTTGGATAATTCCACTCTCAAAGATGGGGAGATACCTATGGTGGGCACCTGCGACTTAGAAGGGTTCTTTTTGTAATATGAAACCCTGCTAAAGGCTGTCAAAGTCTCAATGACTGCCCACAGTGAATTTAGAGGTCGAGATACAGACAGGATGATGTCATCCGCATACAGCTCAATCTTGTGTTGAGACTGGCCCACAGGGATTCCAGCAACATTCCAGTTGAGTCTTATAGCTTCCGCCAGAGGTTCCATGACCATGGAGAATATAATTGGGGAGAGCGGACACACTTTTCTTGTGCCATTGTGGATGGGAAAGGAATCTGACAGGAAGCCTAATGAAAGCACTTTGGCAGATGGGCAGGAATAGAGGGCGAGAAAGGCTGCCTTAAAAGGATCACAAATGCCAAATTTCTGCAGCAGGCGGTCTAGGCATCCCCAATGAATTCTATCAAACGCCTTCTCCACATCTAGTGCTAACAAGAGATATGGTGTCTTGGTGGTTTCAGCCCGTTGTATTAAGTCAATAAATCTATGTGTACTATCTGGTGCCTGTCGACCCATAACAAAACGCACCTGATCAGGTTTAATCAACTGTGAGAGAAAACGGAGAAGACGTTCCATCAACACTTTGGCATACAATTTAATGTCTATGTTTAAAAGGGAAATAGGCCGGAAGTTGGTCGGGGTAGTGGGGGGCTTGCCTGGTTTGGGAAGTGTGACCACAGTAGCAGCAAGCATCTCTGCTCCTCCGCGCCCCTCGCGAACACCTTCAGTAAATGAGGCAACGAAATATGCATGTATTGTTTATAGTAAGCACCAATGAAGCCATCAGGGCCAGGATATATATATAAACAATTATTGATGGTTTACCTAGCTAAGTTTCCTTATAGATCCTGTTGTAAGTGGGTAGAGGATGTGGAGCCACTGACTGAGGAGCAATGGAGAGAGGTGTTACAGTTGACTCCTCGCCTTTCTCTATGTGAAACTCAAAGGCTTTCACAGTTCTAACTATTACACAGAGTTTATAGAACCCCTGACTTGCTCCACCAAATAGGGGTCTGCCCTGATGCTGCCTGCCCTAGATGCGAGTATGATAACGAAATCTGTTACATATGTTATGGGAATGTTATGTCATAGGACCATTTTGGAACAAGGTGTTAGCACTTATTCTGCGTGTCTATCACATACATTTTAAGGTGTACCCTAAGACCTGCTTTCTTGGTCTTTTGGGGGATGAAGTAGATATGATCTTCTGAAGCAATACGAACTTCTTGCATTTTGTATAAGGAAACTTTTGGCACTCCATTGGTTAGACCCGTAGCCACCCAGGAAATTGAAAACTAAAATGAACAGTATTATTAGATTAGAAAGAGGGGTGTACCTTAAACGAAATATTGCTCAACAATATGAAAAGCTGTGGGGTGCGTGGCTTGGCACTCCAGGGCCTTCCTACCAGAATCCGCCTTATGGACGTGTCCTCCCAGGACTGTGCTCTTTAGCAATACCTGTGGGCAGTGACTTCTGTGTTTCTAGGGGTTATTGGGACTGTTTCTATGAGCTTTTGATATAACATGTGATGCATACCTACACTACAATAGGATACCTACACTACCTCCTTGTCTGTGGGTGGGTTAGTTAAGGGGTGGGGGGGTTCTATGTTATTATGATTAAGTCAAAATTGTTTGTCTTATCCTTTATGATGGTTTATCTTTTTTTGTATATTTATTTTTGTGCCTTGTTTTGTACTTTGTACTTTTCTGGCATCCTCTTCATGTCTCTGACTGACGTCACGTCCCAAGGGACATGACTGCGCTCACGTCATAACGCTGGGTAAGTGTGTCATGATATCAATGTGCCCCACGTGACCACTGAGACTCAATCACAAGCCTCAATGATGACCTCCAGGGCACGTAACATCACAAGAGGCCTAAAGAGAAGGGGTGACTGCAGAACGTCGTTGGACGTCGAGAGGGTGCCCAGGAGAGGTGAGACAAGGTGAGTATAAGTGTGTTATTTTTCCTCACCTCTCCTGGGCCTCAGCTTATTATACTCTAGGGCACAGATACTCAACTGGCCTCTCAGCTCTTTCATGATAGCAGGTGGGTGAAACCTTAATTTCCCACCCGCTGTCCCCAAGAACTGATCCCTTGCATTAGTGGCAGCAGGGATTGGTAATCATCCCTGCTGCCTTCACATGTTGCGCAAGCAGCAGGGATGATTGCTAATCCTTACTGCTGCTAGTGCAAGGGATCAGGGCTTGGGGACAGTGGGCGGGAGATGAATGTTACTCCCAGTCGCTGTTAATGTTAATTTTGTGTGGGGCCACTAATGGGGAATTATAATGTGAGTGTGGGGGGGGGTACTTAGGACCATACTGTGCAGAGGCACAGTAATGGGGCATTGTAATGTATGGGGGCACTAATGTCCCGTTAGTGCCTCTCCACAGTATAATGCCACATTAAGAAATATTTTTTCCTAATTTTAATTGTGCGTCTTATAGCAGACGCATCTTTTTGTCTGAAAAATACTGTAAATACTGGACGTGTTCAGCTGCTCTTCAGCTCGGACCTTTACTTGATGGCGGGCCCCATTCAACGGATCTTTACTAAAATTAGTTGAGTAACCCTGGTCTAGAGTCTGAGGAGACACCAAAGTACAATAATTCACCGAAATGAAACCAGAGGAGCAAACCTCACAAAAATTCATCAAAATGAATCTCTTTATCTCTATTAATGAAGTCTCCCGAGGCACTATACTTTGTGGGGCCATTGTGGAGCATTATTCTGTGTGGCGAGCACTGGGGAACATTATATATACTGTGTGGAAGCCACAAGACAGCAAACTGTAGGATACAGATGCTGGTATGGGGCCCCAAAATTCCTGATGACAGAATAGAATAAAAGGCAGAGTATAGTGCTAAAAGGCAGAATAAAAGGAAGAATACAGCAGAATAAAAGGCAGAATACAGGTAGGGATATTTATTTTTCAAATGCGACTAAGTATGGCAGAGGGGGGTCTCCGGCAAAATTCTCGTCCAAAAGTGGATCTCGCCTTCAGAAAGTTTGGAAACCACTGCTCTATAATGATATAAGAGAAAAAAAAGAGCAAGGAAAATCAGGAGATGTTGTAAGGTGTCATATAGAGAATTATTTATTCTATTTGTTTGGATTCTGTGTTTACTTGTCCTTTGAATATTAAAACACTTGAAAAATCTAGTTACTTCCTCTTCCACAAATGCTACTATTGAACTATACTTCCAGCTAGGGGCAGATTGCGAGCTGAAAGTGGTCCTGGAAAAAAAAATCTAAAAGTGGCCCCATTTTATAGTTGGGCTCAGTGCAAATAGGCAGTCAGCTGCTTTTCACGGAGGGTGAGGCAGCCGTCCTATGTAAAATATTATAGGACTGCTGCCTCTTCCTCCATGGAAAGCAATTCTGTGTACAGTAAATACACTGAATATCGACTATTAAAGATGGACATATTTTTTACAGCCGTTTTCACCATCGGTTGTCTTAATGTAGTCTTAGGTTGGGGTCACACATGATGGGGGTGCAGCTGAATTTCCATCAGCGAAATTCAACAATATGTTTTCCAAATGCCCCATGCACATGATCATGAAAAACAGACGTGTAATGAATGTTTTCTTAAGGTCCGTTACACGTCAGTCTTAAGAACAATGGGATTCAATGGAGACATAATCACATCCATTTTTATTTATTTTTTTAAACAAACCATTAAAACATGCTCTATTTTTGTCCTTTTTCACAGACAGATGGACTAATACAAGTTAATGGGTCAGTTTTTAACATTTGGCAAAACGGATTTGCATTTATTTGATGGCCACTAAAACAGATGCGTGACTTTGGTAAAAAAGATAAAAAATAGATCAAAGAAGTTCATCATCAGATGAAAACAGATGACTAAGGCTAGGTTCACATAAATCGAAAATCGGCTGAGTGCATAGTCCTGCATGGGGTCTGCTGGTAACCACTGTTTTAGTGGACGTGCTCTCTGTCATTCGGGTCCCCAGGCAGATCCGTACGACGGAGAACACAGCGCAAGTGTGAAACGACCCTTACTGATATAAAATGGACAAGAAAAATGTTTGGACAGCCAGAAAGCTGATCAAAAATAATTGACACACTGACGGATATTAAAAACTGACAGTTTCATGTAGGTTAAGGCTATCTACGTCTGAAATTGGTGGACGACAATGTTCTGCACACTACTTTTTTCGTCCACCGCTTTCAGTTTCAAAACAAGGAACACCCGACAACCCCTCCTGTAAACAGGATGGGCTACCCTACATAACGTACACCCATTGTGACCTCGGTCTCATCCTGCTTCTTTTGAAGCTATATTTGGGGCTTTTCTGTCTCAATAACTCCAAAAATGCCTGAAAATTCGTCCATTGATTTCAATGGGGGTCAGTTAGAAAAAAAATCTAGAGGCAGAAAAAAACGCTCCTATTCCTAATGAAATCAACAAAAATGACTAAAAAACATGCTGAATACAAAAAAAAATTATCAAAAAAAAGGAGCTTCAGCTTGACAGAAGAATCAGTGTGAACTGGGCTGATTCTAAGCATTCGGTTCGGCGCCGTAGTGAAATACAATCAGCACAAACATGTCACGTGTCGCGTGATTTGTAAATATTGCAAAGTGATTTTTGTCACCACTCCTGGAGCCGTGAGAAACGTAGCTCTGTAGTTGTGGTAAATAGACATGAGCCGGCGTCCATGCGGTGACCTGTAGTTCAACCATGAAATCCTCCCAGGTGCAGTCATGGTGTACGTAACATCCGCTCACTGCACGGAGAGCCCTGAGCGCCAGTATCGGTGTACACAAGTCAATGCGGGCTGCCCCGTGGGCTGAGGGCACTTTGTTGTGTGAGGAAGGGGTGATGCATTGCACCGCTGTGTGATTGCTTCCCTCTACCTATCCCGGCAGTGAGGCCGTGTACAGGGCAGGGCTGTCTCCTCCCCCGGATGTGTGTGAGTTGGTACGGTCTTCCAGACTGTGCTAGGATTCGGGACAGGGAAAAGCAGCAAGGTGGGAGGCCTGAGGGACTGCGCTGTGCCGGGCTGTCTGTTTGTGACGGGCACCCACCCAGCGGGCGCTGCGAGTTTCACTCCTGGAGGACATGCCTACACAGAGGGACAGCACCATGTCCCAGCCCGCTGATAACTCCCACCAAGTCCGGGTCAAGGCGTATTTCAAAGGGTGAGTAATGCAATGGGGCAGACTCATGAAGTGCAATGGGATTCCTCCATACCCCGTGATGGCTCCGCACTGGGGGAGCTGGCAACTAGAGTAGTAGGCAGTGCTGGCACCTACAGTAGTAGGCAGTGCTACCACTTGTATCAAAATGTTATTCTACTAGTCTGAACACGCTTGTGGGACTGAGATGAATTTACACTTGCAGTATTGTGTCATTTGGCCACTTGTTGCATTGGACATGCTGGTACTGGTTGGTATTGCTGTCACAGCTTTGTACTGTATGCTGGCACTGGGTGCATGGGACCCTTCTAGCCACTTTAGTTTGGGGAAAACCAGATTCACTGGTGCCCAGAGGTAATGAAGGCTCCGCTGGTGCCAGGGGGTAAGGCAGATACCTGTGGTACTGTTAAAAGTCTATCAACTCTTGTGCAGGCTGGAACGTGTAGTTTCAGTCGCTTCATTTCCACTTATCAAGCTGTAGATATTGCAGTGAATATGTGACTGTGGCAGTGCAGTGAATCAATGAAAGTAGTCACTGGAATATGCGTTTACAGTGCCTCAGTAACTGGATATGAACACACAAATGAGTAACTTGTAAAGCTCTGGAATGGTTTTTACTTTCTACAACCATATTTACTGGTAAACTTTGTATATGTGGTAAAGTATTAAGAAGGTCATTACTAATTGTTATCCATGGACATGGCTGTAGGAGTGCAGAGAGAAAGGCCCCTACACTGCATAAGAAGACCCCCGTACCTGTTAATGGGCATGGAAATGCCTAGTACAGAATCAGCAGTTACTCCCATCACCTACGTAGTCATTTTACTTCCCAACAATAATGCTTCAATGTATTGAAACCTCTTTTGAAAGAGTCAGAGAAGAAGTACACAGCGTCATACAGAATAATCCAAAGAAACTGGTTCACAGACTAGCAACTAGCGAAATAAATAGAGAATATTGACTTTGTATTTTTTTCATCTTTGAACAGTACAGAGCAATACAATTTTCAGAAAGCTTCTCCAAACCAGAGAAGGAATAAGAGGGAAAGTTGGCAGGGTAGGTAGCAAAGAACAGTACTCCAATACCACTCAGAGACCTCATAATCCCAGGGGCATCTGTAGTTGATTCTAAGGGGGACTACATAGTCTCTTTATGTATCCAGCAAATATACCACATCATCCAAAGTAACTCAAACCCTTCAAGATGCTCCATGCTGTGAACTTCTCCAATTCTGGTCCACAAATCTAAGAGCGACAACGGAGCAGGCTGTATCCAGCATCTAGAAATCAAACATTGCGCTGCAGTGAGGAAATGTAAAATCTACCTAGAGGTCTAATGCCCCAATTTGACAAGGGGAGCGTTCAGATGTAGACCTGCAAGGTCAGGGGGCTAGCACCCATGTAACTGATTCTATAAGGTTGTGGACCTGCCTCGAAGTTGACTGTATAAGGGGGCAGTCCCAAAACATGTGGTAAAGTGTGAGCCCTTTGAATCCTCATCTCCGGCAGACATCCCGTGAATCAGGGTACATCACTTGTCACTGGTGTGTGGCATTAGCAGTTTGTATTATTTCTTCTTATACGTCACACACTGCTTGCGACCATATCAAATGCCACATCTCATCAGCAAGCATTGTACCCAGGTAAAATTTGCATTTAATCATATATATATATAGATGCCGTATCAATGCGTCTGGGGTAGGATCAATAAATATGCAGTAAATAGCAGAGATCAACCCTTTAGTGGACGTCCCTATTTTACATCATTTCTCAAAAGACGTCCGCATAGAGAACGCATTAGATCTGTGGAAGGAATACAAATGATATCTAACCCAAATTTGGACTGTAGGATAGAAAACCTCTTTTCATAATTTTGATGCTAAATCTCTGCCCAGACTAGACTGTGTGCAGTGTATATATGCCCCTCCCCCATACAATAATTTGGCAGGCTGGAAGGAAGTTTAGAACAAGATCACTGGTAAATCCTGGCTCAAACAATGGGATGGTCTGACAATGTCAGAACTTGTAGTGCAAGTGTATTGTCAAAAAAGGCGACATTCCACATCTCAGATTTCCCAGCTGCTAGTGTCTTGAAAGCAGAGTCTACAAATATGTTAAAGCTAAAAAAAATAGTTTTGTGTAAAAGATTACACAAACTCTTCTTGTAATAATCTGTAAAACGCATTGGCAGCCAAACTTGTGTTCCACTATCCTACAGTGGGCTTTTGCTGGCTTGCTTCCATTTTTCCACGTAAAACTAGCTCCCTTGAACTTGGAGTTGGTAGGGGTTCAAGCTATTGAAAACCCCTTTAGGCTACGGCTGACGTTGTGGAAACGCAACTTTTTTTTGTTGCGTTTTTTTGAGCCAAAGCCAGCAATGGCTACAAAAGGAATTGGAAATATATAGGAAGTTCTTATACTTCTACCTTCTGCTCAATCCACTCCTGGCTTTGGTTCAAAAAACCGCAACAAAAAAAGCTGCTTTTCTGCAACCTGGGGCCGTAGCCTTAAGGCTGAGGCCCCACGTTGCGGAAACTCAGCTTTTTTGTTGCAGATTTTGCTGTGGTTTTTTGAGCCAAAGCCAAGAATGGCTTCAAAGGGAATGGGAAATATATAGGAAGTTCTTATACTTCTCCCTTATCCTCAATCTAGTCCTGGCTTTGGCTCAAAAAACCGCAGCAAAATCTGCAACAAAAAAAGCTGTGTTTCTGGAACATGGGGCCTCAGCCTTAATCTCATCTACATGGCTGCTACTGCTCAACACAGCGAATTAGCAAATCTACAGAGGGTACTCTTCTGTGTATGCTTCCTCTGTGGACATACCCTCAAAGTGGTTGACTTTAGGGTATTAATAGTGGGGGATGTGTCCTATTAGCCAGAACAGAAAGTGGATAAATGTACCTGTCACTGTGGAGGGCCAAACATTTTCCAGATCATTCATTCCAATGGGATCTGTGTAATGCTTCACTTTTCCTGCAGGGATATGGAATATTTGTTAGAAGTTGTCTCTACAAGTTACTGCTGAACCTTGTGACTTGGCATAAGTACACCCTGTTGGGAGACCCTTCCATAAGTGCCCTGTGGGCCACCATATGTTACCTTAGAGAATTCCTCTGTAACAGGATATAGAACATACCTCAGTATGGACTCTTACATTCTTATGGATGACATTGTGGATTATTTGACTTTAAACAGTGGGACATATTTATTATGCCTTGTGCCAGGTTTCTGGCATACAAGGCATAAAAAGTCCCAATTTTTTTTTTTTTTCTACTATTGTACCCCTTTCTCCACTTCCGTATACCATGGACAGGCATTGGGCAAGGCCATTGGAACCACCAGTTTTATCAATATCTATGCCAGAAATGAAGTAGGAGCTGGCTTACATTTCCCCTCCCGGTGCACTGCCTGGAGGAGGGTGAGCGTCATTTTTGACTGATGGGGCTATGAAGACTGGCATTGATAAATCTTTCCCAGTAGGTTTTTCTAATGTATGGAAAATGTCATGAAGAAAAATCATGAACTCCTACCACATAGAAACCATACTGTACGTTATACATGCAGAAAGCATTCCCCAATAATATACAGTGCTGGCCAAAAGTATTGGCACCCCTGCAATTCTGTCAGATAATACTCAATTTCTTCCAGAAAATGATTGCAATCACAAATGCTTTGGTAATAATATCTTCATTTATTTTGCTTGCAATGAAAAAACACAAAAGAGAATGAAAAAAAAAGTCAAATCATTGATCATTTTACACACAACTCCAAAAATGGGCCGGACAAAAGTATTGGCACCCTCAGCCTAATACTTGGTAGCACAACCTTTAGACAAAATAACTGCGAACAACTGCTCCCGGTAACCATCAATGAGTTTCTTACAATGCTCTGCTGGAATTTTACACCATTCTTCTTTGGCAAATTTCTCCAGGTCCCTGAGATTTGAAGGATGCCTTCTCCAAACTGCCATTTTGAGATCTCTCCACAGGTGTTCTATGGGATTCAGGTCTGGACTCATTGCTGGCCACTTTAGAAGTCTCCAGTGCTTTCTCTCAAACCATTTTCTAGTGCTTTTTGAAGTGTGTTTTGGGTCATTGTCCTGCTGGAAGACCCATGACCTCTGAGGGAGACCCAGCTTTCTCACACTGGGCCCTACATTATGCTGCAAAATTTGTTGGTAGTCTTCAGACTTCATAATGCCATGCACACGGTCAAGCAGTCCAGTGCCAGAGGCAGCAAAGCAACCCGAAAACATCAGGGAACCTCCGCCATGTTTGACTGTAGGGACCGTGTTCTTTTCTTTGAAGGCCTCTTTTTTTTTTTCCTGTAAACTCTATGTTGATGCCTTTTCCCAAAAAGCTCTACTTTTGTCTCATCTGACCAGAGAACATTCTTCCAAAAAGTTTTTGGCTTTCTCAGGTAAGTTTTGGGAAACTCCAGCCTGGCTTTTTTATGTCTCTGGGTCAGAAGTGGGGTCTTCCTGGGTATCCTACCATAGAGTCCCTTTTCATTCAGATGCCGACGGATAGTACGGGTTGACACTGTTGTACCCTCGGACTGCAGGGCAGCTAGAACTTGTTTGGATGTTAGTCAAGGTTCTTTAGCCACCATCCGCACAATCTTTCGTTGAAATCTCTCGTCAATTTTTCTTTTCCGTCCACATCTAGGGAGGTTAGCCACAGTGCCATGGGCTTTAAACTTCTTGATGACACTGCGCACGGTAGAGACAGGAACATTCAGGTCTTTGAAGATGGACTTGTAGCCTTGAGATTGCTCATGCTTCCTCACAATTTTGCTTCTCAAGTCCTCAGACAGTTCTTTGGCCTTCTTTCTTTTCTCCATGCTCAATGTGGTACACACAAGGACACAGGACAGAGGTTGAGTCAACTTTAATCCATTTCAAGTGGCTGCAAGTGTGATTTAGTTATTGCCACCACCTGTTATGTGCCACAGGTAAGTAACAGGTGCTGTTAATTACACAAATTAGAGAAGCATCACATGATTTTTCAAAGGGTGCCAATACTTTTGTCCACCCCCTTTTTTATGTTTGGTGTGGAATTATATCCAATTTGACAATTATATCCTTTTTGACAATTCTTTTTGTGGTTTTCCATTGAAGACAAATTAAATGAAGATATTATTACCAAAGCATTTGTGATTGCAATCATTTTCTGGAAGAAATTGAGTACAGTCATGGCCAAAAGTTTTGAGAATGACACAAATATTATATTTTCACATGATCTGCTGCCCTCTGGTTTTTATATGTGTTTGTCAGATGTTTTTATCACATACAGAAATAGAATTGCATTCATATTATGAGTAACAGAAGCTTATATTGACAGTTAGAATGAGTTAATGCAGCAAGTCAATATTTGCAGTGTTGACCCTTCTTCTTCAGGACCTCTGCAATTCTCCCTGGCATGCTCTCAATCAACTTCTGGACCAAATCCTGACTGATAGCAGTCCATTGTTGCAGAATCAATGCTTTAATTTTGTCTGAATTTGTTGGTTTTTGTTTGTCCACCCGTCTCTTGATGATTGACCACAAGTTCTCAATGGGATTAAGATCTGGGGAGTTTCCATGCCATGGACCCAAAATCTCTATGTTTTGTTCCCTGAGCCATTTAGTTATCACCTTTGCTTTATGGCAAGGTGCTCCATCATGCTGGAAAAGGCATTGTTGAGCGCTAAACTGCTCTTGGACGGTTGGGAGAAGTTGCTCTTGGAGGACATTCTGGTACCATTCTTTATTCATGGCTGTGTTTTTAGGCAAGACTGTGAGAGAGCCGATTCCCTTGGCTGAGAAGCAACCCCACACATGAATGGTTTCAGGATGCTTTACAGTTGGCATGAGACAAGACTGGTGGTAGCGCTCACCTCTTCTTCTCCGAATAAGCTGTTTTCCAGATGTTCCAAACAATCGAAAAGGGGATTCATCAGAGAAAATAACTTTACCCCAGTCCTCAGCAGTCCACTCCCTGTACCTTTTGCAGAATATCAGTCTGTCCCTGATGTTTTTTCTGGAGAGAAGTGGCTTCTTTGCTGCCCTCCTTGAGACCAGGCCTTGCTCCAAGAGTCTCCGCCTCACAGTGCGTGCAGATGCACTCACACCTGCCTGCTGCCATTCCTCAGCAAGCTCTGCACTGCTGGTAGCCCGATCCCGCAGCTGAAACACTTTTAAGAGACGGTCCTGCCGCTTGCTGGTCTTTCTTGGGCGCCCTGGAGCCTTTTTGGCACCAATGGAACCTCTCTCCTTGAAGTTCTTGATGATGCGATAGATTGTTGACTGAGGTGCAATCTTTCTAGCTGCAATATTCTTCCCAGTTAGGCCATTTTTGTGCAGTGCAATGATGACTGCACGTGTTTCTTTAGAGATAACCATGGTTAACAGAAGAGAAACAATGATGGCAAGCACCAGCCTCCTTTTAAAGTGTCCAGTGGTGTCATTCTTACTTAATCATGACAGATTGATCTCCAGTCCTGTCCTCATCAACACCCACACCTGTGTTAATGGAGCAATCACTGAAACGATGTTAGGTGGTCCTTTTAAGGCAGGGCTGCAATGATGTTGAAATGTGTTTTGGGGGATAAAGTTCATTTTCTAGGCAAATATTGACTTTGCAAGTAATTGTTGTTAAGCTGATCACTCTTTATAACATTCTGGAGTGTATGCAAATTGCCATTAGAAAAACTGAAGCAGTAGACTTTGTAAAAATTAATATTTGTATCATTATCAAAACTTTTGGCCATGACTGTATTATCTGACAGAATTGCAGGGGTACCAATACATTTGGCCAGCACTGTAACATAGTGGCAAAACTCAGTGGCTTCTATGACTGTCATTTTGTGTAATTTGGAAGCATTTGAGGCAAGAAGCCATGATTTCACTGCACTGTGTGAATATACCCTTAGAGGCCTCTCCACCACTACTTAAAGTGTTGCTCTGCAGTTGTCTGTTGATGATGTGTCATCCATAATTGTGACATGAATGAATAGAAGTTATGCAGAATTGAATTGCTTTGCTCTTGTCTCATATAGTTATTATGGATGATACGTCATACTATACAGGAGAAAGTAGCTGGTGGCAAAGGTATTGCAGAAGTGGGCAGTGTGGAAATGCAAAATTATATTAGGGTTTTTGTAACACAAATCTAATTATTTTTGTCCAAAGCATATAATCTTATGCTAGTTTCACACCTGCGTTCAGAACCCGCGAACGGGAACCTAATCCGCTTAAAAAAAAAAAGCGGAAACCCACGGAACCCATAGACAATAATGGGGTCAGCTGGGTTTCCGCTCGAAAGGGTGAAAAATGCGGAGAGAAAAGCACTGCTTGCAGTGCTTTTCTCTCTGCATTTTTCAAGCATAATGGGAAACGGAACCCCCCCAGCGGAGAGCAGACGCAGGTGTGAACCTTGCGTTAGAAGTGTTGGAACTTGTCTCTCAAAATGTAGACAGATTTTCTTTCCCCTGGCCATCCCCTTGAACTAAATGTTAAGAATTGTACCTGCTGCTGGTGGGTCTGGTTCTTCAAGCTCCTGCAAGTCATCAGGAGAAATCTTATCAGTGAGACCTTACATTTTATCTGCATCTCAGATCCTTTCATGATGCCTAGGTTGTGTAGTGTTCCCAACGCCAGATTAACCTTAAACAAAACAGACCTGGACAAGCACCTCCTGGATCTGAGGATGAAATTTCTCAGATTGGGATACAAACCAAAAGTAACAGACAACCAATTAAACAAAGCGGCAGCCATTAACAGAGACAGTCTGCTCACATATAGAGAGACCCAGAAAGATGCCCGAGTGCCCCTAGTAGTCACCTACAACCCACAGCTGGAGATCCTACGAAGGATTGCCAAGGAGCTCCAACCTGTGCTACATAGGGACAACAGACTCAAGGACATATTTCCAGTCCCCCCTCTCCTATCCTTTCTACAACCACCAAACCTGAGGCGTATTATCGTCCGGAGTGCCCTGAAGGCCCCAACTGAAAATGGCACCTCACCTTGCCTACATAAAAGGTGCATGACCTGCAAGCACATCCACACCGCTGACAGTGTACCTATCCCACAGTCACAACAGGTGCACAGAATTAGGGGGACATTTTCCTGCAGGTCTTCCAATGTGGTGTACCTCATAATGTGTGTGCAATGTCCCACCACAGGCCTCTATGTGGGGGAAACAGGGCAGAGACTCAGTCAACGAATGAACTCACACAGATCCAATATTAATAACAGCAGAACTGATCTCCCAGTGGCCACACATTTCTCCGGAGAAAACCACTCTATTGAAGATTTGCGGGTTGTGGTTTTAATGGGACATTTTAAGACGCAGGAGAAAAGGAAAGAATCGGAGTACAAATTTATGCAAAAATTTCAAACTCTGCAATTTGGACTTAATATTCATGCCAGCTTCAAGTCACACTATGTATGAAGTGTGAGGGTCACAAATCACCTCCTGATAGCAAACAGATAACAGCAAGAATTACTGATCCCTCCGTCACGCACCACAAGTTTCCAGACTGTTTTTTTGACCTGTTGTAAATAACTTCTCTACTTAGATTGCATTTTTTTTAAGGACTCTAAAATGCTTTGAAAACCATGTGTATACAAATCTGTGAATTTTCAGTTCTCGTATCACACCATGTCTGATGAAGGGAGCTAGCTAGTACTCCTGAAAGCTTACTTATAAATATACTCAGTTAGCCTCTAAAAGGTATCGCCTGATTTCTTCACTCTTCCACTACTTTCAATGGCTAACACGGTACAACATTATACTACTATAACCTTAAACAGGGCAGATTAACTAAAAAGCAGTCAACCAAACACACCGATCATCTAATGTGTATAGGGACCTCCCAGCTCTTTTTTAACTGCCCAATTTTTTTGTTTTCTCCTTCTTTCTCCCCATTCAGAGCACATGGACACTTGGCCAAGCCAAAAGTGCATGTGTATGAAGGGATCGAGCAAGCTGGCATTTGGCTGACAGGTATCTTATGTGTATGACTAGTATTAGAAGCCTGCCAGGTTATATTTGTATTTGTTTATGGACTATTACTGCTCCCGTTTAAGTGAACATTCCATATTTCGGCTATGTTTTGTACCCAGCATTTAAGCATACATGGAAGATGCTGTCCAGTCTGCTTACTGCATGTTATTGAGTTCTATCTGAATAAATTAATGTATAGTTTAGTGGGAAAAGATACCACATAACCTGGCACTTATACGCACAAATCTCTGCTCTGTCTAAGCTGAGAAGTCAAGGAGGCAGTCGTATCAGTGATCAACAGCTATCTCTATGTATGCACAGCTATGTACAGTAAAGACGGGAGGCTATCAGTCACTGATAGGACCACCTCCTTGACTTCTCAACATAGAGCAGAAATATTGGATAAATGAGAGGTTGTGCTAAATTTTTTCCCACTAAATTTTACGTCAATCTAATGGACTCTTCCTTCATAACATGCTGCCTGCAGAGTCGACAGCATTTTTCATGTGACAGGTTCCTTTAATACAGCCACCATTGAGGTCCAGGAGGTGTTTACTGTCCCTGTGTCTCCACTGTTATAGAGAGAATAAAGGCATATCGGATAAAAAAAAAAAAATGTGGCATGCTCCATCAGACCTTTTATGTACTAAGCCAGAGAAGGCTCCTTTATCCTTTGGACAGTAAGTAGTAGTGACTGCACCTAGTTACAGTCTTACTGTATTCTAAGTAAGAAGATGGCAAGGAAATCATCTCAGTCTGTGTTCACATCGGCACAGAGGACTTTTCTCTCCACCGCTTTCAGTTTGAAAATGGAGGACACCCGACGGACTCCATTATAGTCAATGGGGTTCGCCATTGTCTGTGTGTGACTGCTGTTTTAGTGATTTAGCCTCTGCCTGTCAGCCCATCATAACTAGCACACCTGTAGCCTTAGCATTTTCAGGTATTGCATTGTAGTAGTAGAGGCTAACTATGCCTCTCCTATATGCAACTCTAACACTAACTTGGTTTAATGTGGGTACAGCAGGTGATGCCTCATACTAACAATCACAGAAGGCAGTGCCTCCTACTGGATCCACAGCATACCAGACATCACCTGGCTTTACCCACTGCATTTTAGCATCTACCCTCTCTTCAGACCACAGAGTATTACTAGTAGAGACCCAGAGGAGATGAGGAACTTGTTCTCTTGGGTTTTTCTGACTGACGTCAGAGACCGCTAAAGCCTCGTGATTTCTGGGGTTCAATCACTGGCCACAGCTTCGGTTCATGTGTTCGGTCTGAACAAAAATGCTGCGTAAACCTCGTGAGATTCGCCCAACAAACTCCTTAAAAGTTTCTTGACCTAAATAATTGCCATTGATCGTAATCAAAGTAAAATGCCTGATTGATCGCCATTTTGATTTAGGTAATATAATAATCGTCCAACCCTAGTGGATATTGCCATATTTCTGGTAATATGGTTATTGTATGAGTATTTGTAAATGAAGAAAGTACCATAGTGTAATATAGCATAGACTTTATCATCCTGGCAGTTCAATACATTGATATGCTCAAAACTAGGGAAAAGCATGGACTATCTAACAGCTGCCTCAGTTTTAAGCGGTATGACTAGATGCAAGTCATGTGGACTTCAAGTATTTGCTTGATTTCATTTTTGTTCCTCTTCAGTAATTCTTATGAATTTTTGGAATGTTGTCTGTCACAAAATTTAGTGTCAAAGATCATGTGACTGTCCTAAACCAGAATTGCAGGTGTCAGTACAGTATAGACGTATTTGCAACTTATTATGCCTTTCTTTCTAATATTCCAAAATGCATTTTAATGTCCTAAGAATGACGAAGGAAGTAAAACATGTTTTGTTTTTTTGTTTTTTTTAAACAAAGAAAACTGAAAAAATTAAAATGTCCTAAGGAGAGAGAGAGAGAGAGAACTTAGCTAAGGATGCGTTCACATATACACACCACCTCTGAAACCAGGACTGTGAAGTCAGGACCCATTTTGGGAAAAGTCGAAGACAGTTACAGACTCCAGAGTCAGAATAAAATGATTTTAATTAGATTATACAATTATTAATATTGTATAAGTAATTAGATGCGCATATATATATATATATATATATATATATATATATATATAAATATATATTTTTATTTTTTATTTATTTATTTTTTTTTTACAAATTTTAAAATGTCAGAGTCGGTAGTTTGCCCTACCAGCTCCACAGCTCTGACCATACACTGGCATACACGTGCAAATTCCTGGTCAGAAAAATGCTGCAAGTAAGAATTTTTGATCTGCTTCCTGAACAGGTATGCGCCGTTCACCAAAACATCTGATGCATCAGACTCAAGGATAGATTCGTTCTGGTGTCAGTTTCCCTATAACTTTTCTACACCGCGTTGGAGGGAATCACTGTACATACGTGAATGGACAGGTGTCATCAGTGTTAAAGAGGACTTGACCCCATTCCTGATATATCTGTATTACCATAAATTATATATATACACTCAGCATTCTCCATTATGGGGTAGACCACCTCACATGAGGGTCTTCATGGGATTCGTGTGTTGTACTATACCCTGGATTGTAAGAATCCCCATATAGCTATCCATGTTGGTGTTATTATTAGTTCCTAGCCCAACTGAGCATGGTTCCTCACTTTCACATGCACTTTGTTGCTTGTGTACTCATTACTTTTAGCCTGTAGGTTTCATTACCTTTGAAGAAGACAAACAGATGGAGCATAGAGGTAAATAAAAGCCGCCTATGTTTTGCATGACTGCTTGATCTGCAGTGAACCGTGGAGCGCACTGGCTGTACCAGCAGCTTTATAATCTCTTTTTATTTAAAGGACCACTAGTGTGAAGTGAAAAAAACATATGTTAAAGGGGTTTCTAGAGGAATAACCTTTTGTTTCACAATGACCCGGCACTGTTGTTCCAATGCTGTCCATGTCTCCACAGCTCTTTATGTTTTGGTCTCCATCTTGACACACGAAATGGCCAGAAGTGTTTGCAGTCATGACCCACCTCAGCCAGAAACTGGCATTTCCAGTCATATGCTGTGTGTCAAGATGGAGACCAGGAATTGGAGAGCGTTGGGGAACTGCAGAAAGGCAGAGGCCCAGGGGTCAGTGAGGTAAGTACTTATTGTTTTTATATTTTTAACCAATTCTGGTCTAACTGTAATGCAGTGTTATGGTTTGATCACTTTATACTGTGTTTGAAAAGGTATAATGGGAACAGAAAACTAGAATGGTCGCTGATCCATTACATGACAGATAACAGATTCCATTAACTATAATGCGATGCATTGGATTTCCCTGCTGGTCTCCATTACTTTCCCAAACAAAAAAGCAGAGCTTGACCAAGGATCATAAGAACTGGGGTTGCTTGAGCCCTCAAATAAATGATACTGATGGGCACCTTTGTTCAAATTGTAATACCCCTATAAAGACGTCCAGTCTGTTCTCCTGCCTTGTGTAAGGCTAGGTTTACATCTGTATTGAAGGCTCTGTTCAGAGACTCAGTTGCAGTGTCTCTCTAAAATTGCTAGATGAAAAGTTCAGCAAGCATGACTTTTTCATCTGGTGCTTTCAGTTAAAAAGAATGGACACATGACGGGCTCCGTTGGTGTCCGCTATTTTAGCTGTCCATTTGTCTATTGTTCTGGTCCTCTGATGGACCAGAACAACGGACGCCCCAACATTAGTCTGAACCTAGCATTAATAAATTTGTGCTTTTCTTATAAAATAGTCATTTTGCAGCATCTTTTCTGAGCAGTCCGTGTGCACGGGCTTCCTGCTTTTGTGTTTTTTTTTTTTTTTTTTGTTTTTTTTTGTTTTACTAATTGTCTTTACCTTGTGTTTACAAGTTTACCTGTTTTTTTTTTTTCATTGACTCATTTTAAAAAGAACCCTCCTCCCCCTCCAACTCCTGTTTGCATTCTTTAATAGGATCTGCTCCATTGATTCCGCCACTGAATTTTTTTCTCTAGCCTCTACTATTTCTGCACAGTCATTTGTTAGTTTTAGTTTTAGAACCCAATATGCAAACTTTTTTTCTCTATTGTCAGGTAGGCGGTTCTGGGCTGGAATAGTCTGACACCGCCCACATGACAGCATAGAGCCTAATTAGCATATTGAATGCTGAAACTAACAGCAGTGATTGCTCCGGAATGGTAGGGCTAGAGAAAAAAATAGTCAGTGAAGTGGAACCCATTGAAGAATGTGAAGAGTTGGAGGTGATGAAAGGTGCTCTTTAATTTTTCCTCTTTGTCTTGATATGATGTATGGTAGTTTATTTCTCTACATACTAGACTGGTATACTTTGTACCAACATAGGTGTGTTGTTTAGCTTTGGGTGTGTCGTAGACCCAGTTATTTATGCTGGGAAGCTTTGTAGGTGTTGTGTTATTTCATTTGTGGTGTTCAGTTGTGGAGAAAATTATGGTTTTCTGTAAAACTAACTAGTGTTTTGTAACACCTTGACACATCAGCCTTAATAGAATGAATTTTTTCGAGTATCTCCTCCAGTATGCTGACATTGCTGTAGAACGCCTACAGCTGTGGGTCTGCTTTCCACTACACTCTCAGCTATGTGACATGGTGGCAGCATGCTCCTGACTCCCTAGAATGTGAGTTTCGGGATAGTCATACCCGTGGGAGGAGGTGAGTTGCTACTTTTTCACTTCTCTGTGCTGCAATGTAGGTGTCATGTTTCAAGGCCCCAGTTATTGTGTGGTATGTTTGCAAATGAAGCAGCTGTAAAGCTCTGCTGACTATGCTATGACTTATATTCAGCTAATTAATAAGCAGTTTTAGCACTGAATATAATTCGGCTCCGCTCTTGAACCCTTGTTAAACCTAACATTCTGTTCATAAAGTTAGAGAATCTACCTGTACAGAGAACTTCACCAAACTCAACTGTTTAAATAAAGGGGTAATCTGGCTGTTTTAGTCTAGGTTCACATCTGCTCTCAGTGAGCGCTTGGGGATTCCGTCCCCCATTCTTCTGCAAGCAGGACTTTTCTCTCCATATTTTTCGGGTGGAAACCCAGCGGACTCCATTATAGTCTATGGGGTCCGTGGGTAACGGCTTCTTGAGCTGATTGGGTTTTCTTTTTTGAGTCCCCAAGCGGACCCGAAGAACAGAAACACGAGCGCAGGTGTGTACCTAGCATAAGGCAAAGGCCCCACATAGGAAAAAGCTGCGCCTTTTTTTTTTTTTTTCTCCTCCTTTTTTCAGATTTTGCTGTGTTTTTTGAGCCAAAGCCAAGAGTGGATTGAGCAGAAGGGAGAAGTATAAAAACTTCCTCCATATTTTCAATACTTTTTGTAGCCAGTTCTGGGTTTGGCTAAAAAAAACAAAAAATAAAAACGCATCAAAATCTACAGAAAAAAGCAGCTTTTCTGCAATGTGGGACCTTAGCCTACAACGGATTACCATTAAAGAGGTTGTCCAGGCATATTTTTTTTATTTTAAATGCTTGGACAACCGGGGGAGGTGAAAAAATGTCCCTGATGCCCCAGTGTCGTCCCTGATGCCCCAGTATCCTCCCGATGCGTTTTGGTCCTTCTGCTCCAGTGGCTTCTCACAGGTCTCTTCCTGAGTTCCGATGAAGGCGCTGATTGGCCTCTGCACTCACGTGGCCGCTGAGGCCAATCAGTGGCCTCAGCAGGCCTCAGGAACAGACCGTGATGTCACAGGTAGTGACATCGCATGCCCTTTGCCACACGTCAGTACGGGACCGAGAAGAGCAGACCGCGCAAGGAGGCGCCGAAGCACCATGGAAAGGTGAGTATTTTTCTTTCACTGCCCCCAGCCTATTTAAAGCTTAAATAGGTTGTCCATTTTTGCCTGGATACCACCCCTTTAATATTAGATCGGAGCACCCACAGATCTGTTGTTTGGAAGAGGACACAACTAAAAGCCTAATCCATGTATGGCTGTATATAACTGCTATCGGTCTGAATAGCCCTATAGGGATCCGATCAATGGCTCTCCTACAAGGGCTGTATAGAATATATTTAGGTGCACTCTTTCACAGTGTTGCTCACCCACTGTTTCTCTTTCCTTTGTCTTCTGGTGTGATTGTTGGACTAGTATAGCTACTGCATAATGACCTTGGTTGTAATATAGACTTATTCTTTTAGGTATCATTATTTTATTTTTTGCCGGAATTCATTTTCTATGCAATGTACTGAGAAGCTGGAAAAAATGTCTGAATTGGGTGGAAATGGGGAAAAATGTAGTTTCCCCAGGATAAATAATTTTTTATTTTTATATTCTGGGAATTTTGTGACTTTGATGTCTCACAAAACAGTTTGTTTTGGTTTTTTTTTATTTATTTTTTATATGTATTGTAGGGAAAGCAGGCTGAAATGAATGTGTGTGTGTGTGTGTGTGTGTGTGTGTGTGTGTGTATATGTATCCATTGTACAATGTTCAGAAAGGGTTAAAGAGCTTAATTTATTTCTCTTACTTGTATAGTGCCAACATATTCCGCAGGGTTTTAGCGACATTGTTGGTTTCTGTCCCATATAAGGCTCACAATCAAAACTCCATATCTGTCTTTGAAGTTTAGGAAGAAACTGGAGGAAACCCGTGCTGAGACGTTGTGCTTGGTTGGATTCAAACCTAGGACTCCAGTGATGCAAGGCCATAGTGCTAACCACTGAGCCACCATGCTGCCTATAGCTTTTCCAGAGAAATGAAAATCTACGTGAAATCGCAAACTGTGCGGACTCTAACATTAAAAAGATTTACTCTCCCTTAACCCACTGCTCTGGTTCCAAAGCTGCCGGGTCACACTTGCTCTCCACTTCCTGTTGTCTCTTGACAGCTTGACTCTAGAGTGTCAGTCAGTGATTGGCTCAGTGGGCATCTCCAGGTATCTCCTGTTTGTGATGGGCAGCAGGATGTGCAAAGAGTTGGAGAGGCAGCAGATTATTTTTATCCAGTTAAAAGTAGAAATGTATTTGAGAATTGCAATGAAAATGTGATGTGAATAGCATACCCAGGAAGACACATTTACCCCAACCTTCAGCACTCCAGCTGCTGTGAAACTACAACTCCCAAAATGCTCCATTCACTTTCATGGGAGTTCCAAGAACAGCTGAGCAAGTATGCATGCTGGGAGTTGTAGTTTTACAACAGCTGGAGTGCCTACCCCTGGTTTACCCTGTTAGAATACTGAAAGTTAACCATTAAAGATACATTGAGAGTTAAGAGTCTCACTTTTTAAATGATGTGATGCATTGGAGGAGTTCTTTTCAGATTTTGGTAGTGTTTCTAGCATTTTACAAAGATTCACTCTGTGGAGTCTTGTTTTTTATTTCTGGAGTGCAGAACGCTGGGGGAGTGAATTCTGCCATGAAACATGATGGCGTCCTGTTTGTCCCCCTGTAATCTCTACATTCCTTAGCATATGACTTTACAAGGTGGAATTGTGTGGTATTAAAACAAATAAAATGTCATTCTGATTGGAATGTCTTTCCCTAGGAAGTCTCATAATGTTTAGGCTCTATTCACACATTCAGGACTGAGGTATGGAAATTCCTTTCTGAAACTGCAGATGAAAGATCTGCAGCATTTACAGCAACAGCAAAGTGGGTGACATTTAAAGGCCTTATGGGAAAGGAGCTGGGGAGCTTTCCCATAATGCCTTGTGATATGTAGATGCTAAGTAGAGGGCAAAAGGCAATTAAAATCTCTACACACCTTCACTGGTGCTCTCCTCAATGTGAGAGATTCTTGTCCCTAACCCACTCATTGCCTCCCACTAAGCCAGCCAATTCACTTTGCTCTGTACTGATGAAGGACAACAATCCGGAAACAGCGCTGTATGCAGATAAGTGAAATTGGCTTGGCTAAAATCCCTTTTGCTGTCTCAAGGCTCGGTGAGTCAAAAGCAAATTGAGGATCTGTTACATCCAACAGAGGGCGCATGAGCTCCCCAGCTCCTTTCCCATAATGCCTTGTGATATGTAGATGCTAAGTAGAGGGCAAAAGGCAATTAAAATCTCTACACACCTTCACTGGTGCTCTCCTCAATGTGAGAGATTCTTGTCCCTATTTAAAGGCCTCTCTTCCACAGCGTGCGGAAACCCTTACCTTTTTATTGCATTGGCCTCCTCATGCCCCTTTGCTTTTTCTTTGATTTGTGGGCATTGACCTAAATAGAACATGGTTTTGATGTACATGGAAGGACTTTGCTTCATAATGACAATACACTTCTTTTTGCCCTGTCAGGGCTTACAGATGTCATGTAGTGGGGTCCTCTCCTCAGGATGCCATACTGATGGCTGTAACAGAGAGACGTTCAGAAAAGGCAATTCCAAATGTGGTGATCTGGTCAGGATTGTGGGGTCGGTAGGCCAAGCCACCATCTCTAACATCTCTAAATGACTGACAACCATGGACAGACAAGAAGCGAAACTCGTCTAATTTATTAAAAGGCTGGTGACTGAGTTTCTTTAGAAGTAATTATGCAACAAGCTATACATGTAAATAATTCTACATATCATTTACTATAACCATTTTATTTTGAAGTTGGAGTCTATAACTTTTTTCCAACTTTGACTCCACCCACAACGGGCTCCGACTCTGGATCTGTTGGCCATATCTAGTGATGAATTACATGGTCTGCAGTCCATTTGCATTGGCACAGCTTCCTCCAGCTATAATCACTGAACTTTAGAAGATGACTTGGAAAATTGCAGTATCCTGAAGCATGAAGAAGCATGACCAGTATGAATGGCCACTTCTTGTTCATCTATTAGATTTCACTGCCCATTGCTAAATCCACATGATCACATTGAAGTTTGGTTCAGACTCTGAACTTCAGAGGTGCCTTTTTATGGCTTGCATGTTTATCTTTATTGATCTGTTACTGAATTCTGCACCAGTTGAATTAAAAGAACGTGACTCGGACCGTAGAAGTCATCGATGAGTCAGGGTTGGAACTTGTATAACACTGAAAATTTGTAGATCCTGCAATTCTAATCTAATAATAAACTTATCTACTCTGGAAAACGTGATTTTCTCCTTATTTTGTCACCATTTGTATCTTCTATTTCCTTACCTCTATCTGATGATTTTTACAGACTGTCATAGAATTTTTGTAATTGTATTTCGGTAACAGATGGAGACCCAGACACTTCTGGGGGCGACTTATTAGCTAATGGAGAAAAGGATCAGGTATGTTGAAATGCATCTACTGTCAGGGGAGCATGTGGATCCCACCATACACATTAGATGGTTGACCAGTGCTGCCAAATTCTGCAGATTCGACCACCTTGATCTAATATGTAATAGGTCATCAGTATGTGACACCCAGACCCTGCACAGATCAACTGTTCCAGGAAAATGCAGGTGCCTGAAGTTGCGGTAGTGGATGGGGAGCACATGCATTGGCTCCTATTCAAGTAACAGGAGCGCCCCTGCATAGCAGTGGTTCTAGAGAATTGCAGCATATTACTTGTGCTCCCTATTCCCTGCACCAGCTTCCTATTCATACTTTAAATGCAAGAGGAAGCAATAAAATAAATACCACTAAGGAAATAAAATAGAATATAGAAGATTATTGTTACTAAAACTTGGACCCCCAATGATCTGATACTGATGGCCTATTGTAAAGGTAGGCCATCAGTACCCTGATTCTGGAAAACCCCTTTAATAGAGTTTAGTTGTTTGTCTTATCTGGCAGATGTCATCACCTAAGCTACTGATCTGAATGGATAATCTTGTTGTTGAGTTGTATTAAATGTTGGAGCCCTTCCCAAACTGGTCTTATTGTGTTCTTCACCTGGAAGTGTGATCCTGTTCAGATCAAGCCTAGGTGACTCATGTAATGAGCTCGCCCATGATCTCAGGGTATTGTGAAATCATAATTATATGTTTGCCTTTCTGGTTAGTAATACAAACCTCATGCTGGAGGATTTTATTTCCTGTTACCTTTATTTCCTGCAACCCAATTTCATCAACTGAAACCATGACACATGGTACAGGACATGTATGCCAGAATTTGGCACAAATTTAGCCAGAATCCTGGCATATTTTGTTTAATAAATTTTCCACAGTTTTCCTGTAGTGTGTGTGTGGTGTGGTGTGTTTTTTTTTTTTTTTCCTTTCATAATTTAAAATGTTTTTGGTGATGTTTTTAATTTTCCACATTATCTACCGTATTTATTAAAAATGTTGATGCAAAAAATGTGGTAAAATATTTAATAAAATATGGGAGTCGTTTTGCAACAGCTGCAAAGTCACATAGACAGGTGGTCCTGCAGCTGTACGGGGATGCATAGGGTATCTTTTTTTTGCTGGGCCCAGGTGTGCTTTTAAGTTATACCATACCCCCCCCCCACTACGATGTTCACCTTACGGGAAAAATATTGAACTTGAACCAGCAATCATTTCATTGCAAGTCCCATAGACTGCAATACAACTGTATTGCAGTCTATGGGAGATTCTCTACATTACTATGACAAGCCTGGGAGCCTTCATAAGGCTCTCAGCTGTCATAGGAACAGGACAGCTCTCGCAATCTCGCTGCGTGGAAGCCGGCCTACGATGTGAAAGGTACCCACCGGTCCCGGGAACAGTTTAAATACCTTTGGTGGAGTTTAAAGGTAGTAATGCCTGCGATCAGAGTGGGCATTAGCTCCGGCTCTCTGCTGTACATTACAGCCCAGCAGCAGAGCGGCAGCCATCATCCTTAAAGTACGGAAGATGTCTGGATAGGTTTATCATTGCTGCACTACTGCCATCGGCGGCTTCCTGCAGCCGCGACCCTGCTCCTCCCCACATTAGGTCTATAAGACGCACCCCCCATTTTTCTCTCAAATTTGGGGGGAAAAAAGTGCATCTTATAGTCTGAAAAATATGGTATGTTTTTATAACAGCTAAAAAGTATGCAGTTCAAACTCTTGCCACTAAGATTAAAATAATTTGTGACTTCTTGTCTCCTGGAGATGGGCCATAGGCACAATTGTCTGGAGCAGACCCTGTTGACATCTTTGGAAGAGTTTTCTAGGCATGCTCTGTGATCTTTTGTGACTGGTGGATTCTGTATCTTATCTACATATTCAGCAGGTGAAAGAAGTATTGAACACATCACTCATTTTCTAAGTAAATATATTACTGATTTTGCTATTGACATGAAATTGTCACCAGATGTCGGTAACAACCCATCCAATCCACACAGGCAAAGAAATCAAGCCATAGATGTCCATAAATTAAGTTATGTGTAATAATAAGAAATGACACAGGGAAAAAGCATTGAACACGCCTACTGAAATGTATTTAATACTTCGTACAAAAGCCTTTGTTGGTGATGACAGCTTCAAGATGTCTCCTGTATGGAGAAACTAGTCGCGTGCATTGCTCAGGTGTGATTTTGGCCCACTTTTCCACACGAACACTCTTCAGATCCTGAAGGTTCAGTGGGCTCCTTCTATGAACTTTGAGCTTTAGTTCCTTCCATAGATTTTTTTATTGGATTCAGGTCAGGTGATTGACTAGGCCATTCTAGCAGCTGTATTTTCTTTTTCTGAAACCAATTGAGAGTTTCATTGGCTGTGTTTGGGATTATTGAAGTAAGTGTCTTGCTGAAATGTCCACCCTTGTTTTATCTTCATCATCCTGGTAGTTGGCAGTGGATTTTTATCAAGAATGTCTCGGTACCTTTGTCTATTCATCCTTCCTTTAATTTTATGAAGTTTGCCAGTGCCATATGCTGAAAAACAGACCCATATCACCTCCAAACTTCACTGTTGGCATGGTGTTTTTGGTGTGATATGCATATGCCAAACATGGTGCGTACTGTGACATCCAAAGAGTTCAGTTTCATCAAATCTGACCAGACTATATTCTTCCAGTATGTCACAGCCTTGTCTAAATGTTGTTGAGCAAACTTTAAATGTGCTTGAACATGCTTTTTGTTCAGCAGTGGAGTCTTGCTTGCATACAGCCCATGGATGGTGAGTGCATTACTTATTATGGAGGGTCTTGGCTCTTGGACAACTCTTCTGATTCTTTTGACTCCTCTGTCTGAAATCTTGTGAGGGCACCTGGTCGTGGCTGGCTTATGGTGAAATGATGTTCTTTCCACTTCCGGATTATGGCCCCAAGAGTGCTCACTGGAGCCTTCAGAAGTTTAGAAATTCTTCTGTAACCAATGCCATCAGTATGTTTTTCAACAATAAGGTCTAGAGACAGCTCACTGGTTTTACCCATCATGAGATGTTTCTTGTGTGGCACCTTAGTAATGAGACACCTTTTTATAGGCCATCATATGAACCAGCTGATATTATTATATGTGTATGAAATAATTGTTGTGTTGATGGCTTTAGTAGTCTATATTGAAGTTGCATTGTCTATGCTGTATACAGCATCTCTCTAGAAATGACTTTCCGTCTCGGTACAGATGCATGTACAGGAGTCCTTGGTGGTTATGGGAAATACGTCTGCCAAGAAAGAGCATCGATGGCTTCTCTAATTTATTTTAAAATGCAAAGTGATGTCTAATTATTTTTGCTTGGATAGGCGGGTACTCGTAAAGAAAGGGAGGGAAAAGAGCAACACAAATGAAACTGGTGGGAGAGAATAAACAGACTTGTCAAAGCATGCTGTGCTGGCGCTGCACCAAGGCTGCTTTCCTGGTGAGTAGCTGTAATTGGATGTACATTGCCATATGGCTGTGTTATCGTGTTCACCTTACCCCTAAGATGTGCAGGACACACATTAACTCATTCAGTAAGGTAAAAGGAAAGTGCTGAGTATCTGTAGCTGACTGACCTATGTGTTTAAAATTAGTGTATTCAGTCATAAAAGCACATAAAATCAAGAATAAAGCCAAGCAATATATATATATATATATATATATATATATATATATATATATATAGACAAAGCAGCACACTAAAACTGCATATACACATTTAATAAATCGAATGAGCATATAAATGTGTATGGGATTCAGCCCTACTATCCCCTGATGTCTGCTGTCAGGCCAAATTGGTTCGTAGTAGATTTTTTTAACATACCGAATTCTGTGTACCCATAAGATAAGTAGCTGCCAGATAAATTCAGTGGTGCTTACTTCAGGGTCTGGCATGTTCAGTAGGAGAATTGGCTTAGCTGGATGTTGGCAAAGGTATTTTTCAGCTACATCTGTACTGTCCAATGCCTGTAGTGTGATTTCTATTAAGAATCCACCAGTCCCCTTCGGAAAAGGGCTGAATATGTTTTCTATATCCCACATCCTATTGGAGAATTTAAATGGTCACATTTTCTAACCACTATTATGTATATTTTTTTTAATTTGGCAATAGTTGCAAATATTTACGTGACACTATTTGTTTCACTCCAGGTTTTGGCTTATTTTAGGTTTGCTCTAATGTTGACTGCCTGTGGTTCTGGTCCATCGGTGGACCAAAACAACAGGTAGACGGACATTAAAATGACTTTAATGGGGTCCTTCGGGCAAAGCGGCAAACTAAAAAATCCTGGAGACTGGTGCAAATGTGAATGTAGTCTTGCAAGTACGGTTACAAAATATTAACTAAAATACTGATGCGTGAATGACATCTTAGGGTATGCTCACACAGCAGAATTTTGGTCTGATTTTGAGATGGATTCCTCCTCAAAATCAGTGCCAAATTTAGCCTTCAATCTGTTTCCCATTGTTTTCAATGAGAGGCAGAGATCAAAACAGGCTGCTCGAGTTTGCTGCAACTGATTCACTCTGTGGATTTAACCCTATTTTGTTTTTGGGGCTGACAGTGAGTGAAACCTGGGGCGGAAAAGTAAGAGGCATTTAGGAATTTGAGGCTTAAGTCAATGTCAAACTCCTGTTACGTTAAAGGGAGTCTATCATTAGAAAAACACATTTTTAACTAATGGCATGTTGGAATAGCCTTTAAAAAGGCCATTCTACTCCTACCTTCCATTCTAAGCTTCTCCCCACCATTTCTGATAAAATCAGTTTCTTCTGTTATGCAAATTAGGATCACGGAGCACCGGGGGCATTCCCCCTGTGCCCGAACACCCTCAGCGTCATAAAGCTCCACAGCCCCTTAGCTGCTTATGTTCACTCCCCTCCTCCTCTTCGCCGAAACTTTTGCCTTTCGCAGGCATCGGACTGCACATGACCTGGCGGCCATTTTCCAGTGGTCTTCTACACGAATGTACTGTGTAGCAGAGCACCAGAAAATGGCTGCCCGAACATGCTTACACAGTACGTTGGTGTAGCAGACCACCGTAAAATGGCTGCCCAGACGTGTGAAGTTTGATGCCTGCTTGTGAGTGAACATAAGCAGCTAAGGGGCAGTAAAGAGTTATGACGCGGAGGGTGCTCGGGACACAGGGGGAATGCTCCCAGTGCTCCATGATCCTAATTTGCATAACAGAAGAAACTGATTTTATTAGAAAAGGTGGGGAGAAGCTTAGAACAGAAGGTAGGAGTAGAATGGCCTTTTTAAAGGCTAATCCAACATACCATTAGTTAAAAATGTGTTTTTCTATTGATAGACTCCCTTTAACAAGAACTGTAGCTCAAAGTTACCATGCAAGATGATATTGGTGTACTTGTTACGCTAGGTTTACACCTGCATTCGGGTTTCCGTTCTTTGGGTCCGCTTGGAGACCTGAAGAATGGAAACCCACTCCGCTTAAAAGCCTTTACCGCGGACCCCATAGACTATAATGGGGTCTGCCGGGTTTCCGCCTGAAAAATGCGGAGAGAAAAGTCCTGCTTGCAGGACTTTTCTCTCTGCATTTTTTAAGCAGATTCGGGGATGGAAGGCTGTGGAGTTGGAGTGGAGGATAGTTTTGAGTGGAGTCTGAAAGGCGTTACTGACTGAGGTTTCAAAATAAAATTATCAAATTATATAATTAATATTGTATAATTATATACAGAGCTTGTTGCATATTTACTTTCATAGGAATTCATGAAAGTTTATAAATGTTATGTTCTGTCAGTCTCAGACCCCTGCACAAAACTGATCTAGGTAACTTTCTTCCAGTGCTTTCTTGCTTTTTGTGTACCTCCAGCTATAAACAACTTTTCATAAATGAATAGTACATGTGAAAATAAACTTTGTAATATATCTTTATATATATCTCGCTATGAGCCTGTTTGTTTACAAAGAATCCATAGCCTTCTGTTCACACAGAGCTCTATGGAGAAGGGAGGGGGATGAGGAAGATGGTAATTGATTTATTGCCTCATTCTGTGCACTGGTAGCCACTTATCTCTAGCATAGCAGTATTTAAAGAGCTCCCTCTGTCACCGAATAGCAGTGTAACAGGGGCAGTTATCTGTGTGTGTGGAGTCCATCAGCCTCATTCTGCCCCTCCCTTCTTCATAGACTAATATGTAAAAAACAAAAAAAAACTCTGCTTGATAAGTGAAGGCTATATGTTTGTTAAATAAGCGATAGATGGATGGATTTTATGTAGTAGAGATATAATACATACATAGAATACAATTCATGACATACCTTTGTAGTATTTCTGAGCTCTAGTGATGCGGCTAAAAATCAGTTTTATTCTTTATGCAAATGAGGTCTACGGGGCACAGGGGGAGGCGTTGACTGCGATAGCCAAGCACAGGCGCATTATCATTAGACACTCCCATCCTGGATTCTAGTACATCCCCCTGGACAGCGGAAGCTGATCTTCCAGCTGTTCTGATGTCATGGAGAGCCGATTAGAAATCCTGCACAGTACAGTTAGTTAAAGTGGCTGAGGGAGGTGAGAGACTCCCTTTAAAGTGGACCTGCCCCAATTCTTCAGCATCATATATATGCGTTGTGTTGTTCCCCTGTTAATACTCCTGAATATTTTCTGAATAAATTGACAACTGGGTGTTATGATTCTCATTGATGACACCCAGTTGTCATTTTATTCCTAAATTTCTAGTAGAAACAACAGTGGAGGACAGAGGAGTGCCATAACAGAGTTGTTATACCTTGGGGAATAGATGTATTTAGAAAGCAGGCATGTCTGGAGTAAGCACAAGAGCAGATTGGAACTTTTCCTGTTATTATTTATTACATGCTCTTGTAAGCCGTGGTAATCTAATGGCTGGAGGAGACGTAGTTAATGAATGGTGTAGTGTGCGGATGTAATGGCCTGCTTGGGGGAGTATGGAGGCTGTTGAGATGTACCATATGCGTTCCCAGCTCCCCCGGGTCATTAGCTGGTCAGTAATTACTGTCTCTAATTTCCATATTTTCTTAAGGGTTAAAGCTTTGTTCCTAGAATAGTTGATTTCCTTTTTTTCTTTGAGACTCAAACACTTATAATTGTAAGTAATAATAAAATAAGTGTCACCCGGTGGCTCAGTATTTGCCAGTGGTGCCTCGCAAGCTGAGATCTCTGGTGTGAATTGAACCTGGGGCAGTATTTGTATGTTCTCCCCATGTTTACAGCGTGCCCTTCTGGTATTCTGGTTTTGCCTCCCAGTCTGATAAATTAGTTTCTTGTGAAGCTGGCCTTATTGTACGTCTTAGTGATAGGGATATAAGATTGTTCTGGTGGGAACAGGTAAGTGTGATTAAAATCTTCTCCCTATTTCCGTTTCACTTTTTGAAGTACAGAAAAAAAAAATTACAGTATTAGGATTATCAAACTGCACAATCTGAATCGTGCCCTGCATTTATTGCAGTTTTCTAAGTGTATTTGATTATAATAAAAAACAATGCAGAAGAGGCACCATGAGGGCCCTCATTGTGTATGTAGATGTATATACAGTATATTTTTGCTGGCTGTATTACAAACTTGTCATGATACTTTCTCATCTGCTTCACAATAAATCTAAGATAAGTGTAATCCTTTATTCTCCTCCTCAGTATTTCATTTACTGCTGTGTATCAGGGGATTAGCCAAACTCCTACAGTGTAGCAGGTAGGTTTATGATGTATATAGGTCTTACTATGAATATCTTTTACATTTCTATTGTGTGGAGTGTCTTGGCAAGCATCTGGCGTTCTCCGTGTATCTTGCAGCCTTTTGATAACCTCCTCATATAAATTATCCAATAATCTTTATTAAGATCAAAATTGCAAGAATCTGAAGTTAGCTGGTTCCATTTCACTTGGGTTTGTTTTTACATGCAGGACAACAGCTGCAGATATTTGGTTTATGGCTTAAACATTTATGTTAATCGTACCATTTTTTTTTTCTTGAGCTCCCTGTGTCATATGACAGATTTGCACCTTATGTATGTGGTGTTTTCTTTGATAAATCCCATCATTTAATGCTTTTATGTTGTACCACTATGTGTGAACATGGCTCAAAGACTCTATGCACGTAACTGTGGTCATGTGTGGGTCTGTGGAAAACAGAATGTACAGCACACTGGATGGCAGAAGTTTACAATCCATAGACAAGACTGAGCCAAGTGGACAGAAATAAAGCCTGCTCCATATTTTCTCCATACTCCTTTGTCCATCTCTGTAGTCATAATCCCCTTTAAATCTACGAACGTTTTGGGGTATATTCAGATGTAATGGGCGTGGTGCAGTTCTTGTCTCTTGGCAAAAAACATATCATCTTGATCAGAAATTACCTTTCACACGACAAAACTAGCTTTTTTTTTTTTTTTTTTTTTAAATATATAGTCATGGACCACCACTCCATGTGCGAGTATACCAAAAAGACATTTGTGGAGGTTAGGGGGTAAGTATCCTCTGTCCCACTATTCTTAGGTGAAGTACAACCTCAGAGGGTCTCTGACAGCCACCATAGAACATAAATTATCAGGTGATCTTTCTATCTTCTCTGGAGTGCTTCAACATAAGAAGCTTTTCTATATGAGAATAAACCTCAGTGCATGCCCTGGTGTCGGTCATAGAGAAGGTGTGCATTACATGGAAATATACAACCGGATACTACAAGATGCCACTTCTTTTGTGACCTAGTAGTTTTATACTCTAATTTTTTTGCTGACTGTTTTCTAATATTCGGTTTTCTTTTCTTTTCGCAGAGATATCATGATTACCCACTTTGACCCCAGCATCACCTTTGATGGACTTTGTAATGAGGTGAAGGATATGTGCGCCTTTGACAATGAGCAGCTCTTCACAATGAAGTGGATCGACGAAGAAGGTAATACCTGCAAACAACCCTAAAGGATGCTTTCATACAGTCACAGCTAAAGTTCGGTTAAAAGGATTTTCCAAGAAAATGATATTGATCACACATACTTAGGCTAGGTCATCAATATCATTTTACTCATATAGGAGCTGAGCTGCAGTAACTCAGCAGAGCCTCTACATGCAGAACAGCTATCTGCTTCGGGCTCTGTTCTCCATTAGCAGCTGCTGAGAACAGTTGACTGTTGGGGGTCCTAGGTGTTGGAACCCCCCATGACGATTTGACATTGATGACCTATCCTAAAGCTACATACACATGACCATAGTGGTTTTTACTGTTTGTAAAACAGGTTCGCATTATGTAAAAACATGTCTGCATTGCGTCCAGAATCATGGATCCCCAAAAAGAGTTGTTTGGGCAAGCCTTTGCTGCAAATATGGACATGAGCGTGAACTGCTCCCATATTTTGTGGATGGTTTTTACGGCCTGGACATTGGTTTTTCAAAACTATGCATATGGGCCATAGAAATTATTGGGTCCGCATAATTAAGGACAATATATGGAAAACAAACTATAATCCTGAGTGTTGGGCCTAAGGAGAAGTCATCAATATAATTTGCCTGGAAAACCTCTTTAAAAACCAAAACAAAATTGCATCAAAGGACGTGCATTGTGTATCATATGATATTTATACAGGGAAATCACATTCTTGCTGCTATACTGCATCTCTCGATAGTATGGCCAAGTTATACATACGTGCATTGCATATATACATTAAACAGATATACACATACATACACACATTACAAATGTGTGTATATAGTACATATATATAATCAAACACATAAATATGTGCACATTACACCTTCATACTGTATAGTTAAACTCTCTACACACACTTCCCTTCATCTCTGCAGTGGGCTGGATTAATTTACATCTACTAAGAAGCTCCTGTAATTGTAACTTTGAGTAACTGTGGCAGGAGAGGGAAGGCATGATGTCCAGATACATTCAGCTTGTGCAGTCTTTTTAATTCCTACATAACAGCACCCAGGCAAGTGCCCAGTTGCCTCTCACCTCTCCATATACCCCTGCATAGATATATATATTCCATGAGATGTGATTTAAAGGCGCTATAAATAAATGTACAATATACTGTGTACAGTATGCATCGCACAATTGAATGTGGAAGCCTATAATAATTTTACAAATGATGTGAGTGACTTGGAAGAAAAGAGGAATTGTATTTTCCTGATGAAGGTTCCCTTGTGCTGCTCCATTTTCTTTTGATTTCTTTTAATATATTTTATGTTTATTATTATCTTTCACATAGGATTCTCGTAAATCATTTCAGCTCTTCCACAGTTGGCGGCTCTTGTTGAGCATCTCCCAGTCTCTGGGTTATATCCAGTAATAGTGAGAATGTGGGAATATTTCAGTATTTTCATATCATCCATTTCTTCTACGCTGCTAATGGATGTAGCTTTATCTAGTAACAGCGTACCAGTTTTGGTTAGTAATTTGCCTATGGCCCTGGTTTGATTTATATAAATCATAATTTGAAGCCCTATAACTCCCTGCCTGCAGCTGTGTACTGTGCCCTGCCAGCAGCGCATAATTTATGATATGCATATACATGAGATGAGTACATGTGTAGAATCTTTACAATGCAATGCTCCCTGGTAACTTCACATGTTTCGCACAGCAGTTTGTCTTAGCTGCATGACATTAGCCATGGAGCTGCTTTCTCCATCTTCTCATCTGTCTCCCTTTGTAACTGATTATGTATTAATAGCTTTGAGCAATTCCATCATGTTTGTTAAATATATTTTGCTATCACGCACCTTAGGTTTCATGATATGATTTAGAAAAGCGGTTGTGAATATTATTGTAAATTGTATGTGTCTGATGATTTGGCTGGGGTTAAAGGGGTTAAATGCAGGGAAAAGTAAAGCTTACAAGTGCATTCCCTTCACTGGATAAGCTTTATTACTAATATATACCCTGGTCCCATGGAGGCTCGATGGTTACCTTTCCTGAGCATATCTGGGCTGCATGGAAGTTTCGTTCCTTTCTGCATCCTTGCCTGCGGACTTTTTGGCTCTGTCATATGTCTGACTCCGCTTTACTCTATGGACTTGCACAGTGTTGGACTGGGATGTCTAGGGCCCACCAGTGGAATTGCCACTGGTAGGCCCTATGGCAAGCGAGCAGCGTAGCTCTTAAATTTGTTACCATTACTTGTAGCCACACTGTCCTGGAAAGGCTGATTTGCAGAGGTCCTGGCTGTCGGACCCATGCAGGTGTAATATTGATGGCCTATCCTAAGGACAGGCCATTCAATATTAGAAAGATGGATAAACCCTTTAAAGAGGTTTCCATGAATTGGAGCAATCTATGTGATGGGCATGAGGTCTAAAATAAAAAAAAAAAAAATAAAAACATACTCGCCTGTCCCTGGTCATGCTGGCGTCTTCTTGCTGGGAGTCCTGCACCTCATGTGACCGCTAAGACGAATTAGGTACCGGATTTCCAAAAATGAGGCGCCGCCATGAGACCAAACAGAAACAGTATTTTTTTTTATTTTTTTTTTATGGACAACCTCTTTAAAGGGGTTGTCTGTGCCTAATTTTTTTATGGCCACTTCACTGGTCCCCCTTATAGCAGTGTTGGGTCATTATTTATCTGTCTGCTCTCTGATCCCTCTCTGTCTCCCTGCTCCAGGCGCACTTTTGTGACGTCCTGAGCAGGAAGAAGCAGGAGGCAAAGGAGCACGGACAGGGGTAAGTATTGGTAGTTAGCTTGTAGACCACAGGCTCAATGTGGCCTATGCCCTACAAGTCGGAGAGTGGTAGATCAGGAAGCCTGTGGCTTCCTTCTCTACCAGTAGCAGAACCAGGTAGGTGACGCCACTTCTCCCCGGTTCTGCGATCAGGTTTTAACAACCGGATCAGCAGAACCGGTGAAAACCTGCTGCCTCTTCATTAGAGACGTAGCTAGGGGTTCAGCACAGGGGAGGCAAACACATTCAAGTCGGCCCCCTGCTCAGGTATACCGATATTATCACTATGCAGTGAACGTATAGTGGTATATAGCAGCTGTGAAAACCATTTAAGTAAATACAGTACAGGAACAATGTTGTAACTTACAGGTGACTTCTCTGACTGACTGACCGTTCACATTTCTCGTCGCATCCATCTGGACCACCATGACCACTTCTTCCAGCTGTGACTTGTCTCTGTAAACTTTGCAGCACAGATATCTTTGGCTCCTCACTTTTCCAGGCACCTGATCCACATTGTCCTCACTGACATAAAGTCCCCATCCTGCTGATATAACCCCCCCACAGAATAAATAATACTGCCAAGTGCATCTTTAATTAATAATATCCCTGTATATCCCCTTAAATAGTGCCCCTTATTATTAATATCCCATGTGTTTTCTAATTAAAGGGGTTTTCCAGGTCAAGAATAAAAAAAAGAGTGGGATTCCAACATCCGGGATCCCCACTGATCAGCTGTTTGAAGGGACCATGGCACTTGTGTAGGCACTGTGACCACTTCTCTGGTTGCATTATAGCATTTATTTCATAGTGGCCATTTGATGTAACTACAGCCTCGTCCTGTACACGTGACAAGACTGTAATTACATTGTACGGACACTATAAAAAAGTGTGCAATGTGAACAGACGCCATGGCCTCTTCAGAGGAGGGGAATCCACTGATATCTTATTGATAATCTGTCCTGAGGATAGATCATCAACAAAAATGAGCTGGAAATCCCCTTTAATAAAGCCCAAGTGCCACCTTAATTAAATTAATTGCCACCTTATATTATGACCCCTGACATAAATACAGCCGACCCGTAATGATCTTTATATAAATGATGCCCCCTTCTATAAATAAATGATCCCTATGATCCCTTATGTTCATAATGTCCCCAAATGAGCCCTTATATAAATGTTCCATAATTGCCCCATAATTACCCTTTATATAATAGACCCCCCTCTTTATAGCTATAATGCCTCATAGTTACTCCCCCCCCCCCCCCATCTCTTAAAAAGAAAAAAAGAAAAGTTGTACTCACCTGCCTGCGATCCTTTGAAGGACTGGGACGGAGCAGGATTATAAAAAGCAGTGGAGGTCCGGTAGGGTCCCCTAAAGGCACGGGGCCCACCTGGGGATTCACTGTTACCCGGTGGTGCAGTCCAACCCTGGACTTGCAGCAGATGTAGAGAAGAGTTTGACATCGCATAGAGCTTGGGAGGCTGGGCACACAGACATCCATCACTTCAGAATTATTAATTAAGATTAAGACCAAAGGAAGGGACACTTAGGCTGTATTCACATCTGTGCAGTTTACTTATTATTACAGCAGAACGTTAAATATGATGGCAGTCCCTGATCTGTCAGTTGACTGACATAGCGGAGCCTGACAGACCACACTGGAGATTGTCCTGGTTTCCAACTTGGTGTCATTTTAGTGGGCATAATACTGCTGTATCCTGAGCTGTCTTGTCCTTTATTTTCTATGGAATTTGTGACAGCTGCTGACAGATGTGTACAAGTGTGAATGGTGGGATCTGGAGCCAGGTATGAACAAGACTTCTTATGAAGTGATATATCTAGTTTTTAAAATATGTTTTGTTCAGTTCTTCATTTTGTTTTTACAATGTCTGTATAAAAATATACTGAAATATTTTGACTTTCTGGGGACTGAGGTTTATTTATCCTCTGCTGGTCTCTGACATAGAAAATGCCTTCTCGCCTGAGCACTGGGCGCAGTGGTGTCCTGCCTCGGCCAGTGGTTGGTTGAGAACAGGTTTCCTGTGTGTCACGATACCACCACATAGTAGAGAACAGTGAGGACCTGCTAAGCATAGGAATGGGAGTGGCAGGGGATCACTGAGGTGAGGACTGTGTGTGTGTGTGTGTGTGTGTGTGTGTGTGTGTGTGTGTGTGTTTTTTTTTTTTTTTTTTTTTTTTTTGTGTTTTTAAAAATTATGGGGCAAATAACAGGATGCATTTCCTAACATATATCCTGTTTAAATTTGGCACAGTTTATCTGCTTTGTTTTCATGTCATTGACCACAGTAGTTCCTTGCAACCACTTTTACTAACCTCAGATTTGGGAGTGATTTATTACCTGGTCAGATATGTCAGATATGTGGTGCTGCACAGACTAAAGTAGTACACATATCTTAAGGAGGGAGTTTGCAGTGTGTGTCTTGTGATTTCATTCCAGGCGAGAAGGGAGGAGTACACAGAGAGTGAGAGCAGGAAGATGAATCATCGGAAATAGTAGTCTTTCCACAGATTCACTGAATGTAAATAAATATGATACAAGGGGCAGCAAGTAAAATAAAGCCAAGCAAAGGGTGCACAAGAGAACAGTGAGGATTTAGCGCTGCTGTGGATGTATTTGCAGATATTTTTTGGAAGTTGGATAACCCCTTTAAGTTGTAGTCAGGTTGCTGTGCTCTTATGTTTCTCACTTCCTTCTCATCCATTTGTAACCTTAAACTGGAATAGTCACTTTGTCGTTTTTTTTTTTTTTTTTTTTTTCTTTCCTAATTGTATTTCTGAGAGAGAGAGAAAACAAAGTGTCACGTTCATTTGCACTGTATTCACCTGCATCGCACGCGCTGCCCCTAGCCTCTGTACCTGCTGTCAAGGGTTTACAAGCAGATGTGTCAGATTTTCCACCACCTTTTAACACTACATAAAGCTCAACCTATGACATTTGCTACGTTCTAGCAGAAGATGAAGCATGGGGGTTGTGTTTTTAGTCATGTGTGATTCCTGGTATGCTATTAGATGCAGCATCACATTAGCAGGGTTAACATTACATGCTAACTTTGTTAATAGGACTTCTTATCATGGTGTGGAAAACTGCACACAAATTATCACATGTCAATCACTTACCAGACACTCAATACCCTAAAGCCTAGATTTGCTCTTTTGTGGATATGAAGCAGATTTTCACTTTTTTTTTTATTTTTTTTTTTATACGTATTCAGGGTTGGTGTTAAAATATTGTGAATCCATTTTGTTATTTCTTTGTTTACACCTAAAATTGGGTAGGGCATCACTGTTCCTGCAATAAAATTTTCTAAAATAGCCTTTACAAAACTCCATTGATGAGATGGTGGATTACCGAATGCTTGTGTTTGGTGATATTGTGTTTTGCAGCACCTGGAGTTTTGTTCTTATGCCGTGTCTATTTCTGTAAACACCTGCGTAGGCTCAGTCTACTTTGAGTCTGTCTTTTTGTTGGTGGTATATTTTGGGAAGATTTCCTATTTCCTGTAGATGTATATATTTATCTTTCTTGCAGTATACAGTGGGTACGGAAAGTATTCAGATCCCTTTTAAATTTTTCACTCTTTGTTTCATTGCAGCCATTTGCTAAAAGCAAAAAAGATCATTTTATTTCTCATTAATGTACACTCAGCACCCCATCCTGACAGAAAAAAAAAACAAATGTAGATATTTTTGCAAATTTATTACAAAAGAAAAACTGAAATATCACATGGTCATAAGTATTCAGACCCTTTGCTCAGTATTGAGTAGAAGCCCCTTTTGAGCTAGTACAGCCATGAGTCTTCTTGGGAATGATGGAACAAGTTTTTCACATCTGGATTTGGGGATCCTCTGCCATTCTTCCTTGCAGATCCTCTCCAGTTCCGTCAGGTTGGATGGTGAACGTTGGTGGACAGCCATTTTCAGGTCTCTCGAGAGATACTCAATTGGTTTGAGGTCAGGGCTCTGGCTGGGCCAGTCAAGAATGGTCACAGAGTTGTTCCAAAGCCACTCCTTTGTTGTTTTAGCTGTGTGCTTAGGGTCATTGTCTTGTTGGAAGGTGAACCTTCGGCCCAGTCTGAGGTTCAGAGCACTCTGGAAGAGGTTTTCTTCCAGGATATCTCTGTACTTGGCTGCATTCATCTTTCCTTCAATTGCAACCAGTCGTCCTGTCCCTGCAGCTGAAAAACACCCCATAGGATGATGCTGCCACCACCATGTTTCACTGTTGGGATTGTATTGGGCAGGTGATGAGCAGTGCCTGGTTTTCTCAACACATACCGCTTAGAATTAGCGCCAAAAAGTTCAATCTTCGTCTCATCAGACCAGAGAATCTTATTTCTCATAGTCTGGGAGTCCTTCATGTGTTTTTTGGCAAACTCTATGCGGGCTTTCATATGTCTTGCACTGAGGAGAGGCTTCCTTCGGGCCTCTCTGCCATAAAGCCCCAAATGGTGGAGGGCTGCAGTGATAGTTGACTTTGTGGAACTTTCTCCCATCTCCCTACTGCATCTCTGGAGCTCAGCCACAGTGATCTTTGGGTTCTTCTTTACCTTTCTCACCAAGGCTCTTCTCCCACGATTGCTCAGTTTGGTTGGACGGCCAGGTCTAGGAAGAGTTCTGGTCGTCCCAAACTTCTTCCATTTAAGGATTATAGAGGCCACTGTGTTCTTAAGAACTTTGAGAGCTGCAGAAATTCTTTTGTAACCTTGGCCAGATCTGTGCCTTGCCACAATTCTGTCTCTGAGTTCCTTGGGCGGTTCCTTTGACCTCATGATTCTCATTTGCTCTGACATGCACTGTGAGCTGTGAGGTCTTATATAGACAGGTGTGTGCCTTTCCTAATCAAGTCCAATCAGTTTAATTAAACACAGCTGGACTCCAATGAAGGAGTAGAACCATCTCAAGGAGGATCAGAAGGAAATGGACAGCATGTGAGTTAAATATGAGTGTCACAACTAAGGGTCTGAATACTTATGACCATGAGATATTTCAGTTTTTCTTTTTTAATAAATTTGCAAAAATATCTACATTTCTCTTTTTTTCTGTCAAGATGGGGTGCTGAGTGTACATTAATGAGAAATATAATATGAACTTTTTTGCTTTTAGCAAATGGCTGCAATGAAACAGAGTGAAAAATTTAAAGGGGTCTGAATACTTTCCATACCCACTGTACATTTTTTTTTTTTTTTTTTAAGACTGCTGCATGTTCCTATACAGTTGTAAAAAGGTTTTCTGCCATTGCACTAAAAGCACATTCTTCTTGCCCTATGTAGGTAAATGGAGCCCTATGGATCTGTTACCCAGTGTATGTGCTAAATGTAGGATTCTGACACAATGGCGCAGAGCCTTATTATTTATTAAATAGCTATGTTTGAACATCTGTTCATAGGACCTGTTGCATTGTTCTGTCCCTCTGTTGTGTCTCTTGGAAATGTTTGTTTGAATTGATAGCTAGGTCGTACCATGCCTCTTGTCAATGTGGCATGTTTCAACACAATTTGATACAGTACCATCAGAGCTGATAGGATGTGTCCATACACAGATACTATTGTCAAGAAGAATAGTAATACCCGCTTGTCAGTTTATCGACAGCCCCTGGTGAATGGTGGGATCCTCAAGCAAGATATGCTCCAGAATTATTCAGTAAAACGCAAACCGTTCTGACCAGTATCAGGGCAACTACTCTGGTTAGTAAATGCCTGTCTTGGTGAACTAGATATTTTTACCCATACTGTGGCTGGAAAAAAAAAATCACGTATAAGTATCTGTTTCAGAGAAATTCCTTTCAAGTGTCAATTATATTGTCTGTCTTATTGTGTTATTACCTTTTTTAATATCAGGAGATCCATGCACAGTGTCCTCACAGCTTGAGCTAGAAGAAGCTTTCCGATTGTATGAACTGAATAAAGATTCTGAGCTGCTAATTCACGGTGAGAATAATAATCCAATATTTGGAGTCACATTAGTCAATACAGTAACAGTTCTACTTCTGTGGTGGGATTATTTGCTTAAAGAGTCATTTTATTGTGGCAAATTAATGCCGGACTCACATCTGTACCAGGTGTCCATCCAGCGCAGATCTGTCAGAGATTCCGGGCGAAGAAGTCCTACAAGGTTGACTTTTTCATGCAGGGATTTCAGGAAAAGGGACCCCAAGAACTGCTTTATAGTCCATTTTTGTCCGTCATTAGACAGATAAGGAGAATGGACTACATGACTTAGAGGTGAACTTATGTTAATAGAGATGAAGTAAAAACTGTGCTTCTAATTTGTAAACCGGATGGAATATGATGTTGTACTTTTTCTTTAATTATTGCTGCTGAAGATTAATGAATAAATTGACAGCTGGGTGTTACCAGTTGGTGTGTGTTTTTAGACTGTCTGATCAACGCTGACTATATAAGCACACACCCTTTTGACAGTGAGTGACAACACCCACTTGTCTGTTCATGAATTTCATAACCCAGATATGTTATTTTTTTGGGGACTTGTTCCATATACTGTATGTTAGGATAGGTGATGGGTCCTTTTTAAAGTCACTTGTTTCTTTACAGTCTTCCCCTGTGTTCCTGAGAGGCCTGGAATGCCCTGTTCCGGAGAAGACAGTAAGTAGATTTTGTGTGTGTTTTTATTTTTTTTTTATTATGCATGCTTGAGACATGAAATGAGAAGAATAACGATAACTCCTTTTTTTCAGTATAGACTGCTATAGAAGAATAACCTTTTTATTTAAAGAGAACCTGTCAGGTCAAATTGGGGCACTAAATCACCCACAGGCCTTTATACACCAGGGATTTACTGTCCCAAATTTCCCATGTTTTAATGCCATCCATGCCCACATTTACAAAAAGAAAAAAAAAAAACATTTTATATTTACCTAGAGATGAGTCTCGTATTCCTCTCTCGTTTTCCCAGCATCTGCACGTATTTGCTTCACTGCGCATATGTCCGAGATATGATGCCTGCGCTGAAGCTGAGGTGTACAGTGGCAGGTTGGGTAGAAGATTTTTGTTTTTTATTTTTATTGTGGGCATGTATGGCTTTACAACAGGGTGATTTGGGACACAAATTGTTTTAGGTTTGTAGTTTAAAGCTTGTCATGTCATATCTTATCATAAGATACGGTATGTCAAAAATGTGTTATTGGAACTCACACCAATATGGAAGAGCTGGCAAATGAAAAGAGAGGTGTCTGTGCACGTGTGCAGCTCTCTCTTTACTTTTTGTGACTTACAGTAAAAGCCCAGCTGTGTGAGGCCAGGGCTATGTAAATAGTATTCAAAGTGTCACTTGCTTGGGTTGGGGCAACATGGCTGATCTTGTTCTTGTGGTATAATCATATGAAACTGCGGTGAGGTGGTGAATCATCTCTTCTTATGGTATGATGTCATTCTATAATTTTGGCATAATCCCAGCCAGAAATGTAATATTTATTATAGAGCCCAGAAATAATTATTAATATTTATTATCTTTTGGAAATGGTAGAGGCATCCCAAGATAAAATTCAGTCAAATATATTGAAATTTCATTGTTTGCATATTCAGATGTGCCAGTAGTATGTTCATGGTACTACAATAATCACATAATAGAATATCAGACTTCATCCTGCATGATCTGTGAAAAACAAAGTTAAGTTTGTATAATTAATGTGCATTTTGGTGTTCACTTTTATCAGAATCCATCTATCGGCGTGGAGCAAGACGGTGGCGAAAACTATATTGTGCAAATGGACATACATTCCAAGCTAAGCGATTTAACAGGGTGAGTCTCTTTATGTTAAAGTATTCTAAAGGTTATTAATGTAATAATAAAGAGACCTTCAAGTTTGCATCAAAGTATTCACAATATACAGTACAGACCAAAAGTTTGTACACACCTTCTCATTCCAAGAGTTTTCTGTATTTTCATGACTATAAAAATTGTAGATTCACACTGAAGACATCAAAACTATGAATTAACATATGTGGAATTATATACTTAACAGAAAAGTGTGAAACAACTGAAAATATGTCTTATATTCTACAGTCATGGCCAAAAGTTTTGAGAATGATACAAATATTAATTTTTACAAAGTCTACTGCTTCAGTTTTTCTAATGGCAATTTGCATATACTCCAGAATGTTATAAAGAGTGATCAGCTTAACAGCAATTACTTGCAAAGTCAATATTTGCCTAGAAAATGAACTTTATCCCCCAAAACACATTTCAACATCATTGCAGCCCTGCCTTAAAAGGACCACCTAACATCGTTTCAGTGATTGCTCCATTAACACAGGTGTGGGTGTTGATGAGGACAGGGCTGGAGATCAATCTGTCATGATTAAGTAAGAATGACACCACTGGACACTTTAAAAGGAGGCTGGTGCTTGCCATCATTGTTTCTCTTCTGTTAACCATGGTTATCTCTAAAGAAACACGTGCAGTCATCATTGCACTGCACAAAAATGGCCTAACTGGGAAGAGTATTGCAGCTAGAAAGATTGCACCTCAGTCAACAATCTATCGCATCATCAAGAACTTCAAGGAGAGAGGTTCCATTGGTGCCAAAAAGGCTCCAGGGCGCCCAAGAAAGACCAGCAAGCGGCAGGACCGTCTCTTAAAAGTGTTTCAGCTGCGGGATCGGGCTACCAGCAGTGCAGAGCTTGCTGAGGAATGGCAGCAGGCAGGTGTGAGTGCATCTGCACGCACTGTGAGGCGGAGACTCTTGGAGCAAGGCCTGGTCTCAAGGAGGGCAGCAAAGAAGCCACTTCTCTCCAGAAAAAACATCAGGGACAGACTGATATTCTGCAAAAGGTACAGGGAGTGGACTGCTGAGGACTGGGGTAAAGTCATTTTCTCTGATGAATCCCCTTTTCGATTGTTTGGAACATCTGGAAAACAGCTTATTCGGAGAAGAAGAGGTGAGCGCTACCACCAGTCTTGTCTCATGCCAACTGTAAAGCATCCTGAAACCATTCATGTGTGGGGTTGCTTCTCAGCCAAGGGAATCGGCTCTCTCACAGTCTTGCCTCAAAACACAGCCATGAATAAAGAATGGTACCAGAATGTCCTCCAAGAGCAACTTCTCCCAACCGTCCAAGAGCAGTTTGGCGCTCAACAATGCCTTTTCCAGCATGATGGAGCACCTTGCCATAAAGCAAAGGTGATAACTAAATGGCTCAGGGAACAAAACATAGAGATTTTGGGTTTTGAGATCTTTGGTTCCAACCACCGTGTCTTTGTGCGGCGCAGAAAAGGTGAACGAATGGACTCTACATGCCTGGTTCCCACCGTGAAGCAAGGAGGAGGAGGTGTGATGGTGTGGGGGTGCTTTGCTGGTGACACTGTTGGGGATTTATTCAAACTTGAAGGAATACTGAACCAGCATGGTTACCACAGCATCTTGCAGCAGCATACTATTCCATCCGGTTTGCGTTTAGTTGGACCATCATTTATTTTTCAACAGGAAAATGACCCCAAACACACCTCCAGACTGTGTAAGGGCTATTTGACCAAGAAGGAGAGTGATGGGGTGCTACGCCAGATGACCTGGCCTCCACAGTCACCAGACCTGAACCCAATCGAGATGGTTTGGGGTGAGCTGGACCACAGAGTGAAGGCAAAAGGGCCAACAAGTGCTAAGCATCTCTGGGAACTCCTTCAAGACTGTTGGAAGACCATTTCAGGTGACTACCTCTTGAAGCTCATCAAGAGAATGCCAAGAGTGTGCAAAGCAGTAATCAAAGCAAAAGGTGGCTACTTTGAAGAACCTAGAATATAAGACATATTTTCAGTTGTTTCACACTTTTTTGTTAAGTATATAATTCCACATGTGTTAATTCATAGTTTTGATGCCTTCAGTGTGAATCTATAATTTTTATAGTCATGAAAGTACAGAAAACTCTTGGAATGAGAAGGTGTGTCCAAACTTTTGGTCTGTACTGTATGCAAAATGTATAGTTAACCTGCCTACTGTTATATTGTCTCTATTCTTTTTGGTGGTGTTCCTCTAATTCCCAGTAATTTCGTCATGTCTATAAAATGGCCACCTGATTCTCAGCCTACTGTATTCACACAGTGCTTTGGTCTCAAACGCTACCCCCTGTTGTCAACTGCATAATGTAAATGCTGAGAATCTGGTGGCCATGTAACAGAAATGAAGAAAAGACTGGAGATCAGAGGAAGAGTGCCAGAAAGACTAAAAAGTAGGATTCCAAGTGTTATAACTATGCATTAAACGTTTTTTGTGAACCAGACGGTCACATTGAATTTCTTTTATTGTGCTTACAGCATGATTTTGTTCTGTATTGTGTTACAATTACACTTGTTTGTCTATTTAATGGATTTTTTGTGTTTACACTGTGTTTTATAACCAGGCATATTACACTTGTAAAGCTATTCTTTCTAGAAAGCAGTGGGTAAGATTTACTAAGTAAATTTTCCAGAAATCTGGTGCCATTTGGGGGCCTCCTTTTGTGAAATCCATTAAAAACTGCAGAATTTTTTTTTTTTATCTGGTAACACAACGGACACTGGCACTGAAGCCAAGCAGACCCCATTATAGATAACAGGATCTTTTGGGCTCCATTGGCATCTTTCATTTTAAAGATCCATTGCTTACAATGTTCTACTCCTATAATGCAGCAGAAGAATGGATACTTATTGCTGATGTGCACATACCCTAACATGCTTTGTGCCACACCGATCAAGTATGACTTGTACCAAAAAAGGGCATGGCTTAGCAGGTTGGCGTAAACTACGCCAACTAGTAGATGTAACGTTAGACTAGACAGTCTATTAATGCATCAGATTCATCATCCAGCATGGATATACTGTTTAAGCTGGCTGACTTTTTAGCTGAGGCCACAAGTTGTCGCAATGCTGCAGTTTTTGTTGCAGATTTCGCATTGTTTTTTTAAGCCAAAGTCACGAGTGGATTTAGCAGAAGGGAGAAGTATACTTTCTTCCATTATGTTTCCTATACCTTTTGAAGTACACTCCTGGCTTTCACGCAAAAAAAAAAACACAGCAAAATCTGCATCAAAAATACAGCTTTTCCACAATGTGTGACCTTAGACAGTGTTAGTAAATCTGTGCTAGTGAGTTTTATTCATGGTAATGCAGGCAGAGATGACAGGGTTGTCCATAGCAACCAGTTATATTTAGTACAACTTGGAAAATGAAAGCTTGAATCGGATTTGTCAGCCACTGTACCACTTTTACATGAGGCCCTATATGTGGTTTGTTTGACATCACTTTGGTAATCTTATTCCAAGATTATACTTCAGTATACAAGCAAAATAATATTGTTAGGTCTTATTGCGTCGCCATTGCCTGCTTATGGCTGGGGATTTTATGAGGGTTTTTTTTTAAGGACTGTGTAGAAATGAATACACTACAAAGTGTTATGTTTATTCAGGGTCATGAGTTGTCTTTTATTTGTGGTTTATCTCTTTCCAGCGAGCACATTGTGCCATCTGTACTGACCGAATATGGGGGTTAGGACGGCAAGGTTATAAATGTATTAACTGTAAGCTGCTGGTTCATAAGAAATGCCACAAACTTGTCAGCATTGAATGTGGAAGACACACAATAGCAGTAAGTAATAGCGTTTTCATGTAAAGTAATACAAAATCTTTTTCTTTTCTATCTTTTGGTAAACTTTTTTTTTTTTTTTGTATAGATGTGCATATCTGTAATACAGCATTGTTTATATGATCATTTTAGGAACCTATTATCCCTATGGAAACACCAAACATGAATCCACAAGTTGAACCAGGTGCGTAAACCCCCCCCCCCCCCAAAAAAAAAAAAAAAAAAAGTGTATGTATGTATATATATATATATATATATATATATATATATATATATGTGGTGTGTATATATAATATATATATATATATATATATATATATATATATATATATATATATGCCACATTAAAACAGTGTGCTACATACAGTAAAAAAACAAACAAACAAAAAAAAACCTTACACATGTCACCTGGGATTAGGGCCTCTAAACTTGCACAATGTTGGCAGAGAGAATGGTCCAGCATGTTGAAGATGAGCTGCCACAGAGTTGTCTGGTTGTGACTTATCCCTATCTCCATATTGACAACTACAACTCGTGTATGCGCTGCTAAACTGAGCACGCATGTGTATTGGGGAGGACATGCTGTTGGCCAGAGGTGCATTCATCCAACAGCTGTTGAAAGTTTATGGGCACTTTTAGATTTGTGTGTTTACCATGGATTTGGATATGTTTTTAATGTTCAGTTATTTCCATAATGTCTCTTAGCCAGTAGAATGGTTAATACAATGTGTGTGGTCCATGCACAGTAGAGAGGGGTGTAGGTGAATAAATTATGCTCACATCTGCCATTTCAATACTGGGATATATCTTGGCTGCATGTAGGTTTCTCTGTTATCTCATAAAATTACAGACCTGAAAAAAATTGAACACTAAGGTTCTTCATTCCAAAACACATCAATAATGGCTTACATGCATCTCTATAGAGCTGTGCATAAAATGACGAATTTGCAAAAATTTCTTACTGCATGACAGATGTTGGATAACTGGGAACTGCCATGCCAGATGTGATGTCACAGATTTTCCTCAGTATGTGTACATAGCCCAGCTAACTGAAGCCCCTTAGGAAAATAATGCTGCCACTAAGTACTCTAATATTGGCACACAGTACCCGTAGTTTTCAAGAACAAGACTAGAATGAAGAGTGCTAAAAAAGTAATGCTTTTTTTTTTTTTTCCTTTCAGAATCCACTTACAGGCATAGAAGTCAGAATAATATAGACCAAGATGGTGAAGAGAAAGAGGTAAATTGTTTTTAAAACTTATTATATGGCTCAACCACCTTTTTGTTGCCCTTCTACTTTCTTATTGTGTTTTAATATTCTATAACACTTGTAACCTGACATTGCTTGGTCATTTGTGTGGGAGTATGACATCCCTCTAGATGAAAACAAGTGAAATAGGCCATAATAGCATGCTCTGTGCCAGTAATTGTATGTTCTCTACTGTACTGCCAGAAGAAAATACATTGCTTGTATAGGACAACAGTGACCTGTCATATATCTGCAGCTTTTATTATCCAGTGTACTTTAAATTGGATATATTTCTTGGAGCTGGGTACGGTCATGCCTTCAGAATTGCTCGGTCTGATATCTTCTTTATTGGAAGCTTTTTCAATTTTCATTGTTTTTATTTTTGATAAAGTAAACTTGTTTGGGCCTGAAAGCGCAGTATATGCTTCTTAGGTCCAGGCCAAGATGATCAGTGCTTCAGTTATGGTGGGGGAAAATTATCAAGTATTCTGGAATCAATAGGGATTTTCAACTCTGCCAACAATGTAAGTCAATGGCCAGATAGTGCTACTGTATGCCTTACAGTGGCATATGATAAATGCTTCAGGAAATACTCCTAATAAATACCTTTTGAAGTAGCCGTAACATGAGATGTGTACAGACTCTAACGCAGATGGAAAACATGGCTGTGTAAATACACCTTTGGGTAAGAAATTCACAGATGACAACCTTGCTCTCCATGTATTCCATATAGGAACCAGCTAAAGAAGCTTTAAAATGTATGGTCACTTCAGAAAAGAACGTCAGATCACATCTTCTAAATCTGTCTTGTATAGATTATACTGAAAAGGAGTCAGGCCTAAATTTTCAGGTGTGGTGAGACTGTTTTTGTAATGAAGGAAGGCAGTCTAGTAGATTGTCTTAGAAATGTTCCTTCTTTTTGCTGGCGCTTTTGTAAGGCTCCTGTTGGGCTGTAGATACATTTTAGAAATAAGAAATGATGCCGTAACCCACTTTTCTAGGATGCATTCATGCTGTGAAGAAAGCCTGGTTTTGATGGTAATGAAGTGAATGCAGCAGATTGAACAAGCGTACTTTGGTCCTATTTCTTCTTTCTGGCTTCCTTCTTTCTATCACTACAATAATACATTCTATATGCTTAGCTGCATTTGTCCTCAGAAGTCTTTCATAAAAGCTGCTATTCCTGGGCTATCCCCTTCTTCCCTAGCAATTCTGAATGAATAGCTACAAAATGGTGCTATGACAAGAAATGGCAGCTTTAATCAGATCCTTTTGAACTCCCCCACTTTATTAAAACAGGCAAGGAACAGCAGGGACAGTGACAAACCCCCCTCCAGCTTAGGACTGCAAGATTTTGATCTGCTCAGAGTTATTGGAAGAGGAAGCTATGCAAAGGTCCTGCTGGTGCAGTTAAAAAAGACGGAGCGCATCTATGCAATGAAGGTCGTGAAAAAAGAACTAGTTAATGATGATGAGGTAGGTCCTATTAAATATATTGATATGATATGAAGTTTCTCCTCCTTTTATATGCCGTCTATATGTTTGACTGTCTAATCAATAGTTTGACTCTTCCTTATCTGATCATCAGCATCTCTTCATTTAACTTGGTTGTATAATTAAGATGGCTTACAAACGCTCATTGGGCCAGCACATATTTGTCCTAACTCCCCCATACACATGCATGCTCTGTTAAACCAAGTGTGCATACCTGAGTAGCTGAGCAGTGATGGTTTGTTCAAACTCGTGCACAGGAAAGTAAACAAAGACTTTGGACTCCGTTGGAGAATATGAAGTGGTTACCCAGTTTACTGAAATTTGTAATTACTTAAAGGGGTTGTCCAGAACCCAGACTTTTTGAGATGAGTACAGCAATTGTTTTGTCTTACTAAGTGAAGAATTTTTGCAATATGATGTCAGTACCATAATGATCCCATTATTGGCGTCCTGAGAGGGTCACATGATCTTCTTTGGTTCTTCCCGTGGCGCTGCATATACCAGAGAGTTCCATCAGGATGTCCTTTTCTTCTTCTCCTACATTGAGGACTGCTTTCTCTCTGCAGTCCCTGCCCATCTGCTCTCTGCATTGTGTGATGGTGCTAGTATGTACTGCACATGCTCTTCCTCTCCCTGTATTGCCGATTGCGCACGTGCAGTACATACTAGCACCGTCACACATCTCCTCAGAATAGCCAAGGCCATCACATAATGCTCTGGGAACTTCGCTAATGGGACCATTACAGTACAGACCCCATATTGCAAAAAAGCTTCACTTAGTAAGTCTAATCAATTGCTATACTCCTCAAAATGTCTGTGTCCTGGACAAACCCTTTAATGACTCCTCATGTTCCTACATAATGTAGTGCATGCACTGACTCCTTATGAGCAGACTTCTTGCAAATGATAGACTAGAAGTCAAAAGAATGATTAGCCATGTTGGATTTCAATATGCCTGATCCTTTGTTCTGGTGGGAGGTAAGCTGCTACCATAACTATTTGTCAGCAGCTTATCTCCCTGTTGAAGGCTGCTCTCCCACGTGTTCTGTCATCTTGTGTGTTTGTACAGCTTTAGTCAAAAATGTAGCTTTATCTTTAAATTTAACCTCCACTTTGTGAACCCAGCATATTTAGTAGTCTATATTTTATGTGCTGCCCTGCATATCAACTATTAATTGCTTATCCTGGACTGCTATTGCTAAACATGTTACCGCTTTATATATGTACAGGATAAATGTGCCTTCTTTTGGTTGCATTAGGGCTACGTTCATACTGCCTCCTTGTGGCATAAAAAGGTTGCAACTTTTTAAATACCTCTTGCAACAAAAATTGTCACAAGTGGCGTTTTTACACAGGACCCGCCACTTTTCTGAAAGTGGTGTGGGCAGGGCTACCGACCTGTCAGAGTTTTGATCATTTACAATAATTTGCTGACATAAATGATCGTGAAATCTACAAGCATCATTTGTTTGGGGTATCTTGTGGAATACACCTTGGTTCCTTAAAGTCCTACGCACAGGACTTTATCTTCCACTGAAAAATGAAACAAACCGGATGAAAGAAAGCTTCTGTCTTCAACGTGAATTTTGCCTAAATTTGCGTGTTCACACAATACAATTTAACTAGCAATCTCAGCCAACAAAATTACATTAAAGGAGAGTGGAAATGTTTTGTTGTTTTCTTGAAGGGGTTGTCCAGGCAAAATTGGACAACCCCTTTTAACTTTTAAATCAGCTGGGAGCAGTGAAAAAAAATGCATACCCACCTGTCCCTGATGATCCGGTGTCCTCCCAACGTGTCCCAGTTCTTCTGCTCTGGCGGCTTCTCTCGCGTCTTTTCCTGAGTTCCTCTGAAGCCACTGATTGGACTCATCGGTCATGTGACTGCTGAGGCCAATCAGCAGCCTCAGGAAGAGACCTGTGATGTCACAGGTAGTGACATTGCATGCCCTTTGCTGATTGGCCTCAGCAGAGACCCGTTGAGCAAAAGGACCAGAATGCGTCGGAGAGACACTGGAGCATCGGGGACAGGTAAGTATGAATTTTTTTTTCACTGCCCCTTTTAATAAAGGTTAAGTTCTGTAACCTCTTTGAAAATGTGTGCTACACACTATAATTTGCACACTAAAGGTATGGAAGGCGATTATATAGTTGATGTTTTCACTTTCCTCATAGTGTGATGACGCCTTCAAGTTATTTTGTTATTCTAAACACTTTCCTGTAGTCGAACCCATACAACCGCTTTAGTACACCTCCCCCCCCCCGGTACCTATGCCAACCTGCTAGCCATGTGGAACAGTAAACATTAATACAATGAACGGAATTGGATAAACATTTGATTCCTTTAAGTATCCGGATGTTAACCCTTCAGTGTTTTGGGTGTTGGTCCTTTGTGCAAGTATTTTTTCAGGGTATTTCATTGTTGTTTTTACATGTCTAGGATATTGACTGGGTTCAAACAGAGAAGCATGTGTTTGAACAAGCCTCAAACCACCCTTTCCTTGTCGGACTGCACTCCTGTTTCCAAACAGAAAGCAGGTAATGCTTACTACCTTGCCTTGCACTAACCCCAGATTTCCTACTGCAGATAATGTACTGAATAAATCTAGATGGCTGTCTCAGTTGTGGTGTTGATGTTTGGCCTTGAACTGTGATCACATTTTCTGACTGTGAGCTTAGCTACACACATTAGCTGGCTAGTTAGTAGATTAGTTTATAGGCTAAGGCCCCACGAAGTGGGCCGCACCAAAAAAACGCTGTGGGAAAAACCGCGGCAGCAACACATCGCGGTTTTTCCCATAACGATTTTCACAGAAAGTCCACGGAGGTTTCCTCTGCGGACTTTCTGCTTCCGTTATACTTATAGGGATAACGCTGCCGTTTACATAGGTATAATTGACATGCTGTGATTTCCAAAACCGCGACTGTTTTGGAAATCGCAGCGTTTGCCGTTGCGCCTATTTTTTTTTCTAGTGTGTGGATGGGATTCGCAGGGACTGTAAAACGCCACGTTTTCTCTGCACTGTTTACACCACAGTGTTTATGCTATGTGGGCCATAAATAGTTTTTTTATTGCCACTTATGTCATTTGTTGCCTTCCAGTTGTATAATATGAAAAATACTGGGTTTTTAAGACCAAAATAATAACTTGAGCCACAACACAATAGCATCACACACAGCCTACTAATATGAGCAAACCAAAGTTCCTGGCCAAAAAGCCTATGTAAGAATGTGGATACCTTTATTTTCCTTGTCTCGTCTCTAAGGCTATGGATTTGAAGTTGGGAAAAAAAAAATTTGTCATAATCATTGCTATATATTGTCATATGCAGACGTTGATGCATTTTATTTCAGATATATGCAATTTGTGCAAGGTTATCTACATGGAAATAATTTTGTCTGAAGATGAGAAATTAGTCTAGCCCTAAGGCAGCAGGGTATCGTCATGTTTGGCAACAGTTAACAGGGTTTCATGGATGCAGAATATTGATGATCTACAGTGCCGTTAGAGAAAGCCATCAGATTGGAGACGTTGGACACTGCTCTTTACTGAAAAAGCTACAATACCCTGCACCACCACTACTATGTAAATGACATGGGGGTAAACAATAGAGGTTGCAGTGCCATATCTGCTTCGGTTAGCTGATCAACCATCAGTATTGTGAATCTGGAAAACCCTTTTAACTGTAACAACCAGCAGAATACAGTGGGGAAAAAAGTATTTAGTCAGCCACCAATTGTGCAAGTTCTCCCACTTAAAAAGATGAGAGACGCCTGTAATTGACATCATAGGTAGACCTCAACTATGAGAGACAAAATGAGAAAACAAATCCAGAAAATCACATTGTCTGATTTTTAAAGAATTCATTAGCATATTATGGTGGAAAATAAGTATTTGGTCAATAACAAAAGTTCATCTCAATACTTTGTTATATATCCTTTGTTGGCAATGACAGAGGTCAAACGTTTTCTGTAAGTCTTCACAAGGTTGGCACACACTGTTGCTGGTATGTTGGCCCATTCCTCCATGCAGATCTCCTCTAGAGCAGTGATGTTTTGGGGCTGTCGCTGGGCAACACGGACTTTCAACTTCCTCCAAAGGTTTTCTATGGGGTTGAGATCTTTAGAATGGCTAGGCCACTCCAAGACCTTGAAATGCTTCTGACGAAGCCACTCCTTCGTTGCCCTGGTGGTGTGCTTGGGATCATTGTCATGCTGAAAGACCCAGCCACGTTTCATCTTCAATGCCCTTGCTGATGGAAGAAGGTTTGCACTCAAAATCTCACCATACATGGCCCCATTCATTCTTTTATGTACACGGATCAGTCGTCCTGGTCCCTTTGCAGAGAAACAGCCCCAAAGCATGATGTTGCCACCCCCATGCTTCACAGTAGGTATGGTGTTCTTTGGATGCAACTCAGCATTCACTCTCCTCCAAACACGACGAGTTGTGTTTCTATCAAACAGTTTTACTTTGGTTTCATCTGACCATATGACATTCACCTAATACTCTTCTGGAAGAGTGAAGAAATCAGGCGATACCTTTTAGAGGCTAACTGAGTATATTTATAAGTAAGCTTTCAGGAGTACTAGCTCCCTTCATCAGACATGGTGTGATACAAGAACTGAAAATTCACAGATTTTTATACAAATGGTTTTCAAAGCATTTTAGAGTCCTTAAAAAAATGCAGTCTAAGTAGAGAAGTTATTTACAACAGGTCAAAAAAACAGTCTGGAAACTTGTGGTGCGTGACGGAGGGATCAGTAATTCTTGCTGTTATCTGTTTGCTATCAGGAGGTGATTTGTGTCCCTCACAGTTCATACATAGTGTGATTTGAAGCTGGCATGAATATTGAGTTCAGTTCATGGTTCATACATAGTGTGACATGAAGCTGGCATGAATATTGAGTTCAGTTCATGGTTCATACATAGTGTGACATGAAGCTGGCATGAATATTAAGTCCAAATTGCAGAGTTTGAAATTTTTGCATAAACTTGTACTCCCATTGTTTCCTCGCCTCCTGCGTCTTAAAATGTCCCATTAAAACCACAACCCGCAAATCTTCAATAGAGTGGTTTTCTCCGGAGAAATGTGCGGCCACTGGGAGATCGGTTCTGCTGTTATTGATACTGGATCTGTGTGAGTTCATTCGTTGACTGAGTCTCTGCCCTGTTTCCCCCACATAGAGGCCTGTGGTGGGACATTGCGTACACATTATGAGGTACACCACATTGGAAGACCTGCAGGAGAATGTCCCCCTAATTCTGTGCACCTGTTGTGACTGTGGGATAGGTACACTGTCAGCGGTGTGGATGTGCTTGCAGGTCATGCACCTTTTATGTAGGCAAGGTGAGGTGCCATTTTCAGTTGGGGCCTTCAGGGCACTCCGAACGATAATACGCCTCAGGTTTGGTGGTTGTCGAAAGGAAAGGAGAGGGGGGACTGGAAATATGTCCTTGAGTCTGTTGTCCCTATGTAGCACAGGTTGGAGCTCCTTGGCAATCCTTCGTAGGATCTCCATCTGTGGGTTGTAGGTGACAACTAGGGGCACTCGGGCTTCTTTCTGGGTCTCTCTATATGTGAGCAGACTGTCTCTGTTAATGGCTGCCGCTTTGTACAATTGGTTGTCTGTTACTTTTGGTTTGTATCCGAATCTGAGAAATTTCATCCTCAGATCCAGGAGGTGCTTGTCCAGGTCTGTTTTGTCGGAGCAAATACGATTGTATCGTATAGCCTGGCTATAGATTATAGATTGTCTTGTGTGCTTGGGGTGGAAGCTGTCGTTTCTCAGGTAGGACGTTCTGTCTGTGGGTTTGTGGTATATTGATGTGAGTAGCCGGTGGTCATTGATGTATATTGTGGTATCCAGAAAGTGAATTTCACTCCCTGAATAGCTAAGTTTAAGGTTGATGGTCGGGTGAAAGTCATTGAAGTCATTATGGAATTGAAGTAGGGCCTCCTCACCTGCAGTCCAGATGACAAGGATATCATCGATATAACGAAGGTAAATCATAGGTTTGGTGGCGCATGTTGATAAATATGTTCCTTCCATTTCTGCCATAAAGAGATTTGCATATTGGGGTGCACATCTGGTCCCCATTGAAGTTCCCATTCGCTGTAGATATAGATCCTCTCCAAAGGTAAAATGGTTGTGGCTAAGGATGAATTGTATGAGCTGCGTTACTAGTTCTGTTGGGAGGTTTTGTTTTGCCAGGTGTACCCGACATGCTGCAACTCCATCCTTGTGGGGAATGTTGGTATACAGGGATTCCACATCCATGGTGGCCAAAATGGTACCCTCAGGTAGAGGGCCCAGGGCATTCAGTTTGTTAAGAAGGTCAGTGGTGTCCTGGATATAGCTTGGAGTATCCCTGACAAGGGGTTTTAGGAGATTTTCCACCCAACCTGAGATGTTTTCTGTCAGTGTCCCAATGCCAGAAATGATAGGCCTCCCAGGGTTGCCATCTTTGTGTATCTTTGGGAGCATATAGAAGCAGCCCTGTCTGGGATCTTGTGGGATAAGTCCTTTTACCTGATTCTGGATCTGGACTGGAAACTTCTTGATCATACTCTTTAGTTCTTTCATATAGGCCTCTGTGGGATCACTTCCAAGTTTGGAGTAATGGATGGGATTTGACAGTTGCCTGTTTGCTTCCTGGATATAGTCTGAGGTGTTCATTATGACTATTGCGCCCCCTTTGTCAGCCGGTTTTATTATTATATCCTGATTTTCTTTCAGTGAAGTAATAGCCTTCTGTTGTTGCAGGGTTAGGTTATGCGCCTGTTTCTTTTGTTTCTCCAGGATTTCTGATTTTACTTTGCTTCTGAAACAGTCAATATATTTATCCAGTACTGCATTAGCTCCAGGGCGTGGGGTCCAGGTAGATTTTTTGGTAGGATTCCTTATGGGCCGTTCCATCTCAGAGTCGCTGCTGTATGGAAGGTCTTTGTCATAAAATATTCCCTTAATCTCATTTTTCTGAAAAACTCCTCCATATCATTGCAGAGTTGGATATGGTCAGTGTGTGCTGAGGGGCAGAAGGGAGAGACCTTTGGAGAGAACTGACATTTCGTGTTTGTTTGGCTCATAAGAGGAAAGATTCACAACACAGCTTTGCTGAGCTGGGCTAGTACTTGCGGTTGTAGTAATGAGACTTTTTTGTCTCAGTCTGTGGAGCTTTTTCTTTTTGTTGTTAATAAGCATATCCTGAAGTTTCCAGTAGTATGTGTGGAGTCTGGCCTTCATTTCCTATGTGTCATTAGCCAATGATGATTTCAGGGCCTGTATCTCATCCTGTGTTCTTTTTTTGTTGTTATAGGAAATTTTTATCATGTTGTTCCGCAGCCTTTCAGATGTCCGAATACATAGTTGTTCTGCATATCGGCTGTTGTAGGTGTGCCGGGTTGGGTTACGTAAATTGAAGCCTTTTGGGATGAGTCTCTCCTTTTTGCATTTTGTTAAGAAGATGATGTCGCTGTTGAGTTGTGCAAGTTTCTTAAGCCGGTTTTTCAGTTCCATTCTTTTGCGTTACATTGTGGTATCTTTCAAGTTGATAGTAGTATAATGTTGTACCGTGTTAGCCATTGAAAGTAGTGGAAGAGTGAAGAAATCAGGCGATACCTTTTAGAGGCTAACTGAGTATATTTATAAGTAAGCTTTCAGGAGTACTAGCTCCCTTCATCAGACATGGTGTGATACAAGAACTGAAAATTCACAGATTTTTATACAGTGCCCCTAGTTGTCACCTACAACCCACAGCTGGAGATCCTACGAAGGATTGCCAAGGAGCTCCAACCTGTGCTACATAGGGACAACAGACTCAAGGACATATTTCCAGTCCCCCCTCTCCTTTCCTTTCGACAACCACCAAACCTGAGGCGTATTATCGTCCGGAGTGCCCTGAAGGCCCCAACTGAAAATGGCACCTCACCTTGCCTACATAAAAGGTGCATGACCTGCAAGCACATCCACACCGCTGACAGTGTACCTATCCCACAGTCACAACAGGTGCACAGAATTAGGGGGACATTCTCCTGCAGGTCTTCCAATGTGGTGTACCTCATAATGTGTACGCAATGTCCCACCACAGGCCTCTATGTGGGGGAAACAGGGCAGAGACTCAGTCAACGAATGAACTCACACAGATCCAGTATCAATAACAGCAGAACCGATCTCCCAGTGGCCGCACATTTCTCCGGAGAAAACCACTCTATTGAAGATTTGCGGGTTGTGGTTTTAATGGGACATTTTAAGACGCAGGAGGCGAGGAAACAATGGGAGTACAAGTTTATGCAAAAATTTCAAACTCTGCAATTTGGACTTAATATTCATGCCAGCTTCATGTCACACTATGTATGAACCATGAACTGAACTCAATATTCATGCCAGCTTCAAATCACACTATGTATGAACTGTGAGGGACACAAATCACCTCCTGATAGCAAACAGATAACAGCAAGAATTACTGATCCCTCCGTCACGCACCACAAGTTTCCAGACTGTTTTTTTGACCTGTTGTAAATAACTTCTCTACTTAGACTGCATTTTTTTAAGGACTCTAAAATGCTTTGAAAACCATGTGTATAAAAATCTGTGAATTTTCAGTTCTTGTATCACACCATGTCTGATGAAGGGAGCTAGCACTCCTGAAAGCTTACTTATAAATATACTCAGCCTCTAAAAGGTATCGCCTGATTTCTTCACTCTTCCACTACTTTCAATGGCTAACACTGTACAACATTATAATACTCTTCTGGAACATCCAAATGCTCTCTAGCAACCTTCAGACGGGCTCGGATATGTACTGGCTTAAGCAGGGGGACACGTCTGCAGGTCATTCACTAGGTCCCCCGTGTGGTTCTGGGATTTTTTCTCACCGTTCTTGTGGTCATTTTGACCCCACGGGGTGAGATCTTGCGTGGAGCCCCTGATCGAGGGAGATTATCAGTGGTTTTTTATGTCTTCCATTTTCTAATTATTGCCCCCACAGTTGATTTCTTCACACCAAGCTGCTTTCCTATTGAAGATTCAGTCTTCCCAGCCTGGTGCAGGTCTACAATTTTGTTTCTGGTGTCCTTGTTGTGGACAGGTGTCTTTTATACTGATAACAATATCAAACAGGTGCCATTACTACAGGTAATGATTGGAGGACAGAGGAGCATCTTAAAGAAGAAGTTACAGGTCTGTGAGAGCTAGAAATCTTGTTTGTAGGTGACCAAATACTTATTTTCCACCATAATTTGCAAATAAATTCTTTAAAAATCAGACAATGTGATTTTCTAGATATGTTTTCTCATTTTGTCTCTCATATTTGAGGTCTACCTATGATGACAATTACAGGCCGGCCTCATCTTTTTAAGTGGGAGAACTTGCACAATTGGTGGCTGACTAAATACTTTTTTTTTCCCCACTGTACATTTACAATCCTCTGCCGCTTAGAGAAGGATATAAAAACACAAAGCACATAGTCAGGACAGTTGTATTTCGGAAACCTTTACCATTTCTCCCAAAATATAAGTAATACACAAATTAATATGCGCTATGAGAAGTATGATGAACGGAAGAGCCCAAGACGGATTTCAGATCCAATAAAGATAAAGCAAAAATTCAGTATGAGTTTGGGTTCTCTGAAGTCAATTAATGGGTCAGTGAAGGCACAAGCGGCACACGGATATCGTGTATGTGCTGTCTGTGCCGTTCAACCTTGTAGCCCAAGTACTTTATGTTCCTGGGGTTAAGTGAGCAAGTCTGTTACAGAGTAGATTTCTGCACTACTCACTGTGCACAGTGTATGGCAGCTTGTGTATTTCAGAATACAAGTCATATAATGACCAAAAATAGTGTTATTCCTTATGCACACACACACACACACACACACAACAGCTTATCTTGTCAAACGAAATATTTAAAAGTTTATCTGTCATTTCTATTTTTCAAACTTGTAAATACAAAGATCTACATGAAACCTGTGCACAGAATTGGTGTATGTGGTTGTATCACCTGCATACAGGACTAAATCTTTGCAGAATTTATATCATACGGATGCTTATAATAATAGTGTTGTATTAAATGAATTAAAATGTGTTTTTTTGTTTTTGTTTTTTTTGTTTTGTTTTTTTTTTCTCTAAAACCTACAGGGCATTTTTATCTAGTAAAATGAGTTAAAGGGGTTGGCCACTTTCAGACAAATGTTGTTTTTTTATAATAAAAAGATATACGATTTTCCAATATACCTTCTGTATCAATTCCTCACGGTTTCCTAGATATCTGCTTGCTTCTAGTAGATAAAACGCTGACCATGGTCATGTGATTCTCCATGGTCATGTGAGGATGCACAGGTGCACAGCTCGTTACCAGGCAGATGTCTGATTACTGTGCTGTGTCTATAACGAGCTGTGCACCTGTGTGTGCATCACATGACCATGGTCAGAAATGTATCCAGTAGAAGCAACAGAATGAATGACAGCAAGCAGAGATCTAGAAAACTGTGAGGAATTGATACAGAAAGAATAATGGAAAAGTGTACAATAACAATAACATTTGTCTTTCAATATTGGTATGAAAGTGGCCAACACCTTTAAAGACTGTTCTTGTCCATGTTTTATACTGCCATAGAAGGGAGCTCCCTGGTCAATGCAGCTTCGCCTGGTGCTCGCCACACCAACTTCTTTAGATTAATTGATATTCCCTCTGTGACATAACTAGGTTAAATAATAATAGGTAATGGCATTTGTTTCTATATTGTTTGGGTATGTTATATACTGTATTTATGAATTGTGCATGTTTTGCTTTGTTTCAGACTGTTTTTCGTTATTGAATATGTAAATGGAGGAGATTTGATGTTTCACATGCAGCGTCAAAGGAAACTTCCAGAAGAACATGCGAGGTTTGTTTTCATTAGTCTACCAAACTAAACACAGAAAGAAGGACAATTACTTAAGTTAATTAATAGTATTCTAAATCACGGTTCACACTTGGTGTACTCAAAATCATTGTAGATGTAGCTATGTCTGGTTTTGTAAAATGGGAATCGTGACTTTAATCTTAATTTAATGGATTTAAAGGTTAGACTGAGTTCACATTTGCATTGGATATTCCCAGTGTTCTGCGCAGTCATAAGAGTAGATCAGTGAAAATAGCTGAAGTGCCAGTTTCTTGGCATGATTAATACCAATGGTGCCCGATAGACTGGAGGCCCCAAACCTACTAAGGCTACATGCACATGGCCGTGTGCATGTAGCCAGGCCATGATTAAATGGTACAGACAGCACATGGATGACATCTGTGTACTGCCTGTGCCTCCGTGGCCCCATTCACTGCAGTAAGTGAACATGGCCTGCAAAATGGACAGGAATAGGACCTGTTCTGAATTTGTGCCACGGGCTCACGGAGCCATGGATAGGACCATGAAAATACATGGTCATGTGTATGGGGCCATAGAAATGAATGGACCAGTGTACTAGCCTTGCAAAGCACGGCTAGTACACTGACGACGCACTTGGTAGTGTGCATGAGGCCTTAACCCCGTGTTGGCGAACCTATAGCACGGGTGCCAGAGGTGGCACTCAGAGCCCTCTCTGTGGGCACGCATCTGTGGAACAGATTATACTGTATGTGGGCCATTTTGCAGCAGATTGTACTGTGTGGAGATCACTGGGGAGCAGATTGTATTGTGTTGCAGCCACTGTGTTGCAGATTGGACTGTGTGGGGGCCACTGTGGGGCAGATTGGACTGTTTGGGGGCCCTTCACTATTTATATCACACAGTTTCTGTTTTATAGCATATAACATTTCACGGTCACTATGAAACAGATCCTGCACGATGTAAATAATGAACATTAATTGTTCAAAATTATGCCAAATGCAAACGTCTACCTTTCAGTACAAAGTTGTTTGTATCATTGAAAGCTCTGTAAAGCCCCATTCACATGACTGTATTTTGCGGGTCCATAATTTTCCACAATTGTGGATCCGCACAGCATTAAGGTTAAATTGCATGTTGGCACTTTGCGATAAATTGGTGGGTTTTGGGTTGTAGTTTCGGCACTTGGTCTCTAAAAGGTTCGCCATCACTGCCTTAACCCTTAGAAGAGAAATAATGTTTGTTATTTAAATTGTTATAGCGATTCTTTTTTTTAAAACTTTGACCATATGATAGACTTTCTCCCTGTATTGTCTATATAGTCAAAAAGGCAGGGTGTATGTGCTTTATGGCAGCTGCAATGAATAGGAGATAATTGACAAGGGAAATGTCATAGACTATTAGAGTTTCTATGGAAGTGATGTGAGTACAGCCCCATCCCCCAGAGACATGGTAGTGGCAGGAGAGCTGCATACAGAGCCTTATCTATGTTGTATAGTGTTGTTTTTCTGTTTTATCTAAGCCTCTAGCAGTATAATAGAGCTGTCATTAAATCCTCTAGCCTCTGCTGACCCTGTCCCAATCTACAAGTCAGCTGCGGTAAAACGGAAAAAAAAATCACTTAGTCTAAGTTTTTTTTTTTTCTTTCTTTCTCAAGGATAGTCACAAAAAATATATAAAGCAAAAATGTAATAAGAAATGTTGACAACAATGGCAACCTTGAAATTATATGGCATTTTCTGGTTGCAAGCACAGGCACAGCTGTGTACAGTGTCTGTCTCATTTCTTCTCATTGTAGTTACTGAGCCACAATTACTGACCAAGCTGTCGCAGTGTGTATGGTATATGTAGAAAATGTGAATGCCAAGTGCTTATGCTGTTATATCTTGGTGTGTGTGTTAAAAGAAAATGGTGGCAAAACAAATAAAAATAATTAGCATTTATTTAGCTTTGCTCAGTTACATTTTTTTTTTTTTAAGAATCCATAAAATAATGGAGAATGCGCACGGAAGTAGTAGTGTCATAAGCATCTGTAGAATGAATAGGAGAATTTTCCTAATGTGATAAAATTTGGCTGCTTCTTTTCTTTGTTCTAGGTTCCAGATTCCCCTGCACATATGAACCTCTAAACAAACAATTGTCAGCACTAGGGGCCTGTCTGTATACAGCGGCATACACTTCCAATGAATCTGAATTCAGCCCACAAGTTGGAACAGCCTCCTGTGTGGGGGTGCTTCATGGGAGTGGGGGCTCTGCAGTAATGAAAACCAATTTATCATTTATCAATTTTAATAGTAGATACACTTTAATGTTGAAAAATAGTAGTCAGTGAATCCCAATGACTGTCCCTGCGCTACTGCAGCACACATAAAATATGTTCACGAGAGAATACACACTTTCCAATGAACACTGTTTAATTTTTACTGAGAGACTTTATAGGCCTCTGAGTCCAGTGACTGATCTTTGCACATAGTTACCATTATGTTATTAGCTTGTCCTGCAGAGATACAAAAGGTTCTTTGACCCACCTGCTGTGTAGCAAATGTATTCATGTCATCCATACAGGATTAGTCCAGTTCTACAGATATTGCTATAGGAAGGCTGTATCATATATATGTATAAATACAAAGCCATCCAGCCAATTGTTTTACTCTCATTTTTCCTCGTGGTAATAGACTTGTGCTTTCCTCCCTCTAGGTTTTACTCTGCAGAAATCAGTCTGGCATTAAACTACCTCCACGAGCGAGGAATTATTTATAGAGATTTAAAGCTGGACAACGTCTTATTGGATTCTGAAGGGCACATAAAACTTACTGACTATGGCATGTGCAAGGTGAGGAAAATGCTTTATGGTATTTGTCCACTGAAGCGAAGTCTTTCTGCGACTACAATCACTCCAAGCAAACAAAGCACTTTATCCGCTATCATGTGTTCTACATAATGAATGGAAAGTAGGGGTTGTCGATGTTGGGGGGGGGGGGAGGTGATACCTGGTTTGAGGTTTTTATTATAACAAAAATTAAACCCTTTTGCTTTGATGGATCACACATTGTATGATCACCTGGGTCATCTTACTGGATGGTCTTAAAAGGATTTGAACATGTCCCCTGCTGAGAAAAGTAATGCCATTTATGCTACATAGAGATTGCCTTGTGTCTCGTAAAGATGTGCTGACATGGATAGCAATGGCTGTTACAAAAAAAACCCTCTATCTTCTTCTATTGTTACATGTTTTATGGATTGTGTGTATATGTACTGTATTTGCCTGATATAATGTATTCTATCTATAGACTGCTGTTCTCATACTATACAGTATATAGTATTAGTCCAGCATACAGTAACACAATAAGAACTCTCTAGCAGCATTTTGTATACACTATGTACACACTTATCCCCTGGTTGTTTTGTTTTAATGTAGTATTAGGGTGACTGTGTATAGTGTATATGCACACAGTACTGTTCTGATTGTCTAAAATATAGTAATGTGGCATATCGCCTTCCTTTTAAATGCTATTGTCATGTTACTATATGGTAGGTAGGTGTGTGTGTGTGTGTGTGTGTGTGTGTGTGTGTGTGTGTGTGTGTAGTAGGGCCGGACAGTTAGTTAATTGATTGAACATTTCACCTCTATTACAATTAATGAATGATTGTTGTAGGACACTCCCCTTTTTACATGCCATGTTCTCTATTTATATGCCACGCTAGGTCACTGAATTTAGCCAATGGCACTGGGAGACAGGATGGAATGGATGCAAAATAATTGAAATAATCAATGTTGGCAAGTCCACAATGACTGAGCTGACTTTTGATTATTTTTCTAATAATTACCCAGCCCCAGTGTATAATAAAGATATGTATCATTGACCTGATACTACAGGTGCATCTCAATAAATTAGAATATCTTTGAAACGTTTATTTCTTTCAGTATTTAAATTAAAAAAGTGACCTCCTATATTTTCTAGATTCTTTACACACAGAGTGTTCTATTTCAAGGGTTTTATTTCTGTAAATGTTGATTATGGATTACAGGTAATGAAAACCGAATCTAAGAAAATTAGAATATTGTAAAAAAAGTTCAGTATTGTAAATTCAGTGTGTCACCTGCCAAGGTTTCCTAAGCCTTTAAATGGTCCCTCAGTCTGGTTCAGTAGGATACACAACCATGGAAGACGCTGATTATGAATTGTATTACTGAATTACTGAAATGAATGAACGTTTCAAAGATATTCTAATTTATTGAGATGAACCTGTGTGAAGCATAAAAATTGTAGGGAAACAAAGTGTAAGAAAAACCTCCCCTTATATTACAGAAAAGAAAAGGAGGGTAAGTGAAGGAGTCAATATCTAATCACTTTGGTCAGTATTTTTCATGGCATCGAAAGAGTTAATCTGCCAAAATTTCAGTTATTTCTGACTCCAGCAATGAGACCAGGTCCTGGTTTTAAAATACAGCTGTCATCTGGCAGTGGTTTAGCAGGCACAGCTACTTTGTAATGCCGTACTATTATGCCACTGAACAAAAACTATTAAGTGACAAGTAACTTTAAATTGCTCAAGCTGATGAATGAATGAGGGTGAATGGGATAAATCCTGCATGACATGGAGGTCCTAAAATGCTTTCTGATTCTTGGCAGCCATAAATGCCTGGATAGCGGGGTCACCCACAGTGTGAGCAGAAACTTGTTCGGTAGACCAGTGTGATTCAGAGGTGCAACAACCTGCTCTCCCCTTCTTATACCATCCTTTCTTCTTTTCTGCCCCCTGCTTTCTTTCCTCTTTTTTTTTTTTTTTTTCTTCTCTCTTTATTGGTGTCTATCTGTTGTACGCATACACTAAATGTTGTGGCTCACTCACATTTCTCATACAGCCCTGGTCTATAAGAGCCTGTGGTTTAGTGTCCCAAAGAACCTGACAGGTTCTCTTTAGTAACTGCAGAGTTCCAAACCTCTTCTGCCATTACCATCAACACAAACACTGTGTGCCAGGAGCGTCATGGCAGAGGTTTCCGTGAACAAAAAGCTACAATTCTTAGGGTAAGTTTACACAGAGTTCTTTTGCAGGCGGATTTTTGAGGTGAAATCAACCTCCTGACTCTCCCTTTCATTTCAATAGGAGTCGAGCAGGTTTTTTTCATCTGTTGGATTTTTCAGATACAGGAAAAGGGAAGCATCATAACTGGGAGGTGGGAAAAAAAATGCTAGTGTTTTTTTTCTGCCTCCCATTAATATCTTTAGGCTTTTCAAGGCAGAATACACCTCAAGATAGGCCATGACGGTTGTCTTTTTCCTGTGCTGACTCCCATTGAAATAAATGAGAGTTGGGAAGCATTTTTTGAGGTGTGTTCCACATTAAAATCCGTCTACCTAAAACTCTGTGTGAATATGTGTACAATCCCAAGTTTGTTTTTTTATATATATAAAAAACATATATTCTGGGCATGCGGCACTATAGATTGCTATAGAGTAGGCACTTGTGTAGCTTCTTGAGATGGTGAGATGATGTGCTCGCTGTAATGGGGGAGGGGTTGTGCTGATTGTTATGGGAGATGCTATGTTGCCTGTTATAAGGGGGGCTATAGCACTGCAAAAAAAGGATACAAAAAATGACAAATTCCTCTTTTTTATACAGTACAGACCAAAAGTTTGGGGACACCTTCTCATTCCAAGAGTTTTCTGTATTTTCATGACTATAAAAATTGTAGATTCACACTGAAGGCATCAAAACTATGAATTAACACATGTGAAATTATATACTTAACAAAAAAGTGTGAAACAACTGAAAATATGTCTTATATTCTAGGTTCTTCAAAGTAGCCACCTTTTGCTTTGATTACTGCTTTGCACACTCTTGGCATTCTCTTGATGAGCTTCAAGAGGTAGTCACCTGAAATGGTCTTCCAACAGTCTTGAAGGAGTTCCCAGAGATGCTTAGCACTTGTTGGCCCTTTTGCCTTCACTCTGTGGTCCAGCTCACCCCAAACCATCTCAATTGGGTTCAGGTCTGGTGACTGTGGAGGCCAGGTCATCTGGCGTAGCACCCCATCACTCTCCTTCTTGGTCAAATAGCCCTTACACAGTCTGGAGGTGTGTTTGGGGTCATTGTCCTGTTGAAAAATAAATGTTGCTCCAACTAAATGCAAACCGGATGGAATAGCATGCCGCTGCAAGATGCTGTGGTAACCATGCTGGTTCAGTATTCCTGCAAGTTTGAATAAATCCCCAACAGTGTCACCAGCAAAGCACCCCCACACCATCACACCTCCTCCTCCATGCTTCACGGTGGGAACCAGGCATGTAGAGTCCATTCGTTCACCTTTTCTGCGTCGCACAAATACACGGTGGTTGGAACCAAAGATCTCAAATTTGGACTCATCAGACGAAAGCACAGATTTCCACAGGTCTAATGTCCATTCCTTGTGTTCTTTAGCCTAAACAAGTCTCTTCTGCTTGTTGCCGGTCCTTAGCAGTGGTTTCCTAGAAGCTATTTTACCATGAAGGCCTGCTGCACACAGTCTCCTCTTAACAGTTGTTGTAGAGATGTGTCTGCTGCTAGAACTCTGTGTGGCATTGACCTGGTCTCTAATCTAAGCTGCTGTTAACCTGCAATTTCTGAGGCTGGTGACTCGGATGAACTTATCCTCCGCAGCAGAGGTGACTCTTGGTCTTCCTTTCCTGGGGCGGTCCTCATGTGAGCCAGTTTCTTTGTAGCGCTTGATGGTTTTGGCCACTGCACTTGGGGACACTTTCAAAGTTTTCCCAATTTTTCGGATTGACTGACCTTCATTTCTTAAAGTAATGATGGCCACTCGTTTTTCTTTACTTAGCTGCTTTTTTCTTGCCATAATGCAAATTCTAACACTCCATTCAGTAGGACTATCAGCTGTATATCCACCTGACTTCTGAACAACACAACTGATGGTCCCAACCCCATTTATAAGGCAAGAAATCCCACTTATTAATCCTGACAGGGCACACCTGTGAAGTGAAAACCATTTCAGGTGACTACCTCTTGAAGCTCATCAAGAGAATGCCAAGAGTGTGCAAAGCATTAATCAAAGCAAAAGGTGGCTACTTTGAAGAACCTAGAATATAAGACATATTTTCAGTTGTTTCACACTTTTTTGTTAAGTATATAATTCCACATGTGTTAATTCATAGTTTTGATGCCTTCAGTGTGAATCTACAATTTTTATAGTCATGAAAATACAGAAATCTCTTGGAATGAGAAGGTGTGTCCAAACTTTTGGTCTGTACTGTATTTAAAAAAAAAAAAAAAAAAAAGTATTAAACATACTGTGCAAATACAAAAAAATGTATGCCTGTTCCCAGTACTACAATAGTGCCAAACTCTGCTAAAACTGAGCTATCCAAATGACTTAGAGGGTCTGTCACTAAATACAAGATACTAAATGATGTACATCATTTGATGCTCACTGTGCCTCTCATCAATTTGGTATTTTTATTTTTAAAATCTGTCCCCATTCAAAAGATATGGATGTTGGAATATTTTTGCAAGCTAGCTCTGATTTACCAAATGGAGGGGAACACTTTTTATTTTCTATGAGTAAAACAAAAGATTCCCACCCACTTGAAAATAGAGGCCAGTTTACATGTAATCTTCCAAGGACTGTATCTTTTGAATGTTTGGACAGATTTTTAGAATAAAATTGGAGAATCAAATGATGGCTTTTCTTGGTGGGGAGGTTCTATATAAGGTTGTCTTAATGGGACAACTAGATTATTATTATTATTATTATTAATAATAATAATAATAATAATAATAAATAATATTAATCAATTAGATTTTCAATTCATTGATCATAGAAGTGCATAACAAATATAACTGGCTCAATGGAAATGCATTTTTTTTTTTGAGCCAAAGACAAGAATGGCTACAAAAGTAATGATAAATATATAGGAAGTACTTATACTTCTACCTTCTGCTCAATCCACTCCTTGCGTTGCCTCTAAAAGCTGCAGCAAAATCTGAAAAAAAAAAAAAAAAAATGCATTTCCGCAATGTAGGGCTCAGCCTAGAAACAACTTTATTTAGCCACTTATATTTGGAGTTATGCACTTACGCAACGTGGGGCCTCAGCCCTAAAGAGCATTATTGAGTGCTGACTGCTATGCATGCCGCCAGTATAATGTACTATGTAGAAATAGGATGGCAAGAATAAGAAAGCAGGAAGAAAAGGAAAGGAAGCAAAGTAGAAGGAAAATAAATTGAAAAGGGGGGTGGAAGGAGGATGAGTATAAGGCTAGGGAGAGCAGAGAAGTAAAACTATTCAGATCATGTTTTTTACATCCATGCAAAAAACATCCGTTTTGTTTTCTGTCTTTTTTTTTTTTTTTTTTTTTATATAAACATTGATGTCTATCAAAAGGCGAGGAAAGCCGCAGGGCCTGATGACATCAGTGCAAGGCTAATCAAGACTTGTGGGGATCAGCTGTGTAGTATAATTACATATATGTTTAATATGAGCCTGAAGCAGGAAATAGTCTCTGAATTATGGAAATCTCCTTGTGTGGTACCAGTTCCAAAGAAACCTCACCCTATGGACCTCAACGACTACAGACCTTTAGCATTGACATCCCACTTGATGAAGATCTTAGAGAGATTGGTTCTCACACATCTCCGCCCTCTACGGAGCCCTGCTATGGACCCTCTCCAGTTTGCTTATCGGCCGGGCATTGGGGTAGATGATGCCATCATCCACCTTTTGCACAGGGCTCTTTCTCACCTGGAGAAACCAGGGAACACGGTGAGAATAATGTTCTTTGATTTCTCCAGTGCTTTTAACACCATACAGCCAGGGCTACTGAGAAACAAGCTGGGCCTTGCTGGAGTGACCCACCACCTCTCCAACTGGATCCTAGACTACCTCACAAACCGACCTCAATACGTGACAACCCGGGACTGTGTGTCAGATACCGTGATCTGTAATACGGGTGCATCTCAGGGTACAGTTCTCGCCCCTTTCCTCTTCACACTGTACACTGCAGATTTTTGGTGCAACTCATCTAGCTGCTACCTACAGAAGTATTCTGACGACTCTGCAATAGTAGGCCTCATCACAGACGATGATGACAGGGAGTACAGGGAACTGAACCGGGATTTTGTGCACTGGTGCCAGCGGAACCACCTGAAGATTAACGCAGGGAAGACCAAGGAGATGGTGGTGGACTTCTGTAAATGCAGATGCCCTCCTAAACCAGTGGACATCCTGGGGACGGGCATAGATATTGTGAACACCTATAAGTACCTGAGTATGCTCCTTGATAATAAGCTGGACTGGGTAGATCACATGGAGGTCTTGTACAGAAAGGGCCACAGCAGGCTCTACCTGCTTAGGAGGCTGAGAGCCTTTGGAGTTGAGGGGGCACTTCTTAGGACTTTTTTCAACTCAGTAGTGGCATCAGCCATCTTCTTTGGAGTGGCCTGCTGGGGAGCAGTATATCAACCAGGGACAGAAAGAAACTTGACAAGGTGATTAGAAGGGTCAGCTCTGTCCTGGGGAGCCCCCTGGACCCAGTGCAGGTGGTGGGTGACAGAAGGATACTGTCCATGGTGAGCTCCATGCGGGAGAAGAAGTCCCATCCCATGCATGAGACTGTGATAGCACTGGGCAGTACTGTCAGTGACCGACTGCTCCACCCTAAGTGTGAGAAGGAGCGCTATCGGAAGTCTTTCCTCCCCACCGCGGTTAGGCTTTTTACGATCAACACCGACCTAATTACACACACAGAACTGAAATAGCTTTTTGCCTGTTAAATCTCCCCCCCCCCCCTCCTCTGCTGCTACTTATCTGTCTGTCTGCTATCAATGTAATGCCTCTTACCTTGGAACATTCCTGTACATTTTGTATTTGTATCTGCTTATCTTTGCTGCTGTAACACACTGAATTTCCCCATGGTGGGACTATTAAAGGACTATTAATAATATTATTTTTTATTATTATTCTTATGTAAACGATGTAAAAAAAAAAAAAGGAATGTATCTCCAGAAAATGCCATTTTTAAGCAAAGTTTTTATGCTAAACACATTTTTAAGAAATTTTTTTTTTTAAATTTTCATTGCTACTATCTGTATTTTAAAATCATGTTGCACAATTTTCATTCTGGCCACGAAGTTTAATAATAAACTAACACTTGCCAATTCTTTGCAGCAGTTTCTTTCTTGTCTGCAATATAAACACAGACAGGGTTACAATATCATTTCACTGACCCATCATTATACCCACTGTTGACAATACATGATGTCACAGCTTATCTACCCCTCCCAGTACAGAGACCTCCCCTTTCAAGCTTGTTAGGACAACCAAATCGCAGTCTTGTCTGATGTGTTCTGAGTGTGGTTCGATGGACATGACTTCGTAAAGTCTGTCTTGTGCTTTTAGTCATGAGAGATTCTATTCTCATCAAATGCTCCACTACCCATTCCTAGAGTGTAGGTTCTTGTTTCGACTTTGTGTTGCAGAATTCTTATAAGGCCAGCAGTTAGTATTTGCCTGAAAATACAGTTTTAACCAAATCTGTACCGGGCCAATTTTCCTGGTTAAGGATCGGATACGTTCTTGGTGGGGGTTTTTTTGTGTACATGCAATTTTGAAGACTTTAACTTTTTTTTTTTTTTTTCGTTCAAGTTATTCAAATCATTTTTGCTTCTTTTTTCAGTGACACATAGATGTAAACAAAAAGGAGAGGAAACGTGTCTTTTTTTTCTTTTTTTTTTTTTTATAAATAGTACAAAATGCTATACAGTGGGGAAAAATAGTATTTAGTCAGCCACCAATTGTGCAAGTTCTCCCAGTTAAAAAGAAGAGAGGGCTGTAATTGACATCATAGGTAGACCTCAACTATGAGAGACAAAATGAGAAAACATATCTAGAAAATCACATTGTCTGATTTATTTTAATGAATTTATTTGCAAATTATGGTGGAAAATAAGTATTTGGTCAATAACAAAAGTTCATCTCAATACTTTGTTATATATCCTTTGCTGGCAATGACAGAGGTCAAACGTTTTCTGTAAGTCTTAACAAGGTTGGCACACACTGTTACTGGTATGTTGGCCCATTCCTCCATGCAGATCTCCTCTAGAGCAGTGATGTTTTGGGGCTGTCGCTGGGTAACACGGACTTTCAACTCCCTCCAAAGGTTTTCTAAGGGGTTGAGATCTGGAGACTGGCTAGGCCACTCCAGGACCTTGAAATGCTTCTTACGAAGCCACTCCTTCATTGCCCTGGTGGTGTGCTTGAGATCATTGTCATGCTGAAAGACCCAGCCACGTTTCATCTTCAACGCCCTTGCTGATGGAAGGAGGTTTGCACTCAAAATTTCCCGATACATGGCCCCATTCATTCTTTCATGTACACGGATCAGTTGCCGTGGTCCCCTTGCAGAGAAACAGCCCCAAAGCATGATGTTGCCAACCCCATGCTTCACAGTAGGTATGGTGTTCTTTGGATGCAACTCAGCATTCACGCTCCTCCAAACACGACGCGTTGTGTTTTTACCAAATAGTTCTATTTTGGTTTCATCTGACTATATGACATTCTCCCAATACTCTTCTGGAACATCCAAATGCTGTCTAGCAAACTTCAGACGGGCCCGGATATGTACTGGCTTAAGCAGTGGGACACGTCTGGCACTGCAGGATCTGAGTCCCTGGCGGCGTAGTGTGTGACTGACGGTAGCCTTCGTTACGTTAGTCCCAGCTTTCTGCAGGTCATTCACTAGGTCCCCCCCCCCCGTGTGGTTCTGGGATTTTTGCTCACCGTTCTTGTGCTCATTTTGACCCCACGGGGTTAGATCTTGCGTGGAGCCCCTGATCGAGGGAGATTATCAGTGGTCTTGTATGTCTTCCATTTTCTAATTATTGCTCCCACAGTTGATTTCTTCACACCAAGCTGCTTGCCTATTGCAGATTCAGTCTTCCCAGCCTGGTGCAGGTCTACGGTTTTGTTTCTGGTGTCCTTCCACAGCTCTTTGGTCTTCACCATAGTGGAGTTTGGAGTGTGACTGAGGTTGTGGACAGGTGTCTTTTATACTGATAACAATGTCAAACAGGAGCCATTACTACAGGTAATGAATGGAGGACAGAGGAGCCTCTTAAAGAAGAAGTTATAGGTCTGTGAGAGCCAGAAATCTTGCTTGTTTGTAGGTGACCAAATACTTATTTTCCACCATAATTTGCAAATAAATTCTTAAAAAAATCAGACAATGTGATTTTCTGGATTTGTTTTCTCATTTTGTTTCTCATAGTTGAGGTCTACCTATATGACAATTACAGGCCTCTCTCATCTTTTTAAGTGGGAGAACTTGCACAATTGGTGGCTGACTAAATACTTTTTTCCCCCACTGTATTCTGCTGGTTGTCACAGTTAAAAAGGGTTTTCCAGATTCACAATACTGATGGTTGATCAGCTAACCGAAGCAGATATGGCACTGCAACCTCTATTGTTTACCCCCATTTTTTCCACACTGTGCCCCCCATAAGGTCATAATAGACCTTTGGGGGGCATCTTAGCAGTATTTTGTTTTTGGTTGTTTTCCCCTGTAACTGGGGCTGATACATTTAGCCCCAGGTATAGGAGGAATGCAACCTTCTAACCTGAACTGCAGAGCTTATCTGAGTCTTATAGGACCCAGCAGCTCTTACAGTTTCCAGCTCCATAGTGGGCATGTGACCACTGGGTCAGAGTGGAGCCGCATCATGGCGGCTCCCATAGTTGCGTAGGAGTCTCAAATTCATTCCTTACAGATTCAATACATTAATTATTGTTACTCAATTACTTATCTGAACTACTATAACAATACCACATTACTATAATAATGCTCCCCTAAATGTTCGCCAGAAGTGGCATGACACAGCCAGTGGCCCCATATAGTAGGGTTCCCCATTGGTGCTAGCCTCACTAATCCTGGGTGCACTCTTCCCCTGTTCTGGGGCAGGAGTGGGAGTTGGCAGGGAGCATAGAGTTAAGTATCTCCTCCACACTCAGGCTGTCCTGAGCTTTCAGACTGCAGGCCTAATGTGGCCTACAAAGTCAGACAACTTTAGAACTGGGTTGGGGGCTCTTTTCTTCCCAGTTCTTCCGATACAGCTGGATTGGCAGAACCGGGGAGAAGGCCGCGAACTGCGTATTTGAGACCCCTGATGTAGAGGGTAAAGATGATTTGATAGCAGGACATTCTGGCCAAGTGTAGAGCATGGTGCCCACATCTGTCTTAGCTACTGCAGTCTTAAAGATATTTCAGTGTTTTTGTTGTCATACTTAGTAATGCATAATCTTGGCTTCTGCCGGTGCTTTTACTTTTCCTGTATTGTTGGTTAGTGGTAGGATGGCATCCTTGTATTATAACAGTTTGTGTAGCTCTATTGTCTATTTGCACACTTGAGTAAGTTAAAAGATTATTGATCCAGAAGCAGAACTGATAGCATTTCATCAACTAAGAATATTTTTCCCTAGCGTAACATAATTGGTTAATGTAACAATGTGTTACTCTAGTGCTGCTCTTACATTCAGCTTTCTGGATCAATACAAATAAGAGTGAGTTGGATATGTACATTATTGTATCTGTCTATAGGCATATGTTGATATGCTATCTTGCTGCCAAGCCATCTCTTCTACTTCCATCTCTTATTTTTTTTTAATGTAACACAGTCCTGTGGGACACAGCACAAAATCACTCTTCAGTATAAGGATGGACAGTGGCCACAGAATAGTTATGAAGTGCAACAGGAACTGTCATAGTCTAGTAATAAGCTTTCAGTTCTCATCTCAGACATTTTTATATATATGAACGGTCCGAGAACAAGGCAAGGTTGGAAGGGAAGCGAAAACAGACAGAGAAAAGGCCCATTGAGTGGCACTAGTAATAATTGTCCCTAAGCTGTTACTCTGGGATTATAGATTTCACATGTTATTTATGTCCCTGTTATCTGTAATATTTGCTTTGTGAAACTTTATTATTGAGAGAACCCATCCTTTTTATTTTTGAAGCTGTGCTATAATGCTATTTCACCTAGATGTTGTCTGCATATATATAAATATACCTCTCCCTTACCGTTCTCCTCATATTATTGCCTTATCTACTACTGTTCTGGCCGTCACCCTCTCCCTGCTGAAGGTGCTTTACCACATGGATGCTATCTGCTTTAGTCCACTGGTTGTATTGTCTGTGTGCTGAGACCGCATTAATCCCACCATTGTTGGCTGCATCTGTTTATGTCGAGGTGCATTTCTTTGCCTTTATTTGTTTTTTTGTGGCCTGATGATTGAATGGCGCTGCCTTCTGTTTCACTGTGTAGTTCAGGTAGATAGAACTATGCAGCGTGGCACTACTGGGAAATCTTGTGCCATAGTGTTTGTATATTATTAATTACTTACTTAAACACATGATAAATTGTCTTCAGCTCCTTTCCCAGATTGTTACACCTTCAGTTTATTTCCACATGTGTATGTGCTTCTGAGATCGGTGCATATAGACAAATTTAATTTTGCAATCAATTTTTTTTCTCTAGTAGTTAAATAGAAGACAAATTATGTATACAGTATCTTACAGAAAACTTTATTTTACTTTCTTTCATATTATTGCCCAAAACCACGCTATACATGGTCCATATCCTAAACATTTGTGGAATAAAAGTGTAGTCTTGCCTGGAAACCTTGAGCATGTTGTCTGGTGACCAAAGGCACTATATATTTATATAAATTATTTATTTATACAGGGCCCTACCCTCTTTTCAACCCCTTATGGACACTATGTACATTTTTTCTTTCTATGTGCAAATTTTATTTTTTACATGTATTATGCGATTGAATGAAGACTCCAATGAAGTGCCTGGATGTATTGTGTGTGTGTGTGTGTGTGTGTGTGTGTTTGCTGATTTTTGTCGTCTTTTATGTTTTAAAGGAAGGCTTACGGCCAGGAGACACTACTAGCACATTCTGTGGTACACCAAATTACATTGCCCCCGAAATCCTGCGTGGAGAAGATTATGGTAAAGAACCATCTAAACATACATACATACATACATGGGCACGTATTTCTGCTGATGATGATCACAGTATGACTGTGGCTTAGGCTATCTTCACATCCAGTTTTTTCTTATGTTTAGCATGTGCATTTGGAAAGCTTCTGATGTACAAGTTTAAGATGTTCATAGGCTTCATTTTTTAAACAGAAATTAAAAGAGCGTCCATTTGGCTTCTGTGTGATTGGTATACCTTGGGACATCAATGAAATAAGAGGATATTATAGCGTAGTAGACTACGTTACGCAATCCTTCTGAGTCCAGTGCGATAAGGTATCTGTTTAATTGAGGCAATAATATGCTATGGGTGACGATGTCACTGTACGGAATCTATCACCATCCTCTGTTGAATAGTTACCTTGGGGTGCTCCACTAATGGAAATGTCCATACAGTATATAGCAGCCTTCTGTCAGAGGTATAAATAGGGTATAATCCTCCAAACATATACCTACAACAAAAGGCTAAAATTAGTTGTGAAACCAGCCTTACGTAGGTTATGTCTGTGTTTTTATAGATTTTTTTTTTTTGTTATGTGAACATAGTTCTTTCTATGAATGTTTTTTAGATCATTTGAGAGAATATGGACGTATAATAAGATCAGCTGCTTGCCATGGTGACTTCCGTATTAAAAGGTTGTCTTTGATGAAAACATTCCATTAAGGGGAACATGATGTATGATCTGCAGGATGGTATAGAGCAGATGGAGCCGAGCAGTTTGATGCATTGTCTTTATGCTAGTTGTGATTTTTTTATAACTTAGATAAATCAGAGTTTGTTATAACAAACTGTTGAATTGGCAAGACATGTTGAATCGTATGGTTCACATCCTATATTTTAGGGACTTAAAGTATCAATGAAATGTATAGTATTCTGTATATAGGACCACAAACCTCTAGGGCACTGTACATGGGAAAACAGAGGATTAGTAAATAGCTAGCGAACATAGATAACACATAGATAATCAAATACTATAGATAATACAGACTTACCGATGCGAGACAATGACGAGGTTTCCAAAATCAGCAATATTAACATTACATAGTATGTGGTTTACTACTAGTGGAAGATTGGGAATTTAATCCAATTTTTTTTTCCTTCTACTTTATGCATGCTAAAGGTTTCAGTGTGGACTGGTGGGCACTAGGAGTCTTGATGTTTGAAATGATGGCTGGTCGGTCACCATTTGATATTGTGGGGAGTTCAGATAATCCAGACCAAAACACAGAGGATTTCCTTTTCCAAGGTATAAGCCTTGTACTGCTTTAGCTAATAAATAAAATAGTTGTGTATACCGTCATTTTACTGACCCTGATAATAAAGGGGATGCAGTGCTGGTGTAGTGTTGCACCCCCTCATTATTTCTTGCACCATAGTGCCCTGACCCCATTCAAGTAAATGGGCAGAGTTCAGTTCCCTGCATTAGCGGGAGCGCTGGGGTGCAGATACAACTTAGGAGATTCTATAAAATGGCTACTACACCAGAGCTCCTTTTCTATTGTTCTTAGGTTCTACCTTCTGGGGCCTCCACTAATCCTGTCCGTCAAAAGTGATAGCATGTCCTAGTGATAAAATGGGAAAATACAGTTAAATTGAGCTATAGAAGTTGGAAGATAATATTTAGCTTAAAGGTGCTGGCCACTTTCAGATCAATATTGAGAGACAAGTGTTATTGTTTGTATAATAAAAAGTTGTACAATTTTTTTCCAATATATTTTCTGTATCAATTCCTCAGTTTTTTTTTTTTTTTTTTTTTTTAGATCTCTGCTTGCTGTCATTGATTCTGTTACTACTAGTGTACTGACCATGGTCATGTGATTTACGGTCCATGGTCATGTGATGACCACACAGGTGCACAGCTCGTTACCAGGTAGATGTCTGATTACTGTGCTGTGACTGTAACGAGCTGTGCACCTGTGTGTTCACCACATGACCATGGACAGAATTTTAATCCACTAGAGGTAAGAAGAATGAATGACAACAAGCAGAGATCTAGAAAACTGTGAGGAATTTATACAGAAAGTATATTGGAAAATTGTACAACTTTTTATTATATGAGCAATAACTTTTGTCTCTCAATATTGGTCTAAAAGTGGCCAATCCCTTTAAGGTTTAGTGAACAGCCACAATTTGCTTTTAGTATGAGACCACTTTTAACTTCTGTCACAGATATGATTTCTGTCTGTAACTTAGTCAGCAAACATTATGTATTATATTAGTGAAATGTTTATTTCTATTAGAGGGAAATGTACTTATTTTTAGCTTCTTGGCATGATTAACATTTTTTTTTTTCCCAGTTATTCTTGAAAAACAGATTCGTATTCCCAGATCATTGTCTGTGAAAGCAGCAAGTGTTTTAAAAAGCTTTCTGAATAAGGTGAGCCTACCTTCCTAAGAACATTTGTCTCTTTCTAGTAACTTTGTGGGTATTTTCTTCTAAATTTTTCTTCTAAAACGCTGATTAGTTCATAGATAGATAGATATATATAGATATATAATTTTTTTTTTTTTCTCATGAAAAGCTTGGAAAATGTTTTAACCTATTCCATAACGCATGGCTGAAAAAATACTATTCTTGCCTAATGCTCGATAGTTCACAGTGTGGGACCGGTGAATATCTTCTATATCAGTGGTTTCCAGCTATTGTATAACTACAACTCCTATTATATGTTCAGTTTGCAGATGAGAGCTGTAGTTTTGCCAGTTTGGAGACCACTATTGTTTGGTGTCATGTACTAACGGGGCACTTCGGCAATGTCAGTACAAAGTCTGCTGGCTTTTCTAATGAAAAGTGGAGTTTTCCTTAGTGCATATTTATCAGGAATTTTCCTTTAAGTTTGTGTACACATTTTGTACATAGTTGTGACCTTCGTGTCCAAGGCTTATTTCTTTTTCCTTGCTTTATATATTTTGCTGTACTATTCTTGCTCAGTAAACTGATTTTGGTAAGAATGTGAATATGTTTGCAATTCTTTTTGTTATACACTTCAGGAACCAAAGGACCGCCTTGGCTGCCATCCACAGACAGGGTTCGCTGATATCCAGGGACATCAGTTTTTTTCGCAATGTTGACTGGGATATGGTAAATATATTTTGGTGGTCATTTATAGGACCCTTTCACATGAACAATTTTTTTTGTCCAAGTGCTGTCCTTTAAAAAAAAATAAAATAATAAAACAAAAATAAAATAAAAGGACAGCACATGGACAGAAAAAAATTGTTGCATGCACTATTTTTTTATTTTTTTAATCTTTTTCTCTACTTATATTGGCCATCCAACTCTTTGGGGCCATGAAGAAAATGAGACTGCCCACGGACATCATCCGTTTGCTGTTCTTCTTTTATCCATATTTCACAGATTCATTGTTGCGTGATGCTGAAATGTAAAGAAGTCATTATCGTCCTTTTTTTTGTTGCCCACAAAAAAAAAAAAAACACAGGTGGCACATGGATCAGACTTGAATCAAAAATAGAAATACAGTAGGATGCACAATGTTCATTATTTTATAGCCAACAAAACAGATAGTTTGTGTGAAATCAGCATTATCCACGTTTCTCTCCCCTCTCGTAGTAAACCTGTTCTTTTTACCTTTCTGTAGTAATGTAGTTTGTTTGTGATGTTCAATATAACAGCCTTTTCAGACAGACTATTAACAACAAATTGTTCACTATACGAGAACCTAAAATGTCTAATTTTATACTTCTGTGGCCCTGCCCTATGAAAGCATTATGTCTTAAAGGGGATGTGCAGGACTACAAAAATATGGCTGCTTTCTTCTTCTCAGGAAGTGACATCACGTCCGTTGCTCACATGGGCTTGCTGCAGCTGGGTCCCATTCATTTTAGTGGCACTAAATTTTAAGTTTACTATGTGACCAACAGACATGAGGTCACTTCCGGAGAAGAAGAAACCATGTTTTCTAGTCCTGCACAAACCCTTTAAATGGATTATGCTGAATAGCAAGGGTCTCAAAGGTATGACCTCACCTGGACAAACATGGATGACGTAACCTAAGGATTGGAGCGCTGTTCACAGGATTGTGGGGCTCCCAGTGGGCAGACTCCCACTGATCATGAAGTTATTCCCCATTGTGACGATAAGGAATAACTTCATAACTTGGTACAAACCCTCTAACTATATTTTCTTCCTATATGGCTGTAAATGTATCTAACAAGAACCATAGATATTTAGCTTAACATTTGTTTTATTTTAATTTCAGATGGAGCAGAAACAAGTGGTACCTCCCTTTAAGCCTAACATTTGTGGAGAATTTGGTTTGGATAATTTTGATGTCCAGTTCACAAATGAGCCGGTGCAGCTCACTCCCGATGATGAGTATGTTTACTTTAATAATTCTTGGGATCAAACAAGTAATTTTTTTTCCAGGGCCCACAACAAGAAAGCAAAGTTATCGCCTTCTGGATGTAGTAGCAAGAAAATGTAATGGCTCTCCTGCTGTCTAAGTTGGGGGGGGGGGGATCCCCATGAAGCAGCTTTCTGGCTCCATAGATGCAGGGCTTTTTCAGTTCCTCGACGATTAAGGGCACGAGATTTATAGGAGGCCTGATTTGGTACTTCCTGAGGGTCCTTTTAAAGGATGCAGTTGTAGGGTCAGCCTTTTATAGCATATTAAGTTAATATGCTTTAAAAGTCTGTGGTCAGAAAACCCTTTAAAGTTAAAATACCATGGTTGGTAAAAAAACGAAACAAAACTGTGCAATCTATCAAAAATGGTCTCGTAGAGACTTCGCTTTTTACACTGTGTTCCAAATTATTATGCAAAAAGTGTTTAGGCGTGATATGGTAAGAATTTTTTTGTCAGTTAAACTCATTGATGGTGATGTGTGTCAGGGCTCTTTATATCACTGAAAGCAATTGCAGACACTTGTGCTAATTAGTTTGGCAGGTGTGTCCAATTAAAGGCAAGACTACTTAAGAAGGCTGTCCCACATTATTAAGCAGCCTACATTTTCAGCCAAAATGGGAAAGAAAAAGATGTGTCGGCTGCTGAGAAGCAACAAATTGTGGAGTGTTTAGGTCAAGGCATGACTACAATCAACATTGCCAAGACACTTCATTGTGATCATCGCACAATCAAGAAGTATGTAGCTGATTCACAGCACACTCGTGTGCGTGCTGATAAGGGAAAATTGAGGACTCTTTCCAACAGGCAATTACGTCAGGTTAAAAGAGCAGCTTCAAAAATGCCTTGTCATAGCAGCAGACAAGTTTTTGAAGCTGCTGGTGCCTCCAACGTCCCCCGAACAACAAGATGCAGGGTCCTTCAGAGGTTTGCAGCTGTGCGTAAGCCATCCTGTCAACCTCCTCTATCCACTGCACACAAGCAGAAACGGCTCCAGTGGGCCAAACAATACATGAAGACTGACTTCAAAACTGTTTTGTTCACCGATGAGAGCCATGCAACGCTCGATGGTCCAGACGGATGGAGTGGAGGATGGCTTGTTGATGGACACCCCATGCAAACACGGCTACGGCGCCAACAAGGAGGAGGTGGAGTAATGTTTTGGGCTGGAATCATGGGGAGAGAGATTGTCGGCCCCTTTAGGATCCCTGAAGGGGTAAAGATGAACTCCATAATGTATGTGGAGTTTCTCAAACAGCACTTCCTGCCATGGTTCAAGAAGAAGAACCATGCATTCCGCAGAAAGATCATTTTCATGCATGATAATGCACCGTCTCATGCTGCAAATAACACATCTGCATCTCTGGCTGCTATGGGCATAAAAGGGGACAAACTTATGGTGTGGCCCCCATGCTCCCCTGACCTCAAGCCCATTGAGAACCTCTGGAGCATCATCAAAAGGAGTGTCTATGATGGCGGGAGGCAGTTCACATCTAAGCAACAGCTCTGGGAGGGTATTCTGTCCTCATGCAAAACAATTGAAGCAGAAACCATCCAAAAACTGACAAATTCAATGGACAGAGTTCAGAAGCTTCTTTCGAACAAGGGGTCCTATGTGCAAATGTAACATCACCTCGAATATAGTTTTGGCTTGAAAACTGTTTGATTTCAGTTTGTAATAACCTGCTAATGCTTAGAATTTCACAATGACCATTTTTTTGTTCTTAATAAAAATGAAAAGGTTGCAAATTCTGCTGTGCATAATAATTTAAAACATGCATTTTGAGTGTTTTTTATTTTTTTTTTTTAAATATACTGTTATCATAGGCAGTTTGTTCAAAAACCTTTCAATTATACTCAAATAGTTGATGACTGGAAAATTACAATGACTGCAATTCATATAGGTAATTTTGGAAAATATGAGAAAATATTATTTGCATAATAATTTGGAACACAGTGTAAAGAAGAAGGTAATCTGGAACTCTGGTGATAGCCATTATGGAACCCGCCTAGCCAGACCATTCTTGCACAGAGAAAGTAGCACTGCATGCTAGCTATACAAATAGGTGAATAATCGAAGTAGCTAGATCATGAACAGTACTGCATATGCTGCTTGACGTTACTTCTGTGCTTCGTACCATTTTAGGGTAATGCAAGTATAGGCACTTTAAAATGATAATGTTCCATTACATCTTAACTGATATAAGGAACATGCCACAAAATTGGATTCTGATACTCCATTTAGGCAGCAAAGGTTTATTCAGAATCACTCAGTGGGATACTGGGAATAAGATCTCAATGGCCTGAGTCACAGGGGGTTTACTTCTCCAAAGATTTTGTAAGGAACCCTACTGGTTGAACCTCTGCATCGCATTCAACCTTCAAAATCCTTTTTCCAATATACACAGGTAGCGCAAGAAAACAATATTTTACCTGTGAACTCAGCTGTTCAGCAATATAATATTCTCCTTCAGGGAAGGTGGTGGGAGGCAGGAGGAAGCAGTTTAATGAAAAATGGAGTAAAAGAAAACGGCTGATATGAAAACCTGGCTTATCAGACAAGTGAACCTATTAGGCGTTGTATATTGAGAATTACTAATAAAATAGATATGGATGTTTATTTATGAGATGAAAAACTAAACAGATATCTATATAACATACAGCATATAAATATACACATACATTCTCATATGCAACCTTAATATATTAAATATATTGGCTTCAGCTTTGCAATTGTGAAAACTTCAGTTTGTCCCAAGATGTATTGGTTTAAGTCTACACTTCCCAGTAAAATCCCAAATAACCCTGTTGGATAGCTACAAAATAACAATTTTATGTTTTAAGTAATGAAAAAATGTGAAAATTATTAAAAATAGCAGAGGGAGGTCTCAGCCGTCAGTATACATAAGGTGATTATCAGATAGTCCTTTGTTACGTCTTAGTGACACGACAGCGAAAGACGGCCGTGTGACAGCCGTTTTTAAAGCCATGAAGGTCTATGGAACTATTCACGTGTCATGTTTTTTTGACCGTTTGTCACGGCTGTCAGAAAAACTGACTTGCTGTATCTTTGTCTGTTTTGATGGACATAGAGCCATCTGAATAGACCATTAGACATTCATGGGTGTTAAAACAGCTGAGTGACAGTTAGTAAATTATGGCTTTTTTTTTTTTTTTTTTTTTTTTTTTTACGTCATGCGAGTTAAGCCCCTTCAACAGACTGACACAGCTTTTTGGGACCGTGTAAAACGCCACTGTTGTGTGAAAACGGCTTTCGACTGAGGACTTGGCCACTCTGATATTAACATTCTTGGAGACCTTATACAGGAAAATGCAGTTTCTCTCAGATTGCAGTTCTCTTGCAGACTTCAGCACGTTTTCATTTGTGTTCCCTATATTTTACAATGGCTCTTTAACCTTTTACCTTGGCAAGCCTTTCAGGGAATGTTACTGTGACGCATTCATACAGCATAATAATTCTTTATTGTGGGACCAAAACTTTTTCCACTTGATTTTTAGAATCTCCTGCATGCCTTTTAGTACACTATAGTAATAGCCAACTCCAAAACAGCTGGTAAAGTGTGTGTAGTTTGCACAATCTTATATAGCAACATGCGGGTCCTTTTTATATCTCCTGTTTAGTGGAGACAAGACTTTATTCTCCGTATGGAATCCATTCCATGTGGATTCTCTTTATAGATATACATAGTGTCCAGATTTGTCTAGATTCTGGGAACACCCTTTACACCAGTAATTGCTACTATTAATGAAAGATTGCATTTCTTTCCCATTTGATCTTGATAACAGCCCCCCTGCTTGGTGTGACTGTAGTGTATTTTACACTCCACTTTTACAGCTCATTACTGAGATTCTCTTTTTCTTGCAGGGATGTGGTAAGAAAGATTGACCAGTCAGAGTTTGAAGGTTTTGAATACATCAACCCACTTTTAATGTCTGCAGAAGAATGTGTATGATGGACACTACAGTTCTGTATGTCGCCGCTGCCCCTGCAGTTCTTGGGCCATATTCTATTGCACAAAGACCATTTCTATACTGGCACCCAGCCTGACCTACGGCCAGGCACTACTGTACACCAAGGACTCTATATCTGTTACTATAAAGCCATGCATTTAACATAAGGACATAAAACGTTCCAGCTGTCACACGCTCTAACCAGGATATGTGTACATTTTTGCCACCCCCCTTTCATGTTGTTATAGACTTTTGTTCTTGTTTAGACCTATTATATAGTTCAGTTCATGACATGGTTTTCTCTAAGTGGCAAATTTATCAATACCTGAATGTACTAGCATTTCAGCTTCTTTACTGGAATGACAATGAACTGTCTCTTAAATGAGATTGAGGCTCGGACCCTGACAGATATGGATAGATACCAAGCCTTTCAGGCCAGCAATGATGTGCCCTTTGGTGATATAAGTCTATTTCTTCCTAGCCTAATAAATGGGGTACGCATGTATCAGGCATCAAGTTGAGAAAATATGATTATAACATAAGTCCTCATTATTGTATGATATTTTGGGCTTTTTAATTTGTTGTAAATGTCTCACATATATATGAGTGTCACAAGTAATGTTCATCTGTGCAGGTATTGTGTGTCCATTGTATGTAATACCTGTTTGTTACAGCTCTGTATAAACTGCTGACCCGGAAAAGCAGGGCTTGCAGTTGTGTTTCCATTTACAATGAAAATAACATGAATTTTATTTCATGTGATGGGTTCATAAAGGGAACACTACGAGGACAGTGAGTTTATTGTAAATCTATATTGGTGCCAAAATCACTACTGATGTATGTTTTGTGGCATACGTGCTGCATGCCTTTCTTAAGTGAGCTTATTATATCAATGGCTATGTTTTCTCGTTCTGGGGAATCGACTTATAACCTGCATTCTGCATTTTTATAGCAATGTGTTCCTAGAGCTAGATAGTATGCACTTATTACATTCATTGGCCCATTTTGGTAAAGAACCGTCACCATTTTCACATGTGCTTCAATTTTCATGTAAAGCTTATATAAGCTGTCTCTCAATGAATGTACAAAGATGTTCTGTTTTAGTTGAGAGGTCTGGTTATTACTAGGTTTGCAAACATTGGCTATACTGTGTATTAGTGATGGAGAATGCAAGCAATGTCAGCATCATTACTGTGCACAGCATGTTGGATTTCTGGTCTCTGACTACTTGGGGGAAGGGAAGTGTTCCCATCCAACATGGTATTTTCTCCATTTTAATCTGTCAGATTTCCAGCAGAAGTGCTAATGAGTTTCCCTAAATAGTGCCACAGTTCCTAGACAAGTGCGGCATGCTGACTTCATTAAAGCAACATTAATAAACATACTTCGTACATGACAAGCTTTCTAAATTCCTAACATTTTGTTTGCTTGGTCACAGCCTTGTAAGAAAATAATTTTGATGTGCTAGGGTGGGACTAACAACCAAGTACATAACTTGTCAATAGACAATACTACATTGCACCTTCATGTTGTGAATGAGGGGGTGCACATTTAACTGCCTCTAAAAATGTATTGAATAAGCCTGTTTTACTTTTAATCCATTAGTACGTGGCCCCGCACCCATCTTGTGATGCAGTTACACTGATGATAAATTATCACAAATCTGTAATTCTTGCAGCATGTGGATAACCTGTACTTTTTAGAAGCTCTGATCGTCGGCTACTGTAGGGGAGGTAAACGTGAGCAATACCACAGAAGATTTTATCTTAAGTCTTTATATATTTTATCTGAATGATATAATGTGATGCATACAACCTCTTGAATATGCTACTGACAGAACAGACCTGAGTGACCTTTGATGCTCCTGAATTGCCGCATACATATGAGCCTTTCAACCCATGCCAGATATCACCAACAGATGCCTGTATGTTAATGGACTGATGTTATTGATAATCTTGTCCTCCTTATTTTTTTTGTTACCGTTTTTATTCTTTTATATTTTAAGTATCTCTTATTACTTTTTTTCTTGTTTTTTTATGATACTTAGTAGAACATATGTGGGATCATCAGTTTGTGTGTTTTTTAACCTGTTGCACATTTTTTTTTTTTTTTTTTGTACAAGTAATGAAATTGATATTTTGGGGATTCCATAAGTGCCACTTTTCCCCCCCTCAAGTATTCTCTGTACAGTTTCATATGGAGCTGGCACAGCCAAATTTAACATGACATGATCGAAAGTGTGGGAGACCACTTCATGCAGCACTGTTCCATCAAATTTGCTAAAATTTTTGACACAAGCTGTAAAAGGTGTGATGTGAGCACAGCCTAAAGCTGGCCATGCACATTACATTTTTGTCGTCTGAAATGGCCAATTTTGGCCAGGGAGTGGCCATGTAGATGCTGAAACTGACAAACTGATGCAAAACAAACGTTTAAAAGAGAGCCGGACAGAAAACTGATACAAAATAATACATGGAGAATGGATGTTTAAAAACTGAGTTTTATCCATTTTTAATGTCCCTTTTTTTTTTTTTAAATATAAAACTAGTGTGCATGTTACCTAAGGCCTTATTCACACCACAGAGAAAAACAAGCATGTGACACATTTTTTTTCATGTCTCTTTTTTTTTTGTTTCATTTTTTTAACAGCTAAACTCTCCCTGATCAGGCTGGTGGAATCATTCATGTGAACAATCCCATCACTGATCAGGTGGCCATTAGAAATCTAATGTGTATGGCCACCCTAACACACCAGAGGGAAGTGTCACTCCACTTTTGTCCCCTCAATATTGGATAATTCTAAAATGAATAGGTATTTTTTTTTCTCCTGACATTATTTACGCTTGTGGGTAAGATCTAAATGTTGATTTCAGGGTATTTAAGAGTGTTGTTTTTTTTTTTGTTTTTTTTTCTACCACTTGAGCTAAGAGGACTGGAATCCTGGATATAATAAAAATAAAGGTCTTGTATAGTGCGACATGTTTAGATGTTTTTACTTTACGTGCAGTCCATTGTTCTACTGTTTCATAAAAGCTGTACCCTGTATCCCTTGTCTGCATGTAGTAATGAAACACAGCAAATGACATGAAATTAAATTGAAGTTTGGCTTTCTTTTAATAAAATGTTTGTATGAAGTCTGAGGTTACATATTTATCACAACTGTGCACAAAAGGGATAACCTATTATGAAAAGCTGAATGATATGTCCTTCACTACCGAATGCTGCAAATTGTCTATTATACATACAGAAAAGATGTTTTACTTTTATTCACGTCATAGATGCCCTTTCTGTTCCTGAGTAATTAAATTCTTTATTATTAAAAACTTTTGTCTGATAACGTTATATGGAAAAAATTATTGGTAGAATTTAAGTAGTACATCAGGGAAATTCATGTTTTTTTGCTGTGGCACACCTGCAGGAATCCCGTCGGCAGCTTTCAACTTTTACATTGCAGTGGTTGAAATCTGCTGGTAAAACCAGCATTGCAGGTCAATTTGCACTGTAGGTTTTAGTCACAGCGTCCGCATTTGATTAGATTTATGCTGCAACTGTAGATCGCAGCAGGATATCTGCCAGGGACTGTGTGGCTGCAAATGCACCTAGTGTGTTCCCAGCCTGAAAGGGATTGTGTTTCCAAAAATTGCCTATTTTTAAACAAAGTTTAAATCATGAATCATGTTAAAGGGAATCTGTCAGGTCAATCTGGGACACTAAACCCCAGGTCTATAAGGACTTGTGGGTGGTTTAGTGTCCCAAATCACCCTGTTGTAATGCAATCCGCAGGCGCATTAAAAATAATAAAAAAAAAAACCTTTATACTTACCTAGAGAAGGGTCAACGCTGTTAAGCAAGAACAGTCCGGCTTATTCATGAGATTCTTCGTTGGCACCTGTTCTTCAGTGAAGCCGAAGATGGACACCCCGGCTTCACTGCGCAATTTCGGGGCGTGTGCACTGAAGCAGAGGTCTACTCCAATGGCTTCATTGAAGAACTGCGCGGGCATGGGGATTACAGCAGCAGGGTGAGTATAAAGCTTTTTTATTTTTAATGCGGCCATGGATTACGTTATAACAGGGTGATTTGAGACAGTAAACCCCAGGCCCATATGGACGTGTGGGTGATTTAGTGTTCCAAATTGCCCTGACAGATTCCCTTTTAAAAAAATTTGATTTTGTTTTTTTATTGTGCATGTTCCTATCTATATTAAAAAAAAAAAAAAAAAAAATATATATATATATATATATATATATATATATATATATATATATATCCTATATTCTGCCATTTTCACTTTGGACACTGAGCCTAATAGACTGCCAATTGTCAACTCAGGGTCGGTTCACACATGGGCGGCCCTCGGGCGGCCCGCCGGTGTCCGCCCGCAAATCCAACCTAAATGTCTGTAAACTGGATAGGGAAAGGTTTGCGGCGACGCTTTGCTTAAAACCCCATTCACTTGAATGGGTTTTTAAAGCAATGCGCTGGTGTGTGCTTACACCCTCTGCGTTGCAAGCCATTTTTTTTCGCTGGAAACAAAGTCGGACATGCAGGACTTTGTTTCTGACGAAAAAAACTGGTTTCCGCGGCGCAGAGGGTGTAAGCACACATCCGCGCATTGCTTTAAAAACCCATTCAAGTGAATGGGTTTTTAAGGGGCAAAGTGTCGCAAACTTGGGTTTCCCTATCCAGTTTTCCAACATTTAGGTCGGATTCGCGGCGCAGACGGAGTGCTGCCACAAGTGTGAACCCACCCTCAGTAGGGGTTTTCTTTGCAGCATTCATTATTTATATCAGAAACAAGACAGACAAGATAACAATAGAAGATAACTCCTATAGTGCCCCATCATTACATCCACTACTCCCAATAGATGTCACAGCTTATCTGATCCTGCTCCCTGCACAGAGTATGCCTAGAAAACTCTCCCATAGACGCCAGTCTATTGCTGTATGTGGCCATGGCTATGCTATAAAGTAGATCACTAAATGTTAAGAGTGGAGGAGATGGCAGCCCCTATAACCATGTACAGAAAATAGAAAAACTACAGTCTGCAAATAAAAAAATCAGATTAGTAAAAATATATATTTCACAAGAAGGTTTAAATAAAACATCGGTGATTTCATTCCTTTTTAAGCTGCGTTCACAGGTCAGTGTTATGGTTAGCTAACACCACAATTGGAATGTAGGCTCAAGATGTATACACTGTGTTCCAAATTATTATGCAAATAATATTTTCTCATATTTTCCAAAATTACCTATATGAATTGCAGTCATTGTTTTTTCCAGTCATCAACTATTCGAGTATAATTGAAAGGTTTTTGAACAAACTGCCTATGATAACAGTATATTTAAAAAAAAATAAACACTCAAAATGCATGTTTTAAATTATGCACAGCAGAATTTGCAACCTTTTCATTTTTATTAAGAACAAAAAAATGGTCATTGTGAAATTATAAGCATTAGCAGGTTATTACAAACTGAAATCAAACTGTTTTCAAGCCAAAGCTTTATTCGAGGTGATGTTACATTTGCACATAGGACCCCTTGTTCGAAAGAAGCTTCTGAACTCTGTCCATTGAATTTGTCAGTTTTTGGATGGTTTCTGCTTCAATTGTTTTGCATGAGGACAGAATACCCTCCCAGAGCTGTTGCTTAGATGTGACCTGCCTCCCGCAATCATAGACACTCCTTTTGATGATGCTCCAGAGGTTCTCAATGGGGTTGAGGTCAGGGGAGCATGGGGGCCACACCATAAGTTTGTCCCCTTTCATGCCCATAGCAGCCAGAGATGCAGATGTGTTATTTGCAGCATGAGACGGTGCATTATCATGCATGAAAATGATCTTTTTGCGGAATGCATGGTTCTTCTTCTTGAACCATGGCAGGAAGTGCTGTTTGAGAAACTCCACATACATTATGGAGTTCATCTTTACCCTTTCAGGGATCCTAAAGGGGCCGACAATCTCTCTCCCCATGATTCCAGCCCAAAACATTACTCCACCTCCTCCTTGTTGGCGCCGTAGCCGTGTTTGCATGGGGTGTCCATCAACAAGCCATCCTCCACTCCATCCGTCTGGACCATCGAGCGTTGCATGGCTCTCATCGGTGAACAAAACAGTTTTGAAGTCAGTCTTCATGTATTGTTTGGCCCACTGGAGCCGTTTCTGCTTGTGTACAGTGAATAGAGGAGGTCGACAGGATGGCTTACGCACAGCTGTAAACCTCTGAAGGACCCTGCATCTTGTTCGGGGAACGTTGGGGGCACCAGCAGCTTCAAAAACTTGTCTGCTGCTATGACAAGGCATTTTTGAAGCTGCTCTTTTAACCTGACGTAATTGCCTGTTGGAAAGAGTCCTCAATTTTCCCTTATCAGCACGCACACGTGTGTGCTGTGAATCAGCTACATACTTCTTGATTGTGCGATGATCACGATGAAGTGTCTTGGCAATGTTGATTGTAGTCATGCCTTGACCTAAACACTCCACAATTTGTTGCTTCTCAGCAGCCGACACATCCTTTTTCTTTCCCATTTTGGCTGAAAATGTAGGCTGCTTAATAATGTGGGACAGCCTTCTTAAGTAGTCTTGCCTATAATTGGACATACCTGCCAAACTAATTAGCACAGGTGTCTGCAATTGCTTTCAGTGATATAAAGAGCCCTGACACACATCACCATCAATGAGTTTAACTGACAAACAAAAAAATTCTTACCTTATCGCTCCTAAACACTTTTTGCATAATAATTTGGAACACAGTGTACATGCAACAGAAGTTTTGCATGGATGCTATGTAATGTCATCTGTTACCCATAGAGATCAATTTAAAAATAAATTATACAGAGTGCAACTGCAAAAAAAAAAAAAAAGTATAGATTAACGCAGTTTGCTGTACTTCTCTATACAATTGAAAAAAATGGTATACCACCAGGCAAATAAAAGTATTAAGATATACACTGGGAGTTTTCCTGCAGTGTGTACTAAGCATAACATAGTGAAAAAATATAATGGAAAGATTTACATCTCTTCCATGTTTTTGATTTAAAATTGCTCATGTAAAACACTGCATCGTGTAAGTGGTCTAAATGTAGATAGATTTGCTACATAATGTTTGCTAGATATGTCACCACTTGCTGATTTGGGTGTACAAGTGCAGAGACCCCTCACCAATCACAAAGAGATGCCTGTGCAGTAAGGACTGATGTTGCACTGTGCTGGGAAAAATTTAGGAGGTATAATAATAATAATACATTTTATTTATATAGCGCCAACATATTCTGCAGCACTTTACAATTTGTAGAGTTCAAGTATAGACAGACAGAAAGATACATTACAGAAAAATAGTCAATTCACACAATGGGACTGAGGGCCCTGCTTGCAAGAGTTTACAATCTGAGGTAGAGGAGGTGATACAAGAGGTAGCAGGGGTGGCATAGGAGGTAGCATTGCTTATATTGTGGTCCAGACGTTTTTGTTATAGAGGTTACTTTCATTACACACACAAAAAAAAAAAGAATGAGCTGTCACCAGTCAGTGTCCTTTAATGTGCATATGGTGTCTGGATATATAAAGTTACAGTCTGATATGGCAAGGGGAAGAGGTTAGGGGTATTGTGGTACTTCACAGATTACCCCTCACTCTAGCGATTGGTGGGGATTCTAGTGGTTGGACCTCCACCAATTAAGAAGCAACCGCATTTCCTAGTAATGAAATGTAATTTGCTTTGTCTATTTTAGACTTTTGCTTTTTGGTAAATGTGTCATCATCTATAAGCTTTAAATGATGTGACATGTCAAAAGTGTGTCTTTTGGCACATAGTTGGTATATGGTTTTGAAAAATGTAGTAGAGCAGGGGTCGGCAACCTATGGCACGCGTGCCACTCTTGGCATGCGAGGCATATTTCCCTGGCACGGCAGCGGAGTCCTCACCCAGCAGTTTCGATCGGACCAAACACGTCCGAAACGAAACTGCTATTATTCTACTGTGGGGTCTCTTCAGACCCCGAGTATAATAAGCGGAGCCCCCGGGGAGGTAATGAAACATAAAAAACAATGTTAACTCACCATTCCACGCTCCGCAGCCGCTGTGTACTCTTCAGGCGCTTCTGCCTGAAGTCAGCTGACAGGGCCTCAGGGGTCGCGTCTGCGTCTGACGTCATTACGCATAATGACGCGACGTGACCCCTGAGACTCAATGAGCGGTCGCTCACTACAGGCAGAAGCGCCTGAAGATACAGAGCGGCTGCGGAGCGTGGAATGGTGAGTAACATTGTTTTTTTTATGTTTCATCACCTCTCTTTGCCCTCTACTTATTATACTCTGTGGTCTGAAGAGACCCCACAGTATAATAATAGCTAGTGAGTGTGCAGGGGCCACTATAGAGCATAATACCGTGTGCAGGGACCACTATAGAGCATAATACCGTGTGCAGGGACCACTATGGGACATATACCGTGTGCAGGGGCCACTATGGGACAAATACCGTGTGCAGAGGCCGCTATGGGACATATACCGTGTGTAGGGACCGCTATGGGACAAATACTGTGTGCAGAGGCCACTATGGGACATAATACCGTGTGCAGGGACCACTATGGGACAAATACTGTGTGCAGAGGCCGCTATGGGACATAATACCGTGTGCAGGGACCACTATGGGACAAATACTGTGTGCAGAGGCCGCTATGGGACATAATACCGTGTGCAGGGACCGCTATGGGACATATACCGTGTGCAGGGACCGCTATGGGACATAATACCGTGTGCAGGGACCGCTATGGGACATATACCGTGTGCAGGGACCGCTATGGGACATAATACCGTGTGCAGGGACCGCTATGGGACATATATACCGTGTGCAGAGGCCGCTATGGGACATAATACTGTGTGCAGGGACCGCTATGGGACATATACCATGTTGCAGGGGCCACTATGGGACATATACCGTGTGCAGAGGCCGCTATGGGACATAATACCGTGTGCAGGGACCGCTATGGGACATAATACCGTGTGCAGGGACCGCTATGGGACATATACTGTGTGCAGAGGCCGCTATGGGACATATACCATGTTGCAGGGGCCGCTATGGGACATATACCGTGTGCAGGGACCACTATGGGACATTATTCTGAATAACGGTGTGTTCTCTATATTAAGGATGTGTTTTTGCACAGAAAACTCAGGCTTTGTTTTTTTTTGTGCAAAAATGCACCAGTTTTACATTGAATGAAAAAGTTCCAAATATAGCTGCATCCAGATATATAGTGTGTTTTCACCATAAGACTGCCACCATATGGTGCTCTTGGACACATTTACCACTAATTGGGGGCTGTACATGGACTTTCATTGCTTCTAATCAGAAAGTACAGAAGCGTCCCAGGAAATAGCAGTAAACGCATGTGTCCTAAAGCATCTGGTGGCAGCACTTCTGTGTTATGGTTTTTGGTATATGACTTTAGTTTAGGGGTCGTCAGACTTACAATTATTGACCGGCACTCCGAGTACCTCATCTTTGATTTTTTTATTAAAATCGGCACGCCGAACAAAAAAGGTTGCCTACCCCTGTAGTAGAGTATACTTCTCAATAGAAAAGGTTCTACAAAAATGTACACTGCTTCTATATATGCATAATTTTTTTTTATACAGAATAGCCTATTGGCAAATTAAGTAAATGCAATTACATTTAAAAAAAAAAAAAAAAAAATTACTGGTATTTTTCAAAACGTCGCATTCTTTAGGATTGACGGGTGTGTTTTTTTTTTGTTTTGTTTTGTTTTTTTTTTCCAGAAGTTTTCCTACAGCAATAAAAGCACCAGAAAAACAGTAAAAACTGAACAAAGAAATGCCAATGTAAAAAAAAAAAAAAAAAAAAATTACCAAAAGGACTACCTAATGTTTACTTTTTTTTTTTTTTTTTTTTTTTTTATGGATATTTTCTCTTAAATCCAGGGGGAATTAAGACACCAGTCTAAATCAATTTCCCTACTGGTGCAGAAATGCTCCGGATATATTTTAGGCAGCTCCAGCCTCTTGATAATGCTGGTGCACCTCAGGAGGTCCTATGTGTCAGACTTCAAGCTGTGACAGCTAGATTTCAGTTATAAGTCGCACCAATTTTCTGGTATGTGTTATACAGTATTAAATCTGATGAGTTGAGGCAGAAAGGGAGCAAAGTGGTGCAACTTGGAGTCATGTGCCAAAGATGCGCCAGTTCTGTGCAGTTTTCTGATTCCCGTCCTGAGTCCATGAACCTGGGCTCACAATCCTTGTCACATTACAGAGTTCTAACAAGTATCACTTGCACTTGGTGGCTTCTTATGATAATGAGGATCGTTAACTTTAATTTCTACTAATTGGTTTGTTCTTCTGCTCGTGTGTTCAGAATGAAGATCACGAATTATAAAAATAGCTGCAAAAGGAACATCCAAAGTCAGTTCAGTAGAAAAATGTATTGTTTGTCTTTTGCACCACATGATTTTGTAATGAAGCATTGGTTTACTGACAGCTACAGTCTCCATGTGTTTGTCAGTATACAACCCAAAAACGGCTGTGGACATTCTACAAGTTCTCACTTCTCCTTTGTGAGGAAACTACAGTCCCCTGAAAATCCTATATGAGCGTGGTGAGATCAAATGCAATGCAGGTGTTGCTGTGGATGGGAATAGAAGCCTAGAAGATCTGTCCCTGCACTACCAGCTGATGGTTAAAGAAGCAAAGCTTTAACCACAGAAGGTGAATATTCATAGACATTCATTTTAAAAAGGGTTTCATACAAATGTGGTCCTTCTCTAGGTCATTAAGGCCCCTTTGCAACAACCAGCAAGTTTGTAGGTACTGGATTTCTAATGTTCCTCCTTACCATTACATATATTACTGTGATGTAAATATATATTTTTTTTGTTCCTCAGGGAATACACTGTATAGGGGCCACTGAAGAGACAGATTTGACTTAGAACTCCTACACATTATTAAACAGTGCTATTAGTACAGAAACATATTACCTTTCAGTTATGTGAAGTTTCTTGCAGCTGCTCTATTATTAGTAGTATTAGTAATGCATTACCATGCACTGATATATGCCACAGCTCCACTGCACATTAACATCAAAATGTGCTAATTCTTTACATGCATTCACACACACAAACACGCAACAAAGTTCAAAATAAATGAAATCTTCTCTTAAGGTTCTTTTCACATCTATGCTAGTATTTTTGTTTCTTGGTACTATTATAGGAATATAAAAGGAAAAAAAGATTGGAAGTGTGAAAACTGTTCCATGATGACCAAGGCCACCCAAGTAACATGGCGTACCTGGCTTTTTTTTTTTTTGTTTAAATGGAATCTGCAATGAAGCCTCTGGTAAGGATGTGAATATAGCCTAACCATGCCAGAGTTAGACTCGTTTCTTCAGTATGTATCTATTGATAAGTCCATTAATCTCTGATGCATGGACCCTTACATTAACATGGTAGAGAGAATCCATATATGTAACAGACCAATATGTTCTGGAGCGGACTTTGTACACATGCTTGCCAGTGGTATATAATATAAGATCCTATATCTTATCAATAGAATGGATACAGTCTACACCCCTTCACTTTTTCCTGTAGCTTGCGTTCCATTTCGTTACTTGATGAAAAAGAAAACAAAACAATAAAGCAGGTCAATGTCAGTCCTGAGTTTGAGAACAGTGAAGACAAATGGGGGATAAAATATGACATTCTCATGGCATCCTGACCCTTGTTTTCTGAGCTCAGACATGTCCTTGTCACTACACACGGTGGTGCCCATTAGTAGAGAGAGAACACATCAGCAGTAGGTTTTCTTTGGTAATTGGTATCACTGTGACAATGGATGGGTAACAACATAATGTTTTATTGCTTGGAAAGGTTGATTCAAGACAAATGGGGCTTATTGTACAGAAGCTTGCTATTTCCATGTAATGATGACAAAAATGCCTTTCCAAAGATATTGATAGTGAACAGTCTGACAATAATGAGGTCTCATGCATTTCTGTTAATGTATGTGAATGCTGCTAAATTTATTGAATGCTCTAGGGAATGTTCTACATAATAACATGGCATCAGAGGAACTGACAATATGGTTGAAATGCTTCTATGTCGGAGAATCTGTTCTACTCAAAGCATGGAAGTTGCCTACGCAGATAGGAAAAAGCTTAGCAAATAATCCTAATTCAGTAGAAACATGTATAGCACTTCTCTACAAGGTAAGTATGGCTTTAGCTCCAAATGTCTTGTAGGAGACCAAATTAAAATTAATGGTGTTTTCCAATTAAAAACTAAAACATTGAAGCAGAAATCCCTGGGTTGTCATTGTATATGAATTTTCATTACTTTCTATTTAGCTATTACTAAATTATACAGGTCTAGCCAATGATGAGATTCCACTTGTGGCAACCATTAATAGCATCTATTACAGTTATTTAGTCTGTGAAGTTTCCATCTTTCCATAGTAAATCAAACTTGTCAGGCCATATCTTTATGGACCTTGCTTTGTGCTCTGGGCACAGTCATAATGAAAGAGAAAAAAAAACCCTTCCCTGATCTGTTGGTACAATATTAGCAGCATAGACTTGTCTAAAATGTGTTTGTATGCTGTAGCAATAACTTTGCCCTTCACTGGAAATTAGAAACCTAGTCCAAACCCCTATAATAAACTTTACAGTAGGCGCTATGCTTTATTTTTAGATAGTATTCTATGACCTTCCACCAATCTAGATTCATCCATGAGACCACCATTGAAACGTAATGCATTACTCCAGTAACAACATTTCCACTACCACCATCCCAGCCTACATGTGAATTTGTGCATGGTGATCTTGGGCTTGAGTTTAGCTGCCAGACCATAATAACTCTTGATGCTTCAGATCCTCAAGTCTTGTGCTGATGTCACTGCAAGGAAAAGTTTGGAACTCTGTATTGAATGCAACAGAGGATTATCATATTTTATGTGGTACTAGGGGGGCAGCCTTGCTGTAGGAGTTTGGCTGGTCTACTTCTTCATGGCTAAACTGTTGTTACTTCTAGACACTTCTACTGCTCACTAATAATTTCACGAACTGACCTATTGGTAAAGTTGGCAAACTATGACCGTGCCACATTTAAAGTCATTGAGTTTTTCAATACAACTTTTTTTGTATGGAGATGCATGGTTGTGTGTTTGATTTTATTTATTTATTTCCTTTACTTATATAGCGCCATCATATTCCGCAGCGTTGTACATGCACCTTGTTGCATCGATTCCAGCTGAAATACAAACATTTGGAGGCGTGCATATACTTTTGGCTGTATAGCATACCTTGTGTTAAGAATTAAGATATGCACTATACAAAAATTGGGATATAAGGTGTCTCCACATAAATGCTCTATTTAATTAATTGGAATGACAGATACTTACAATGCCCATATAATACCACCAAACAGTCTGCAGGTCAGAAGAAAGGAAAACAGTGCTGTTCCTTGAAGAATGTTTTCTCTGAATACACTTTTGGCCCTACCTTCATGGTGTACATGGTCATCCTTGGAAATACATTTTTTCCTCTGCATTCCACCATGCTGCTCCTACAAATAGTGCAACAATTCTTGGCAGTATGTTTAACAGATTTGTGGGAGATCCCTTTTATTTCATGGATCCATTGACCACTATGGGTGAATCAGGTCAGTAAAAACAGACCCAAGAGGCCAATCTATGACAAAGTGGAGCATGGACTGAGGAAAGACCTCAGTCTTGTAGACTGGGCTCAAGTCCTGAAAAATAGGTATACCTGAAGATAAATGGGGGGGGGGGGGGTTAAGATATACTCCATGAATCATGGAGTATATTTATGCCCTCTAGTAACAAAATGTTCAGGAGTAGAAGGAAACACTGAAAATAATTTGAGAAAACAATAAGTATTGGAGGCTGAGGGTTCAGACAAAGCATTCTAGGCTTACAAAGAGCTGATATAAATGTGAAAATGTTACAAAGCTTCAGTAAAAATAAATCCTAAACATTTTTATACATATGTAAATGTCAAAAAGAAAAAAAAATCTGTTAATATCAGCCATCTAAAAGATAGCTGTAGAGGGCAGAAGGAAGGCTGAGATATTAAACTCAAACTTTTTTTTTTTTTTACTCCACGCCATATTATTAACTTAACACAAGAACTACAGCTGCATCTGAGCTCATTAAGTATTAATAAAGACATTCATCCATGGGTATTTAGGGATCTGAGCTTGGTTATTGACATGCTGTTGTATCTCATCTTCTTAGATTCTCCTTTAACAAGTCCATTGCCACAAGATAAGAGGATGGCTGATGTTATGCCAATGTTTAAAAAGATAAAAGTGTGGCACCCTGCATCTGTCATCCATTAAGTTTGACATGTATGTGATGTATATCATAACTGACAGAGGTCCCACTGCTTCACCAAATCTGTAAGGCCACCTCTAAGGGCACTGTCTAAGCAGACTCTTCATTGTTCATCCTTTAACCCCATAGGAGGATCTGGACCTTGCTGCAGGGAGACCACTGGGTCACTGTCTTCTGGAGTGGTCCAGGCAAGTCAGAGACTATGGTGCAGCATAAAGTCAGTGTGTGAATAAAGACTAAAATCATAGCAGACCACATACATGCACAGAAAGTATGGTAACTGGTACCAGAAGTACGGATTCAGATACAGGCCGGAAGCCAGAACAGCAGGTTGCTGAGGCACTTACAATACTCAGGAGCCTATAGCAAAAAATAAGAAAGCAGGAACAGTGGAACTTAGGACATACAACACAGAATCCAGAAACTAGAGCAATGCTCAGACATACAGACAGAAAGATATATGTCCAAATAGGAGATCATGACAAACAGGAATCCAGGTAGAAAGTAGAGCATTGCTCAGACAGGAAGTGGAAAGAGAAGCAGACTTTATACACGCAGACTGGCTGAGATTGGCAGAAACTAGCTTGCAGGTAAGCACACTAATTCTAAAAGAAACAGTAGTTCACCCAGGTGGAAAGTCTGTTGGGAAAGGTGTATGTCAGTAAGCGCAGTGCATGGGTGCTATAGTGTGTTTTAACTCCACCACTCCAACCTGACCATCTGAATGCAACCTTAATATATGGCACATGGGGTTACTAAATTTAAGTATAGTACCACATAGTATAGCACCCCCATCCATCAAACAGTACAAGGCCTATGGAGTGAGAAGTGAGTCTTCTTCTCATCACTCTTAGGACTCCCCGATACTTCTCTGCTCTTGGTGCTAGTGCACATTACATCAGCACAATGCTGGCACCCAGTGATGTGAAGTAGCGTGGAGTCCTAAGAGCTGTTAGTACTGAGCTGTCAACCAGTGAACACTTCCATTAGTACTCATGGAAGGGCTCATTGTGCCCCTAGTAACAGTGTCCCTTTTCTTCCCGGCACTGCTCTTTTTAATCTCCTCCCTCTCATACGTGTCGGTGGTCTTGACAGAAGGAGAAACATCCATCCAAAGCAGGCTAAGTGCACAGGCAGGACGTTTCTTCTTTTTTTCCTCTGTAATGAGATATTATAGAATCCCGGGCTGCTCTGAGTGTGCGGGCTGTGAAATTGAAGTGAGCAGGGAGACTGTGGAGGGAGCACAATCGCACAGCTGCACACCTTATAAGGAACACTGACCTTGAATATGGAGCTCAATTTTGGACTCCACATTCTAAAAAGTTATATAAGAGAGCTACATAGGGTTCATAGATAGGCAACTAAATTATTAAATTGGGCAAAAGGTCTCACTTTAATTGTAAAAGTTGGGCTTGTTCAGTTTGGAAAAAAAACGTACAAAGAACTGGCACATATTTTATTCTGTCCCAATAGTATAAAATGGACCAGGGACATTCTTGTCAGGTGGAGGAAAGGTGGTTTAGGCGTCCATATAAGAAGATGTTCTTTACACTTAAAGAAGTGAAACTATGGAATGCCCTATCTCAAGAGGTAGCAATGGCAGATACCATATCTGCATTTACAAGGGTTATAGATGGTTAACTAATAAAAAAACAATTGAGGGTTGTAATTAACATAACTATAATTAACTAAAACTAAAATTAGAACTAGATTTTGGGAGATGGAGAGATTCATCCAAGGATTGTGATTGCCAATTTGTAGTTGCCAAGGACTTTTTCTGGGGTTTTTAACTTCTTCTGGATCAACACTGTAGGGTTATAGATTGAACTTGGATGGACCTGCATCTCTTTTCTACCTTATAAACTATGTAACTCTATAACCAAGTCAGATGAAAATCAGCAGTAACTCACATGTAGCTCCCTACAGGTGAACGCCTGCAGCGGAACGAACTTTCAGATTGTTTAAGTTGCAAAGTGTATACTTTTTTTCTTCTTTTTATTTTCAATTTTGCTCAAGGAGGTTACTGTTTCTACTTGAAGCTACACAGTTGTGTACAGAGACTTATTTTTCAGACTATACTCCAGTGACGGAGAACCTTTTAGAGACCGAGTGCTCAAACTACAACCCAAAACCCACTAATTTATCACAAAGTGCCAACAGAGCAATTTAACCTTAATACTGTGTGAATCCACAATTGTGGACAGTTATGGAGCCGCAAAATACGGTGGTATGAATGGGGCTTTACAGAGTTTTCAATAATACAAACAACTTTGTACTGAAAGGTAGATGTTTGCATTTGGTACTTTTGAACAATTAATGTTCACTATTTACATCGCACAGGATCTGTTTTATAGTGACTATGCAAAGTTATTACAGCCTGTACTAATATCACGCCTGCTATAAAACAGATACTGTGTGATATAAATAGTAAAGGGGCCCCCAGACAGTACAATGTGCTCCACAGTGGCCCCCAGACAGTACAATGTGCTCCACAGTGGCCCCCAGACAGTACAATGTGCTCCACAGTGGCCCCCAGACAGTACAATGTGCTCCACAGTGGCAGTGGCCTCCAGACAGTACAAAGTGCTCCACAGTGGCCTCCAGACAGTACAATGTGCTCCACAGTGGCTTCCAGGCTGTACAATGCGCTCTACAGTGGCCCCCAGACAGTACAATGCACTCCACAGTGGCCCCCAGACAGTACAATGCGCTCCACAGTTGCCTCCAGACAGTAATATATGCTCCACAGAACAATCTGCACAGTAGGCCCCCCACGCAGTACATTCTGCCCCACAGTAACCCCCACGCAGTACACTTTGCTGCAAAGTGGCCCCCCACACAATACAATCTGCCCAACAGTGGCCCCCACACAGCGATAAGGGAGCCTGGATGGGGCGATGGCACGTGTGCCAACAGAGAGGGCTTTGTGTTCACCACCATGGCTATACTCCATGGACAGAAAAGTATGCAAAGTAAGCCACACCAGAGCTCTCCATCTGTCTAGATATGATGAGGCGTATTTTTGTACACAAGGCATTTGAAAAGTTGCAGTCCTGTGTTTTGCCACATTTTCACATGTGTTTTTTGGCATAGGTGGTTGATAAATCTCCCTTGCTGTGCACACTAACAGTGACAATGACAAATTCCAATGGCACTCTACAATTACAGTGATAATTTGAATCTACTACATTCAATAAATGTTCACATTTACACTGCAGACTGCACAGTGTGAAAACAACATACAAGTCACTTTTCTGCATTGCTAATTTTGCTTTTCTTGATGCTATGTGGGTTCATGGGTTATCATAGAGCAGTGGCGTAACTAGGAATGGCTGGGCCCCAAGGTGAACATTTGACATGGGGCCCCCCCCGAACCGCCGCCCCCCTCCCCCTCCCCCCGGACCGCCCCCCTCCAACCCCCCCCCCCCCAAAAAAAACAAAAACGCATTCCTGCGCACACTATTATGTCCCATAGTGGCCCCTGCACACAGTATCATGTCCCATAGGGGCCCCTGCACACAGTATCATGTCCCATAGTGGCCTCTGCACACAGTATCATGTCCCATAGGGGCCCCTGCACACAGTATCATGTTCCATAGGGGCCCCTGCACACAGTATCATGTCCCATAGTGGCCCCTGCACACAGTATCATGTCCCATAGGGGCCCCTGCACACAGTATCATGTCCCATAGGGGCCCCTGCACACAGTATCATGCCCCATAGTGGCCCCTGCACACAGTATCATGTCCCATAGTGGCCCCTGCACACAGTATCATGTCCCATAGTGGCCCCTGCACACAGTATCATGTCCCATAGGGGCCCCTGCACACAGTATCATGTCCCATAGTGGCCCCTGCACACAGTATCATGTCCCATAGGGGCCCCTGCACACAGTATCATGTCCCATAGGGGCCCCTGCACACAGTATCATGTCCCATAGTGGCCTCTGCACACAGTATCATGTCCCATAGTGGCCTCTGCACACAGTATCATGTCCCATAGGGGCCCCTGCACACGGTAGTATTCCCCATAGTGGCCCCTGCACACACTATTATATGTCCTATTGTGGACCACCCATGAACAATTATTATACTCTGGGGTCTTTTCAGACCCCAGAGTATAATAATCGTAGACCTAGGGGAGGATAGAAACATAAAAAAACAACGTTGCTTACCTGTTCCTCGCTCCGGTGCATGCCCGTGCACTACTCCGGCCTTCTTCTTGTGCGGACCAGGCCGGCGTCACGTGATGCGGGACCGGCGTCGCGACGCAAAATGACGTCGGCTGACGTCTGGGACGTCAGCAAACAGGCCTGAGGCGCAGGAGCGGTAAGTGTATATTGTTTTTTATGTTCCCTCACCAACTCTGGGCCTCCGATTATTATACTCCGGGGTCTGAAAAGACCCCGAAGTATAATGATAGCAGGTGTTCGGCCCGCGGCCTCACATACCGATCCCCGCTCCTGCTCACAGCCGTCTCCGCAGAATCGGAAGCGCAGGCGGCCGTGAGCGGGACCTCGGGGAACGGTAAGTATATAGGGCCCGTTACCTGCTGGGGTTACTCCAGCAGATAACGGACTACAAAAAAAAACCGCATCGGGGGACCGCGGGGCCCCGTAATGTCCCGGGCCCTGTGGCAGCTGCTACCACTGCTACCCCGGTAGTTACGCCCCTGTCATAGAGTCTAGACACCAGGTGCATAAAGCTATAGATTTTCCCACGTTTCTTGCAGCTAGGATACAGTCTTGTAGGTCAACTGGTTTTCTAATGAACTGGTCTTTAAAGGGAGTCTGTCACCAGAACAGATAACAGTCAGATAGCTGGGGTTCACATGAATAAAACACTTTTTTTTTTCTGCTTCCTGAATGGAGCCTCAGTTGATGAGATCACCGCTGCTTTAACCATAGGGCAAATGGTGCATTTGCACCTTGCCCTATGGTACTGGAGCTAACCCGGATTAAGTAGGAGAGTCCCCAGCTTCAAGTGCTGTCCCACTATTCTGGGTGGCAGGTATCAATTTCAACTTTATCTGTGTCCTTAGGATGCAGATAAAGTTAAATACAATGGTGGAGCATGGAGCTATCAGTTCCTTACTCCATTCAGACTTCTCACCTCCTTGCAGCAAACATAACTATAGCTGAAGGCTGCAAGCAACATCTTAGGAACAAGGTTTGATGAGTATAACTTTGTTTCTTGTTTTTATGTACATAATATATATAAATGGTAACCGAGGGGGCAATATGTGGGAGTTACTTAAGGGAACATTAAATTATTTATCAATGGGGGGAGGGGGGCACTAATGTATTAAAATATTCCGGGCTGAGATACTAGCTTGTTTCCTAATAAGTTAATAAGTCAATTGGTGCAGCAAAGGCAGCACAATGTGTCTCATTGCACCAAAGACTTACCTCCCGGCCATGACTAACAAAGCCAAGCAGTGTACATGTCAGTCATAGAGTGGAGGGAGGGACTGGTCACTGGAAAGCATTTATTTGTTGTGATGAGAGCAAAGGTGATGCCATTATTGCACCAAAAAGCTCATAACATATCAGGAAAAAAAAGCTAATATCTCTGCAATGGAAGCACTGATCGAGAAGCAGAAAAAAGCATTTTATTCACATTACCCCAGCTATCTGTCTGTGCTTATAGTTCAATTGAGACTGTTCTGGTGACAGACTTTCTTTAAACCAGTTTATATTGGACAATTATTATTTAGCTTACCTGTATAGCGTCATCATATTCCACAGTGCTTTACAGACATTGTCAGTCACTGTCCCATATACAGTGCTGGCCAAAAGTATTGGTACCCCTGCAATTCTGTCAGATAATACTCAATTTCTTCCAGAAAATGATTGCAATCACAAATGCTTTGGTAATAATATCTTCATTTAATTTGTCGTCAATGGAAAACCACAAAAAGAACTGTCAGAAAGCCAAATTGGATATAATTCCACACCAAACATAAAAAAGGGGTTGGACAAAAGTATTGGCACCCTTTGAAAAATCAGGTGATGCTTCTCTAATTTGTGTAATTGACAGCACCTGTTACTTACCTGTGGCACATAACAGGTGGTGGCAATAACTAAATCACACTTGCAGCCAGTTGAAATGGATTAAAGTTGACTCAACCTCTGTCCTGTGTCCTTGTGTGTACCACATTGAGCATGGAGAAAAGAAAGAAGACCAAAGAACTGTCTGAGGACTTGAGAAGCAAAATTGTGAGGAAGCATGAGCAATCTCAAGGCTACAAGTCCATCTCCAAAGACCTGAATGTTCCTGTGTCTACCGTGCGCAGTGTCATCAAGAAGTTTAAAGCCCATGACACTGTGGCTAACCTCCCTAGATGTGGACAGAAAAGAAAAATTGACGAGAGATTTCAACGAAAGATTGTACGGATGGTGGCTAAAGAACCTCGACTAACATCCAAACAAGTTCTAGCTGCCCTGCAGTCCGAGGGTACAACAGTGTCAACCCGTACTATCCGTCGGAGTCTGAATGAAAAGGGACTCTATGGTAGGATACCCAAGAAGACCCCACTTCTGACCCAGAGACATAAAAAAGCCAGGCTGGAGTTTGCCAAAACTTACCTGAGAAAGCCAAAAACTTTTTGGAAGAATGTTCTCTGGTCAGATGAGACAAAAGTAGAGCTTTTTGGGAAAAGGCATCGACATAGAGTTTACAGGAAAAAAAAAAAGAGGCCTTCAAAGAAAAGAACACGGTCCCTACAATCAAACATGGCGGAGGTTCCCTGATGTTTTGGGGTTGCTTTGCTGCCTCTGGCACTGGACTGCTTGACCGTGTGCATGGCATTATGAAGTCTGAAGACTACCAACAAATTTTGCAGCATAATGTAGGGCCCAGTGTGAGAAAGCTGGGTCTCCCTCAGAGGTCATGGGTCTTCCAGCAGGACAATGACCCAAAACACACTTCAAAAAGCACTAGAAAATGGTTTGAGAGAAAGCACTGGAGACTTCTAAAGTGGCCAGCAATGAGTCCAGACCTGAATCCCATAGAACACCTGTGGAGAGATCTCAAAATGGCAGTTTGGAGAAGGCACCCTTCAAATCTCAGGAACCTGGAGAAATTTGCCAAAGAAGAATGGTCTAAAATTCCAGCAGAGCATTGTAAGAAACTCATTGATGGTTACCGGAAGCGGTTGTTCGCAGTTATTTTGTCTAAAGGTTGTGCTACCAAGTATTAGGCTGAGGGTGCCAATACTTTTGTCCGGCCCATTTTTGGAGTTTTGTGTAAAATGATCAATGATTTGACTTTTTTTTCATTCTCTTTTGTGTTTTTTCTTTGCAAGCAAAATAAATGAAGATATTATTACCAAAGCATTTGTGATTGCAATCATTTTCTGGAAGAAATTGAGTATTATCTGACAGAATTGCCGGGGTGCCAATACTTTTGGCCAGCACTGTAGGGCTCACAAGCTACGTTCCCTATCAGTAGGTCTTTGGAGTGTGGGAAGAAACCGGAGTACCCAGAGAAAACCCATACAAACACATTATCATTATAATTGACCTAGTGTGAATTATAAGACATCAATCGACTGACTGCACCCCCATGTTGTTTACATGTACAGTCACATGCTGAGTTGTGTTGTAATTTAGGCAGCATGATTGCTTGCTCTGCAAGGTAAACTACATATCCCCAGGTGCCTGATGCCTCCACATGCTCAATAAAATGTGTGCATGCCTTGTTCTGTGAGCATGTAAGAAGATAATAGACACACTAAGTCAACAAACATTGTTCACATTAGCACATCGCAATGATGATACAGGTTTCATAAAAGCAATATTTAAAGAAACCAGACTAGCCCTTTAAATTATGTAACCATTCTTTTTAAAGTCATGTGCCCTTCAATTTTATATTTATTAATTGTGATAAGGGCTTTGTTGCCAGGTTTAAAGGGCCTATTATAGGGAACAATTCTTCTAGAACCGCTCGTTCCCAATAATTGTCCTGCCTAATAGTGCTACTGATCCACTGACCTACAAGCAAACACTTGTTGGTGATCTCAATGTATCTTTTCTGCAGGACAGAGGATGCAGCACATTGCCCTGTGTAACCAAGGATATGCTGATGATAATCAATGCAGCTGAATGGAAGAGGAATGACCGTGATGCATTCACTTTGTGTAACATATATAACATTAATTGTAATTAGGACCATAATAAATATGTAGATCAGTAGTCATTCTGGCCTGGATAAGGCTGTGTAATACATCCCTAATTACCAAACCAGCCAAAGACAATCCTAAATTTAGGTCAAAAGTAACCCAGTGTGTACCTGGTAAAGTACACTTACAGCATACCTCCAGTTATAAATAACTTTTTATAAATGAGTAGTACATGTGAATATAAGAAACTTTGTAATATATCTTATTAAAGAAATATGTTTTCCTTCTCCATTTATCAAGTGGAGTTACTTTTTACATATTAGTCTATAGAGTGGGGAGGGGGAGGAAATCAGTTTAATAAGTGGATAAAGAAACAGACTTATTTAATAAGATATATAACACAGGTTGCTATATTCACATGTACTATTCATTTACAGTGGGTACGGAAAGTATTCAGACCCCTTTAAATTTTTCACTCTTTGTTTCATTGTAGCCATTTGCTAAAAGAAAAAAAAAGTTCATTTTATTTCTCATTAATGTACACTCAGCACCTCATCTTGACAGAAAAAATCCAGAAATGTAGATATTTTTGCAAATTTATTAAAAAAGAAAAACTGAAATATCACATGGTCATAAGTATTCAGACCCTTTGCTGTGACACTCATATTTAATTCACATGCTGTCCATTTCCTTCTGATCCTCCTTGAGATGGTTCTACTCCTTCATTGGAGTCCAGCTGTGTTTAATTAAACTGATTGGACTTGATTAGGAAAGGCACACACCTGTCTATATAAGACCTCACAGCTTACAGTGCATGTCAGAGCAAATGAGAATCATGAGGTCAAAGGAACTCCCCAAGGAGCTCAGAGACAGAATTGTGGCAAGGCACAGATCTGGCCAAGGTTACAAAAGAATTTCTGCAGCACTAAAGGTTCCTAAGAGCACGTGGCCTCCATAATCTTTAAATGGAAGAAGTTTGGGACAACCAGAACTCTTCCTAGACCTGGCCATCCAGCCAAACTGAGCAATCGTGGGAGAAAAGCCTTGGTGAGAGAGGTAAAGAAGAACCCAAAGATCACTGTGGCTGAGCTCCAGAGATACAGTGGGGAGATGGGAGAAAGTTACACAAAGTCAACTATCACTGCAGCCTTCCACCAGTCGGGGCTTTATGGCAGAGTGGCCAGAAGGAATCCTCTCCTCAGTGCGAGACATATGAAAGCCTGCATAGCGTTTGCCAAAAAACACATGAAGGACTCCCATGAGAAATAAGATTCTCTGGTCTGATGAGACGAAGATTGAACTTTTTGGCATTAATTCTAAGCGGTATGTGTGGAGAAAACCAGGCACTGCTCACCACCTGCCCAATACAATCCCAACAGTGAAACATGGTGGTGGCAGCATCATGCTATGGGGGGTGTTTTTCAGCTGCAGGGACAGGACGACTGGTTGCAATTGAAGGAAAGATGAATGCGACCAAGTACAGAGATATCCTGGAAGAAAACCTCTTCCAGAGTGCTCTGGACCTCAGACTGGGCTGAAGGTTCACCTTCCAACAAGACAATGACCCTAAGCACACAGCTAAAATAACAAAGGAGTGGCTTGTGAACAACTCTGTGACTATTCTTGACTGGCCCAGCCAGAGCCGTGACCTCAACCCAATTGAGCATCTCTGGATAGACCTGAAAATGGCTGTCCACCAGCGTTCACCATCCAACCTGATGGAACTGGAGAGGATCCCCAAATCCAGATGTGAAAAACTTGTTGCATCATTCCCAAGAAGACTCATGGCTGTCCTAGCTCAAAAGGGTACTTCTACTCAATACTGAGCAAAGGGTCTGAATACTTATGACCATGTGATATTTCAGTTTTTCTTTTTTAATAACTTTTCAAAAATATCTACATTTCTGTTTTTTATCTGTCAAGATGGGGTGCTGAGTGTACATTAATGAGAAATAAAACGAACTTTTTTGCTTTTAGCAAATGGCTGCAATGAAACAAAGAGTGAAAAATTTAAAGGGGTCTGAATACTTTCCGTACCCACTGTACATAATGGGTATATAGAATTGTAGGTGCACTTTAAAGGGGTTGTCCAGGAACTGGACAATTTCCAGACAAATCCCAAAGGAAGTCGGGAAAGGTGTAACATAAAAAAAGAAGTCATACTCACCTGTCTCCGGCACTCCAGTGTCTTCCGCAGTGGCTGGAAAGGACCCAGTGATGTCACTCATATACCTCACCAGGCCACTTCCTGTGGCCAATGATTGATCTCAGCATTCACTAGCAACGCAGGACTTCTAGCGGTGAAGGCACAGCTCATGCCCAAACGGACAGCAGTAGCATACACTGGAGCCAGGGACAGGTGAGTATGATTTCGTTTTTGTGTGTTACACCTTCCCTGGCCTCCTCTGGAATTTGTCCAATTTCTGGACAACCCCTTTAACAAATAACATTAAAAAGAGCATATTATACTAATAATCCAGTACTGTTAGTCTTTTGCTATTCTATCTGTATTTGTTGTAAACAATCTCTCAGCACTATACAGCAGGATTATGATTTCATGAATAAAACCAAAATGAGTGCAGGCTGCTGGTCACCCTGGTCAACTGGCTTGCATGGCTAAGGAGCGGAGTCTTGGCACCTTCTTTTTCAAGAGCTACACTGCTCTCTCGGTCTGCCATGCCTTTATCTTGTACTGAATCTGACTTACAACCTGCATTATTATTCAGAGCTGCGCTCACTCATTCTGTACCGAGCTTGTTCTAGGGATTTAAATGCTGAGTAAATTAGTCTTTACACCACACACTGTACTGAAATCTCACTGCTTTATAGGTTATACTTTATATAGCTCAGCTAAGGAGTTAGGAGTGTGTCTGACAAGGGAGTTGTTGACTGATTCCAATGACACCCAGCAGAACTGTGAATGCAGCACAGGACTATAATACAAACTGTAACTCATGATCAGTACAAGATAGAAATGTAATGTTTTAAAGGGAATGAGTCGCTAGAACATGACCTATTTTTTTAAATCAAGTTATATATTAAACATATTATGAAATAATTTGGTGACGTTTTAAAAATGTTCTATGTCATGATCTATACTTTAAGAAAAATCTTAAAAATCCTGTAGTTCTGACTATGTGCCCAATAATATGGTGACACTTCCTGTTCTCTGTAGATTTCTTTGCAGCAGCCACCATATCAGCACACTGATGATCACAGCCATCATGTATATGTGGTTAAGAGACAACCCACCAGTCACAAAAGGCGATTTCACAGCTTAGCTACTCCCCTCTACACAATGACCTCTGCAGAGGTCATAGAGCATGTCTAGAAAACTCTCCCATAGAATTCAATAATATAGATAATACCATGGAAAAATTAAAAACAACTTCACCAATTCTTAAAAATATATATTTCATATAAAAATGTGATTTAAACAATGGGTCATTTCCTGGCAGTCCTTACCCATTAAAGGGAATGTTTAAGGTCCAAAAGGCTTCCCAAACCAATAACAGTGCCATGTAGGGGCCCATAATAGGAGCAGAAACATATTGCACCATAAATATTGCCAATGAAGCAATGCAGAAATAATCATAATTTTATGGATATGCAAAACAGGCTGTAAGTGCAATAGGAAGAGACCCAATATGCAAGCTTTGCCTAAATACAGCTCTAATGCACAGAAAGGCTGAAAATGTTAATCCAGGCTAAAGGGGAGATATTGGACACTGATTCCAGTGGAGAGCGGGAACATTTGCAACTGTCTGTAAGCAAATCTGGCAAATTAGGCCTGCCCCAAGTGCACCTGCAGGCTGATTTACATATTCATAAAAATATGGTTATTTCTGCTTTGCTTGATAAATTTGTGGTCAGAAAGGTATGTTTCTGCTCCTATATTAAAGACCCTTACACTGCACTATTATTAATTTGGGAAGCATTTTGGACCCGATAGACTACTTTTGAAAGGAATCTACCTCCTCTTCCAGGCATATTCAACTGTCACACACACACACACACACACACACACACACACACACACACACACACACCTAGAGTGTTAACAACATACCTTTGCTATGTATGTCACTTTTGTAGATTTGGAGAAAAGCAACTTTGAAGTCTTATGAAAAGATGGTTCACTGTGGGCCTTAAGCTTACTGGAGCACTGTTTTTGTCACTCAGACGCCTACCATCATAAGACTTCAAAAAAAATGTTTTCCAAATCTACAAATGTAAAATATATAACATAGATATGCTGTTTATCATTGTATTGTACTCTGTAATATGGTGGTGACAGTTGAATATGCTTCGGGGAAGGAAGGGTATTATCTGGACTTATATTGAAATAAAAACTGTGACAAATACAGTATACAAAGAATTCTTGATTATTCTCATTCTGACCTGTCTCTAATAGAAAGCCAAATGGTTGCTGCAGCACGCCAGCCCCACTGCTTGGTTAGCAATAAGACTTGCTAAGCTCTGCCTACTCCAGTCACACTGCCACACTGAAATGAAAGGGATCAGAAATAAATTAACCCCTGGATTGTCTGCACTATTTCTTCAAGACTATTTCTTTAAGGCGCTGTAGAATATCTTATGTGAGAAATGCTACGGGCAGGTTTATTTCTCATTTATTTTAATGCATTTCTTCCCTTTAAATCCCAAAAATATGATTTGACTCAGCTACTTGAAACTGAAGTTCTCAAGACGTGGCTGAGTTCTTTATTTATTAGCTACATTTGTAATCCTTAGGATCTTACAATAGGGCCGAGATCGGAATAAGACTGGGAGAAACAGTTTCCTGATTGATAAACCGTAAGATTGTTAATAGCTTTGACACAACCCATGCATGACAACAATATATGTCTATAATGAGGAATAACCATAATGCGTTATATGAGAATTCATGATGAAAGTCACATCATCATTAGGCTATAGAGACAGAAATAGATAATGTAAAGGTGAGATGTTTCATACAGTGGTACATGCATAAACACACATTATAATATGATATATATGACTTTTTCCTGTCACTTTCACAATATCTGTTCCCTTTCTAACCATATTAAATATTTTTACTCCACACTTCTGTAGGTTTAATGGCTTCATTGCTCCAGGGTCTGGTAATTTTTAATTAAATGCGTTGTTATGAGTTGTGCAGGCCATTTTAGGGGTCACCGGGAACCTATAGATCATTTTATTATGTAAAGGCAGGACAATCTGCTTCACCAAAATGACATGCACAGAATGAGAATATGTTGCCCTATTAACTTTATTTTGTTGTGCAGGGAATCCTAACAAGCTATGTGAATGCTCTGATTCTTGAAAGACAGATGGTCAAGGATTCTTTGGGGATCTAAGGCACAGGAAAGATTCTGTCCCCAAGCACACAACGGTTTGCTATGCTACAGGTAATGCCCTCAGTTTCTGATTAGACCAGCTCATTTTATATATTTCCTAGAGAGATCTTACTCTTCATTATATCTTATAAAAGGGACAGAAATACAGAACTTTCTCTCTAAACAGCTTATTACTTCACAGGAGGTGCAGTATACAGTCATGGCCAAAAGTTTTGAGAATGACACAAATATTATATTTTCACATGATCTGCTGCCCTCTGGTTTTTATGTGTGTTTGTCAGATGTTTTTATCACATACAGAAATATAATTGCATTCATATTATGAGTAACAGAAGCTTATATTGACAGTTAGAATGAGTTAATGCAGCAAGTCAATATTTGCAGTGTTGACCCTTCTTCTTCAGGACCTCTGCAATTCTCCCTGGCATGCTCTCAATCAACTTCTGGAGCAAATCCTGACTGATAGCAGTCCATTCTTGCAGAATCAATGCTTTAATTTTGTCTGAATGTGTTGGTTTTTGTTTGTCCACCCGTCTCTTGATGATTGACCACAAGTTCTCAATGGGATTAAGATCTGGGGAGTTTCCAGGCCATGGACCCAAAATCTCTATGTTTTGTTCCCTGAGCCATTTAGTTATCACCTTTGCTTTATGGCAAGGTGCTCCATCATGCTGGAAAAGGCATTGTTGAGCGCCAAACTGCTCTTGGACGGTTGGGAGAAGTTGCTCTTGGAGGACATTCTGGTACCATTCTTTATTCATGGCTGTGTTTTTAGGCAAGACTGTGAGAGAGCCGATTCCCTTGGCTGAGAAGCAACCCCACACATGAATGGTTTCAGGATGCTTTACAGTTGGCATGAGACAAGACTGGTGGTAGCGCTCACCTCTTCTTCTCCGAATAAGCTGTTTTCCAGATGTTCCAAACAATCGAAAAGGGGATTCATCAGAGAAAATGACTTTACCCCAGTCCTCAGCAGTCCACTCCCTGTACCTTTTGCAGAATATCAGTCTGTCCCTGATGTTTTTTCTGGAGAGAAGTGGCTTCTTTGCTGCCCTCCTTGAGACCAGGCCTTGCTCCAAGAGTCTCTGCCTCACAGTGCGTGCAGATGCACTCACATCTGCCTGCTGCCATTCCTCAGCAAGTTCTGCACTGCTGGTAGCCCGATCCCGCAGCTGAAACACTTTTAAGAGACGGTCCTGCCGCTTGCTGGTCTTTCTTGGGCGCCCTGGAGCCTTTTTGGCACCAATGGAACCTCTCTCCTTGAAGTTCTTGATGATGCGATAGATTGTTGACTGAGGTGCAATCTTTCTAGCTGCAATACTCTTCCCAGTTAGGCCATTTTTGTGCAGTGCAATGATGACTGCACGTGTTTCTTTAGAGATAACCATGGTTAACAGAAGAGAAACAATGATGGCAAGCACCAGCCTCCTTTTAAAGTGTCCAGTGGTGTCATTCTTACTTAATCATGACAGATTGATCTCCAGCCCTGTCCTCATCAACACCCACACCTGTGTTAATGGAGCAATCACTGAAACGATGTTAGGTGGTCCTTTTAAGGCAGGCCTGCAATGATGTTGAAATGTGTTTTGGGGGATAAAGTTCATTTTCTAGGCAAATATTGACTTTGCAAGTAATTGCTGTTAAGCTGATCACTCTTTATAACATTCTGGAGTATGTGCAAATTGCCATTAGAAAAACTGAAGCAGTAGACTTTGTAAAAATTAATATTTGTATCATTCTCAAAACTTTTGGCCATGACTGTATGGTAAATGATGATATCATCAGTATAAATGAATTATGATAAAAATATGATAAATCCATCTAATGTACGGTGTGATCATTAAAAGGACACTTATGCAGATAATAGGGATAAGTGTCCAATTGCTGGTGGGTACGACCACCAGGTTCCTCCAGTGATCAGGAGGATGGAGGGACCGAAAGTCTAGCTTGTAAATAGAGAGCGCCAGTGCGTTTGCATGTCTGGCACTCAATTCACTTCTATGGGGCTGCCGGAGATTACAGTTCTGGCAGCCCCATAGCAGTGAATGAAGCCCCCAGCGATCAGAAGAACGAGAGACCAAAAATCACTAAAGTCTCCTTGTGAAGGGAGCGCTAGAGCACTTGCGTGACTGGTGCTCCATTCACTGCTATTGGGCTGCCAGAACTGTCCTGAACAAGGAGGCTTTATGGGGACTTTGTCCCCTCATCCTCTTGATCGTTGGGGGAACCTGGTTGTCGTGCCCACCAACTATCAGACCTTAAGCAGGCCATTGTTGATGATGGCCAATTTTGACAGGAGCTGCCAAGCATCCAATGTGTATCGGGCCTATTAAGCAATTACTGAGTGTGCATGTGTATAGTGGGAGAAATAGGTGCTGGCTGAACTATCAGCATTACTCAGGATGACCACATATAGCAAGCTGTATGATGAGCAGTCACAATGACACACTTACTCATCTGCTGAAGGCCCACAACTGATATGTTTGATATGTATCACAGTAAAATACCATTCATGATGTGTCAGGTTTGTAAAAACACAATCACTATAAACAACTAAAATGTTTGTTAGATATCAACTGGTCTCATTGATTATTGTTATGAACACTCATTATTGTATATTAAATAAGAACATTTATGCCAAGCTGACATCCTTCTGAGGACTAGAACAAAAGAAACACTGAATGATAAAACAGTGGACACCAATGGTGCCCGTCAAACCCCTTTGACTATAATGGGGTTTGTTGGGTGTCTGGTCTTTTAACCTGAAAACGCCAGACGAAAAAGACGGACTTGCAGCATTTTTTCATCCAGCCAATTTAGGCAATAACTTTCTGCAGTGTGATATCCTATCTCAAAATAAATCAAAAGCCATTGAAAACCCATGGAAAGGGTTGACTTAATACCCTTTGCCACAGTGTTGTCAACATGGTAAGAGTCTTAACCTTTGCTATATCTGTACATCACTATTGTGAGAAAAATAACTGTGAAGTCTTATGTAAATGAGGCAGTTGATGCACTGGGGACGGACCCTTAATGGCCAGAACATTGCTCCTGCTGCTCAATCAGTGGAAGGATCAATTCACACTACACAGGGTGTCGTAGGCAGGGAATAGTACAGGTTTGAGCAGCAAGAGCAGAGAGAGCAGAGAGAGCTGATGTCCCATCCCCAGTGTACCAACTGCATCATTTGCATAGGACTTTAAGAGTATGTTCACACGGAGGAAAATGAAGAGGAATTTTCTTCATTTTCCACCGCCGGCATTTTCGCCACGTTCTAGCCGCAACGGGATGCCGATGCAGTGCATCATTATTCCGTCACGGCATCCCGCTCCTGATTAGGCCCAGACCCTAAAGTTGTTTTTCTCCAAATCTAGAAAAGTAAAAGACATAACAAAGGTATGTTGCTTATCACTATAATGTGCTCTGTAACATGGTGGTGACAGGCGATCATTCTTGGGGGAGTTGGTATACTGAGCCTACCACTGAGCCTATAATTAGGAAGGCAAACATAGAGTATTGTAAAAGGGTGATAATCCGACATTCACAAAGCTAAAATCATTTCATTTATTCAATACACATCTAAATGGGACACCTACACATTTCAGACCGATAGACCGGTGCTTACTCATTACTTCATGATGAGTAAGGACCAGATTGTCAGTCTGAAAAGCATAAGTGTCCCATTTTGATGCGCTTCGTGTTTTTCATTCAAAAAAGTTTATTCATTTTGAAAACAGTATACAAGAAAAACTGGCAACAAATGTAAAAAGAACCAGCAAAGACAAAACGTAAACGGTCAAAACATGGCTCTGGCGCAGCAGAGCATGAAGTGAAATAACAAGGTATCTACATGAAGGCACAATAGGTGGAGGGGGAGAGGGAACAAGGGAGGGAATGGGAGCAGTGACAGAAGAGTAAAGAGGCAAGAATGAGTTCAAAGAGGAGGGGTATTAGGGAAAGATGATTGGAAAGTGGAGGAGTAGTAGAAAGAGTTTCCGAGCAGCCAGACCTGTTGATGGGCCCTATCGTCTGGTTTGAGTTCGTAGACTAGATTCTACATGCATCTGATGTACAAGAGTTCATTGAGCCAGCCCACGAGGGAGGGGGCTGACGATATCTTCCACAATCTCGGGATCACTGACCTGGCCGCAACTCACATAAAAACAACAAGCTTGCAGTGATTCTTATTAATTTTACGGGGAAAAATAGAGAGGAGGAAGGGTGCAGGATTGTCACCCAAGGCTACTCCTGTAACCGTCTTGACCATTTCTTGAACCTCACACCAAAAGGGGCGTAGAGTGGGACATTCCCACCAAATGTGTAGCATCGTTCCTCTTTCACTCCCACAGAGTCATCAGCAGTCTGAAGCAGACGGGGAAATCTCATGAAGAACTGAGGGTACTCTATACCATCAAGTCAAAATTTTATAGTTCATTTCCTGAGCTTTGCAGGAAATTGAAAACTTATGACTAGATCTAAAGGCACAATACATAATTAATAGAAAAAGACTCCCACACTTTTATAAAGATACAAAGATAATAATTACAAATGTATTCATGTCAGATAAAAGACACATATAAAACACAAAAACGAAAATACAATGAAAATATATTGGGGAATGACCTAGATGGTCATAAATAGCAGAAATACCTAAAACAAATCTGCACAATAGTCACAGAACTTGTTAAAACATATGTAAATATGAAGGACTAGAACCTCTATAAACCAGGGTAAAAATAATCTGTCCCCAGACGAAGCCGTAACAGGCGAAACGTGCGTCGGGTGTAGCGTGCTTATAGCGGTATGGTATATTGTTTTCTGTGTTGTCACATGTATGTTGTGGGCTTCCTTTATACCTTGGTCTTCTATTGTATTATTTGGGAAAGGTTTGTCCCTCCCTCTACTTGATTATTTTTACTCTGGTTTATAGAGTTTCTAGTCCTTCATATTTACATATGTTTTAACAAGTTTTGTGACTATTGTGCAGATTTGACACTCCTAAATACTGTTTTGCATGCCTTGTTTTAGGTATTTCTGCTATTTATGACCATTCAGGTCATTCTCCAATATATTTTTCATTGTATTTTCATTTTTTGTGTTTTATATGTGTCTTTTATCAAACATGAATACATTTGTAATTATTATCTTTTATAAAAGTGTGGGAGTCTTTTTCTATTAATTATGTATTGTGCTTTTGTCCCATACATCGTTACTTTATTTGCCTCTTTTCACTTATTATATCTAAAGGCAGTGAGCCGCACATCTGGTTGGAAAGTGTTGCCAAGCTCCCTCTCCTAACCCTCAATAAAGGCTGGCAGTGGGTCATCTGGCGGGTCAGAAAACAGGCTGTATACAGACAAGACAGGACGGCAGGGCATAGCTGGGGATTTGTACAGCTTATCAAACTGTGTCAGTGGCCTAAGGAGGTTATTTGTGCGCTTAATCGAGGTATAGAAGTAGTGTAAGTGCATATATTGGCAGTGCGTGACGGGTATCCTGGCATCGGGGGCACCAGGTCAGAGTAGGGAAGGATAGAGGAAGAGTTCATAACCTGAGAGAAAGTGAGGGGGTTGGATGAGGTAGTGCGCATAAGGAAAGATGAGTGTAATGCCGCGGGGGTGTCCGGGTTACCTGAGATGGGTGTCAGTGGACCATCATTGGTGAAAAGTCGTTTTACTGAGGTGTGGATACGATGTTAGGAGGAGTCTTAACCGACCAGTAGTGTCTATGGAGCCACGGCAAGGAGACCAAGGGAATAGGACTCAGAGAACCGTCCAGGGGCACATCGTGTTTTTAATATGATTGAGGGGAGTCTACCATTAAAGGGAGTCTACCACTTCCCTCATGCACAGTTAACTGCTACCACTGCATTCCAGAGCACATTAATTGAAGTCTTGAAGTCATGCAAATGAGGCAGTTGGTGCACTGGGCGGGTACAACACCAAATATGCAATCTATCACCCTTGCCTATCACTCTTGGCCATATTACAAGTATTTGCAGATTAATTGGTACCTACAAAGTGTATGTGTTTGACTTTCATTCATCACCCTGCAGTCTAAATGGCCTGTAATATTTTTTTAGTAACATATTACAAATGATTTGCTTGCACTTAATTTAGCATCAACCTATTCATTTCCCTTCTTAAATCTATTCTAACTTTGCATGTTTCCACTGTGTCCATCTGTTGTGTCCTTTGTGAGCAAGCACATAAGCCTGGCTGAGGAGCTTATTACCCCATCTACATACAGCCTATTTTAATTCTAAATTAACAATGACCATGGGTGGCTATGTAAATGTGGGAGTCCTCGTACATTAATCCTTTGTGAGCGTCCATTTCACCATATTGTGGCCTGATTTGTGAAAATGTTATTACACTATAATAAACATTATTTATCAAGGGACCATGGATAATTCTAATAACCAAATCTCCTGTATAAGTGCTCCTTCTCCAGCACGTTGTTACTATGGTCACAGTACTGTCCAAATGCACACATTATATTAAGAAGATACTAAAATTGCTTTATAGTAGGACTCCAAATCTGATTGGAACAGATAGTAGGGGGTAGTTTTAAAGGAATATAATAAGGAAAATATTTTTTTGGTGGTGAGAAGATACAAGCAATGAACAACATCCAGACCTCATTTAGATATTGTCCTCCTGGTCATATCTGTATCTAAGCACCGTGCTACTTCTGTAGGTTTATTACCAATTACTCAAACCATCTGCTGTGAATGAACATCTAATAATTTCTTCTGCTTCTCATTTAAGGATAAGGTAATAAGAAAAGCTCTATAAATTTTACTGTTGTGATGTTCTAGAATCTAAAGTCTAAATCCTCTGAAAGCCCCACTCCAACAAATTATAACAAATGCTAGCAATGTACAGGTCATTGTAATGTTCAGTGAACTATGCAGTCACTAACCAAGCACATCGTTCACTATATTCAGCTCCTGAATGGGTCCCCTGGCTAGACATGTGATTGACAGACTGACCTGCCAATTCACACACGAGCCTGGTTTCTATGAAAGTCTATGACAGCGTAACTTTCAAGCTCTCATAGACTTGCACAGAAAAAGTGATTTCCAGCTGTTGTGCAAAGCAGCAGGTCAGTCTCCCGAATACAGTTGGGGAGTTGTTCAGGAGGTAAACAATGTACCTGGTGAGTGGCTGCTTTGTTCACTGTATGTTTCTATGACCTGTACTACATTGTTAGAGTTTATGGAACCTTGGGGTTCCTTGAGCCCTTATACGAGGTACTCCAGAATATAGTCACAAAACACATGTGAGAAGCCAAACTGATTTCAGCCTGCTTAAAGGGAATGTATCAGTTGAAAAAAATCCTAAAGCTTTTACTCAGAACCAGAGGTGTAGCTAGGAGTTCAGTAGAGGTGGGGGGGCAAAAATATCCAAGTGGGCCCCCTACCCGGTTGTACCGATATTATTATATTATATCACTTTACAGTGCAGTGACTGTATAGTGGTATATACCAGCTCTACCCAGAGCTCTGCAGACAGTTTAAGTAAATACATTACTGGAAAAATGTTGTGACTTACAGGTGACGTCTCTGACTGTAATCTTTCACATTTCTCGTCTCTTCCATCTGGTCCGCTTCTTCTAGCTGCAACCTGTCTCTGTAAAATTTGCAATACGGACATATTTGGCTCCTCATTTTTCTAGGCACTTGACCCACATTTTCCTTGCCTATACAAAGTCCCCATCCTGCTGCTACCCCAATGATAAAATACATGATACAGAAATTCCCTGTATATGAATGATACCCCTATATGTATATTAAGTTAACAATGCCCCTTTGTGCCCCTTAATAATACCTCCTGTGTGCCCCCTTAAAGGGTTAGTTTGGAATCAGAACTATTAATGCAGGCAGTAGGCCTGCATCCTCCCCTTTGTTCCTGCACAGGTACCATCACCTTCACTGCACTATTTGTATATGGAGTGGCTGCAGCAGTGATGTCAAGCTGCCAAGACCGCTGCAGCCAATCACCGCTCTCAACAGTACAACAGTATACAGTGTTGAGCTGCCGTGGTTCCGCTGTCGTGACATCTCGCTGCAGCCTCTCTGTATGCAAGCAATGGTGACAGAGAGCCCAGTGAAAGTAAAGGGGGGAAAGTACATTATAACGCACGCCTGTTCTAAAATTTATGATTGGACAACCCCTTAAATTAATAGGGCCCCTCAATTAATAAGGCCCCTATGCCTCCCTAATTAATAATATTCCTGCATGCCTGCTTAAATCAATAATGCCCCCTGTGTCTCCCCTAATAATACTCCTGTATGCCTTCTTAAATCAATAATGCCCATATGCCCCCTAATTAATAATTCTCCTGTATACCTCCTTAAAAGTGTTGCCCAGGAAATACATAACTGGGGCAGGTAAAGCATACCCACCCACCAAAAAAAAAAAACACTCACCTGTCTCCAGCGTTCTAGTGTTCCCTGTTGCTGTATGAGCCAATGTCGCCCGGGAGCTTTTTCTGGCGGAAGTCTTTGCTGTAAGTGACTGCTGACAGCAATCAGTGGCAGCCACAGGTAAGGAATCGGAACGTCATTCACATATACGTCACTGGTGACTTCCCAGGTCCTTTTCGGTGACCACTGAGGCTACTGATTGACCTCAGCAGCTATGTGCAGCGAGGATTTCCACCAGAACAAGCCCCTGGGCAACATTGGACTGGATAGCAACAGGGAACACTGGAGTGCTAGGGACAGGTAAGTTTTTTTTTTTTTTTAAGTTACACCTTCCCCAGCCTCCTGCCTAAGTACTTTAATTCCTGGATAACCCCTTTAAATCAATAATGCCCACCTTAAATTAGTATAGCCCAATGCCCTCATACACCCTTATATATAAATACTACCACCAAATAGCCCCCTTATATTAATATTATTATTATTTATATATATAGCACCATTAATTCCATGGTGCTTTACATTTGAGGGTTTACATACAGTACACAAGATATACAAAACAAATATAATACTAACAGTGACCAATTGGCACAGTGTGATAGAGGGCCCTGCCCGCAAGGGCTTACAATCTATGAGGGAAGAGGGATAGAGACAGAAGGTGGGGTAGAGGCTGTTCAGGTGGTGGTATGGTGACAGAAGTGTTATTGGAGGTTGTAGGCCTTCCTGAATAGGTGAGTCTTCAGGGCCTTCTTGAAGCTTGTGATTGTGGGGGTCAGTCTTATGTGTCTTGGTAATGAGTTCCAGAGTATGGGGGATGCATGGAAGAAGTCTTGGAGACGATTGTGTGAAGAGCAGATAAGAGCAGAGTGGAGTAGGAGGTCTTTGGAGGATCGGAGGTTGCGTGTGGGCAGGTAGCGGGGGATTAGGTCGGAGATATATGGAGGGGACAGTTTGTGGATGGCTTTGTATGTCAGCGTTAGTAATTTGAACTCTATTTGCTGGGCAATGGGTAGCCAGTGAAGGGAGTGGCCAATGAAGAACGGGGGGAGAGGTGTATTAAGCGAGCAGCACAGTTTAAGGTGGACTGGAGGGGGGGGGCGAAAGTCTTAGCTGGGAGGCCATGGAGAAGGGTGTTACAGTAGTCTAGACAGGAGATTATGATGGTGTGGACTAGCATCTTTGTGGTTTCAGGGGTGAGGAAGGAGCGGATTCAATGGATGTTCTTGAGTTGGAGGCGGCAGGAGGTGTTGAGGGTTTGAATATGCGGCTTGAAGGATAGGTCAGAGTCTAAGGTTATCCCAAGGCAGCAGACCCGTGGGACTGGGGTGAGTGTGGTTCCATTAACTTTGATGGATGGGTCAGGTAGGGGGGCCGTGCGAGGAGGGGTGAAGATTATGAACTCCATTTTTTCCATGTTGAGTTTGAGAAAACGGGAGGAGAAAAAGGAGGCTACGGCTGCTAGACATTCTGGGACTCTGGACAACAGAGAGGTAATATATGGTCCAGAGAGATATATTTGGGTGTCGTCAGCATAGCAATGGTAATGGAAACCATGAGATTCTATGGGTTGGCCAAGGCCGAGGGTGTAGATGGAAAATAGGAGGGGTCCTAGGACAGAGCCTTGGGGGACACCTACAGAAAGAGGGCATGGCGGGGAGGTGGTGTGCAAGTGGGAGGCGCTGAATGTGCTGTTGGTGAGGTATGAGGAGATCCAGGAAAGGGCCAGGTCTGAGATGCCAAGGGATGAGAGTGTTTCTAAACAAGAGGGAATGGTCGACTATGTCAAAGGCAGAGGAGAGGTTGAGGAGGACAGAGTAGTGATGCTTGGCTTTGGCAGTTAGAAGGTCATTAGTGACCTTGGTTAGGGCAGTTTCTGTGGAGTGATGGGGTCTGAAGCCTGACTGTAGTCTGTCATAGAGCACGTTGGACGAGAGATAGGAGGATAGTTCGGAGTGGATGTGTTGGTCCAGCAATTTAGAGGCGTATGGGAGCAAAGAGATGGGGCGATAGTTGGCTGGAGAGGACGGGTCGAGGGAGGGTTTCCTAAGTATAGGTGTGACGATATGATGTTTGAAGGTGGAAGGGAAGGATCCATTGGTTAGGGATAGGTTGAAGAGATGGGTTAGGGTAAGAATAATGACTTCAGAGAGTTTGGGGATGAGATGTGACTGGATCGGGTCAAGCACGCAGGAGGTAAGGTGGGATTTAGAGATTAGGGTGGAGAGCTTTTAATCAGTGACCGTGAAGAAACAGGTTAAAGAAGAAGAGCACCGAGCAGTTGGATAGAGTGGTTGTCGGAGGTGTGGGGTGAGACTGTCTCTGATGGTGTCAATTTTGCTTTTGAAATAAGAGGCAAAGTCATCAACTGTGATAAGTGATGTCGGAGGGGGCGCAGGAGGATGGAGGAGGGAGTTGAAGGTAGTGAATAGCTGTTTGGGGTTGTGGGATAGGGCAGATATTAGTGTGGAGAAGTATACCTGCTTTGCAGAGGTGAGTGCATTCTTGAATGTGAGAACTGCCTCTTTGAACCTAAGGAAGTCCTCATGGGAGTGGCTTTTCTTCCAGAGGCGTTCTGCGACCCATGAGGCACGTCTCAGTTTTTTAGTCAGGTCCGTGTGCCAGGGCTGCCTATTGATTGGTCGGGTTCTGGTGTTAGTGATGGGGGCCACAGAGTCAAGGGCTGAAGTCATGGTGGTATTGTAAAAGTCAGCGGAGGTATCTGCGTCCTGGAGTGAGGATATGTCAGCGAGCGGTAGGAGAGAGTCTGAATGCGTGCAGATGTCAAGGCGACTAAGGTTCCTGCGGGGGCGTGTCGGTTTAGGTGTTAGGGTGTCCATTACAGAGGAGAGGGCAGAGAATGTCAGCAGGTTGTGGTCAGAGAGCGTGGACAGAGAGTTAGAGAGGTTGACTAGAGAGCAGAGGCAGGTGAATATGAGGTCGAGCATGTGTCCCTTTGTCTGGGTGGCAGAGGAGGACCATTGAGAGAGACCAAAGGAGGAAGTGAGGGACAGGAGAATGGAAGCGGGGGGTGGTTTGTGTTAATGGGGATGTTGAAATCACCCATGATGATGGTGGGGGTGTCAGTGGATAGGAAATGTATTAGCCAGGTCCTGGCAGTCGATAAAGGCAGCAGTAGGTCCTGGCGGTCGATATATGACGGCCAGTTGGAGGTTGGAGGGTGAGTAAATGCGAACAGAGTGTACTTCAAAGGAAGGGAGGGTGAGAGCAGGTAGCAGTTGGATTGGGGCGAAAGAGCAATTGTCAGACAAGAGTACGCCTATATCTCCACCAGGTTTATTGTTGGGGCGGGGAGTGTGCGAGAATTGCAGACCTCCATAGGAGAGGGCAGCAGGGGAGGTTGTGTCTGAGGGTGTTATCCACGTTTCTGTGATACCAAGAATTGATAATTTCTGAGAAATGAAGAGGTCGTGGATGTAGTCAAGTTTGTTGCGTACGGAGCAAGCATTCCATAGTGCACCGGGGAGGGCATGGGGAGGGGGCAGGAGAGGGTAAGATAGGTGTAAGATAATGCCCTTTATATTAATAATGCCCCTGCTTGCCCTAATGATCTCTTAAGACCCCCCCCCCTTAATAATAATATCCACCTGCCGCCAATCCCTTTTGATCGCACTTGCCACTGCTGCCTCTTCTTGCAGGTTATAGAATGGCAGAGCAGGGAGCTAACAAAGTTAGTGCCCCCCCCCCCCACACTAGCTACGCCTCTGCTCAGAACACTAAACCAAATAATAGGCCAATACCTCGTGTTCAGTAGATTTCTTTGCAGCAGTCTCCTCATCTGAAAAGGCAGGATTACAATAATAGGCATAATTTATATACAGATAAAATAGGGCTACCATTCACATTAGGTGATGGGCTCAACTTATCTGCTCCCCTTCACTGCACAATAATCTCTGTACAGATCACAAAGCATGTCTAGAAAATTCTCCCATAGATGTAAATGAACACTTCATATCTGCTGTGTCCTATGACCCACATGGCTGCTGTAAAGCATATCTCTAAATGCTGTTAACAACAGCTTATGCAAGATGCCTGCCTACATAAACATTTACAGAAAATAGAATAAAATAATCTACAATCAGAAAATAAAAAACATTATGAAAACATAATATTCATTACTATATGGTTTTAACCCTGCTGCAGCCATTTTCTGATTTTTGATTTCCTGTTTTTTGCTTTCCATCTTCCAAAAGCTTACTTTTTCTGTTCATATAGTCATATGGGGTTTGTTTTTTGCAGGTCTAATTGTGCTTTCTAATGGCACAATTTAATATTCCATTTGATGAACTTGAAAACTGGAAAAATTATGAATAGGGTGGAATACGAAAATAAGCACAATTGTTTCATTTACTTTGTTTTTGTGGTGTTTATGGTCTATGTAGTACAAATGATACATACATCCTATTCTGCAAGTCAGTATAATTCTAAATGTACCAAAATTTATATAGTTATTGTTACTTTAATACCTTAAAAACAAATTAAAAACTTTGAAAAATTGAACATTCTTTGCACAGCCATACTCCAACACCTATAACATTTATATATTTCCATCAACAAGCTCTGTAAGCGGTGTTTTTTGGGACGTGGGGGGGGGGGGGGGCAAGTTGATGTTTTTATTGATACTATTTTGGGGAATGTAGTATGGATTGGTCACTTTTTATTCAATTTTTTGGGGGAGAAGACTCATAAAAAAAAGGTAATTCAGATATTTTTTTCGATTGTGGCATTTTCCATGTGGGATGAACACTTTTATATTTTGACACAGAACTGCCTTATATGTTTTTTATTTATTTTCTTTTTATTTGTAAAATGTAGAACGGAGTGAATAAAAATTTTTTAAGTTTGATTAGAATACTACAGTTTTGCTGCTAATACTATAGTATTGCAGTCTATGGTAAAATCACTATGCTGCTATTAAAACATACTCACCTGTACATACTCACTCACAGCGGCCACTGCAAACAGCATAATGTAGCGGCCCCTCCACACAGTATAATGTCACATAGTGGCCTCCACACAGTATAAAGTCATATAGTGGACCCTCCACACAGTATAATGTTCCATAGCAGCCCCTCCACACAATATAATGTCCCATAGTGGCTCCTCTACACAGTATTATGTCCCATAGTGGACCCTGTACACAGTATAATGTTCCATAGCAGCCTCCATACAGTATAATGTCCCACAGTGGCCCCTCCACACAGTATTTTGTCTCATAGTTGGCCCTCCACACAGTATTATGTCCCATCGTGGCCCCGGTGGCCATCGTGGCCCTGAACGGAGTTTGTTGCAAATATTGCAATATTTTCAGGTTCAGCAGAACCTGAAATTTTTGGGGTACACTACCCACAAACTATTTCAGACCCCAGAGTATAATGATCGGAGGCCCAGGAGAGGTGACAAACATAAAAACCAGTGTTACTCACCTCTTCTGTGCTCCGCCGCGACTCCCTGTTGTTTTCGGCAGCTTTATAATGACGTCATTATGCATTGCAACGCCGGCCTGACCCACGTGACGTCTGTGACATCAATACAAAGGCCGAAGACAGCATAGAGTTGTGCCAGAGAGGTGAGTAACACTGGTTTTAATGTTCACTCATCTCCGCTGGGCATCCAATCATTATACTTGGGGGTCTTCAGAGACCCCAGAGTATAATAATAGCAGTATTTGTTGGGGTTTGCGCAACAAATACTCTTGCCGCGGGCCCACAGCCTCGCTTACTGATCCCCGTTCCTCCTCACGGCCGCCTCCGCTTCCGGTAAATAAATATGGCCTGTTACCTGCTGTGGTTAATCCAGCAGGTTACGGCCTATGAAAAAAAAAAACAACAAAAAAAAAAAAACAAGGAGCAGGGGCCCACTGGGCTGTCTAAGGTTGCAGGCCCTGTGGCAGCCCCTACGACTGCTATGGTGGTATTTACGCCATTGCTGACATCTTACAAGGCCCTTTAATAGGACAGATACTGACTTACAGAGTAGCTACCTATAGGTGGCACAAGAGAGAAATTTTTATTTATTCTGGAGGAGACCTAATTTGAACACATTTGCTCAGGAACCATTGCTGTAAGACTTTCTTTACCAGCTGGATCTCTATTAGGAGATTATTAATATTATTTTGCTTACTTATATAGCATCATCATATTCCACAGTGCTTTACAGATATTGCCAACACTGTCCCATATCACAATCTAAGTTCTCTATCAGTATGTCTTTGGAGTGTGGGAAGAAACCGGAGTACCTGGAGGAAACCCACGAACCACTAAGCCACTCTGCTGCCCTCCAGTACTAGATCTAGTACCTTCCAAGTTATACGCTCAGGCCAGTACATTCTGAATTTATAGCATAGTTTTACATTTGTTATATACTGTATATATTTTTCCATGAAAATGTTGACGCTTGCTATACGGTCCAAGGAGAAAGAGGTTTGTTAAATTGACATGAACATGTTGGAGCCAAACTGTTTATTCTCAACGCCTTTCTTCAAGCTTATATAACATGGGAATCATTTGTTCAATAAATGTTTGTTCTAACAGATACTTTTAGATAAATAATAGTAGAGAGTTTAAATCTGAAAGTAAATACAAGAGTAACCATAGTATAAACTAGTAGTAAACTAAAATCAACTGACCAAATTGCAATGTGTGAAACGTACTCTCAAATTGTCTGTGTGCATATTCCAATAGAGTGCTAGTAGTGTGCTACTGAGAGTTGTATATGCAATAATAAAGGGGATAATTTGCAAAGGGTTATCTTATTGAAAAAAACGCTGTAAAAATTTCCATTGTGTTAAATGGGTTTTCCGGGCAAACATTTTTTTTTTTTTTTAAGTATTTTAGTGCTATTAATGGGTTAATAAGTGCACCAAAATACCTTTAGCAGTGTTTTGAGTGATTTCTGAGTTTCTTTGGGAACTCCTGGCATCTTCTGCATTTTTTACATGGTGTAGCTTCCTGCTGTCTTAGCCTACAACTACCATGATGCATTGCTGTTCACTCAGATCCCCCTCTCACTCCCTCCCCCCTCCCTCTCTCACACCCCCCTCCCTGTTTCCCTAGCTAGCCCACGGACTACTAGCCCTACCTACCTAACTCAGACCCCACCCCCTCATACTTACCTGTCTTCTGTGTCCTGGAGATCAGTTTCTTCTGTCCCGCTGGCTTCTTCTTTTGTGGACTTCTTGCACATGCTTGGTAGGCAGAATCTTTCAGCTCTTCACTTTTGCCGGCGATTGTACAATAGAGCTAGAATCACTGGCTCTATTGCGCAGGCGCCCGGCAGAAACGACGGAAGTAAAGTTTCATGCTCAGAAGACTGAAGATAGGCAAGTATGATGGGGTGGGGGGGAGAAGTATTGGTGATTTTCCATATTTGGAAATGGGGAAAAGGAATGTCACCGGATTATCAGAAAGTGTGCCTGGGGTGGTCACATGACTGCCCCAGCAATCTGGGTAATTATTGATTTTTCTTAAACTAAGTAAATTAGAAGTTAGGTGGGGGAGAGGGTTTAATCTTTATTTTATCCCGGACAACTCCTTTAAATATCTATATTTTAAAGCATACCTCCAATTATAAAGCAACTTTTCATAAATGAATAGTCCAGGTGACTATAAGAATTTTGTAATATATCTGTAATATATTAAAGAAAATTGTTTCCTTCTCAACTTATTAGGCTGAGTTACTTTTTATATATTAGTCTATGGAGAGTGGAGGAGGAGGCTACAGGAAAAGGTATACTAATAGCTGTATATTTAACACTCTGCTACTCAGAGTGAGAGAACCCTTCTAACACTACTACATTTCAAGATAAGAATGAGGGATTAAATCAATTAACAGCTTCCTCCCCACTCCTCTCTTCATAGAGTTCTGGGTGTGAGCTGAAGATACAGACTCTATGTGAACAAACAATCACAGTGAAACTAAAAAAGAGGAGAGCAGCCTACTAATTGGAGAAGGAAACAGATGACCTTAACCCCTTAAGGACACAACCCAAAAGTGCATTAAAGGACCAGGCCTCATTTTTCAAAACTGACATGTGTCACTTTATATGGCAATAACTTTGAGACGCTTTAGCTTACACAAGTGATTTTGAGACTGCTTTTCGTGACGCACTGTACTTCATGTTAGTGGTAAACACTAATCAATATTTTTGCATGTATTTATAAAAAAAAATAGGAAATTTGATGGAAATTTGGGGAAAAAAAAAAAATCGCAATTTTCAAAATGTGAAATGCTCTGCTTTTCAAACAGATAGTCATATCACACAAGTACATTAATAAATATTATCTACCATATCTCTGCTTTATATCAGCATAATCTTTTAATTGTCATTTAATTTATTTTGGATGTTACAAGGCTTTGAAGAAAATTTCCCAAACTAATTTTTTAGGGACCACTTCAGTTCTGAAGGGGATTATAAAGGCCTACATATTAGAAACCCCCATAAATCACCCCATTTTCAAAACTGAACCCCTCAAATAATTCAAAACAGCTTTTGGGAAGTTTGTTAACCCTTTAAGCATTTCATGGAAATTAAAACAATATGGAGGTGAAATTTAAACATTTCATTTTTTTTTTTATAATACATTAATTTAGCCCTAAAATTAACACTTTCACAAAGGGTTAAAGGAGAAAAATACATCTCACCATTTCTCCAGAGAACAGAAATACCCCACAGGTGTGTGTAAACTGATCTTTGGGCACACGGCAGTTTACAGAAGGGAAGGAGCGACACTGGGTGTTTAAAAAGCAGATTTTGCTGGAATAGTTTTTGGTGCCAGGTCTCATTTGCAGAGCCCCTAGAGTACAAATACAAAGGAAGCCCCCAAAAAGTGCCCCCATTTTGGAAGCTACACCCCTGACAGAATTCATCAAGGGGTATAGTGAGCATTTTGACCCCACAGCCTTTTCACAGATTTTATTAACATTGGGATGTATAAATGAAAAATTACTAAAATGTCACTTTATCCCCAAAGTTTTCATTTTCACAAGGATATAAAGGAGAAAAAGCACCCCACAGTTTGTTAAACAATTGCTCCTGAACAGAGCAATACCCCATATGTGGTTGTAATCTGCTGTATGGGTACATGGTGGGGCTCGGAATGGAAAGAGCGCTATTTGGCTTTTGAAAGGGCAGATTTTGCTGGAATAGTTTTCAGATGCCATGTCGCATTTGCAGAGCCCCTAAAGTATCAATACAATGGGAAACCCCAAAAAGTGACCCCATTTTAGAAACTACTTATTTTCCACCATAATTTGCAAATAAAAAATAAAAATCAGACATTGTGATTTTCTAGATATATTTTCTCATTTTGTCTCTCATAGTTGAGGTCTACCTATGATGACAATTACAGGCCTCTCTCATCTTTTTAAGTGGGAGAACATGCACAATTGTTGGCTGTCTAAATACTTTTTTTCCCCACTGTAAGTGGATGTGTGCCAACCCTTTATTTTTTATTGATTAATTGGTTCCCCTGTCTTTTGTAGGATAGACCTAGGAAAGCCTTGGCAAAATCTAAGAATAAGGAATGTGCCTTATGTAGAACTAGACTTTCTTCTTATGAGAAAAAGCTTTGCCCATCATGCATTGATAGATCTATTGCTGAGGAGTCCCCGTCATTCTTACAGGGTATCAGATCTATGATACAGGAGGAGGTCAGGAGTTCCCTTAAGGGTAAAAGTGGCCAGAAAAAGAAGTCCAGTTCCTCTACCCGGGGTCATGACTCCTCTTCTGAGGAGGAGTCTGTTCAGGGTGAAAGTGGAGAATTATCCGATGATGTCTCTTCTTCCTTCATATCTGATGTAGAGGGAGGACAGTCGTGTTTTCCAGTTGAGGACACTGACAAGTTGCTCAAAGCTATTCGAGCGACTATGGGGATTGAGGACTCTAGACCCTCCCGTTCTATGCAGGACATTATGTTTGGAGGTTCGTCAAAGAAGACACTTTCAAGTCCATAAAAATATTACATCGCTTATCAAGAGGGAATGGACACAGCTGGACAAGAAGGGTTTTATCCCTAGAGGAGTTAAGCGTAAATACCCGTTTGAAGAGGGAGCTTGCTCTTCTTGGGATAATGTACCAAAAATTGATGTGGCCATAGCCAGAGCCTCCAGGAAGTCAGCACTGCCTTTCGAGGACATGGTTACCCTGAAGGATCCCTTAAACAAGAAAGCAGAAAGCTTCCTAAGGCGTTCTTGGGAGTCAGTCAGCATCCCTCAAGGCCAATATAGTGGCTACCTGTACTGCTAGATCCCTTATGATCTGGCTAGGGGAGCTGGAAGATCAATTAAGGGATAAGGCCCCAAGAGAGCAGATTCTATCAGCCCTGCCAACTATTAGAAAAGCTGCAGATTTTTTGGCAGATGCTTCAGCGGACGCTGTAAGATTATCAGCTCGCTCCCTTGCCCTGACCAACTCTACCAGAAGGGCTATATGGCTGAAGAGTTGGACAGGAGATGTAGTGTTTAAGACCCGGCTGTGCAATCTGCCCTGTGACGGTGAATATCTATTTGGACCAGCCTTGGATGACATCTTAGCTAAGGCAGCAGATAAAAAGAGAGGTTTGTCTGTACCTTCCTCTGGTCAGACACGGAGGTCCTTTCGTCCCTTTGGAGCATACAGAGGGCAGAAAATTGTCTCTGGAATTGGAAGTGAAGAGCCTGATCTTGAAAGGGGTGCTGATTCCAGTTCCTCCAGGAAGAGGAGAGGCAGGGGTTTTATTCCCATCTGTTCTTGGTAAGGAAACCCGATGGCTCCTACAGAACCATAATAAATCTAAGGAGGTTAAATCAGTTTCTGTCTTACAAGAAATTCCGGATGGAGACAGTGCAGTCAGCAGTGAGATTGTTAACTCCCAATTGCTGGATGGTGGTGATAGACCTGAAAGATGCTTATTACCATGTTCCAATTTTTCCAGGTCACCAGAGGTTCTTGCAAGTAGCAGTAGAGATGGGAGGGGTGGTCCAGCATTACCAATATCAGGCCCTTCCCTTTGGAATCTCCATGGCCCCAAGAATCTTTACCAAAATAGTGGCAGAAATGGGGACACATGTAAGAGATAAAGACGTTCTGTTTATTCCATATCTAGACAACTTTCTCATTGTGGCAAGATCCAGAATAGAATGTTTAGAAAGTGTCAGAGTAGTACTGAACATTCTGGAGAAATTAGGTTGGATGGTGAATGTAAAGAAGTCTTTAGTTCCCTCTCAACAGAAAAAGTTTCTAGGGATCATTTTAGATTCCACGGATCAGAGATGTTTTCTCCCTCCAGAGAAAATTGAGAGGGTTCTGTCCCTAGTAAAAACCCTGATCCAGTCCCCCAGATTCACTATAAGAAAGGCTATGTCCATCCTGGGGATTTTCACGGCCTGTATTTCAGCAGTACTTTGGGCTCAGAGCCATTCCCGAGACCTGCAGTGGGAAATCCTGGCAGCCTGGTGTCCGGAAGAGAAAATTCTCGACAAATTTATGTGGGTGTCTGGGCCAACAAGAGAAACCCTGGGTTGGTGGTTAGTCAGGGGTCACCTAGAAATTGGAGTTCCATGGAAGATCTCAGACCCTCTAATTATTACCACGGATGCCAGCCCTTGGGGGTAGGGTGCCCACATAGGGGATCAGGTGTTCCAGGGCTGCTGGTCAAGGAGTCTTTCTCAGGCATCCTCGAATCAGAGGAAACTAATGGCGATTTTGGAGACCCTGAAAGTCGTAGGTCAGGGTATTCGGAATCACCATGTAAGGATCATGTCTGACAATATGACT